>OX371012.1:13579392-14801368 GCA_947308005.1 Yponomeuta malinellus
CACCAAAGAGACCCGAAATACGTCTATGCGACTTGAAAGTCATTTGTTCAAGCTATTTATCGGGTATTATACCTATAGTGTCATTATTTCCGAGAAAATATTTTCCTATGCCGACTCCAACTACTTTTTATATTTAATTACCATTTAAACAAAGTGAAGTAAATTGCCACTAATTTCATACGTAGCAGTTACAGACCATGTACCTGCGTCTGGATATAAAATAACTGTAGAAAAGTTTCACTTCACTTTCAAGAAGAATACATTTCCATACGTGTGTCTGAAATAAAAAATCACAATGTTGTGGAAAAAATTCGAGAAGTTTTTGAAATCATTGGAGTCAACCGAAGATCGTTTGTTGGGCCCTAACCTGAAACTGCTCCAAGTCACTTTGTTGCGGCTAACCGGAAACAAAATACAGCGATTTGGGTTAATATTTATGGTCGTGTATCAGTGTACGTTTATAATTACTCAGTTAATTGACTCGTGGATGATTAAACAAGACATCTACAAACTGCTGGAGAATTTCTCCATTATAATCGAAGAATGGATCTGCTTGGTAAAAGTTCTGTCGCTTGTCATCTTGCAGGAAGGTTGGATGAAACTTGCAAGAGAGATTGCATTTGAAGAGTCCCATGAGTTGCGGCGAAAAGATATCGGTTCAGAAAAGATCACAAAAGAATACACAAAATACTCAAGGATTGTAACTTATTTATACTGTATATGTATGTTTTCCACAAGCACTCTAATGCTTTCCATGACTTTTGTGAGCATTATCAGTAGCACCATGCCGAAAACTCTCCTGTTCAGTTCTTGGGTCCCTTTCGACAATACTGAGTCACCTGGCTATTATATAGCTTTATTTACACAGATACCTATTTTGGTTCAAGGGACGTTTGTGCTCATCAGTATTGATACGTATGCGATTGCTATAATGGTATTTTTAAAAGGTCACCTGAAGATACTGCGTCATAAATGTAGGAGGATGTTTGATGAAGAAAATTTGGATGTTGTTATAGACAGGGTAAAGGAATGCTACCGCCATCATACTCATCTTATACAGTAAGGACTTTTTTCCTAATCAGGCTTTTTTGTATATTTCACATATTTTATACGTAGGCCGATATGTGGTCTCCATTCGAGAACTTTTCGGCCCCATCGGCCATCAGTTCTGCGTGCTATGTGCCCCGCCCACTGCCACTTCAACTTACTAATCCGCTGGGCTATGTCGACGACTTTCGTTCGTCTACGAATCTCATCATTTCTGATTCGATCTCGTAGAGAAATTCCGAGCATAGCCCTTTCCATAGCTCGTTGCGTGACCTTGAGCTTTCTTATGAGGCCCATAGTTAGAGACCACGTTTCAGTGCCATAAGTCATCACTGGTAACACACACTGGTTGTATAATTTTGTCTTGAGCGATTGAGGTATGTTAGACGAACCAGCCACAAGATGGACAGATGACCTCATCCAAGTGGCAGGAAGACGCTGGATGCAGGCCGCTTCCAACCGTTCTTTTTGGAAATCCATGGAGGAGGCCTATGTCCAGCAGTGGACTTCTTGTGGCTGAATGATGATGATGATGATGATGATACGTAGGTGCTCTTTAAATTATTGCTTATCTCTTTTACAGAATCAAAGAAATGCTCGACTCCCTGTTGTCGCCTATTATGTTTATGTACGTTCTGATATGTCCAGTGATGATGTGTTGCTGTATCGTTCAAATTAACGTGGTAAGTAAAGCACTATAATTAAAACAATAAATACATTAGAGGTAATCATTATGTTACTTGATACGTATTATACTCGTGCTTCGTTTTCGAGATTAGTAATCTGAAATATGAAATGTTTTAGATATTCACACTTGGAGTTTTCACTCAGGATTCACCACTTTAGCACTTTATTTGAGAATAGGGTTTTCTTTTATACCATGTACGTAGCTGGGCCGAAAGATGAATAAGGGTTTGTGGTTTTCAATTGAATTCAACATTTAGGTACCCATAAATGTTTTTTACTCGAGCAGTAAAAAACCGAGAAAGCTCATGCCAAAAAGTAAATTTAACAGGAAGGCACGACAAGCATGCAACATATGTGGATCGTGATGTTCTTCACAGCCCTCACAGCGCAGTTATTTGTTTATTGCTGGCATGGCAACGAGGTGCTGTTCATGGTATGTCTGTCATTTTTGTACAATGTATTACTTACGCCCAAACAAAACGAACCAAACTCCGTTGGTTTGGTCACATGAAAAAGATAGGGTAGCATCGATCACTACCAAGTGGCCAAAGATCATAGTCCCCTCCAAGAATCGCTGGAGGTATGAAATGGCCAATGACCTATAAGAGAACCAGGTTTATGACTGGCAAGAGACCACGTAGGGCAAGAACAAATGGCGACTTTTTATGCCAGGGGCCTAGACCCATTTCGGGCCACTGGAGATAGTCCACATTCACTCAAACTGACAAACAGAATACCATGTGCTATACCTTTAGGTATTTCACATCGTCTGCAAGTGGCATTGGCCCCTGAAACTTCCAGATTTTTCGGTCCACGTCCTCTCAAACAACTCTGGTAAATATCGTTTGAGCTCGTCAAGATAAACACCACAATTTGCAGAGCAATAAAGTTGAGGACGGCATCTACGAGAGCAAGTGGTGGCGAGGCAACGTTCGCTTGCGTCGCATCGTCCTGTTGCTAGGCGGCCAGATGCGCAACAGCTTCGTGTTAAACGCCGGCCCATTTACTACTCTGACTGTGGAGACTTTTATTACAGTAAGGATAAAAACATAAGCATCATACACACAATAAAAAATATTTGTACAGATGAGTAGAAGAACGCTTTTGGTTTCACCAGACCTTTCTCGAAAACGTATTATAAGTATTCTTCCTCGCAGAGAATATGGCCTTAGATACAACTCCCTTCTCACAGAGAGTTATGCTCGTGAACAGGTACTGTTTGTGTGTCTGCCGCAGCATTAATGTTTTTCCTACTTTTGTAAGAAGTTTTATTTTGGCTTTTAAAATTGTTTGTGCCTATCGCGGAATCATATCATATAGGCTTTGATGTATAAGTTTAAGATGATTTGAGAAAAGATGGTCAGAGTGGAGTTTTTTTCCCCGCTGCCTTTTTCTCCACTACAAATACGGCCCGAAGGCCGCGGCTAAAATAAAGGTACACAAACAAGAGACACGAACAGATAGATAGTATTTATTTTATTTTACCAATTAATAAAATGAAATCTTAAAATCACCCAAAAAAACCCTCCTCCTACGGAACCCTGCACTCTGCGTTGCTTTTATTCTAATTTGCTTATATTCAGAACAGTTATAAATTAAAGTTTTGGTGAGACCAAGACTTATTTATGGCATCATATGGCATAAAATATTGTATCCCCATGGGATCAGAGAGCTAGTGTGAACTTTTTTCGAAAATAAAGTCGTGAAATCTTTGGACATAATATCTTTTCATATTTTCATGAATTAATTTTGTTCTAAGGAAACTTATGATATAATGATATCTATCGAAATCATAGTCACCATTTGCTTTTTTTTCAGATTCTCAAAGGATCGTATAGCTACTACGCTATTCTGAGCAAGAATGGAGACTAAATAATAGTTTATAATTAAACTGCACTATTTATAAAGCTGCGGTTCGCTTTTCAGATACTCAATGAATGTGTAGAATGGGTAGAGCTTCTCCACCGTTTTTGTCTGCAATTAATTGGGTATTTGACAAAATATCAAATGAGTTACTTTTAAAACGTAATTTTGTATGAAAATACTGGCTTATGACGTCACATTTCAGAGCACTCTTTTTATGTTTAATCTATTTAAAAAATTTAATAGCCAGTAATTGACCAAAAGAGATACATTTTCCGAGATACTTTGGAATTTTTGTTTTAATCGAGCATATGAAATAATTTATTGTTGATCGTGTCAAATACCGTATTCTGTGCAATTTCATAGGGCTTTAATTGCACCTCTGCAATACTAAATTGATTACCTATAAGTTAAAATGTGTCAATAATTCCGTTTGTGTTTTAGAGCCCAAATAAAGGTGTGAAGTTAATAGAGTTATTTTTTTAAAGCAGCTGCGTTTGTCTCAGACTGCTGAACAAAGGTCTTCTTTATGATTTTCCACTCTTCCCTCTTCTGGTCCGTCCTCTGGCATCCGAGTAAAAATGTAGAAAGGTCTCCCGCTATCCTCCTTGGCCTGGATTTTCTTATCCTTGTCTGGTTATCATAGCACAGGGTATCCTAGTTTGGAACCAGCATACGTGATTGTCTTGTTTGGAAGTTATCTCCGCCTTGATCGGCCACGTTTATTATCTGGGCCCATACGACTAACATAGCTGGTCTATATTCTTTTTGTTGCACTAAACCTATTTAGAGGCTAAAAATTCCACCCATTAGCTCAGTTGGGAGAGCGCTGGCACGGTTAGCTAGAGGTCGCGGGTTCAAGTCCCGGCATGGGTGGAATTTTTAGCCTCTAAATAGGTTCTTAAAATAGCTTGTCTAGTTAAGCTTCAGTTGAGACCTCACAGCTGAAGAGCTGTTAGTTAATTCTTCACACATGTTTAATTCGGGAAATGTGAGATCAGACGAGTAATTAATGTTTTTAGGGAAATGTATATACTTTAATAATTTTTCGTACCTCAGTATGGTAAATGTACTTAATGGCAGCTTAAATGCCTGGCTTAGTTTGGATGGTGAAGGTGCTGGGCAAGCCGTCTAAAACAAGGTCCCAGGCACTGGAGCGCCCGAGTGGTCTCTTCACCCATCCAGTGTGAGTGAAGGTGCCACTGGACGCTGAGTAAATCATCTCGTTACGTAGATGCAAAGGTCAACGCTTTAGTTTTACTTAACGGCAAACTGCCCTGATTCCGTTGCCTAGAGTGAATAAGTTAAATATGATTATGGTATACATAAAAGAAGTCTACTTAATTCACCCAGGTTATTTGGCTTGGGGTGAAATAAGTTCGTAGTTGACGAGGAACCCTTATAGCTTCGGCATGTCCGTCCATCTGTCTGTCTGTCTGTGTGTCTTGCTGTCTGTCAGTCTCTCCGGGGCCGAGACGATTAGTACGAGAAAGCTGAAACTTGGCATAGAGATACATATTAATCACAATGAGAAAACGGTAGAATAAAATCATTGAAATAATATTTTTTATACTACACCTGCTTGGAAAGTACCTTGATACTTTATAAAATTTACGGTAGAAAGTACGTCATTGCATATCGAACAAATATGCGGGGAGAAAATGCATCTGAGCGGGAGAGAAAAGTGTATGAAAATCCATTTCTTACGTGGTTTTTCTTTTTTAAGTTTGGGTAAGACTATGCGCCGGTAACCTAAATATCAAAAGCCAAAAAGTTTTTACAGTGAGTTTTTATCTCCAAGTTCGCAAAATGACACTGGCCACTAGCTGTGTGTTGGATGGTGTCGGGCTGGCAGTGCGACCCTGCGGCGGCAGGATAAACAATTTGAAAAAAGAACATGTGAAAAAAAGCAGGTGTAGTATAAAGCACTATGTATCACTCGAGAGAAACTGCGATTCCCAATCTCGGGTGTTTTAAAGCCCTCGCCTACGGCTCGGGCTTCAAACGACACCCTCGACGGTAATCGGTCACTTTCTCCTCTCGGTGAACAATGTACTATTTTAGGGCGCGGGCACCTACAATTGATAGAGATGCAATTTTTCTTCTCCGTATCGTGTCGGTAACGTAATAATATAACATTAAACAGGGAATTACACTATGGTGTGGTGTATCGTTGGATTGGTCGTTGAAAAATATTGTGTTTGTAAGAACGCCCCCCCCCGCCCCCCTCCTGACTAAACAGCTAATTGTAGAAACGTACAAAAAATTCAGGGTAGTACCACATATAATAAACTTTAACAGAAAACTATCACGGCTAAATAGGCTTTACAAGTTAACGAGAAATAGACGACCAACTTATGAAAGAAAAACTTCGTACAAAATCCATTGGAAATTACGTTGATGAAGTTGTTAGTTCTGTAAAGCAAATAAAAACCCCTCTTTCTACGGAACCCTACACAGCACTTGGCCTGGCACGCACTTGGCCAGTTTTTTAGTCTACTTAATTCACCTAGGTGTAGAACTACCCTAGGTGAATAAAGTAGAACAATCCGTAAATGCGGGTAAGGCAAAAATTCTCTCAAATGGCGTGACGGATGCTTTTCGAGCCAAACGAGCTTCATTATTTCCATTTATTAAACCTTTTCTACGCACATTACAACTCATGTATAATTTAAATAAGTCGTAACTTTATACCCTTCATCACTCTTCATGTAAATCACGAACAGCCCTAAAAGGTGGGTATAAAGAGGCCCTCGCTAATGGAAGGTTCATACATAACATAACATAAACATAACATAAACTCACGCCTGTATCCCGGAGGGGTAGGCAGAGACCAGGGTCTGCCACTTGCCACAATCTTGATAGATGGACGATTCATTAAAGGGAAGAAAGTCTCAAAAAATTTTATCTTCGTTGTTTTAGTAAGCGAAAACTCGTTGATTTAGATCTTGTTGACTAATTCCGCTAGTTTTTGCGAGCACAGCACCAAGTCAAATGAATTACTTTTGCTAATTCTGTAGAACGATAAAAATAATAGTATAGAAATAGACTAACGATTAATAAATACTACGAAAGTAATATTTTTACGTTCGTTAATAGTTTAATAAGAACATTGGGTTTGGTATTTAATTCGGAGTGATTGAGGTAAGAAATTGTTACACCAGATATGAGGTGGGTATGAGATACACGAAAGCATGATGTTAATTTTTTATACTATGATTGTGTAATTATCATTTTTGACTTGAGACATATTAATAACAAAATTTATTCAACAAAATAAGTTAATAAAATAACAGCATTCAGGACAAAAAGCGTTCTTTTATATTGGAATCATCATCATCATCATCATCAGCCATTTAACGCCCACTCAAGGACATAGGCCTCCCTCGTGGTTTTCCTAACCCGACCTCACTCACGCCGGGTTAAACACAACAAGATATTAAAAATCCGACTATATTTTGTTTCATTCTGTTTTGAGCTTTACATAATAAACATTACAAACTTTTAAATACTGGCTAAGGTCAAAAAGATAAAGTAGAATTCCTGCCAGAAGACACCGTATTTTATTTACAAAAATAAAATAAGGTGTTTTCCAGCGGGAGTTATACCCACGACCCACCCATGCTTTTGGTAGTCAAGCGTGTTACCGCTAGATCAACGATGCAGTAGACATAAATACGACCTATTTGGAGGTTTTAACAGCTCCGTGTCATTTTGGCATTTATACTCCGCCTCTTCCGATCAATATGCATGCCATATGTTGGTATTAAAAAGCGGTGGTAGCCAAGTGGGTAGAACATTGGACTCGGAAGCGAGAGACCCAGGTTCAATTCCCAGTGCGGGCATGTACCTATGACTTTGTTTTCTAAGTTATGTACATTTGTGAAGTTATACTAGCAATACCACTCGCTAACGGTGAAGGAAAACATCGTGAGGAAACCTGAGTGTCTGAGCTATTCACATACCTCGTGAGATGCTCTCATAAGCCTTGAAACCAAAGCACGACGAAGCTCAGAATAATCGTTCCGTTACGTTACATTACCTACTCCGGAGACCTGTGTCTCCCGTTAACAAGGTTTCGTGGCTCCAAATTACTTTATGCTGTAAAACCAACAAACTACAGCTAACTCGATGAAGTTCGGAGTCAAGATCAAAAGCTTATTACTTAGTTAGCGATGCGCTGGCGGGCGAGAATTTTCATTTCCCTTGGTACCAGTGACCCGTGTCCTGTTCCTATCAGACTTTTCGCCTCGAGCCATCATGTGCCAACTAGAGATCATAATACACAGAAAAAAAAGATATCTTAAAACAAGTACCCATTATGTTTCAACTGATATCTCTTGGTTGTAAATATTTACGTGTCAGAGTAAGATAATCACACTAACGTATCAAGAGCGCCAAATTATTGAAATTTAAGAATAAATTTCTTGTGACAACCATTTCATTACTCAAATGAAAATTTATAATTTAAATGAAAATAGTGTGTTTCTTGCGATAAGATTCATAATTGATCGCCTTCTCAGTTTTTACACAAGAGGATAATTGTTATATCAAAATAATGACATAATTGACTGAAGAACTAATTTAGACATCTAACGAAGCATTTGATATTTTCAAACAATTAATATGTTACTCAGTATAAAACAGGAATTGTTTCTTCCAAGAATCAATGCCCTTATAATTTTTGTATGAAGAATTAATTCAATGATCTAACGAAGACTTCAAGATTTCTTCAAGTGATTGTTATGTTATTTGACACAAAAGTTAAGTTAAAAAAAAAAAGAACCGTTGAAAGTGTTGCTATATATCATTATTTTACCCAAATGCCGTGGAAAAATAAATTGTGTGGATTTCAAAAAGGAAAAAGAAGACGCACATTGTACACTATTTACAAAATCTTATAAAAATCTAATAAAAATGAAAAAAAAAAACTATGATATTTATATTTATAGTATTTTAATGGCAGTTTAATTTTAAAATATTGCATTTTATTGTAACTGGTAACAAATATTTCACAACGAGTGAATTAGTTCAAAGTGTAGGGTTGCATGTCAATCCCAAATGAATATATTACATGTTGTTAGTATTAGTTAAGCTGATAACAAAGCAAAGTAATGTTTGAAAAAAATAATGATTTGAATTTAATGCCCGAAATACACCTAATCACAATGAAATCACAGCTTTTTCACGGCCATTCTTCATTTTTAGTCATACAATAAAGAATAAATACATACAAATATTTGAACAATTTGTACTAATACAATTGAAGAATATTCATCAGCAGCTCGTCGTCCCCACCGAGGGGCTATCATGCTTGTGTACTGTGATTGTCATGCTTGTATCCCAACGAAAACATTTTGAAAAAAGTGCGCCAAGTCTTGATGGGTCTTGGCACCCATTTAGATCTCACTTATTTTGTCATTGAAGTCAACAACCAAGGCATCTATCATAATATTCCACTTGGCTCTCATTTCACATTTATGTTTTTGATGGGATATCATTATATTTTGTACAGAAATTATTAGTAGGTCCTTATTTATAACGAAAGCCGACTATACTTTTAGTTATTAGTACTAAAACTAAAATGTATGGATTAAAAAAAATTAAGAATGGCATTCCACTCGTTAAATATTCACGTGTTTGTATTCACCCAACTACCTGTCTGGATGCCAAATTTGAACTTTCTAGGTCATCTGGGTCTGGGTTATAGTTTTGATCTATAGGTCAGTGATAAAAATGACGATTTTTGGACATTAATATCTAAATAACCGTTCGAGGTATGTTTATAAAATTTGGAGCACGTATGTGATACCCCAGTTGGCAATGAGCCAGACTTGTAATCGGAAGGTTGCGTGTTCAAATCCTGGTGCAGGCCTGTACCACTACCACTAAATTCATCTTTTCAGATTTATGTACGGATTTCTAATTATCACTTGCTTAACGGTGAATGAAACCCGTCCGTCCAAGAAAATTCGATTTCGAAAGACGAGCGGTCCACCAACCCGCATTGGGCCAGCGTGGTGGAATATTTTGAGTTGTGAAGGGGTCAAAAGTGGCTCCAAATGGTTCGTGTAAAGCTCGCCAGTTTCTTGAACTTGGTTTTGACACGCTACCCTGTGTCTAGATAAGCCCAATAAAACATTTTAATTTAGGTTAGTATATTTTTTACGCATATATATTATATATACCTACTATAATTATATTATTGTATAAGTGACTGATAATTTTGCAAAAGTAATAAATTGTTAATGTTTTCTAAAAAAAAATAACTGGCAGCGAAAAAAATGGGATCCCAGATTATTTGGTTCGCGTTCGCGGGGCGGGGTATTTTTTTAGCACATGGCAACCCATACTTAGGCGCCATGCATGTCAGTACTTGTTAAGTGATTTGAATTTTGAATTCGGATTATGTGCATGCACAGTGTTTTTTAGTATTTTGGGTCGGCGGGTCATGTTAAGTTTTTGCGTGATTTGAACTGTGTTTAAGTTGTGCTGTTTCCAGAAAAAATGGACGTCAATACCATTTTCCTAACCTGGGAATTACCACCAGACGTTCAAGAGAACCTAATAAGTAAGTTAAATTGTATTTTTGTGATTTCCGTTAAGTTTTTTGCGCTGCAGGTTGTGATAATGATGATGCGAGGGCAACCCACATTATACTTGGTCCAGAGTAGGTACATGGTTGACTACGCCCTACGCAAACGAAAAGGACTACAGCGTAGGTACCTACCTACTGTATTTGCAAGTGACGTGCAAGTCCCATTCCCATGGTTTGGGGCACCCGGAACCTACCGGACCGGTCATCGTGGAGATCCTTGGAGAAAGCCTCTGTTCAGCAGTGGACGTCCTGATATGATGTGATGTTTTATGCCTATTTGCCACCACCATGGCCCAATTGTGTGACTGATTTTTGGCCTAAGTTTGAATCACCTAGTTTTCTTTGACTTATAAATCTAACTCTTTTACTTACATACTTATACTTAAACTAATCAGTTCGGTTAGAGTAATATGTTAGGTTAAAGTTAGGTGGTCATGATCTTTGGTGTCTACGAGTCATTTATTTTTCTGTTGTTAAAAATAATAATAATTTAATACACATAAATATTTGGATGTTTTACTATGTTATGTTATGGATAATTTTATTTTCAGATTCTTATGGATTTCGAAGAATTGTTCAAAGAATAATCACAAAATTTTCATAAAAATTGGGAGGCCTTCTTTTTAAAAGTACTCAGACTCAGACAAGAAATTGTGATTAATGAAGAAGCAAGATTATTAATTGAAAGTCTCGAATCAACTGCTGACAATGGTATGTATCATACAATGTGTTTTTAGAAAAAGTAGATTAGTGTTCTTTCTTTGGATTTTAGGCGGTCGGTTCGATTCCCAGGTGTGGCAAACGTATTTTCAAGGATGTTGAGTGCAGTTTTATATATTTTCAAAAAAAAAAAGAAGACATGTTTCCTTTGAGTAAAATGTGCTGTTTTCATTGTTTAGAGTACTTTATCTTCCACCCTGTATATGTAGTTTTATGTTGATTGTTCTTTTATGATATTAAGGTTAAGACTTACGTGGCTATTGATTTTGTTTCAGATAAAAAAATACCTGTCCAAGTATACCTTTTGGGTTACCTCATACCACCCAAAGGGCGTAAATCGCGCAAAGTAAAATATTCAACGACAGAAACAATTGAGGGTTTATTATTTCAAACAAATGTAAGTGTACTTGTACATTTATTCTTTCGTATTTTTTTTAGTTATGCCCATTTATGACTGAAGACTCACGTCTAAATTCCCCGGGGTAGGTAGAGCATCAAGTGTCTAAAGAACCACGTGACGCTACAGTCCATTAAGAATGTGATATTGAGTAACACTGGAAATATTTCCCAGACAGCTAAAGTGTCACATTGGAGATGTCAGTGGATGGGAATAACCAATTAAGTGCCAGGAGCATCTGATTTCCATTCTATGCCTCAGTGTCGAAAAGTCCCGTTCCCGCGATATCACAGTTTGAAGGATTGTCACCACGAACACGGATTTTAGTTAATTGTTTTTATTTCAGACTGCTGGAAATATAGACAGCGCTATATCTAAGCGTAAAAAAGGCTGCAGATCAAGGAGATAATGTGCAACCTTACGTATTGATACAAGGACCGCTGCACAACTTTTCACAAATATATATAGTCATCGACGACATGAAATACCACATGCAGTCAGCCGCGAAGGATTTTGACCTGCTCTTTAAATTGTACCATGTGTTCCACGCCAAATATCCTCGCGCCGCTGAGTACCTCTACTTAATTGTCCAAAAAAAAGTGTTCAATATCAATACGGTCTACGATTCTATCCCACCATATATAATAGATATTTTAAATTTAGAGATTTAAGCCAAGTAAAGCATTCTTTGAAGTAGTACCGTCGTAGCGCCATCTATCGGAAACTATCGCAGCTATATTAAAAACAGTATCATATATCCGCAAAATGTTGTGCTCCGAGTGCAAAATTGAGATTGGCCATTTTATATACTTAAGTGAAATCTTAATGACCGTATCCATATTTTGTGTTTTTTTTTACATTTTTGAGTTACCGTTTTAAAATTTATATATCTATTAACCCTTTTAGCGCCAAGAGTTTTCGTAAAAAACGCCCATCACACGCCACGACATCAAAAAATTTTTTTTTTAAATGTTGTGGCGAACGCTTGGTGAACGCTATTAAAGTTAAAAAAAAATTGTCTGATATATCAGACTTTGGCGGCGAGGGCACGAAACTTAAACGTCTGATATATCAGACTTTGGCGGTGAAAAGGTTAATAGACCCTCTGAACAAACCATATACCTATTTTAAGATGATTTCTGTGGCCGGTTTAGATTTTTAGACTCATTTGGTCCATGATGAAGAAATGAGTCTTAAAATCTAAACCGGCCACAGAAATCGTCTTAAAATAGGTATTTGGTTTATCAAGCGGGCCTATTAATAGATGTATAAATTTGAAACGATAACTCAAAAATTTAAATAACTTTTTGTCTTAGAGATTTTTTAATTACGGCGGGTTACGGTCATTAAGACCTCACTTTTAGTACCTATATAAAATGGCGAAATCTATAATAATTTAACAAAGACAAACGGTAACCTTTTTAGTAATATAAATGTCCCCGGGCTACAGATCTATATCTATTTGTATGATGACATACGATCAACAATATGCTAAAAATATTACCTTCCACTCATGTATTCAATTATAATATTAAGATAATGATAAATAAACAAAAATTTTAGATGATATATATATAATACCTTTCATTTCAAACCAAAATTACCTATACATTTTATATATGCTTTGTTCTCAGGAATCATGCGCATCGGTGGCAGCCGATGAGTTTTAGTGTCAGGAACATCCTATTCCGATGTAGTGGGACATAGTGGGAACTGGAATTTCTTGCACTGAAAGAATGCGATGTTCTGGAGCTAAACTCTCGCTGTAACCGATACGCGTAAGCTTTTTGGTGAAAGCAGTATACAATACATATTCAAACAAAACACGAAAACTATTAGGTCAAAGCAATTAATTTCTTAAACAAAAAACCAAAGCTATTGGGTCTAAGCAGTAAATATTTTGGATCAAATAACATAAAATTTCCTGTCAAAACTGTAAAATATTTATTTACATCATTTGACTCTTGACTCAACAGTTTAGTTTTTCACAGAATATTTTGTATTATTTTGCGTCAAAATTAAAATATTTTTAATACAAGAAATTCTTATTTTGTGACAAAAAGAGTGAAATATTTAAATCAAAATAGTTACGCTCTTGGGATTGTAGCTAATTTTTTTAAAAAGAACTTCAAATGCTTGACTTGAAGTAGTTTCGCTCTTGGGTGAAGATGAAGCGTTTTTAAAAAAAATACTTTTAAAACGTTAATTGAAAGCAGTTTCGCTCTTCAGGTGATATCATTTCGTTTTTAAGAGAAGATTTCCCTACATATTACTACAAGAAATTATTTCTTCGACTGAGAACTATAGTACAAAACATATTCTATCTCATATGAAGACATTTTCGAGTTTCCTTATATGGAAAACCCAAAAGATCTTAAGTTAAATAATATTACTTATTTCAAGATATCTTTTTTTTCTGTGTATGCCTGGCGAGAGTTACGGGCTGACTTCGAATTCAGTGACCCTTTTTTTTCTTTTTTTTTTTATTACAGAGTTAATACGTTTCTCAAAAACAAAACATTCGTCAAACTGCGTGGCAGTTGGTTGGCAAATTATAGTGCACTTCTTAAAGGGGACATGCTCACCATAACTAGAAACGTACTGTTTCTAAGTCATGCCATATTATGGCTTATGGCAAAAAAAATACACATATGACAAAAAAAAATAATGCTAAACAAACAATATCACGACGAAAAGTAATAAAAATCGATACGAATTATGGTTCGATCGTCTCTTGGTCAGCGCTGGCCAATTCAATGTTCTTTTACCGGTTTGCGCATATCGGCCGACAGACTCTTAAACATTTATCATTATAGTAAACATTTTTCATCGCTACGACACTTCCTATCACTTTGAATTAGGATTCAAAGTTTTGAACCAAAGGTTGGAAAATACTAATGTTTACAAACACTTATATTTATAAATGGTAAATCATTAATATCATTCCCTCAAAATATTGCTGACGATTTCAAAATCACGCTATAGGCATAATGCCTGCATTCAGAGTCGAGCATAACGACGCTGAAGTAATCACATGGCCGAATGACGCTTCGCCATGTAGTTGGATTAGGCAGTTAATTCGAAGGGTAATTTAACCAGTTGGCGACGACAGGTGTAACTGGTCAGGTTCTTTACATGAGGAGGTTCTAGTTCCGAATTCCACCATTTAGCTATGACTTGGAATTTCTAATTAACGTACGTTATGTTAATGCTATTATCAATATCACTTCCTATTGTGAAGGAAAACATTTCGAGGAAACTTAAGTGTCTGGCGTGTTAGTTCGCATACCTCTTACAAAGAGTTTGTATAAAAGCTTGCTTAGTTCCACTTATAGAGATAATCTCAGATTTCTTCCAGTGTTCCTTGATGGATCGGAGAAGTAGTAAAAACTGTTCTACAAGATGTGCACAAAATGAACTGAAAATAATAAGTGGTTTGAAAGCAAAGGCATCTCTACGCGTAGTACAACACGAACTGACAACTCCTATTAGTTCAATATCTGGACCGTAAGCTACACGCTGACCCTACGTAACGTGAGATTAGAAGCCCAGCTTTATTAAGCGACAGTAAAAAAAGGTCGGTCTTGTGCGGAGATGATAAGGCGCGGTCACTGTTGAAATGAGTACGGTGATTTGTTGGAAACTATTCCTACCCGACGGCAAAAGTGAAATAACTGAAAAAAAAAATATATATTTATTTCTAAAGCAAGTGGCAGTCCCTGGTCTCTACCTACCCCTCTGGGATAAAAGCGTGAGTTTTTATGTGTATGTTCTAAACATACTGGGCAGGACACGTACGTCGTCGGGAGGATGGAAGGTGGAGTCGTAAAGTCTTGTTATGGAGATAACCACCTGACCATCCACCAGACCACCTGCACGATGGTCTGATGATATCAGGGCTTACTACAGGGTCGACCTGGACTACAATAGCCGTAGACCGACCGCGATGGAGGACTCATGAAGAGGCATACGTCCAACAGTGGACAAACAAATGCTGAAGAAGAAGAAGAAAAGGTGTACCAAGGAATTTATTTTCTATGTTATGTACGTTTATGAATTCCTAGCAGGTATCTGTTTCCAATTCTAAGTACGATGAAATCTCGATTTTTGTCCTCTTAACGTATCGGTAAAGTTTCATTAAGATCCGCATGTCGTATGTGAATTACAACCACAGTTTTTTTATGGGAATCGCCTCTTGAGGCACTCGCTTAACGGGGAAGGAAAACATCGTGAGAAAACTCGAGTATGTGAGTGTTCACCTGCATTGAAATCACAAAACCATCAGTGCGGTAACTAAGCCCATACTCTCTCTCTGATAGAAGGCCTGTGCCCTATAGTGAGACAAAAAATGATGGACCATATGGAAGATTTTTCGGAGCAACCCATAAGGTTCAAAGTATATTGTTTCATTGGTAATTTTTTTAGACGACCTCCGTGGCGCAGTGGCAGCGCATCTGCCTACCATGCGAAAGGTCCGGGGTTGGAATCCCGGCTGGGAACAAAAAAAACCCCAGGTCTTGGATGTTTACGTGTTTGTGATGTCGTTGCTTCTGGTTCCCACGCCAGAGAATATCCTAGTGTGGGGCCAGAAGCAATGTATGTGCCTGTACGTAAATGTTTATGTTTTGTCCCCATAACAGATTCTGTTTCAGATGGTCTTACTAGTACACTGACGAACATACAGATGGTGATGTAGGTTTTAATTACAGTGATATCCAATAGATGGCGCCTGTCGTTAGATATACTCATAGAGTAACTTATATATAATTATATACTCCCAATAATCTGCCTATGTAAATCCTTCACCTAAGAAAAACATGCTTACCACTGTCTTACAATGTTGTTATAATTTTACAACGCATACAAAAGTTTTTTATTTCCTAAAGCTTTGCTGTTTACTGTATTTTTTGTAAAGAACGTAGATACTAGGACTTCAACAGAAGACCAAAAACGTATTTAAGCTCCTCATTGATTGGCCATCATCACGTAGTCATTGCGAAGTCACCTATGACATAACCGCCTTTTAGAACATTGTGTTGAAGGATATTTTGCTTTGCTCATATATCTTAGCTTTAATCTTAGGATATTAGAGAACTACCTACAGACAGAATGATTAATCCATCGTCCTAGGATCTTCGCTAACAAACGAGTTCGTTCGTTTGAAAAGCATCGATTCATTGTTTTGTTCTGACTGGTACATGGTATGTGTTGAGATAAACAAACTAAGTAAACACGTCCGCCGCTGTCGTGTACCGCACCGTGCCATAGATTACTATTACTGACTGAGCGAGCGCTGTGTGGACGGCAACCGAATATATTCGACATATCCCCAAGCCTTTGATATATTTCAAAAAACCGATAAGCAAGCGGATACGAGTGTTCATGTATTCGCGTATTCGTCTCGTTCCTATTCTAATATAAGTGTTCAAAATTACCACCGTTTTTTTTTTCAATACAATATATAACACGTTCGAGCAATACAATATACATGAATCGAGGCACTTCACATTACGCGAACATGAATAGCGATGTGAAGTGCATTAGGGTTGAAGACTACAAAGTTGCCTAGTGCATTGTAAAAAAGAAACAATCGAGGCGCTTTTCACAAGAACAGCCTTTGTCCCCAGTTGGTGCTTTTTGGCCAAAACAAATTGTCCTACAAGCAAACCTTGGTGGTTTTTGTAAAATTGCCTAAACTTTTCCATGGAATAACTGTGGACACAGGATGGTTTTGTAAAAAATGATTTGTGAGCCTAATGCAGCTTGTTGAACAGTGTTTGCAAAAACTGAAAAATAAATTCGTTAAAATTGGACATTGGCTGTCTCTACCAATCCGGACTTGGCCCCCGTGGTGGAGTATGGCCTATACCTTCCTCAGGGAAAGAGACCCGTGCCCCTTGGTGGGGACATAATGGGTTGATGATGATGTTCTTGTAAAAAGCGCCTATCCACATTCGTCTAGGGCTGGACAATAGAGATTTCCAATATACGTCACTCCCTTCTGTCATATTTTTGTTTTTTTAAACGATTTTAAGACTATACTCTGGTTTATCCCTTTATCGGATGACACTCGGAATTCGTGTACGAACTTTCCACCAGCTGTCGTGAATAATATTATGCAAATTGTGTTACACTCCAAACAACTGCGCGACACCGAGATGGCAAAGGGTCGTTTGTTTTGCATTTAGTGGCGGTTCACGGTAAAAAAGGTAAGGATTCGTGTAAAAACTAATTATACAGGGCGTCCCAAAGTTATGGGACATGAAGGGAAAGTACCTTAAATATCGTAGATAGGGTACTTTGCTGAAAGAAGACTATACGTTATTTTTAAAAGTTAGTAATTCTGCATTCAAAGATTTTCTAAAAAATACTTGCTTCGTCTGGGAATCGATCAGACTTAGATTAAAAAAAAAACACCCCTACTTTTATGATGCCAATCGAAAGAATGGCCGAAAACTAATAACTCTTCTTAAGTAACATAGTATTTTAAAAGAAAGGAACAGCGTGAAATTAATAATTTTAATCAAATTAAAAACATACAGGAAACTGCCGTAGTCAATGCCGTAGGTATTATTTTGTAAATTAATTAATTAAATGCTCAAAATGTGATCTCTCTTGTCTTACGCAAATCGCCAATATTTTAATGAGTCCGCTGCCAGTTCATTTTCTTATCTTTTTATGGTGTATACTCGATATGATATGGCACAATTCTGTTTGTAAGTCGCCCAGGTTCTCGTATCGCTTTTTAAGAAGAAAAGAAGAAAATTCATTTATTTGACGACACAATACTCAAAACAACAAAAAGAAAATTTATCACACTACAATAACACAGAAAGGTTACAAAAAGTGGGTAAAAAATAAATAAACGATAAAACATGAAAACAATAACAAAATACATTGTAGTTTTTAAGTATTGAGCCCCCAAAATGGGCCTGACTCAGCATAATGTTGCAACAGAGTGGTCCGTTGCAACGCTGATTTTCAGTCGGGTCCAAACTGCGGTTAGCATTGTACGTGTGAAAAAGTAAGGTTAAATAAGCTGCCCAACGGTGTGAAAAAGACAATGACAATAAGATACATTACTTAAATATTATACCTACTGTGCAGTGCTTGTGAAGAGTGAAGGTAATAAATACGGTGCCAAAAATGCAATAGAATACCTACATTACTTAAATATTATACTGTGTAGTGCTTGTGAAGAGTGAGAGGTAACAAATACATAAAATAAGATCGGGTAAAAAGTGAAACAAATAAATTTGTGCCATACAAATACTGTGTTGAGAAAGACTTGCGGGTAATCGAGGAAATACAAACTAAGAAGAAGTTCGCAAAATGGTGACCCGCAAGAATTTCTCAGCTTTTTGTATAGCATATCTTTCACATATCTCTAAAAGAAGAAATCTAATGGTGTAAGGTCCGAGGATCTGGCCGGCCATCGAATCGGTCCATTCGTACCAATCCAAGTAGGAAAACATTCATTTAGAAAATCTTAAGAAGAGTTATTAGTTTTTGGCCATTCTTTCGATTGGCATCATAAAAATAGGGGTGTTTTTTTTACATCTAAGTCGGTTCGATTCCCAGACGAGGCAAGTAACTTTTAGAAAATCTTTGAATGCAGAATTACTAACTTTTAAAAATAACATAAAGTATTCTTTTAGCAAAATACTCTATCTACGATATTTAAGGTACTTTCCCTTCATGGCCCATAATTTTGGGACGCCCTGTATATTACAAAAATAAAAACTCGTCTGTCAGTTTAGGGTATCTATGTTACTCTAAGTTATAATGACAAATAACTTGAACAAATGACTTTGACTTTAAATGAAATGATTTCGGGTTTTATTGGCGGGAAACTCAAGATGTACCATAGTATTCTTCCTACTTTAGTTGAGCCAAATTCATCATCATCATCAGCCCACAGCTGCCCACTGCTGGGTATAGGATTTTCCCCCCAAATGCTATCTCTCACGGTCTCTTTCCATCGGCATCCAAGGACTTTCCGCTGACTCAACAGAAAAAAAAACGAAATTAATAAACAACAAATATAACCGGCCAAGCGCGAGTCGGACTTGCGCACGAAGTACCATTTCCGTACCATTATCTATACAAAATTAGACACAAAGATGTTGTATGGGAGCCCCCCTTAAATACTTGTTTTAGAACTAAATATTCTGTGAATAATGTCAAGCGTATACCTGTTGCCATTATGGAGCAAAAAACAGCAAAAATATTACGTTTATGGTCTGTTTTCAGTATTTGTTGTTATAGCGGCAACAGAAATACATCATCAGTGAAAATTTCAACTGCCTAGCTATCACGGTTCATGAGATACAGCCTGGTGACAGACAGACAGACGGACAGTGCAGTCTTAGTAATAGGGTCCCGTTTAACACCCTCCGGGTACGCAACCCTAAAAGTGACTCCTGAATCTCTATTAGGAAACTGTGCTTCGGGTAGGAGGACCCATCGACGCCCATTCATCATTCTGTCTGGTCTCAGTTCGTATCCATTGTAACGTGTAAATTTATGACCTAGCCTGAAAAATTCAGAAGAATGCCACAGAAAAGATGATAGTAGGATAACATACATAAGCAGCCTGTACACTTCCCACTACTGTAGGGCACATGCCTTCTATCAGAAAGAGAGTATGGGCTTAATCACCACGCGTGCCCACCGCGGATTGACCATTTCAAGCGCTGAGGTACGTGAATAGCTCAGACGCTCAGGTTCCCTCTCGATGTTTTCCTTCACAAATAGCGAGTGCTATTGCTACTATAACTTCACAAACTTGTACATAACTTCGAAAACAGAATCATAGGTACATGCTTGCAGTGGGAATCGAACCTGGGTCTCTCGCTACCGAATCCAATGTTCTACCCACTAGGCTACCACCGATAAATGTAGATAGTAAGATTATAGTATAACAATTACACAGAAGTCTCCAAAGATAGCCTGTGCTACTCATTTGTGATTAATGAATAAACGACCACTAGTCCCGGTACCAAACTAGGATACTATGTCCTTTTCGGAATTGTAAATACGCATGTTCCTTCTTACTTAATAAATAAACTCGCCTGGAGACCATCGCGTCACGCCGAAGGAATAGGGACAACGACTGTACCTTTAAGTGTGCCAAAGTACAGGACATCGGCCTTTCGGGGCAGTTTTAGGTACGCAGCAACCAAGTGCTGGAACAATATCACACCGCCCACTTCGTAACTGTAAAAACAAGTTTCATCATCATCATCATCAGCCATTTGACGCCCACTGCAGGACATAGGCCTCACTCATGGTTTTCCTGACCATGAAGGGTTTTGCCATAACCGTCACGCTTGGCAGGCGGGTTGGCGATCGCAGTATGCGGCTGAAATCTCAGGAAGACGCTGCTGCCTGTCTCCTGATAATGTATTTCCGTAGTCGCCTTCTACGACATCCACCGGAAGGAAATGGAGTGACGCTATTCTTAATCCGGCGCTACACGGAAAAAACCAGTTTACTTTCAAGAAAAGTTATAATAAGGCATATTTATTACAGGCACAAACATCTAATAACTGTTCCTTGGCTTGCGTACCTTGAGCACAGCGGTCCTTTCGCATCTATTTGGTCACAGGAGATAGAAATGGCGCACACCGTCGGCGATACAAAACACCGCCACTATACTGTGTTGTCTTACCACTTTTATTATCCATTTCATCATCATCATCATCATCAGCCATTTGACGCCCACTGCAGGACATAGGCCTCCCTCATGGTTTTCACAACCATGAGGGGTTTTTCCATAATTGCCACGCTTGGCATGCGGGTTTGCGATCGCAGTATGCTGTTGGAATCTTAGGAGGACGCTGCTGCCCGTCTCCTGGTAATTGATTTCCGTAGTCGCCTTCTTTGCCTATTATCCATTTATTTATCTTAAATGAGCAACCTAACACACAATACACCACATTTATTCACTACACACGATGATAGACACGCACTTTCTAACGTCATCACTTGTTTTGCACTGCATTTTTACTCCTCCTTTTCTTTTGTTTCTCTCACACAGCCGCGACTAACCGCAGCGTGGCACCGACAGAATATCAGCGTTGTAGGTAGTTTGAGTTTGATATACCTATATAATCTGAATCTGAGAAATCTATAATCTGAATGTCGGAAACGGCTCCAACGATTTTCATGAAATTTAGTATGCAGAGGGTTTCGGAGACGATAAATCGATCTACTAGATTAAATTTTTAGAAAACGTCGTTTTATCCGTGTTTTTAGGCAATGAAACACTGCTAAAATGTCATTAGAATATGAAGGTAAATTTCGCCACCATTAAGTAGGTATCGTATCTAAATGCAATTAAAAAAAACACGATTAACAAAAAAAAAGATCTCCAGGTACTTTTTTTTAATGCGCAATTAAATATTTTCGCGACTATTTCGCGAATTGCTCTACACGTTCGACAGGTTGTGTTATGTATTGACTTGATTTTTAGGCTTTATCGTGTTCACAAAGGTTTCTTATTTTTCGGAATCCTACAAAAAATAGATACGAAAAAGATTTATATTGATGATATGCAGAATAAATCTCAAGCGCAGCTGAAGGACAAAATGATGTATTTCGAAACGATCCTGAAATAGCTTCGGGCTCAAGTCAATATTGTCATTCTTTTCCATCTATTGTAAGAGCAGAGTGATTTATTTACTGCGATGTTGCCGTACTTGAAGGATTACTAAGATAAAACAGATTTATTATAAAATATCGTAAGCTAAAAACAAAACAGATTGCTTTTTATGAACTTTGTGTATCTACAATCTTGACTACAAATAAAATGCGACCAACAGGTGGTATCTAATTAAATTTCGCACTTTTCTGTCAGAATTAATTCATAGAATTCATAATTAAAACTGAATTTGCCATATATTTACTCGTTTACTTGCAAAAGTACCAAAACGTCGGAAAATGGTAAAATGAAAAAATAAACGCGCAAATATCCGTGCAAATTAAGTTGATCGTGCAAGTTTTGATTATGTCTAGTGCTCGTGTTAACCTTAGAAAATACTATCTATTCAGTTTTTTTAAAAAGAACGAGAATCGTACTTTAGTATTTACTTTGTAAAATACAAAATTAAGAACCAAAGGTTACTGATATTTGAAGTACGCTCTTGCTATCTTCAAAAGTAATTCAAAGTTCCTCGATATTATTAGCAGGATTTCCTTTGTCCGGAAACTCGGCTGATTGGGAGACAAATTGGTTACAAACTTCTCAGCTTCCTGTAACTTTTTGTTATATAAGCTGGATAATAACAAAAACAAGAAATAAGTAATTTAGTTTAAAGGAAAATGACGAATAGAAGCCTTAACGCCTTTGCCAAGCATTAGTATACAATCATGGTTACATTTTTACATATACATGCATCTAATAAGAAAATAGATAAAAAGGTTTAAATAAAAGAAAGACCGACTTGAAAAAACTACAGCACTAAAGAGTTTGAAATAATTGAAAAGAATATCTTTGCACGTATTGTTGAAGTATAATTAAGAGTCGGTGCCCAAAATATATGCGCTGATCATGAAACTGGGCACCGACTAGAAATTATACTTCTACAATACCTACATGTACACTACTTCTAATTTAAAGGTATTCATTTAAGTTATTTATAACTTTTTAGTGCTGTAGTGTTTTGAAGTCGGTTCTTATTGTTTTTTTTATTTTTCAATTTTTATTAGGGGAGCGGGATAAAAATAAACAAGCCCCTTTTAACCATAATTTACCCCCTTCTTTGCTTCAAAATTTCAAGTTCTCAATTTCCATCTCCGAAAGACTTCATCAGAACATCAACAAATTACCCTAGGACAATTTTTACGCTATTCCGTGATATATACGATTATTACTAAAGGATGGCCACCATTAGGCCTTATTTACTGCTGTGCATTGAAGAGTTATATCTATTGGAACAAAAAAAGAGTTGCCAAAATCGGTTAAGATTTGACGGAGTTATCCGTGAACAAAGCCAAAAATAAATATATACGCCTCAAATTGATAACCTCCTCCTTTTTTGAAGTCAGTTAAAATGTACATAAATTGGCAATAGTGCGTACATAAAAATCATACTTTATGTTTTCATGAGGTTCACTAACGAATCAAACAAATCGTTTTTGCAAAAGTATTTTAAGCGGTAGAATGTCAGGATTTGAGAATAAATTAATGTACTGAAAAGTCGCGATTTTTGACATTTAAAACGCGCGGCTCGCATCATTCTACTACCAATGCTCATTTACGCGCTCATTAATCCCTATTATTCGACTGTATACAGATATAGATGTCACCTAGGTCAGTTTTATAAGAATACCATTCGCTAACTCTAAAGGAAACGCAAAATCGTGAAGAAACCTGAGTGTCTCAGATGCTCAGCGCTTGAAATTGCTAATCCACGGCAGGCACGCATGGTAATTAAGACCATACTGCCTCTCTCTCTGAGATACTGCCTCGCTCTTTCTGAGATACTGACTCTCTCTCTGAGAGAAGGCCTGCGCCCTGCAGTGGGACGAATATAGGCCACAAAAAAAAACGCCTATGTAAAGACCATGTCACACGACATCTCGCCTGAACACGAAAAATCACTTCGCGGCGCTTTAGATAGGATACCTTTAACATCCGAAACTGAAACGAGGCCGTGACGACACATACGTGAGGGGTTTTACAATGGCTTCGCCCGAAATCTGTTTGAGTTCCAGTTGTGGCCGCGTTCGCAACTCCAATATGGTTGCGACCCGCATTAAACTATCCCAACTAGTCTGCTCAACTTTGATATGAGAGAAAATGACAGAAAGTAGAGTTCTATAACCGTACTGGGAATATACTGACGCCTGACGCGAATCGTAAATCGTAAAAAACTGAAATAAAAAATTACCAACAACCCGACTCCGGACTAAACTACTAAGCAGGCAAGCTAGGTACCTCGCATGAGTTAAATTGTTGAATTTGGGTCCCGCCTGCTTAGTAATTATTGCTCAGCAGTCGGATTGTTGGTAATTTTTAATTGCAGTTTGGTGATATTTTAATTTTTTTGCTGGATTTATGTTGATTTCATGTATCAACATAAATCCTATCACAAACATGACGAATTGATTGAGTCCTTATTTGTCAAAATCTGACTTTTAGTTAAGGAGTTATGAGGGAACATAGAATCGGGCATACTTACATACGTATATACGAGCCAAACACATTACCCTCCTTTTTGGGTCCACCGCAGTCGGGTATTTTTTTTATTTTTGATTTTATTTTATTTTTATTAATACGTATATTGCACATAAGTAAAAAAAATACAATGGCAATGTGGCGGACTTAATTCTATAAGCATTTTCTTACAGTCAACCACAGGTGGTGCAAGAAATTAATAGGCATACGAAATAAACAGATAAGACGATTTACTTTAACTAAAATAAAACAAAAACTTTGGCCTTTGCATCTACTTAGAGATGATTTGTACAGCGTCCAGTGGCACCTTTACTCACACTAAAGTGAGATAAACTAACAAATACTCAATAACGTATAATCTCAATATAATAGTTTACGTCTTGTAAATGTTGATGTGGCGTTAACATACATACATAAACTTACGTCTGTATCCCAGAGGGGTTGGCAGAGGACTGCCACTCGCCACGATCCTGACAGCACACTTAGTCATGTGGCGTTAAATAAGTAAATTTTTTCTTCTTCTGTTTAACCTTCTATGCTTTCCCGCCACCTAAATATAAAAAGTGTTTCCAGTCTGTCGTGTCTACTTCAATGATGAAGTTCGCTCGGTGTGGGCTTCGGTTAATTTCCATCACATTAAATAAATAAAAATAAATAAATAATAATTGTTTATTCTATAAAAGGTGCATACATTTCTAAATAGTCTCATTTCCGCCAAACTAAATAATAGTTTGTTGGCAGATTTACTCTCAATTTAGTTTACATAGAAAAGTAAAGAAGATAGATTAGAGAATATGTGTGGTTAGCTACGCGCGCCCCCACTGCACATTAGCAATTTCAAGCTTTGAAGTATGTGAACGCCTCAGACACTTAGGTTTCCCGATATTTTCCTTCACTTTTAGCGACGTGCATCACTACAACAAATTAACAAATTTAGAATGTACGTAACTTAGATGATAAAGACATGCCGGGTTCGAACCAACGACCTTTTGAATGTGAGGCAACCATTTTATCGACTCACAGATATCACAAGGTAATATTATTGTGATTGTCAATGGAAAACGCCGTATCAAATTTATTTAAGTACAATTATTGCGGATTAATATTTTGCTGCTCCTGTCCACTTTTATTGGATTACTTTGTGTGACCATTTCAGTCCCTGAAATGAATTAATAGCTAAACCAAATAAATTATATAATTTTTTTCAGATGAAATTGTAACGTGATCATTGATAGTGAGAATTGAAAATTAACACGTCTAAATCAACACGTGTGATAAATATGTTTGTAATTACTTTAAGCTTTGCAATTACTATGCATTGCTTTATTTATTACAAAGTGCATAAACATAAACATAACATAAACATTTACATACAGGCACATACATTGCTTCCGGCTCCACACTAGGATACCCTGTGTCGTGGGAACCAGAAATAACGACATCACAAACATGTAAACATCCAAGACCTGGGGTTTTTTTTTGTCCCCAGCCGGGATTCGAACCCGGGACCTCTCTAATTATTTGAACTTCCAAATTAAACAATCCGACTGAAGTAAAGGACACGCTTTTAAAAATAAACTTAAACTGCACGTCTTAAATTATAATTAAGCTTAGTATTACTATAAAGCCTGGGTATTTTGGATACAATCATGAGGGGTTGCGAGCTGCGTGGAGTCGCTGGATGCTTGGAGAACCATAATGGAGACCTATGTCCTGCAATGGGCGTCAAATGGCTGATGATGACGGTTACTTTAAAGCTGAGCTATTCTCACATACCCTCAGCGCTTGAAATCGCCGATCCGCGGTGGGCACGCGTGGTGATTAAGCCCATGCCATATAAATTTAATCTAATTTGAAGTTTTATTTTGTCAGTAAGTAAGTGAACTCTAAGTTCTTTATGAGAAATAAATATCTTTGAACCCAATGTTTCGCACCAAAATAATTAAGTTAATTGCACATATCACACATTACTT
The DNA here is from genome assembly GCA_947308005.1 of Yponomeuta malinellus. Taxonomy (NCBI): domain Eukaryota; kingdom Metazoa; phylum Arthropoda; class Insecta; order Lepidoptera; family Yponomeutidae; genus Yponomeuta; species Yponomeuta malinellus. The sequence goes on from OX371012.1 coordinate 13,605,861, forward strand.
TACATGAATTCACGCCTGTATCTCGGAGGGGTAGGCGAAGACCACGGCTTGTCTTTTGGCCCGATCGATCATGACAAACCTCTGCTATATTTAAAATACGTGATTTTGACATTGATAGAAATAAAATTTTGATGGTTGAAAGTACGGAAGGCCTTTGCTTCCTAACTTTACTTGATAGGTGAAACCGGTCCTTAGGTTTGTATGGATTTACTGCGTTCGGAATTCCGAATCGATATTTTGAATCGAAATTCCGAAACGGAATTCCGACTGTTGTGGCCGGCTTTTGTGTCACTTCACGCTGGGCGAAGCAATTTTCTAGTCAGCTGCCTTTTGTGGCAACGTAGATACACCACAGGCTACATCTATAGTCCTGTTTTATTTATTCGTTTTGTCTGTTGTGTATTTAGTTTTCTTTCTGTTGTTGTGCATGTTATGTTACTCATGTACAGGACGTATTATATTTTTTGTAACAGCTGCACTACTCATGTTTAACAAATAAACGTTCTTTGTCTTTATGTGCTTATTTTGTTTCTGTGGTGTGTCTTGTTGGTATAATAAATGTCTTTCTTCTTCTTTTTCTTCTTCTTCTTCTATATCACGTTGTTGTTAATTTGCTACATCGACAAGCACAATGGAGAACTTGCACTAAAAATGATTCAATATAATCAGAGAGACTATGTTAAAAAACGACTAATACTTTTCATAATATAACCAGTCGAAAAGTCAATATTATGGTCACGTACAAAAACACGCCACACAAATCAATCTCAAACTACGACGTCACAACTTGCACGTAACGCCTTATGATACAGGATGAAGCGATTAACAATTTTTAAGTTATCTCGTAACATAATGTTTTTATGCATGTACACACTTGTAAGAAAACGTTCAGAATTTAATACAAAAACTAAATCCAATGAAGGTTTGTTATTAGAGCTACTTTATTTCTAGTTTTTTTGTGACCCCGAAAACCTCAAAAAAAATATTTTTATTATTTTATTTTTAAATTTTTCCTAAGTTTTTATGTGATTTCTACTTTATTCCAATAAAAGCAATGTCAATCTAAGTTAGACGCAAGTTCCCCATTAGACCCGCATGCGACAAGAACAGAAACGAACCACGCCAACCAGAGTAAAGTTGTGTAGTGCTATCGGATAGTGCAAAGGTCACGAAGATCATGAAGATTCGTGTTGCACTGAAACGAATTGATTTCTTTTTAAGGTTCCGTAGTCAACAGAAAATACAAAAATATTTATTTGCCAAAATGAGATTTACAAAAATAGGATTTACAAAAATATGAAAGAATATACAAAGTTAATATAAAAAGCGAATGTTTTAACATTTGTCATTTGATTTGTCAGGGAGAAAGAACTGCCCCTATATTACGCTCACCAAATCCTGAGCGATTCCAATCGTTTAACTGTCAAATTAGTATGGAATTTGACAGTTAGACGATTGGAATCGCTCAGGATTTGGTGAGCGTAATTAGGCCACTGTAGGTATATGTGACCTAAAAAAAAATAGCGGCTAACGCTTCATGTCATAATGTTAGCGAAAGATACCAAATAAAACTTCAATATCGCGAAAAAATATCATCTGTCCCACGTATTTTAATGTTTTCATGGTAACTTTGGCATGAAATATCTGATAGAAAATTGTTTTTCCCGACTTTTTTCTAACAAGTTTTCCATTTTTGCTTTCTAAAAACCTTATATAATTACAAACATTAAAAAAGCTATCAAATCAGTCCAGCCGTTCTCAAGTGACGCTTTTATTACAAAATCGAAAGGAGACGGATACGCTTTCATACATTCTTGGGCCTAGATGTAAAACGATGAGAGGGGTGTCAATTAAGAGCTTATATTTATCAAAACCATCGCTGAAAATTCTGCGGATTTTAGCAATCTGAGAGCAGAGTTAAAAGAGATTTAGTAAAAGTGAGGTTATGCAACAAATTGACAATAACCTATACTTGACAGCTGATTTTTTAATTATGATTGCTATTTTTTTATAATAGACGTTGTTTACTGTATTAATTGCAGTTTTTATTGTATTGTATTGAGTTGGAGAATCTAAGGAAACCCACAAATAGATTAAAAGATAGGGAAGACAAGAATGTGATATTAAAAAACCATTTTTAAATAATACATACTTCTTAAGCAGCCTATATACGCCCCACTGTAATCTTCTTTTAAATAATAATAATCTTTTATTTATCTTCAATAAAATTATAATCAGAATATCGTCTAAGAAGTGCGCAGGTGGCCCTATATTACCTTGGTACCTAGCCCACCCAAGGTACCACATTATTTACATTATATGTGCGCAGCAGGCTACAGTTCGTTTGCCTACAATGCAGTTACAGTAATGTTTAATGATTGCTTTCCTACGTCTTAAAGAGCTGTCGACTAAAATGTATAGAAAGTCGTACAAGTTTATCAATATACTAGAAGTCCGTAGAGAGAAAGCACTGGTCGAGAAATATATCCAAATACACATCCAATTACACAAATATATCAATAGAACAACTGGAAACACACTGAAAACGCAGATGCACTAAACGATACCAGACATGTGATCCACAGTGATCATGATCACATATTGAGAGTCAGGGAGCTGTCACTGCTAGCACAGATTTTAATACAATTCGACTTATTACTTTTAAAACATAAGTAATAAATCGATCTGTAAACGAGAATCGATTTGAGGATGTCGTAGAAGGCGACTAAGGAAATCAATTCAGGTCTTGGATGTTTACATGTTTGTGATGTCGTTGTTTCTGGTTCACACGACACAGGGTATCCTAGTGTGGGGCCAGAAGCAATTTATGTGCCTGTATGTAAATGTTTATGTTTATTTATGTTTATTACCAGGAGACGGGCAGCAGCGTCTTCCTGAGATTCTAACGGCATACTGCGATCGCCAACCCGCCTGCCAAGCGTGGCGATAATGGCAAAACCCCTCATGGTTATGAAAACCATGAAGGAGGCCTATGTCCTGCAGTCGGCGTCAAATGGCTGATGATGAAGTTATTTTTTTACATTTTGAAACAGAAAAAATACCGTTTTTTGAAACCATATCTCAACTTATTACAATTGGGCCCAGAGATCCCCTTTTCATAAAAAAAAATATTTTTATAGATTTATATATTTTTTTATTTTTACTGTCAAGATCGTAACAAGTGACTGACTCTGGTCTCTGCCTACCTCGCCGAGATGCAGGCGTGAGTTTATGTTATGTTTGTTTTTTTTCTCAACCTATTACATTATTCCTAGTTCTCCCTTACTTCTCCCGTCGAACAGAAGCGGACTCGTCAATCGTAAAATACCTTATGCGTGTAATTCCCGCCGCAAAATCTCACCCTTCGTGGGTTGGGGAATAGAATTTAGGAATATTATTCACAAATTTGCAAACCCCTAAAATCCCAAGGTAATATTGTGCGCAAACCAGCCTAAATATTAGAATGTGCCATAATAACCCCGATGATTACTTGTTCATTGCTTCTTTATTTATTTTTTATATTTGAAAGTCACAAGAAAAAAATATGTTTTGGTGTCCAGTAGATTTCATATTGGACGAACCACATAATAATATTTTATATTATTAGGGGATTTTGTGTGTGTGTAAGGAGCAGTGGTAGCCTAGTGGGTAGAACCTCGGACTCGGAAGTGGGAGACCCAGGTTCCATCCCCGGTGCCTACCTACGACTTGGTTTTCTAAGTTATGTACATTTGTGAATTTATAGTAGCAATACCACTCGCTAACGGTGAAGGAAAACATCGTGAGGAAACCTGAGTGTCTGAGCTATTCGCATACCTCAGCGCTTGAAATCGCCAATCCGCGGTGGGCACGCGTGGTGATTAAGCCCATACTCTCTCCCTGAAAGAAGGCCGGTGCCCTACAGTGGGACGTATATAGGTTGCTTATGTTGTGTGTAGGGACTTGACAAAAACGCGCTAAAACTCCAGAAATATTTTAAAACTAAGGCTGGGTTTTCCGACGTCAGTCACCCATAAATCAGGTGTTTTAAAATACATTTTGCTCTCTAATGGGCAGTATTTAAAATCTGAAAAGAAAAAATATAGCTTTTCAATGTCCTATCTAGGGCCGTCGGTCATTATTCTTGTGAATTTTATGGAATAAAAAAAATCGCGGACGTGAGTCAAAATTATCACTAGATATATTTTTATTTGAGCTGTACTGAGTTTTGTACAATAAAAAATATACTAAAATTACTATCACTGAATGTGTTAGTGACGTCGTTTATTAAAATTCTATTAATAGGATTTGTATTTCTGTAATTTCAAAAACGCCCACCTTTCCCCCCAACTTTTCGCTCGCGCATAGCAAAAAAAGCTGTGTTGTTTATTATTGAACCGACATCGTTGTTTCACTTCGCTTGTGTATTTACCAATGTATTTGTTCAACTGATGACTGTACGTGACTCTGCAGTCTTGCTTTAGATTCTCTTGTTGCTGATTGAGAAACCTCATGAAACATCTGTCAAAAACAGAAGAAGCTTTCCAATACAGCACACAGCCCTTCTCCCAGATATAGTTTATTAGCTTAAGTAACTTTATTCGCTAGGCTTACTTAAAGCCCATAGCGTGAAAAATTGTCAACGATAAAGCGAAAAGACTAGAAAATACTGTAGTAATTGAATTATATTGTGCTGTCGGACTATCCCCTGGTTATTGCAGGTATGTCATAAATTTGTTGCAAGTGATATCGCAGCGTCGCAAAGTTCTCGACCGTAACAGTTTAATAAATACTTCGACACGCCAAGAAAAAGAAGATACATTTGTTGGCAAAATTTTAGCGGCTGTCAGTTATTTTTTTACGCCAAAGTAGTTTGGACTGTATTGTGGACTGAATGTGCTTCAGGCAGTCCAAAATTACTTTACTTTGGCATAAAAAAAACACCAAATGTCAGTCATGTTTCAAAAATGTGTTCTCTCCGTGGACAAATTAGGCAATTTGAACAGACTGCCTAAACAAATTGTTCACAAGCTGCAGGTGACCCAGTCAGCAATGAAAATAGGTATATCTTGGTGCCCACATCAGATATACGGAACCAAAGAAAAATTTAACTGACCGTCAAGTCGCGACATCGTTAAGGTATGCCCTACACAAGACCAAATATGGGGTGTAAAAGTTACCTTCTAGGCGTTGAAAGTATGAAAAATCATGTCAAGTAACCCCCCCCCCTCAGCCCCACTACGCGGCCGCATACGGCACTTCTACTACCGTCGTCTCTCGAAACGACCGATTCTTGTACTTGCGCGACGCGAAAGATTGTATTGTGCATTCCTATATATCTCAATTATACTCACTTTTCCTCGAACACAGTCCACTATCATTTATTTTCGACATCCCAAAACTACTAGTGAGGGTTCCATAATCTCCAATGATAAAGAACACTTCAAAATCGCGAACAAGTGTACATATATCCCTATCCGTTCTTACTTGGCACAAGTAGTAAACAAACATGGCGGACCAACAAAATGTCACATTAAATAGGGTTGGGTATTACTTGAATGAACTGCTACAGTTTCATAGATTTAATTGTTAAATGGATGAAATTAAGTTTATGGGAATATAAAATATTTTAAGTTATAATAATATCGTCGCAATCTATCTGCGACATAAAAAGACTAGCATAAAGATGGGTACTAAAATTTTTGACTCAATTTAATTTCACTGGCTCTCTGACAATTGATAGAATCAAACTTACTATAGCAGAAAAAAGTAACAACCATAAATTGATTATAAAAACACATGTATTTCGTCATTTTAATAGAATAATACATTATTACGTGAATAATGTAATATTTACATAATACCCACCGGGTAAATATTTTGCCATTTTTAAAGAACAAAATAATATTTTAGCACATTGCGCAATTTCATTCATTCGTTCTTTCATTCACCTCATCCAACCGCGTCCCATCACTGCAACATAATGTCAAAGTAATCTGTGTAGTTTTGCTAACCTGTGATCAGAAATGTATGAAAATCTGAATTTCGCAAAAAAATCTTATTCGCAACCACAATTTAGGCCAGTTTTCGGTGAAATTCAATGTCCATGTGTCTTAACTAGTGTCTACAACTAAATGTGGTATCTTATCTACATTGAGTGATGCTCTTGGAATATCGAGTTTTGTGATAGAAGAGGTTTGTTTACTACTTGTGCCGAGTAAGAACGGATCGACTGTAGATAGTAGACTCGTTCGCGACTTTTACGACTAATAGAAGTCGTCTTCAATTTAGTTAATTATGTAGGTGAGGGTCTTAAATTTAAAGGTATCTACTTATGTCTAAAACAATTAGGTTCTTAAAAAGTTACGCTCATAATATACATCACGATGTTAGTGACTTGCGTAAATTAAACTCATAGTACTTAATTTACTTCTGAGTATCCGGGTTGTTCCCAGTCCATAACAGTGTTATGAGCTTGAGTCATAACTTATGACAACGATATTTTATACCTTTATTACGTGAAACATACGTTGGCGTGAAAGAGATGAGTCGTGGTCCGATAGTTATTATTATTATTTAAACTTTTATTGCACTTAAGTACATGTACAATACGGCGGACTTAATGTTATAGGCATTTTCTACCAGTCAACCGCAGCAAGTGGAAGAAAGATTGGTAGGCGTGCAAAAAAATAATAAAGAGAGGGGGGATACTCATACATATAAGTAAATACATATTAATATAGTGCTATATATAATAAATTAATAACATTAGCTAACCCCAAAAAAAATCTATACACGCGATTAGAATGGGCAGCCTATATACGACCCAACGTAGGGCACAGGCCTTCTCTCAGGAAGAGAGTATAAGCTTAATCACCACGCGTGCCCACCGCAGATTGGCGATTTTAAGCGCTGAGGTATGTGAATAGCTCAGACACTTAAGTTTCCTCACGTACATACCCGCACTGGGAATGGAACCTTGGTCTCTGAATTATGTTCCACCCATGCCGTGACATGAACCTGAGACCTGGAGTGGAATTTTTAGTCTCTAAATAGATTTTTAAAACATTTGAATATTTCAAGCGTCTACCTGTTGCCGTTATTAATATCGAACAAAAAACGGCAAAAATTTACGTTTGTTTCATGGGAGCCCCCCTTAAGTATTTATTTTATTTCAATTAAATGATTTATTTTTAAAAGTTAATATACAACTAAATATTCTGTGAGTATTTCAAGCGTTTACCTGTTGCCGTTATTAATATCGAGCAGGAAACGCCAAAAAATCACGTTTGTTGTATGGGACTCACTTAAATATTTTTTTTATTCCGTTCGTATTAGTATTTGTTATTATAACGGCAACAGAAATATATCATCTGTGAAAATTTCCACTGTCTAGCTGTCACGGTTCATGAGATACAGCCTGGTGACAGAGAGACGGACAGTGGAGTCTTAGTAATAAGGTCCCTCACCCTATGAGTGCGAAAACCTAATTACGTCTCAAAAATGGGTTTCATTCCATTCAGTTCGGGACCCTTAGCATTACAGGGAGTGCATAATAATAACACCCAGTTTGAAACTTGTATGTATTACCATTTTCATCGATTGTATAAACGTTTAACAATAAGGTTTTTCGTATTGGGACACAGCTTTTCTATTATGATTTTTTTGTATTTTCTATTATTTGTTGGTCAATCCACTGTAACACATAGTTTCAAATGTCTTAAGGCTGGGTTCTCCGAGCGCACAAATTTGTATGGGACTTATTGCACTGCACGAGCGAAAAGTTGGGGGAAAAGTAGGTCATTTTGAAATTACAGGAATACAAATTCTATTAATAGAATTTCGACGACAGACGTCACCTACACATTCAGTGATAGTCGTTTTGATATATTTATTATTATTTAAAACTCATTACAGCTCAAATAAAACCATAATTAGTGAAAATTTAAACTCATGTTCGTGATCTTTTTGATGTTATTAAGTACAAAAATCATAAAAATAATGAGTGACGGCCCTAGAGCCGTCTATCTATCTAGATAGAACATTGAAAAGTAATAAATATATTTTTTGCAGATTTTAAACACTAACTATTAGAGTGAAATGTATTTTAAAAGACCCGACTTAGGGGTAATGTCGGAGAACCCAGCTTTAAGAGTGTTACAGTTCAAGAACTGCTTGAGATATAGAACAAGGGCTCTATAGATTTGGCAGACAGACTACGGTGATTTAGGTTAAGTCGAGAATGTTCCGGTATCGAGCTAAAAAGTTATTTGTGTAGCTAAAGTGATGAGTGGCTTTTAACCCTTTTCTTTTACCAGAACTTTCCGCAATATCCTCTAAAGTTGGGCCGCTTAGGAATAAGGCGCTTGCCAACTGGGTACGAATGCTTTGAAGTAATTAAATAAATTAATATTAGACTTGGAAATAAGTGTTGTGTATAATTAAGACGTCAGTACCTACAGCTGGCTGTTGATTCTTTTTATTTAACCTATATACGTCCCACGGCGGGGCACAGGCCTTCTCTCAGAGCGAGAGTATGGGCTTAATTACCACGCGTGCCCACCGCGCATTGGAAATTTCAAGCGCTGAGATATGTTGGCAAGAGATAACTTCACAAATGTACGTAGCTTAGAAATCAAAGTGAATGCCAGAATTTGAACCCACGACCTCCCGACTACGAAGCCGGAGTTTCACCGCTGGGCTACCACCGCTGTTGATTCTTACAACAAAATAATGAGCGACTAAGGTGAATCTTTTTGCCTTCCCCTCGCTAAGAGAATTTTGATTTTATCTATCTATATCTACACTAATATAATAGAGAGGAAAAGTTTGAAAGTTTATATAAGTAGTTGTATCTCTACATGTTACATACTATATGTGATCTCTGAAAGTACTTATCCGATTTCAAAAAATCTTATATAATTTTTTATTAGGAAATACAATAGCACAAAGTAACAAAAATATCTGCCATCAATTATCGTGGCAATATAATTTCACCAGTATTTAGAATGGTTCTATAGGGGAATTAACTATAGCTTAGCTTATCTTTGATTGAATTATACGGATCTTTGCTTGGAGACCAATTCGGAAAAACGACCGAGCGAGTGCGTTTCTTACAAACGTACCTCAGCGGTATGAGATTATGTGGGAACGATAAAGGTCTTAAATTGGCCTGTAAAAAGTTGATGACAACGGACAATATACTTCTCAATGGAGAATATGGCTTATTTCATCATCATTCTCATCATTTGACGCCCACTGCAGGACATAAGCCTCCCTCATGGTTTTCCAAGCTTCGAATATAACAATGAGGGGTTTTGCCATAATCGCCATGCTTGGCAGGCGGGCTGGCGATCGCAGTATGCGGTTGAAATCTCAGGAAGACCCTGCTGCCCGTCTCCTGGTAATTTAATTCCTTAGTCGCCTTCTACGACATCCACGGAAGGTACTGGAGTGACGCTATTCTTAATCCGGCGCCACACGCCGCCATGGTTTATTTGAACAATAAAAAATATAATTTTATATATAAGTCAATTTTATATCTAGTTTTATATGTTCGTCAGAAAAAGTCCTGCTCTGTTTCCACGCATCTCAGAAGCAAATGGAATGCGACTCCGCAGAGACCCTACACTCCTGAGTACAAGAATATCCAATACTGCTTTCATGAGAAAAATTATTTTTGCATGGGTCCAAAAATATATAATAAACTGCCAATGAGTATTAGAGAATTGGGACGATAATGTGTTCAAAAGACAGTTGAAACTAATACTCATCAAGAAATGCTGCTACAATTTGAATGATTATTTTAATCTGACATTTTAATTAATTGCCAATCGATTTATATATTATTTTTTTATCTTATTTTAATATTTCTATACAATTCTAACTTAAGAAAATAATAATCTTGTAAACAGCACGATACCTAAATATTACATTATTTTAAGATATACATATTTGTATGCCTCTACGGCCAAACATGCTGAAACTTCATTATTTACCTATAAGAACTTTTATGTACACGCATGTTTCACAAATAAATAAATTTGTATTTGTATTTTACGCTAATTTTCAAGTAGAATTATTGAAAATTTTTAAATTTGCCGAAACTAAATATATTGGTTATCACAGCGATATTCAAACATATTGGTATGGGAATTACCGCTTAACGAACACCGTTAAGCTCTGTGAATTTAGCGAAACTTGATCCGACGAAGTATGTTTAATTTAGTTTAATACTACCTATTATTAAGCTCGCCTTTGTACAAAATTGTTTTTTTAGTGTAATAAAAGAATTTTTCAATTCAATTCAATTGTAAGTAATAGTTAGGCCAGCTGACTTTTTTTTAAGCAACTTGTTTCCAATCAAGTTATTTTTAATTTGCGGTTTTCTATATGTTTATTGACAGCTGTTGACAAGCTATTGACAGTTGTGTTTACTTGCTCTCATAAATGGCATCATAAACATGGAAAAACAAACTAAGGTTTTGTATCCCAACAGACGATTGTTAACAACATGTAAACAGATTGTTAGCGTACGAGGAGCCGGGGATTATACTTTTACGTGACGATACTACTAATGCTATTATAATACTATCTGTATTATGTAAGTACCTACAAATTTGTAAGGAAACCGACTCGCACTTGTCCGGTTTTGTATTATGCCAAGGTACGCTGCGAACGATCACTGTTAACACGAGAAACCTATTATTTTCTAATAACATAAATTGCAAGTAAATTGCGTATGTTTTTGCATACAAATTGCTTTGCGCCGTCGCCAGAGTTTTTAATTTAGAATTAAAAAAAAAAATTACAAAAGCAAAATGTTCAGTCATCATAAGCAGCCTATATACGTCCCACTGTAGAACACAAGCCTTCTCTCAGAGAGAGATGTTCAGTCGATGAACGTCAAAGCTATTAGTTTTAAAATGAATAGGTTATCTGAAGAAGAAGCTGTCAAAGAAACTCCACATTACGTCCACCAATACCTGACCGATTCCTATAGTCTGAATGACAGATATATACTTACATAAGCAGCCTATATACGTCCCACTGTAGGACACATGCCTTCTCTCAGGGAGAGAGTATGGGCTTAATCACCAGGCGTGCCCAGCACGCATTGGCTATTTCAAGCGCTGAGGTATGTGAATAGCTCAGACACTCAGGTTTCCTCACGATGTCTTCCTTCACCGTTAGCGAGTGGTATTGCTACTATAAGTTCACAAATGTACATAACTTAGAAAACAAAGTCATAGGTACATGCCCGCACTGGGAATCGAACTTGGGTCTCTCGCTTCCGAGTCCAATGTGCTACCCACTAGGCTACCGACATGATATATGTCACTAACTTAAGGATTCCGACAAGATTTGGTGCGCGTATTAGGCCTCTGAACAACAGATTCACTGACGTAAAGGAAATTAAATGAAAGGCACCACAGGACACTTAATAAACTAGCTTAACGTAGCTAGCTTAAATTAACTAGCTTATTTACTTCACTAGCCATAGCGCGTATTTTGTACGAGGAGCGCTGTGGCTACTATTAATCTGGCGAACATGCATGAAAGCATGAGGCGAAAGAAAGCGTCGCGATAGGCTAATTAATACGCTTACACGAACGCCACTTTTGCTGTGAACGTGAGCCTGTAAAAATCAAAGTAAAGTTTATTTTACAATGCCTTAAGGGCTCTAATACACGGGCGGCACGTTGCGAACGTCAGTGTCAACTGCAGGCGTCGACGCCTGCCGTCGACAAGTAATTGAAAACCAGCGCTGGGGGCTCAAACACTTACCGCACACCGTTGAGTCAGCTGCCTTTTGTAGCAGCAGACACACCGCACATATTTTGTTAGTTTTTTTTAATTATTTCTAAATTAATTTGTACTTACGTATTTTTTGTAAGCATTGTGTATTTTATATTATTTTTGTTGCACTAGCCTGTGCTGAGTATAATTTTAAAAACCTATTTATATGCTCAAAATTCCACCCATGCCGGAACTTGAACCCGCGACCTATGGCTGGCATTGGCGATGCCGGCAATTGCCCATTAGCGCCGTTGGAAGAGCGCTGGCACGGTTAGCCAGATGTCGCGGGTTCAAGTCCCGGCATGGGTGGAATTTTTAGCCTCTAAATGGGTTTTTTAAATTATCCTCAGCATGGGTTAGTGCAACGAAAAAGAATGTAGTCCTGTAAGTACAGTGATATCATTTCGATGTAAAAACCTAACTGCAAAGTGGGTTACTCGGGGCTGCAAGTGATGTAAATCGCTTCGGCCAGATGTCGCTGCCTGTACGTAAGACAGAGAAAGTTTGTAAAGAGGCTCGAAATTTCGCCGATGCCTGCACTTGTCCATTAACTCAGTTGGGAGAGCGCTGGCACGGTTAGTCAGAGGTCGTGGGTTCAAGTCCCGGCATGGGTGGAATTTTTAGCCTCTAAATATGTTTGTAAATTGTGTATTTTATTGTACCTTTGTGTGTGTGACTGTTGTCGTAAATTAATGTATCTCTCACTTTCTTTGTCATTCTAATAGTGTTGTGTAGATGTTACTTTTTGTCTTTGTTTATTAAAGAGATAATTACAGGAAAACGCATAATGAATGTCAGGGACTGATGACTGTTCTCGAAAAGGAAGCGGAAGGAAAGTCCAAGTTACTTGTGATGATTAACGACTTCCCATGGGCTGTGAAGGCCTTCCTCCTTGAGTCCTCTGCATTACTTTTGGAAGAATCATTAAGATAAAATGGGGATATTTAATTTTGTAACATAAAATGGTCTGAATGGTGAAAAATATTTGTTAGCATTAGGTCTAGAGACCGAAAATGTTTAATCATAATCATAAAGCTATCAAATTACAATCAATTGTGTGTATGTAGTAGTTTCAAGAAAGTTTCGAATTTCTTTACTATGTGGTTTCCTTGACAGTTTTTTGTTGGGATAATCTGATTATTACTTGAAACTGTGACTCGATTGTGACATTCATCTGATTATTCTTCATCACAATTTTTTGTAATGAGTAATATCAAGGAATAAAATATTTGACTTCATTACGGTTTCCTGTAAAAAGCATCAGTATGTTGCGTTGAAAACAAAACTGAGCGCATTATTCGAGGTTGCTCTTAAGACGCGCATTTCCTGAACATTTTTTGTATGAGTTATTTTCGGAGACGTATTTTTTAAATACCGTAGCTTCTATTATTTATTTAAATCGCGTTTATTTAAATCGCTCTGTCAATATTGCAGCCTCAGGTATCCATTATCCTAATCGTCCTTCATAGAAGATTGTCCATTGAATTCAACAAATATCGTTTTAAGCGCGTTTTGTCGCACGGGTGAGCCGTATAATACCGTGGTGAGGGCGGTTGCTTACCGTACAGATGGTCCGTTTATGAGACACTGGATGAACGTACACTCTCCGGTGTCTCAGAAACGAGATCTAGACTATTATTAAAATTGTTTGTCTGTTCTTTATATATATATATATATGTTATAGGCAAACTCCGAAGCTCCGGCGCTCCTAGGTTGGACTGGTCAATCCTCAGGTCAGACTGAATGACTTAGTCAAAGCCCAAACAAATGTAAATTTTCGGCCTTTGACTAAACAATTTTCGTCAAACCTGGGAGAGACTAATTTGGTCAGGCAAACGTGAAAACACAATTTTATTAAATCGGGGTTTGACGAGTAAGTTTAAGTTTGACACAAAACTAAGTTTTTTAGTGAAATATTTTTTTTCGCTTTTATATAAAAAAAAGAACTAACACCCGAAGTTTCAGAATGGAGCGTCGCTGCGCTCCGCTCCATCCTGGAACTTCGAACCTATTTTTGCTTATGTGTACTGACCTAACAAACAAAATGCGAAATATAAATTTAATCAAACAATTATTTGCTATATAACACTTGCCAAAATAAAACGTTAGCATAATAAACGTTTGTCTTAATAAAACTTGACGCAGTAAAATTATGCGAAACATGTTCAGATCAACGTTTGGCCGAGTTTTGCAGTCGCTTCTAGGATTGACTAGGCCAAAACCGAAACAGAATAATTTACTTTCGACGTTTGACTGAAAAGTTAGGAGCTCCTGGGTTTGACTAAAAATACTTCAGGCAAAGGGCGAAATTGAAATGTATTTCGGGGATTGCCTGATGGCTTTGGCCAAACCTAGGATAAACCAGTCCTTCCGCGAAGAGACTGTGTATCGGACTTTGACTATAACATATATATATATATATATATATCGGCGGACGGCCTGGCTGTGCATCTTCAGACATCGTGGGCAGGTAAGGAAACGAGGGTACGAGCAATAGAAACAAGCAGTTCACGCACAAGTTATTCTGTAATATTAATCGAATCAAAAATTACAATCAAGAATTATTTAAATTAAAGTTAATCACTGAATTTACTGAACCGAAAGTATTCTAGCCAAAGTGAAACGTAGCGATCCGTTGAGTGTCGTGGCGTGGAGCGAGAGGCGAGGGACCCCCGCTCCGCTCGGCCCCTCGTGTTCCGGCAATCCCGTTCTCCCCACTCTTCAACGTTTCGCTAGCACGCGGTGCTTCTTTGCGCGCGCTCGTCTCTGATTGGCCGACTGATTGACACCATCGGGTATCCGGTGTTGCCAGTATTTCAACGCCGCCGACACGGCCATGCTGACGTACGCCCGGCCTCGGGCGTGATTAGAGATCTGTGAAAGAGACGAAATTCTACGTGAGCTACATCACATCATCGTTACACAGCTCGTTCATCCTGACAACTTGCATTGCTTTCTTCTTCTGTTTTGTTCAAATTTATCTCTCTTTGTGTCTATATTGACGCTGCATTGGCTCTTAAATTGAATCTAAATTGATTCTACATTGATTCTACATTGACTCTACATTGACTCTACATTGACTCTACATTGACTCTACATTGACTCTACATTGACTCTACATTGACTCTACATTGACTCTACATTGACTCTACATTGACTCTACATTGACTCTACATTGTATTACGTCCACATCACATCATTACTAACAATAACATCATCTGCACCGGTTATATCTTCGCACCACCACCTGGGGACCAACACCCGTATAGGTTGCGGCAGGCCAGAGGCTTACGACCAATAACAAATAACCAGTATTCACAGTTTCACACCATCATCACCATCACAGTATCATCACAGTAACTCTCAGTAACTGCACTTGTTATAGCTCCGCACCACCATCTGGGGACCAGCACGCATATAGCATGTGGCAAGCCAGAGGCTTGCGACCATTACACAAGTCAGCAATATACACACCTTTTATCTCTATGTAACTTCAGCATCGTCAGCATCAGAGACCACCTCCATTTCAGACTGATCTCGACCAAGCCCACTATTCGCCGACACGGTCTCATCCGCCACTGTCTCCTCATCTACCATTGCCTCATCACGCAACGCTTCAGCCACCTCTGTCAACCCTGCACGCCCATTGGGCACCTCTCGCAAGCTTTCGTGAGGATACTTATAGCTCCTACTAGAACCATTGAGGTTTTTCAGCTCATACCGGTCATTATCGAGAAGTTTGGTAATTTTAAACGGACCTTTAAATTTACGATCGAGTTTAGTTTGATTTCTTTCGCAGCATTTGAGAAAAACGAAATCGCCTTGTTTAAATCTTTTTACAAGAGCTTTGTTTTTATTAAAACGAAGAGTATCAGCTTTGGCTTCTTTCAGAATTCTTGTTGAAGCAAGTTCCCTTGATTTATCTACATCTAGCCGTTCGCTTTCAGTGCTAACATCCTGAATAATTTTTGAAATACCCAGAGGCTGAGATTTAATGCCAAACATCAATTCTATTGGACTGAAACCGGTGACTCTACATCTAGAACTATTGAGAACCAATTGAACCTCTCCCAACTCATCACGCCAGACATTATCCGAGTTATTCTCGATAATGGTCAACAAGTTTTTCAAGGTTTGCATAACTCGCTCTACCTGACCGTTGGCCCTACTTGCGCCGGTTGCGATCAGATGGAGATGTATATTGTGCTCTGCACAGAACCCTTTGAAATCAGAACTGATAAAGCAACGACCTTGGTCCGCGATTATACGCTTAGGTGCTCCGAACAAATAGACAACCTCCTTAAGGGCCTCTACAGCACTGGCAGAGTCTAAGCTGAGTGTGTGTTTAAGCAAGACATATTTAGTGAAAGAATCTATGATCACAAACACGTATTCCTTCCTTTGACTTTTGCCACTCAGTTTGCCGCTTATGTCTACGTGTATAGTATGCCAGGGTACAGATGTTTTAGGTATAGAATGCAGCTGAATCTGTTGGGCACCGGAAGGACCTTTACATGCTTTACAAACTAAACATGCATCAACAAATGTTTTCACAGTTTTAGCCATATTAGGAAACCAATAAGACTCGTATAACATGTCAAGGGTTTTGTCATATCCCAGATGTTTAAGCTCAACGTGCACATGACTAATAAGTGACCAAACTAATGACCTAGGCACGATTGGTAACCAAGAACTTCGCTTTTTACGCTCGACTTTGCGATACAAAAGACCATTTCTAATATCATAAGTTCGCATTACGTCACTAGGAAGTTCTTGATTTTTCCACTTTGTGATAGTATCAACAATTTCACTGTCGCGTTGTTGCTCCACGGTTAACCAACCCTGATACAATTCTAGTACACATACGCTTTTTGTCACCCGAGTACTTTCAATCGTGGGTAATTTTGAATCTTGAGTGACAGATACCGCGACTGGGGGTATTTTTGAATGTCGTGTGGGTGGTTTCGTGACTGAGGGTACATTCGAACTACATGTCAAACCATCCACTGGGTTACGTGATAAAAAATCAGCATGAGCCATGTGACGTCCTTCACGATAAATAATGTCAAAATCGTAACATTGCAGAATGGCCCACCATCTGTGCACGCGAGGTGTTAGGTCGCGTTTTGTGCTTGATGCCTTAAGGGCATTGCAATCAGTGTGTACGGTAAAATGACGGCCGTACAAATAGTGACGAAAGTTTTCTACTGCACGCACCACCGCGAGTGTTTCGAGTTCATACGAGTGGTAGCGCGATTCTGTGTCTGTGGTGCGTCTACTATAATATGCCACGACGTGTGGAGCCTTGTTTTTACGTTGAATTAAAATTGCACCGTATCCTAAAGAACTGGCATCCGTGTGTAATTCGACATCGAGTTCTGGGTCAAAAATAGCCAGAACAGGTTCTGAAGTTAAGATTTCGACTATTTTTTTATGGATTTGCTCATGTTTTTCCGTCCATTTAATATCACCTTTTGTTTGTGAGAGCAACAAATAGAGTGGCCCCATAATTTGTGAAAAATTCGGTATGAATTGCCTGAAATAGGACGCTAACCCAATAAATTGTCGCACTTGAGTTACGGTGCGGGGGGCTGGGGCTTCAGATAGTGCTTCCACTTTGCGGGGATTAGGGCGTATTTCACCTGCACTTATAACATAACCTAAATAAGTTACTTCTTGTTTAAGAAAACTACACTTTTTCATGTTCAGAGAGAAACCTGCGACTGCCAGTTCTTTGAGAACAGTATCCAAACGTTCAAGGCCTTCTGCTACAGTTTTTGATGGGCATAGAACGTCGTCTATGTAAATCAGAACGAAATCACAACATTTGAGAGCTTGATTGATGCATCTTTGGAACACAGGTGGTGCGTTTTTGAGTCCAAATGGCATAGCTACATACTCGTACTGTCCATCGGGCGTGACGAAAGCAGTACACTCAACAGAATTGGGGTCCATTGGAATACAATGAAAGCCTGATGCCATGTCTAGTGAAGTAAAGTAATGGGCACCATGGAGTCTATCAATTTGATCGCTTATTCGCGGAAGAGGGTAGTTATCTGAGCGTGTGTTGGAATTAAGTTCCCTGTAGTCTACCACCATACGGTCGCTACCATCCTTTTTTTTTACCAGCAATATGGGACTAGCAAATGGGGAATTACTTTCTTGAATAACACCTGCTTCAACAAGCTCTGAGATTTTATCTTTCACGATTTGTCTTTCCATAGCTGATAATCTATAGGGTCTCCTATGCACGGTTTTGTTTGGATCAATCAAATCAATTTTCATCTGGCCGGTTTTTACGCGATTTATTGGAACACCTTCTACAAATGAATCTGAATAACGAGAAAGTATCTCTAAAAGAGCTGCCTTTTCTTCGCCCTGCAAGTCTGTGTTAACCTTGGTTTCATCTAAATTCGAACCTTTATTGCATAATTGTGTGAATTTAGAGCGGAAAATTGACAAACCACGCGCGTTTATTTCTACACCTATTCCCATAGAAATGAGATCACGACCAAGTAAAACCGGTTCTCTAAGACAATCGTCGGCAACGACATGAAAAAGTATCTCTAGTACCAGATCTTGAACACTGATCAAAGCGAGGGTCTGCATCGTGCATTTAACGCTTGTTTTACCGATTCCCACAAGCTCAACGATATTGTATTGTCGTTTACCGCCAATCTGATTGGCTACACTTTCTTTGATTAGTGAACATTCTGATCCAGAGTCAAAAATAAAAGGAAAGCCTTTACCTGATATCATGAGTTCGCCAACCGTAACACGCTTGTCGCATAGGTTAACCTCTTTACGATCGGACCGCTCCCGTTTCACGGTGCATACGTTAGCAAGGTGCCCAGGCTTGCCGCAGCTGTAGCAAGTAGGTGGCGTCGCACGTGGCGTGAGTGGTGGCGGTGATGGCGCCGAGGCTGAGGCGGCGAACGGGGCCTGGCGTCGATCGTCAAAACGGGAGGGGGGCCTCGACCGTGCCTGAAAATTGTACAAAGTATCCCCGCGATTGCGAGGACAATTAGAAAACCGGTGACCAGTTTCTCCACATCGATGGCAGTGCCCAGGGAAGATGAATGGACTTCGGTACTCCATAGTACGAGGACGCTTCATATCCATGAGCGCGTCTGAATCATCATTGCGTCGTTTCAGCAGATTTAAACCTCTCAAAATTCGACACAGCTGAGTTTTAGTCGTTACACTATGCGCATTTAATTCTCTTCTCAAGTTTTGATCGCATTGACACAAAATAGCTATAGCAAAGCCGACAATTACTTCCTCACACAAATCTACCTTCGGAATGGTTTCAATTAATTGCCACAGCCGCATCGCAGCATCAGATGCAGTTTCTTTGGGGGCAATTTGAAACTTAATTATGCGATCAAAATAATCTTGCACAAGCATAGGCTTTGAAAACTTGGCGATTAAAAATTCTTTCACGCTTTCCCAGGTCAAATCATTGATTTTTAACTTGGATAGACATGACGCAGCACGGCCACGTAGGGCTTGAGTCAATGATAGCAGGAGATCAGCACCTTCCAATCTCTTATGTTTTATTATGACCTCGTTTATACTGCACCATCCTTCGATGTCACCTTCCTCGTCGTCCGGGTCAAACTTAATCAGCACAGGTGGCGGAGCCGGTGGAGCCACCACGTGGCCGCTGGTCCCGGCCATTGTTTGCAGCAGGCGCGTGAATAAATTTTCCGTGTCACTCATAGCACTCAACGGAACGCGATCAGAACTATTACCATTACCCGGACCCTCATGCAAATTCGCTTCACATCCCACTTCTGATATTAGAAATGGTCTTTTGTATCGCAAAGTCGAGCGTAAAAAGCGAAGTTCTTGGTTACCAATCGTGCCTAGGTCATTAGTTTGGTCACTTATTAGTCATGTGCACGTTGAGCTTAAACATCTGGGATATGACAAAACCCTTGACATGTTATACGAGTCTTATTGGTTTCCTAATATGGCTAAAACTGTGAAAACATTTGTTGATGCATGTTTAGTTTGTAAAGCATGTAAAGGTCCTTCCGGTGCCCAACAGATTCAGCTGCATTCTATACCTAAAACATCTGTACCCTGGCATACTATACACGTAGACATAAGCGGCAAACTGAGTGGCAAAAGTCAAAGGAAGGAATACGTGTTTGTGATCATAGATTCTTTCACTAAATATGTCTTGCTTAAACACACACTCAGCTTAGACTCTGCCAGTGCTGTAGAGGCCCTTAAGGAGGTTGTCTATTTGTTCGGAGCACCTAAGCGTATAATCGCGGACCAAGGTCGTTGCTTTATCAGTTCTGATTTCAAAGGGTTCTGTGCAGAGCACAATATACATCTCCATCTGATCGCAACCGGCGCAAGTAGGGCCAACGGTCAGGTAGAGCGAGTTATGCAAACCTTGAAAAACTTGTTGACCATTATCGAGAATAACTCGGATAATGTCTGGCGTGATGAGTTGGGAGAGGTTCAATTGGTTCTCAATAGTTCTAGATGTAGAGTCACCGGTTTCAGTCCAATAGAATTGATGTTTGGCATTAAATCTCAGCCTCTGGGTATTTCAAAAATTATTCAGGATGTTAGCACTGAAAGCGAACGGCTAGATGTAGATAAATCAAGGGAACTTGCTTCAACA
Organism: Yponomeuta malinellus; assembly: GCA_947308005.1. Taxonomy (NCBI): domain Eukaryota; kingdom Metazoa; phylum Arthropoda; class Insecta; order Lepidoptera; family Yponomeutidae; genus Yponomeuta; species Yponomeuta malinellus. The sequence goes on from OX371012.1 coordinate 13,626,283, forward strand.
AGAATTCTGAAAGAAGCCAAAGCTGATACTCTTCGTTTTAATAAAAACAAAGCTCTTGTAAAAAGATTTAAACAAGGCGATTTCGTTTTTCTCAAATGCTGCGAAAGAAATCAAACTAAACTCGATCGTAAATTTAAAGGTCCGTTTAAAATTACCAAACTTCTCGATAATGACCGGTATGAGCTGAAAAACCTCAATGGTTCTAGTAGGAGCTATAAGTATCCTCACGAAAGCTTGCGAGAGGTGCCCAATGGGCGTGCAGGGTTGACAGAGGTGGCTGAAGCGTTGCGTGATGAGGCAATGGTAGATGAGGAGACAGTGGCGGATGAGACCGTGTCGGCGAATAGTGGGCTTGGTCGAGATCAGTCTGAAATGGAGGTGGTCTCTGATGCTGACGATGCTGAAGTTACATAGAGATAAAAGGTGTGTATATTGCTGACTTGTGTAATGGTCGCAAGCCTCTGGCTTGCCACATGCTATATGCGTGCTGGTCCCCAGATGGTGGTGCGGAGCTATAACAAGTGCAGTTACTGAGAGTTACTGTGATGATACTGTGATGGTGATGATGGTGTGAAACTGTGAATACTGGTTATTTGTTATTGGTCGTAAGCCTCTGGCCTGCCGCAACCTATACGGGTGTTGGTCCCCAGGTGGTGGTGCGAAGATATAACCGGTGCAGATGATGTTATTGTTAGTAATGATGTGATGTGGACGTAATACAATGTAGAGTCAATGTAGAGTCAATGTAGAGTCAATGTAGAGTCAATGTAGAGTCAATGTAGAGTCAATGTAGAGTCAATGTAGAGTCAATGTAGAGTCAATGTAGAGTCAATGTAGAGTCAATGTAGAATCAATGTAGAATCAATTTAGATTCAATTTAAGAGCCAATGCAGCGTCAATATAGACACAAAGAGAGATAAATTTGAACAAAACAGAAGAAGAAAGCAATGCAAGTTGTCAGGATGAACGAGCTGTGTAACGATGATGTGATGTAGCTCACGTAGAATTTCGTCTCTTTCACAGATCTCTAATCACGCCCGAGGCCGGGCGTACGTCAGCATGGCCGTGTCGGCGGCGTTGAAATACTGGCAACACCGGATACCCGATGGTGTCAATCAGTCGGCCAATCAGAGACGAGCGCGCGCAAAGAAGCACCGCGTGCTAGCGAAACGTTGAAGAGTGGGGAGAACGGGATTGCCGGAACACGAGGGGCCGAGCGGAGCGGGGGTCCCTCGCCTCTCGCTCCACGCCACGACACTCAACGGATCGCTAGCACGCGGTGCTTCTTTGCGCGCGCTCGTCTCTGATTGGCCGACTGATTGACACCATCGGGTATCCGGTGTTGCCAGTATTTCAACGCCGCCGACATATATATATATATATATATATAGTGATTTTATGTCTTATTATATATTGTAAGTACTTACAAATTTGATTTACTTACCTACATAAAATAAATGCTCAATTATATTAATACCTACCAAAAAGCACTACATAAACCACACAATCTACATAAAAAATAGAATGCAGAACTATCATTAATTGATGTATTTCAGAGTTACGTGGTTCTTAGATAAACTTGTATAATTTTACAGCTGTCGTCGTATACGAACCGATATTGTTACAGAAGCTGCGATGTTTTGTTGTCACTAGCAGAGGCTACGAAGTTTTGGAGCAATTAGCAGAGGCTACGAAGTTTTGTAGTAATTAGCAGAGGCTTCGGAGTTTTGCAGCAATTAACAGTGCCCACCGCGGATTGGCGATTTCAACCGCTGAGGTATGTAAATAGCTCAGACACTCAGGTTTCCTCAGGATGTTTTCCTTCACCGTTAACTTCACAAATGTACATAACTTAGAAAACAAAGTCATAGATACACGCCCGCACTGGGAATCGAACCAGTGTCTCTCGCTTCCGAGTCCAATGTTCTATTCACTAGGCTTTATACTACGTCATAATTCATTGATTTATCGACAATTCAATTTCATAAATTTGACATGTGACTCGATGTACTTATGTGATGAAAAAAAATAAACTTAGATTTTTGGTAAAGGAAAATAATTTCGAAGGCCGTCGCCAGAGGATAAAAAAAAACCAAATTGATTTTATTAAGAGTATAATTAAATCCGACAGAGAACCAAGGTCACCGACATAGCCCACCGAATTAGCATGCTGAAGTGGCAGTGGGCCGGCCATATCATCCGAAGAACTGATAACCGCTGGGGTAGACGAGTTCTTGAGTGGAGACCGCGGATCGGTAAACGTAGTGTAGGACGTCCTCAGACTCGGTGGAGCGATGATCTTCGCAGGGCGGCTGGCAAGAACTGGATGAGAATAGCCGAGGACCGTGCTCAGTGGCGTGCAATAAGAGAGGCCTATGTCCAGCAGTGGATAAGCATAGGCTGATGATGATGATGATGATGATAATTAAAAATTAATATTACAATTAATTATAACCTAAGCGACGTCTAGTTAGCACGATGCTAAATTAGTAAGTCCCTTCTTAAAAACTAAGTAAAACTGCCGTGAGGTAGACGAGGCGCCGACTCAGCGTTTCTGTGGGAAAGCTGACGCAATCGTGACATCGCGGCCAACCCGACGTCAGCGGTTCGCTTGAGGGTAACATACGTAATTAAATAGTTATCAGGTTTCTAACTTACATTTCAAAGTTTGCAGAGCAAGCCAAATGCACGTGTAAAAAAATTGTATTCAAGCAATACATCATGTGAGCAGGAGTTACCACTTGCCTTAAGCTAATGACTTGGCGAAACCAGTGCTGGACACCTGTACCAGCATCCTTTTTACTTTGTAGCACTTGAGCTTACAAAACAATTTCTTTTTCTCCGCGCACTGTTATTATTTTAGTAATTCATTTAAAAGTTTTCATTTTCTTCTAGGTGCTGTTTAAGTTATCTAAATTTGAGGGCAACAATTCCAGGTTAATGACCTTTTTCACTGAATGGTGAAATAATCGTTTCCACCTTAGGCCAATGTTCATCGTCACTCGTGATACTTATAATCTTTTCAACTCTTTCCGGTCATAGTTTACTTACTCTTACCGTGGTCTCATTTTTTTGTCACAAGTAGTCGTAAGTTTCTTGAACAAAGAAGTTGCGTTATTGTTATTGCTACCATGACTTCTAATGTGGGAAAAAATATTTTTGTGTGATCTTGGCCATTTATATTAATAATGAAATAGCTGAAAATCTCGACTTCATGATGCTGATAATGTTTTTAAATACTGTGTTTCTTTGTCCAGTATTATAAAGGTCAATTCTAGATCCGAGTCGTTTTAATGTTTTCACTATCTACTAGATGATGCTTCAGTCAACTTCAAATGAGGGTAATGAATCCAGCTGTATACTCAACGACTTTTGCACCAGATGGTCAAATCATAGTGTCCATATTAGAGGAATGTTCGTCGTCACTGGTGATACTTATAATCTTTTTACTACTTTTTTTACTCACGCACACACGCATACACACACACACACACACACACACACACACACACACACAGATACACACACACACACACACACACACACACACACACACACACACACACACACACACACACACACACACACACACACACACACACACACGCGCGCGCGCGCACACACAAACTTTCTTATTTTTATCCCTTTATTTTGTTTCTTTTTTAAATTCTTCATTCGATTTTCTTTAGCAGAGAGATAAAGTATAACGACGTAAAACAAAAAGTGCTAAATCTAAAAAGGAAGGAACTGACTCCTAAGATACAGGTTGCCCTAGTTTAGGAGTCAGGGACTTACGTTAGTGTGTAACTTAATATGTAACTTTTAAAATGTGATATGTCTCTGTAACTTATAGCCAATAAATTACTTACTTACTACTTACTTACTTACTTACTACTTCCCAATAGTTCCTGATCATAGTTTGATCTTGCTTTGATATAATTTATTTTATCCACAAGTATGAGCATAGATTTTCTTCCAAGCGGAATGTACTTTTCTGATTCTACATCAATAACTTCTAAATGTACTAACATTTAATTTATATTGACTCAAATAATCTTAATGTTTGGGTGATCGTTGTCAACACTAATCTGGTCACAAAATATATTTTTATATGGTCTCGGCCATTTCCATCGAGAATTAAATCTCGGAAAAGCCCTTTGGCACTTTTTGCGCAAATTCAAAAACCCATGATCCCAACGAAATGAAAGGACATTTTATAATATTGTGTTACTATATCCAGTATTATGAAGGCAGATTCGTAATTTTCTATGTTTACGGCCTGTGAATAGACATATTGGTGGATTCTTGAATTGAAAAAGATCATTAATCAATTTCAGTAAATGTGCTGTAGCTTGTACGCCTATTAAATTAAGCATGTGCTGTTCAATTTATGTATCAGCTAAGCGTTCACTGAAAAGTTGAGAAGCAAAGCAGATATTAATTATTTTGGTCTTAAAATGTATTCTGTACCTCATTTCGCTTCAGAGTCGTGAAATAAGCCGTACCTACGATTGACTCTTCGATGGTTGTCTGTATTAAACTTGATTTTTGTTCTGCGTTAGTGCTCGCAGTGGTAAAGTAACCAATTGGCACTTCAAAATCTTCGAAACTAAAAATTCCTGTTAGAGGGTGATTTTTTGGATTCCATCATTTTCATCCCGTCCATTATAATGGCTCTGTATACTTTTTATCCCGTCCACTATAAGAGCTCTGTATAGTTTTTCATCCCCAACTGTTTGTTTGTTTCTTTTGTTCGATTTCTTGGAAGACGTGCTTGGAATGCATTTCTGACATTTTTCAACATATGACTTAGGTTGAGAAAAAGATAAATTTTGTTTTCATTTAGTGGATTCCTGAAATAGGTTTTCAAGTTTTCAGGATCTATTGCAACCCAATTGTTTCGCTGTGCTTTAATTGACTCTTGGACTATCAAACGTAACCGATTTGATTTCTACTTGGATTCATTAACTAAGCTGATGGCTGTCGGTATCAAACTTAAGTTTTGTTCTGCGTTAGTATCCGCAGTAGTAAAGTAATCAATTATTGGTAAGTAGTTCAAAATCTTCGAAACTTAAAATTCGCCCACTGTTAGAGAGTGATTCTTTTGATTCCATTATTTTTATATCGTCGATTATAGGGGCTCTGTATACTTTTTGATCCCCACCGCACTCTTTTATGATATTGAAAGATTCTCAAGTAAAGCCAAGTTTTCTATCTATAGTATTTGCTCTTTCTGTGATATCTTTGGCGCCGGCAAACATGTATTGAATATTTTTCAGACTAATTTGTACGCGCTGGCAGAATACAAATGTAAGGTCGATGCAATCGTTCTCAGTTCTGGCGAGTATTGTGTTCGCGGAATATTTCCAGAGTCTTATTCTCAGGGTATTGATTTTTATTCTGTTAATATTCAATAATCGAGGTCTTCTTCAGAAAGGATTTCTCCTATAAGTGGCCCAATATTTCTTCTAAGCTTGTTACTTTTTTCTTTAAACGACGACTTTTATGCTGTCAACGATTTTCATTAGTATTTATATACCTACGTATGCGGTACTCTGGCTATCCCAAAACATATAGTCAAGCGAAAGACCCGACCTCTATGGCTGTTTAAGACTTCATGGTTTTATTAGGAGTCTACCCCGAAAAATCATTAAATATCTCTTTGGCAGAATACTAAAAATTGTATTTGTATGTTAAGAAGTTGTAGTTTTCCCATGCACTGTGGTGGGTGAAATGTATTGAAACCAAACAAATTATGTTAAAGGGGTCTCAATAAATCACACAATTTCAATATATTTTGCACTCAGCCTTGCGTCTTATCGTCCTGATATTGTTCTTCTCCCCAGCCTTCTCTGACTTTCCATCTTTCCGATCCTCTATCTTATATCACCGATTTCCGACCTTCCTGGTCTGTGCCGAAAAGAAGCTCACTCAGATCATGTGGCCTAAGTAGAGTAGTTTCCGCTGCTTGATGGTGCGAATAAGTTCCACCTCCTTGTGCATTCGTCTAAGGATTTTGACATTGGTCACTGTAGTGTATGTGGGTAGATACCTGAAGAGTATGAGGATATATACTATATACCATACATCTCGGGCGTACACTGGCAGGCTGTCAGCTGTCTGGCTGCCAGCTGTCGGGCTAGCGAGCTGTCAGTGTCAGTCAGTCGATCATTGGACCGGGAGCCGGACGGTCGTGGCGGGAGTGTGCGTGAGCGAGCCAGTGAATTTTATACTGACTAGCGATGAAGTGAACAGCGAATACTACAGTCGTTTTATCAGTTCAGCTGATTTGAAGTATTTACCGGTAATCGAATTGACGATAGCCGAACACAATTTTTTTTTCCACTAACCGCCTAGGCCACGACATTTTTGATAAAAACGCGGATAAAACGCTGGTCGCAAAACTACAAAGAAATATTTTTTCTTTCTTCCTATAATCAATTAACGTAAATTTAGAACCTCTGGGCCATTTAGGTAGAGTAAAAAATGTGCCCGTACCTGAAGGTCAAACAATTGATACACGACTGAGCCGTGACGCTTATTATTATTTTCCATCCCAATATTTTTATCTCGAAGGCGAAAAACTTCTAAGACACCGATACGTCTTACTTACCTAAGTCATTGGTAATTGTTGGCGATATTTCCGATTTCGGACTTCAACTTTCTTATTTCAAGAGTTGTTTGATTTATCGCTTCGGGTATTACTTTTGATCTTAATCGACCTTCTTAGTAACTACTTATACATTTTAGTCTCAAAATCTCTCGTAACTTCACTTGGCTATTCTTATTCGCTTACCTTATCGAAGATTTATAATAGGTTAGTAGGTTTTAAAAAAACAGTACTGAAGATACATTTGTCGAAAGTCCCGGCAATGGATGGTTAATAGGTAATAATTATCATATGTTACCGTTCGTTTAAAATAAACAAACGTTTCTACTTTATAAAATTAGTTTAGACACATGTGTGTATCTCCAATCTGGCAATATGTAACTATACAGCTGAATCTGAACACCAATCAATAATGAAAAGAAAATATTTTGAAAATGTTGTTTTTTAGGCTCCCGTATCCAAAGGGTAAGGGATTACTAAGACTCCGCTGTTCGTCTGTCCGTCCGACCGTCCATCTGTCACCAGGCTGTATCTCATGAATCGTGATAGTTAGAGAGTTGAAGTATTCACGGATGATGTATTTCTGCTGCCACTATAACAACAGATACTAAAAACAGAATAAAGTAAAGTTAAGGGGGGCTCCCATACAACAAACGTTATTTTTTTGCCGTTTTTCGTTTCATATTCATCGTTACTAATATCAAACGAAAGCGTCTAACAGGTAGACGCTTGAAATATTCAAATGTTGTATAGATGATGGTACAGAACCCTGCATGCGCGAGTCCGACTCGCATTTGGCCAGTTTTTTAATATTTTTTATCGGTCCTACACACGTAAAAGTAGAGAGGAAAATCTAAAATGTCTGCTTTATTGTTGTTCCTGTGTCATTCTCGGTCACGTAACTTTCGGTCTACCCATTACCCAACGTACGCGTAGTCACAAAATCACAAAAAAATAAAATCGGTTTCCTTGATATGTGAATTTATGAATAGTCTACATTTGCTGGTGACATGACTAGCAATTTGTTTAACGTTTCACAGCTTTTTATACGCACTTTGACCAACGGAGAGCTGTCAACAGTACATAAACAGACAGATTGATATTGCACGAGAAATCGGGGGTGAACATATTAGCAACCTTGCAGATTTACACGCTGTATGTGAGACTAATAGTACAATATTTTTTCTAGAATTAGTATTTCTTACTGACTATAAGATATAAAATGCGATGCGGATACATATTTACCATGTTAAGGGGTCTAATCGCGATTATTTTTGTGGACTATTAGCCTGACTTTGGGTTGGCTCTAGGCATTATTCAAAGAGAGTAGTTTTTATAAAAAGGAAAATCTTCCAGTCTTATGACCGGCCCTGGTCTTTTTGTGAATAGCGATACATCGAACATTTTTCAATTGTAATCAAATGTGGCATTTATTTATTTAGCTACCACAAAACACATACTTTCACGTTTTCGATGCAATAAATTCGGCTCCTGTCTATCTCCTAGGTGAACTATAATTTGATACCATAAGACCTGTTTACTTACCTGAAGCTAGGTAGTTAGTTATTTGTAGTCCGCGAAAGTAGGTTTATCCTTTGGAGATATTATTTGCCAATACGTTTCTTTGTTGTTGTCGCTCGTTGACAAAAACATGTTATTAGAAATCTGTTTCTTTCCGTATCCGTAATCACTGAGTCACCTGCAGTTTGTGAGCAGTTTGTTAGGTAAAACGGGCCTTTAAAAGTCAGTGAAATCAGTAAGTAAGCCTTAAAAAGTCAGTGAAATCAGGCACAAGGGTCGTATTATTGCCTTTAAGTCGTCAAATTGATTTTTTGTTTCAAATATAATCTTAAAATGGACACTGAAAAGCGAACCATATTAATACGGCTCCCTAATTGGGTATTTGACAAAATATCAAATGAATTACTTTTAAAACGGAATTTTGTATGAATATACTTGACGTCACATTTCAGAGCACTCTTTTTATGTTTAATCTATTTAAAAATTGTAATAACTAGTAATTGACTAAAAGAGATACATTTTCCGAGATATTTAGTAATTTTTGTTTTAATCGAGCATATGAAATAATTTATTTTTGATCGTGTCAAATACTATTGCTATTTGTAATAATGCCGCCAATTGTAAGTACTCAGTGTATTAACTTTTTTTTACATCATGTTGCTGTTGTCCTTCGTAAAGGGACATAGGGATCTTAAAACAGATTTCCACAGTAGCCGATTTTGCGCCTTTAATGGGCACTGTCCTAAATATTAACAATAATTACAAATGATACTTCATTTTAAAGGTATAAGGTCAGTAAATGTAATGCAACAATTATAAATTAATAACATTCACGGGTTTCTTGTATTTTTGTGAATAAGTGTGTGCCTAATTCGACCTTCTAACGTTCTTTGTACACGTGACTAAAAGTAGGTTTAATATTTTTGAATAAGAAACGCCAAGATCTCGGTATTCCGCAAAAAAAAAAATATGTATTTTAAGTTTGCACAGATTAGGAGTCTTTTTAGTACGGTTCATTAAAAGAGTTCTTGTAAGTATCGAGTCAAGGTCTCACTAAAAACTGTCAGCTAGTGGGATCTCATGTAATGATGTACTGCCGAGTGTGACGTACTTCCAGTTTTGTAGACTCTGGTCCTTTGTTTTTGCTTTATAAGTTAATTAAAGCAGCCCCCGAGCCAGTCGAAGTATTCAGCCCAGGCTCTCAGAATTCGGTATTTGACACGATCAACAATAAATTATTTCATATGCTCGATTAAAACAAAAATTACAAAATATCTCGGAAAATGTGCCTCTTTTAGTCGATTACTAGTTATTACAATTATTAAACCCGGTGGAGTCATGTATTCTGTCATGTCATATCACGTCACGTCTCTTTCTTATGTCATCTGGTATATTCTCTATTGTTCACCGTCTTACGGCTGAGATAGATAGCAGTCTACTATTTCAAATTAATGTTTTTTGATTTTCATCATGTCACTATAAATTATACACAAAGAAAGACGAACTCACTCTTTTTATTTGCTATAACACTATGTTTTAAATTTAAACACTTACAAGTTCTTGATTGTCCATTCAAATATTAATTTCACAAATAATTCAGTTGACATCATAATTTAATCATAATTACTTTTCTACGATCACAACAGTTTTGCATCGAACTTCAAAATATTTACAATAAATAAATATTTACAATAATTTATTAATGGGACTCATTACTGTAAAGAAATTATATACCTAGTTAAACGAATAGGGCTTACAGTCACGGACGACTAAGAAATTCAAAAAGTTACCTCAGTTAACTAACTGTTTGTAGACAAGTATCCTTCCCGCATGCTACGTATACTCTGCATGCATCGCAGCGAAATTATTTTTCCAAAAGAACCATTCCTGGGAAAACAAAGATACTGAGGTACAAAGATGCATTATTTTTGGAGAATTGCATTCCAAACATTTCTTCAAAATCTTATCAGAGGTTTTTTTTACAACATATGTATTTAAAACATCGAGATCTCAAACAAATGTAAGGCTCTATGCCACATGAACACGGAAAGTTACACCAACCATCGAAGTTTATGACATTTTCATAATCTAAAAAAATATTAACCCAATTCCGGAGTCACTTATTTGAAATTTTGTCGGAAGACTTGCTGAAATCTGCGCGGGAGCGCCCCGCGCTCACCCGCAGTCAGAGACGAGTAACCGATGACGAGAGCTCCGTATCTCTACTCGCCATGATTAAGCTTTTCGAATAAGAGCAAAACCTGGTCGGTCCCTTCCGACAAAAGTTCAAGTAAGTGATTCCGGAATTGAGTTAATGTGGTGCTTACGAAATTGTTCGTTTTAAAAAAATATTAATTTTCTCCGCAAAATACTGTAGATACAGTAGTTGGTCTTGTTGTCCAGTGTGCGTAGCTTTCAGGTCTTTTAAGGCGTGGTTCTCCGACCGTACTACTAAAAAAGGTATTCTAAAATACATTTAACTCTCTAATGCATTTAAAATCTGAAAAAAAAATCAAATTTTTACCGTACTATCCAGGTCCGTAGGTATTTTTAATGATATTTTGTACTTTATTGTAGGGTTTCTTAAACTTAATTTTACTCTGACGCCCTTGGAAGTTTCCCATTTCATTGCGACGCCCCACGGCGAAGGGTGTGTTTGATTTTCTATGCATAGCTTCTTAAAACGGGGCTCAAGTATGGAAATTACCACACATCTCTGTCTCTACATTTATTTGCGACTTATACATGTTCTTTATGACTGCAACTGGAAATCTGTGTGGATCGCTTTGCTACGCCTCGGGGATAGTACCGCGATGCCCCAGGGCATCGCGACGCACAGTTTGGGAAGCCCTGCTTTAGCGAATAAAAAAACGCGAACTTTAGTCGAAATTTAAACTAAATATGGTTTTATTGGAGCTATACTGAGTTTTGGATAATAAGTAATATACCAAAATAATTATCAAAAATAATGCACTTCTGTGATTTAAAAAATGCGTACTTTTCCCTCTATTACTATTTGCTTGCGCAAAGCAATGAGTCCAATAGAAATCGTGCGCTTGGAGCACCCGGCCTTACCACCGGCGCGTTCAGACGAAACGCGCAGAGTCAGAGTCAGTTCAGTCGGGTGACCACAGAAGCCAGCAGTTTGCAGCTGCAGTTGTACGTTTTTGTTGCGCAAAACACACAATGTACAATGGATTTTTTAGATGGATTCTGTATGTCCCGAGCGATTGCGGCCAGAATGCCACCCTCGCGTGCGTCGCGGAGAGGGGAGTATGGAGGAGACGCGAGCGCTGAGCGAGCGCGACGCGAGCGCGCGTATTTTAAAATTTACATTACAATAGATAAGCATTTAATTCCAATGTTTCTAAAGAGGAAGCGATGCTTACGCAGTCAGCCCGAAAAAAATCGCGCTCGTGTGAGCCTGAAGAAGGGAAAGTACCTGGCATAGGTACCGTGGCAGGCGAAACGCTTTAACTTTTGAAACTGAAAAAGTTTTGACAGACTGGAACACACTTTTTTGTGAGGTGTAGGTACTTATTAACGCAGTAAAATTGTAAAGGATGACCCTACTGTCGACTGTCCACGACAGTAGGGTCAACCTTTACAATTTTATCGCAAAATCGCCCGTAACATAACCAAGTAGAGTGAATGTTTGTAAACGTTGATGTGCTGTCAACTGTATCCCCAGTTTCTCGTACTCAAACAATCTGGTAATATGCTGTTAACAGCTGTTACTTGGCTAAATTGCGTACAAGTACACTGTCATAAGTAGGTATTATTCGAACAAAGTACCTAATACAATTTTAGAAAGCACGGTGTGGCCAAAAAGATAAATAAAAATAAAAATTATCAGCATAATCCTTCGTAATAAAACAGTTAATTAAAGTGCAACAAAAAAAACAAAAACTCATTGAAAATTTACTTGAGCCACCATCGTTAAACAAAAAGTATTTCCATAATGTATATTAGCCTACGAGAAACCCGGGGTTGCTGTATGGGTGCTACAAAATAAAATTACGGACATTTTCCGTTGATTTCCGTGATTTCATATCATCATCATCATCAGCCATTTGACGCCCACTGCAGGAAATAGGCCTCCTATGGCCATAGGCAGGAGAAGCATGGCGTAAGAAGTTCGTAAGTTTTATCGCCAATTTTCTTAATCCAAAACTGGTATAGCCAAACTTGGAAAGAAAAAATATGTCTACAATGACCATGATTTTATTTTCTGCTGCCGTAAAAGATCACATATGTCAAGCAAAAGTACATATTCTTTAAATGGAAACAATAGTCATGAGATCCAATGCTCTTTTTTGTGAAATGATTTACTTAATTAGTAATAATCCAGAGATATTACTTCATCATCAACCCATTATGTCCCCACCGAGGGGCACGGGTCTCTTCCCTGAGGAAGGCAAGCCTAACGCTAGTGGCATTTTACCGAGCGGTTCCGTGCTTCGCAAGGCACGTTAAGCTGTTGGTGCCGGCTGCCGTCGATAGATGGCAGTCGTTAAGCCAAGTCAGAGGCCTTAGGGCGGCTTGACAACTTCTGACAGTAGAGATATTACTTAATTAGTAATAATTCATAGCCAGAATATCGAACCCGCCTGCATACTTACAACCTTAGTACAGCCGACATAAAATTGCACACGCCTGGTCTGTCTTTTCAGATCGACAAAGGGGTGAAACAGGGAGATCCGTTGTCTCCAAAGCTATTTAACAGCACCTTGGAAGAGGTATTCAAGATGTTAACAGGTTCATGAGCGAATAAGGGCATTGATGTTGTCGGCAGCAAAAGGCCTACCAATCTTCGTTTCGCCGATGGCGTTGTCTTGTTTTTTCCTGCAGCTCTTGAACTCCAACAGATGTTGCAAGATCTCAGTGACGCGAGCCTTGAGGTCGGACTAAGGATGAACAGATCAAAGACTCTGTTTATGACTAACAAACACCACAAAACGTAGAATCAAAGTAGACAGCCAGAAATACAACACGTCGACGAGTATATTTACCTAGGCCAGATGCCTCCTGTCAAAACAGGCAAGACAAGGAGATCGATCGTCGTATCGACAACGCCTGGAAGAGCTACTGGTCTATGAATCTATTCCGCTTGTCGTGAAGCGTAAGCTCGTTGACATGTGCATCCTGCCCATCCTACCGTACAGTGCTCAGACCTGGTCTTTTACTGAACATCAGAAGTCCAAACTCAAGGTTTGCCAAAGGGCAATGGAGCGCAGCATACTAAGTGTAAAAAGGATTGTCTGATTTTGTCAACACCACGCTGCGCGCCAAAACCAAAAGCACCGACGTTGGAGTTACGACCGCTAAACTCAAGTGAAGCTGAGCTGGCTATGTCAGACGAATGGACGCGGAAAGGCGACGTGGCAGACCGAGGCGGAGATGGTGTGACGACCTGACCAAATATATAGCTGGGTGGGAAGAGTTGGCTAAAGGCAAGGAGGAGTGGAAATCTAAAGGGCAGGCCTTTGCCCTGCAGTGGGAGACAGTCATGGCTACTTGAAAAAAAAAAAACAATAATAATTTAGTAATCAACCATTCTGAATTAACAGCGTTACAGAACACGTACAAAACACATTTAGTACGTCTAAAATAAGTGTGATCTGAATACTAAGCACTGCAGAGACTTAAGTACTATTTTCTAAACATCCATTGACATAAACATTTGAAATAATATAATTATTTTAGGAATGTAAGTGTTATAGTAATATATTGATAAATGTCTATTTTAATTGTATTAATATTGGCACACATTGCTAGGTATATTTAAATTAAGTACTTCGTTATCAATATATTTTATGCCACCAATTCTCATTATTAGAGGTAAAAATTATTGATTATTGATATTCTCTCGATGACTACCAGTATAGATTTTAAAATTAAGTACACATAAGTCTAGTATTTACATAAAATTTTCGTCGTTTCAAATTTACACGATAGAATCATTGGGTTTCTCATTTTTAGACAGTAAAGGTACACTGCTGGAGTCCTTCATGCCGTCATTGCCTTTCTTGGTACCGTTATCGAACGAACTAGCTGTAGGTAATTTCGATATCCAATTATTGTTACCCACTTTAGACTTGTGATTACCAATCGAATTCATTTGGAAATCCTTCAACTTCACCTTTGGCCCGCCCTGATTCATCGAGTTGTGGTTTAAGCTGTTCACGTTTAGCGGTATGGAGTTTGACATGCTGATTTTATCAGCTTCTTCGCCTACGTCCATTCCGTTGATGACTGGTTCTGTAGGGTCTGAGTGTTGCCTCTGAAATTTGAGGGCTTGTAGGAGAGGCTGGGCTTCTTTGACTAGTTTGCTAATGTCGTTCTTTGCAGTGAATACGCCAGAGCCCCGTCGGCTGGAGGACCGAGAACCGTGGTCGAGACGCTGCCTGAATGGCGTGAGGTGTGAAAGGGATCCGGTCTCGATTGATTGCGTCTGAGTCTTCACTAGCGCTGGCTTCGGCGCATTCGGATCGACGACTTCGCCGAGCAGCCAGTACGTGACAATGGTTCCTTTACCCTGTGAAAAGAAATGCGCACGTTTGGAATTCGGCATTTCGTTGATTGTGCTCAATGTTTGATTTTCTTTTGAGCTCGTACGTGATATTTTGGTCTGAAAATACGTAAAGATATTTTTTAACGAAATGGTACGCTATGAGAATCGACATGAAAATTGGCTAAAAATCAGTTAAAAGACAATAACTTGGAAAAGGGTTGCAAAAATTGCATATTATTATATTTGATTGATTAAATTCCTTAAAAATTTAATTTGTACATTTGAATAAAGCTTACAAGTTTAATATCACCTTTCAGAGACAATTAGCGCCTTAGACTTTTAAATTTAATCTATGAAATCTATCCATTGATATGGCCCACATTTAACTTTCGATATTATTTTGCTATAGCACACTTCGGTAATTCGGAAATTACGAGAAAATTCGTAATTTCCGAATTACCAAAATGTATTTGAAAATAGCATAGGTTTTTTGGTGTAGCCTGTTGCGTCCCACTGCAGGGCATAGGCCTTCTCTCAGAGAGAGAGAATGGGCTCAATTGCTCCGCGTGCCCATCGCGAATTGGAAATTTCAAGCGCTGAGGTGTGTGACCACCTTAGACACTCAGGTTTCCTCACGATGTAAGTTACGTAAATTTGTTAAGTTTCAGTAGTAATACCACTCGCTTACGCTGAAGGATAACTACATCATGGCTTCAAATTATTTTAGTGACTATAATTAAGTAACTAACAAGCGAGTCTCTCAATAGAATCCCCTTCAGTTTATCACTCAAGTCTTCTACAAGTGATTGGCTCTAATTGATTGGCTCGTCTCAAACGAACTGTCACAAGGTCGTCATTGCCTTTATTGGTACAGTGTGTGACAAAATCCTCTTATCTTCTGAAAAGGCGGGGTTTTACTCGTCAATGCAAACAAATTTTACTATGGGAACAACGTCATCGTCACACAAAAAAAAAAATCGGACAAGTGGGAGTTGGACCCTGTAAATAGTTCAGGAATTGAGTCGTCCAGTTTTTTCTTCGTTTTTCCCGAACTTTGAAGACAATTTTTTATGATTTAATTACAAATGTATGGTTTTCAGATTTTTCCCTGTATTTGTAGTATACGATAATATTACTTGGCAAATTTCATAGTTCTAGGTAAATTTCAATTCCCTCGAGTGTCGACATATAGAATACGTTTTTTGCGTCATAAACAGCCGTATCTTTTTTTGCGAATTTTGATTTTTTTCACAGCTTTAAAGGACTGTAGACTTAAGTATATGGTTTTTATTTCAACTCGATACCTCCACGCGTTCACGAGATAAAGGGTCTTGACAGATAGACGGACGGACAACAAATTGATCCTATAAGGGTTAAGGGTTCCGTTTTTTCCTTTTGAGCTACGGAACCCTAAAAATCAGCCGTTCTATACATTTTGATGACGTAGACGAGAATTACAGTTGTGTGATGGTAGTAAGAAGGCAGGGGGATTTTGCTACGCCCTATACAGGGCTCAGTGCAGGGCACAGGCCTTCTCTCAGATAGAGATAGAGTATGGGTCTAATTACCACTCGTGCCCACCGCAGATTTGCGATTTTAAGCGGAATGGATTTTCGTACAACATTCCTGCCCTGCCACGGAGGGTAGGAATGAAATTCCATATAACTTTTCGCGCTGCACTTACAACGGAGAAATGACGAACTTTGTAACCCGTTTATGAACGAGCAATGAGACACTTTCTGAGTGGGTGTGGTATAAACATGTTTAGCAATGTTAACCCCCGCTGCGCGTCGGGCTTAAACATACTCTCGCACAGAAAAAAACCTTTTACTCCCCTCGGTGTACAATGTACTATTGTTTCCGCCTCAAATTAAATGATGCATTTGTCCATATTTCGTTCCATTCAGCTTTTGATCTGAGCGTAAACAATATTTTCTTTGAAACAACAACGTGATAGACATGACTACTATTTTACCCGTATTTTAACGATTTTTTTGTTGGTTTGTTAACATGCACGCCGAAGCTGAATAAAATTGAATGTTAGTGATTTCCTTTTTTGTGTACAAAAGTGTTCTTTCCGCCCCACTGCTGGCCTCAGGCCTTCTTCCAGTGAGAGAGAAAGAGAATGGGGTAGTGATCACGCACACCCAACGTATCTTGCCTATGTGAACATCTCAGACATTTAGGTTTCCTCATGACGTTTTCCATCACAGTTAGCGAGTGCTGTTGCTATTATAAGATCACAAATATGCGTAATTTAGAAAACACTCTTTGGCAAATGTCGGGATCGAACCTAGGATCAGGACACATTCTACCGATGCGCTACCACATAGCACCCCCTCAAATTAAATTGGACTTATTATTTGATGCATATAATATGATGTTCTGCACAAACATAATAATACACTGTAATCGGATTTTTATTATCGTGGAATATTAATTTATTAAATCCTGGCCCCAGAGTCTAATAAAAACATAGTTTTTCAAAAAAATTATATAAGCACGACAATACTACCTCTATTTGGTAGTCTACAAAGCAATAGCGATGTTATGTGTGCATGCTTTAGACCACAACTTAGTATCCGTGTCATATTATTACTTTTGTATGGTGTAATGGTTGTGATCTGTTTAGTACACCAAATAAAATTAAATAAATAGCAGTACAGTGTCATTCCAATGGTAAAACCTGCCAAAATTGAATAGGCATCTCTCCCGAAGAAGATCAAATTGCGCGAGGTGCTAAGTTGCACGGGTTATACTATGTTATGTTGTGTAACTAGACTACCAATAGTGTGAACGAAACACCCATTGCCGCACTATTATGACTCTATTTAACAACTATGCACTTTAGACATTGGCCCCGTAGGTCCTGTGCTATGGTAACCAGGCAAGGACATCACAGACGTGGAAATACACCCAGACTGAGGTTATTCGTACTAATTCAATCCTACTAATATTATAAGTGTGAAAGTTTATGAAGAGGTTTGTATGTTTGACTCAATCATGCAATAACGGCTGAACGGAGTTACATGAAACTTGATATACAGATATAGAAAGATCTGACTTGAGACATAGGATACTTGATATCCCGGTAATGCGTTCCGGTAGTGGGTTTCTACTTTGTTGTTACCGTAACCGTTTTTTAAGCCAAACTCTAAGATTATATTCTTTTTGTTGCACTAACCATTGCTGAGGACAATTTTAAAAACCTATTTAGAGCCAAAAATTCCACCCATGCCGGGACTTAAACTCGCGACCCTGTACGTAATACAGAGAAGTTTGTTAAGAGGCTCGACATTTCGCCAATGCCTGCACTTGCCCACTTGGGAGAGCGCTGGCACGGTTAGCCAGAGGTCGCGGGTTCAAGTCCCGGCATGGGTGGAATTTTCAGCCTCTTAATAGGTTTTTGAAACTCTATGATGTTTATTTATTGCGTTCCATGGTAACAAAAATCGTATAAACGGATTCTGTGGCGGTACGTTGTTCGCCGGGACAGCTTGTACTAGGGGGGTTCTATAAGTAGCGAGAATGAATAAGATCCCATTAACTTTTAAGAAATGTTTTTTCTTTTTCAACATAGTCGTCTTTCAGTTGTATATACTTAACATATATTTTTCCTAAACCAAAAATTTGTTTCTTAAGGAAATCTTCATCTTGATTCTTTAAAAAACCTTGCACTGCGGCGATCACTGCGTCATCGCCTTCGAATTTCTGGCCGCTTAGATATTCTTTCAATCTTGGAAATATATAAAAGTCACAAGGAGCAAGGTCTGGAGAATATAGAGGAGGTTCGATCAATTCGAAGCCAGCCTCATTGATGGCAGCCATCGCAACTTTGGACTTGTGCGCTTATCTTGATGAAACAAAACTTGGAAGTTCCAAGTTTTCCACGCCGTTTTTCGCATATTTCGTCACGCATAACATAACATAACATAAACTCACGCCTGTATCCCAGAGGGGTAGGCAGAGACCAGGGACTGCCACTTGCTACGATTCTGACAGATCACTCACGCAATTTTTGGATTTGTTCTGCGTACATATTCCCCGTAATTGAGGTATTCAATCATCACCACCCCTAGGCTGTCCCAAAAAAGAAAACCGGTGATCTTTATTTGCCGTCAGATACTTTATTTGCCGGCGGATAGAACGGCCTTGAATTTATTAGGGGTCGGTGATAATAGTCTCTTCCAATTCATGAATTGTTTTTTTTTTCATGGTCGCCATGTTTATTTATTTATTTAATTACGAATACATGGAAAACCAACAGCTTTAAACTTTCTTAGTAACTTCTAAATAATAACTGTAAGCTAATTACAGGTTTTCAGGTTTTTGTTTCATCCATAGTTGGAAATTGAGCCAAAAACCGGCCAGGATCCTGTTGTAACAGTTCCAAACACTTTTGTGAAATTCTCCGTCTGATTCGTTTTGGTTAGGCCGTTAGCATTCTAGGCACCCAACAACGCGCTGAGACTTTTTTCAGTCCCAAATGGTCATGTATTATATTATGCAAACTCCCTATTGAAATCTTTAGTTCTCCAGCTATAAAATGAACAGTAGTACGACGATCTGGCAACACAATTTTTTCAATATTTTTATCATTTCTCCAGTTACTGCAGTCGTGGGGCGCCCTGAGCGCGAGTCGTCATTAGTGAATGTTCTTCCTCTCTTAAACTCAGCACACCAACGTGCAACCGTAGAATAGGGAGGAGCACGAACCCCTAACGTATCTTGCAAGTCTTGATTTACTTGTTCCGTAGTAAAATTTTTCAAACATAGATATTTAATTACAGCGCGAAGTTCAATTTTCTCCATTTTCGATTATTGGTTGTGACAGAACACAAGTAAGAACCTTCTATGATTGAAAAAACAAAAGAGCATCAAACCTTTTTTATTTCATCATGTCGACAAATAAATGGGCTATGCCTGCCAGTATTTTCTTTTTCTCTATCCAATGAGTTTATACCTCATTCTCACTACTTATTGAAAACCCCTAGTATAATTATAAAATGTACGGCCGGCCCTAGTGCGAACCGAACAAACGACTGTATTCAGACGTGACAACGAGGCAGTCTGTAAAAGAATAGGTATATCATTTTAAGGTTACGTACCCAAAGGGTAAGGGAACCTGTTACTAAAACTCCATTGTCCGTATGTCTGTCACGAGGCTGTATCTCATGAACCCTGATAGCCAGACAGTTGAAATTTTCATTGTATTAAAATACTAAAAACAGAATAAAATAAAAATTTAAGGGAGGCTCCCATACAAGGAACGTGATTTTTTTACCGTTTTTTGCTCGATATTAATCACGGCAACAGGTAGACGCATGAAATATTCAAATGTTGTATGGTACGGAACCGCTCGTGCGCGAGTCCGAGTCGCACTTGGCCGGTTTTTTTTATACCATGTACGCAGCTAGGTGCCCAAGCTCCCGGGCGCCTCCATTCACGTTAGTGCTTCACCACTGCACGGCTTTTTTATCCCGAGCTCAAGCGTTCAGTTATTGTTTTTAATTTCATCGAAATAAACTTGTGACTTGTGTAAAGAAAGATGCCAAAATGACAAAGTGCCAAGAGTGATGCAATACACAAATTGACTAAAAAGGTTAAAAAGTTAGAAATAAAAATCCCTTAAAACAAACGAGATTTTATTGCCGTTTTTTGCTCGATATTAATAACGGCAACAGGTAGATGCTTGAAATATTCAAATGTCGTACTCGCACTTGGCCGGTCTTAATTTTCATTGATGGCGCTAGGGAACCCTAATTGGACCCATTAAACAGTAAATAGGTACATACTAGAATTGGCACACAATACGTCAATACCTGGCACTCGATTCCGTGACATTGTTGCGAAACAATTTGCCCAAGCGGCTTAGCAACCGAGTAATTTGCCATCTTTTGATTATATTATTATTGCGTTATTATTTTTCCAAGCAAAGGAGCACAAAAAAAGTCTAGGTATTTTACAATTATTTTATGCTATTGCCACCGATTCTGTCTGAACAAAACCTCGACTCTCCGCGATCAAGCCGGTGATAATTAGAGCGAAACTTATCCGGTACACTCATCACTCATAACAGTAACAGCATAAACTCACGCCTGTATCCCGGAGGAGTATGCAGAGACCAGTGTCTGCGACTTGCCACGATCCTGACAGATCTCTGTCGCTTCATCGACATTCATTAGCCGACCTTACAGGATTACTTTGCTGGTTCCGGATTTTCCTTTTGAGGTATGGAAAAATGCAGTAATGCCTCTCACAGAGACTCTTAAATTAAGACGCCGTAGGTATATGTCAGGTATAACTTTATGATTTATAAAAAGTTTTCGCTAAAGCAGTGACAAATGCGTTCACAGATTCATAACTTACCTGAGGATATGTAAAAAAATGGTTTTGTTGCTGCAACGACGAGACAATCAATTCTTTACAGTCTATGGTCAAGTCCGATATTTTTAGGGTTCCATACCCAAAGGGTAAAAACGGGACCCTATTACTAAGACTTTGCTGTCTGTCTATCTGACCGTCCGTCCGTCCGTCTGTCTGTCACCAGGCTGTATCTCAAGAACCGTGATAGCTAGCGAGTTAAAATTTTCACAGATTATGTATTTCTGTTGCCGCTATAACAGGAAATACTAAAAACAAAATTAAATAATGATTTAAGGGGGGCTCCCATACAACAAACGTGATTTTTTTGGTGTTTTTTTATCTTTGTGTCTAATGTTGTATAAATAAGGGTACGGAACTCTTCGTGCGCGAGTCCGACTCGCGCTTGTTTTTGTTTTTAGATACATGTTATTTCTTGACATAGCTCGTTTTTATCAGAGGCATGTTTATTTACGAATATATCCTCGATTGCAGGAAACAAAGTTGGAAAATAAAAGACCACCGCAAAGTTTTACTGACAAGACCACAAGGTTTTTGTTTGACAGTCTAATCTGTGCTCTGATAAACTGACGTCTGTGGCTCTGATGTATATATATGCCCTTATCGGGCATTTATATGCGTGTTTGAGATTTCACTTTATAAATCATAATTCAGTTATGACCCGTCTTAACACCTCCGTAAGTCTAACTGAGGGCTGTTTTAGTGGAATAGTTTTTTTAAGAAATAAGACCGTTAACGTATTCGTTTATTATATTACGATCACGCACGTCTCTTGTTTTTATTATTACGCTATGTGTTAAATACTTAGGAAAAAGCAAAATGCACTTTAGTGACTATACAATTTTATCATATAAATTCGTTAATTTGGTTTCTTCACCTTAAATAAATAAAACAAAAATAAATATACAAAATAAAACTGTGTCCACCATATCACGGGAAAGTATTTATTGTAAAACCAGAAAATAATATTTCACATAAGATTTAGGCCCCTCGCCCACGGAGGAGAACGTAGGAAGGGTGGCGCATGAGTTGTGCAACACAGTGAGATCGAGAGTGCTGTTGTCCATTGGTCCAACGGAGTCCATCTTGCAACTGTAGCGATCGCAGGCATTTTGGTTCCGTTATTGAATCGCATTTGCATCGCGACTGTATCGATGCGAACGCGCGACAGCATCGCTACTGCATCGCTACAAAAGGTCGCCGTGGGCGAGGGCCCTTAGGCATGAGGGAAGATTGCTCAATTCGACCTTCTAGCGTTAGCGATTGAAAGATGGGTGAACTGTAATTGTTTTTTCGGTCGGAACCCACCGAGCAGAGATATCTATTGTAGTTTATGGACGGGGTACGCTGTGAAAGGCAATCAATCCTGATGAAGCTCGTACGAAGAGCACAAAGGTTTAATATAAAAACCGGCCAAGTGTGAGTCGGACTCGCGTATCTATACAACATTAGACACAAAGATCGAGCAAGATAAGGCAAAATAATTACATTTGTTGTATGGGAGCCCTCCTTAAATATTTATTTTAGTCTTTTTTTAGTATTGGTTGTTATAGTGGCAACACAAATTCATCATCTGTGAAAATTACTACTGCTTAGCTATAACGGTTCATGATACAGCCTGGTGACAGACAGTCAGACAGACGGACAGACAGACGGACAGTGAAGTCTTAGTAATAGGGTCCCGTTTAGCACCCTTCGGGTACGGAACCCTAAAAATTGCATATAAGAAAAGCCACATAAAAAAACAAATAAACTCATTTTTCAAACAAAAAACCTGACTGCTATTAGTCTTACGCAAGATTTAACGCATCAGTTAAAAAACCTCAGAAGACGAGATCAAAATTGAAAGAAAAGTTCAACGGATATATTTAGGCCTTGTTTCATTGTGTTCCATTTTTTTCTTTGAAGCTTTTCGGTGACTTTTTAGGGTTCCGTAGATGCTGGGCAAGCCTACTCCGTCTAAGAAACAATGTCCCAGGCACTGCAGCGTCCGAGTGGTTCCTTCACTCTTCTAGGGTGAGTAAAGGTGCCACTAGACGCTGTATAAATCATCTCATTACGTAGGTGCAAAGGCCAAATTTTTTAGGGTTCCATGGTGGACAAAGAACCCTTATAGTTTCGCCATGTCCGTCCGTCTGTCGGTCCGCGGCTTAGCACAGAAACGGTAAGTACTTGAGAGCTGAAATTTGACTGAGATGTACATATTTATAACGGATTAAAATTTTACACCTTCATAGCAACTTCGTCACGATACTCCAGCTTGAAGGTCCCAAAGGTGTCCAGCAGCGCCTTCGTAGCTGGTGACAAGCTTGTGAACGTAACCAAAAGGTTACAAAAGAAATGTAAGAGTCACCTGAATGCCTTATAAAATCAAACTGTCACCTTCGTAGCAACTTCGCTGCGACACTTCAGCTTGCAGCTACTGAAGATGTCCAGCAGCGCCTTCGTGGCTGGTGACATTAAGCTTTTGAAGGTAACAAAAAGGTAACAGTCCCCTGAATGCCTTATAAAATCAAACAGTCACCTTCATAGCAACTTCGCCGCGACACTCCAGCTTGAAAGTCCCGAAGGTGTCCAGCAGCGCCTTCGTATCTGGTGACACGTGGATCTTCAGCGCTTCCCCGTTAGACTCCATGCGTGAGGCTGTGTTCACGGTGTCACCAAACAGACAGTAGCGGGGCATCTTCAGTCCTACCACGCCGGCCACGCAGGATCCTTTACAAACAAAAAATATTTTCTTTAAATTAAAAAGTAAACTTACATGCATCATACCTGACAGTTTCTTAGGGTTCTGTACCCGAAGGGGGCTAAACGGGACCCTATTACTAAGACTTCACTGTCCGTCAGTCTGTCTATCTGGCTGTCTGTCACCAGGCTATATCTATCTCATGAACGGTGACAGTTAGACAGCTGAAATTTTTACACATGATGTATTTCTGTTGCCGCTATAACAAAAAATATTAAAAACAGAATAAAATAAATATTCAAGGGGGGCTCCCATACAACAAACGTGATTTTTTTCCGTTTTTCTTGATCTTTGTGTCTAATGTTGTACGGAGCCCTTCGTGCGCGATTCCTACTGGCACTTGGCCGTTTTTTTTTAATGTAGTCTATACAGGTACGTCCCACCACAGGGCACAGGATTTCTCTCAGTCTCAAAGAGATAGTTTGCTGATAGTACCGCGGATGGGCAATTTCAAGCGCTGACGTATGTGACCACCTCAGACACTCGGGTTTCCTCACGATGTTTTGAGTGAGTGGTATTGCTATCACAACTTCACAAAGGTACCAAACTTAGAAAACATAGTCAATGGTACATGCCGGGATCCAAACCCACGGCCTCCCGAATGTGAGATGAAAGATAATAACTTCAATAAAAATCCGCGCACTCGGGATGAGTTTTGCGATGGACACATTGACTTCGCTGAGACGATGATATCATCGTATATTGCTGGCCAACCCCACTTAACCCCACGCTGGGCAACTCACACTACAGCATCTAGATGGACACTTCACCTATCTAGTGTAGGCAGGAATTGCTACAAACATAGATGAAGATAACCACGTTGCTGAGATTGCGGACCTATTCGTCTGTCCTCTGAATGAATTCAGAAAAGAGTAGATAGCCTTTTTATATAGTGTTACAGTCAATAGATATTTTTGTGACCATTGTT
The DNA here is from genome assembly GCA_947308005.1 of Yponomeuta malinellus. Taxonomy (NCBI): domain Eukaryota; kingdom Metazoa; phylum Arthropoda; class Insecta; order Lepidoptera; family Yponomeutidae; genus Yponomeuta; species Yponomeuta malinellus. The sequence goes on from OX371012.1 coordinate 13,650,986, forward strand.
GTTGTCTGCACCCGTAAATGCTTTGACTATGTAGTATATTTCGTTTGGCGCTGGATTAAGAATAGCATCACTCCATTCCCTTCCGTGGATGTCGTAGAAGGCGACTAAGGAAAAACATTACCAGGAGACGGGCAGCGTCTTCCTGAGATTCCAACCATATACTGCGATCGCCAACCCGCCTGCCAAGCGTGGCGGTTATGGCAACAACCTTCATTGTTATTAAAACCAAGAGGGAGGCCTATGCCCTGCAGTGGGCGTCAAATGGGTGATGATGATGTAGGATAACTTTGTTAGTTACTTTAATACATAATTAAGTATTTTTTGGAACGCAATAGGGGGTTCCCTGTGTAATTTTAGCGTTAAGTTTTTTGATATAAATATATAAATAAAAATAAAAATTAAATAAGCCACTTTTTGAGTGCTACGTACCGTTTTCAAAAAGTATAATTTAAGCCGTGTTTTGTCGGTCTCAGTACGCTCGGACCGTGTGCGTATAGTTATGGTTGATTATGACGAAGCACTCGGTCCGAGCGCATTGACCGTCGGCATAGTCAGCTAAAACTGTACGCACACGTTCCAAGCGTACTGAGACCGTCAAAACCCGGCTTTAGTTTCCATAAATAAGTATAAGTCAGTTCCCAGACACAATAATGTTAGCGCGATGTTTCTTCACAGTAATACGAAAGAATCCTTACACTACAGCCCTCTCATATATCATATTAATATTCAGTTCAACTACGCGCCTCGGCGGCCTGATGCCTAGAATAAATATCTGGGGTCTGCTGTAGAGGGGTTATTTTTTAAGAAAAAGTTTAAGGTTGCTATTATTTCTGGCGTCAGTCGCGCTCACACATTCTACACAGTATTTTCACTTAATTGTCGTAAAAAACCGGACAAGTGCGAGTCGGACTCGCGCACCGAGGGTTCCGTACAAATTTGTTGGTACTATTTTATAATATGTAAGTATAATTTACATAATTTAAATGTAATTTTATAATATGTAAGTAGTTCTTACATATTTTAAATAGTGCACGAATTGAGTCTCGCAGTTTTTCCGAGCTTTTCCTGAACTTAAAAGACAATTTTTTTTGTGATTAAATTACGAAATGTACAGTTTTCAGATTTTTCCCTGTACTTGTAGTATACGAAGAATATATTACTTGCCAAACACAGGTTGGCAAGTAATATCATCGTATACCCTATAATTTTGATTCCCTTGAAAGATTGGCCCCATCGCTTTAAATATTCAAAACAAAAGTTTACCGTCATTACCTAAATCTCCAGCATTTGTCTTAATTTATTATAAGTATATCACAATATCTTTCCTAAATCTGTAGGTTTATGTATTTATTTATTATTATGTTGTATTTGTATAATATTTCCCCTGTATTATATTTTATGTATCTAGGTATAAATAAGTAATTAGTAAGTATATTTATATTTTATGAGTAAGTTGAACTACCTGTTAATGTTTTCTTTGTAACTTAGGTTAGCTGGTAGATAATGCTAAGTAGCATTAAGCTCGCCTATGTGCAAAACTGTTTGTTCAAATGCAATAAAGCATTTAATAATAATAATAGTGTCAACATATACGTTTTTTGCGGCATAAACTGCCGTAGCTTTGTATCATAAGCAGCCCATATACGTCCCACTATAGGGCACAGGCCTTCTCTCAGAGAGAGAGTATGGGCTTAATCACCACGCGTGCCCACCGCGGATTGGCGATTTCAAGCGCTGAGGTATGTGAATAGCTCCGACACCCAGGTTTCCTCACGATGTTTTCCTTCACCGTTAGCGAGTGGTATTGCTATTATAACTTTACAAATGTACATAACTTAGAAAACAAAGTCATAGGTACATGCCCGCACTGGGATCGAACATGGGTCTCCCGTTTCAGGTGCTTCCGTGACAACAAAAATGGGGCTCCAACTCAGCATACTTTACCGGTGTGTGCTATAGTTAGCATAACATCAGCAACACTGATTTTCAGTTGGGACCATAAAATATGATATTTTCCTTTGGTACCCGGAACGTGGTAGGTATATACATGTCATAATATAAATACAAATAATAATAACTACTCATAATTATGAATAGTTATGAATATGCTGCAAAATTAAATAAATGCATGCGTGCAATTACGTGTGGTGCCGGATTAAGAATAACGTCACTCCATTTCCTTCCGTGGATGTCGTAGAAGGCGACTAAGGAAATCAATTACCAGGAGACGGGCAGCAGCGTCTTCCTGAGATTCCAACTGTATACCGCGATCGCCAACCCGCCTGCCAAGCGTGGCGATTGTGGCGGAACCCCTCATGGTCATGAAGGCCACGAAGGAGGCCTATGTCCTCCAGTAGGCGTCAAAAGGCTGATGATGATGCAATTACGTTTCGGGCGAGTTTGCAACTACAACCTAAAATTTGATGTGCCGTTGACTGTACTTTTACGTCACAAGCTAATCCTCAGCTACTTGTCCGAGTCAAAGCTGCAAAATGAAAGCCTCTCAGAAGTCTAAGCTGGGCCTTTGAGCGTTACACGCGTCAAGGAACGTGCAAGAAGCCTGTGCTCAAAGATAAACCCTGCTGCACTTTAATCTGGCTATGCTATACGTACGCGAGCTATTATCAGCAGTACAAAAAAATAAAATAAAAAATAAAAATCGTAAATGTAAGTATGATCGTAATTGTATTAGTACTTCCGTTTATTAAATACTAGCAGCTGCCCGCGACTTCGTTCGCGTGGTAATTTTGATGTGTATTTTTCCGGGATAAAAATAGCCTATGTGTGAGTCCAGACTATAATCTATCTCTGTGCAAAATTTCATCCGGATCCGTTCAGCCGTTTTTGCGAGAAAGAGTAACAAACATCCATCCGTACATAAAAACTTTCGCGTTTATAATATTAGCAAGGATGTAATTCTAACGTAATGTATCATGCTGTATGCACATGTCTTGATGTTATGGTTTGATTCGAGCGTTTTCATGTCATTTAAAGTTTGTAATTTATGTCCGTAACACTGTTCTGTGTATCTTATACTTAAATAAAATAAAAATAATGTGGAGGAAATAAGATAAAGATAAAAAAATACTTTATTGTACGTAAAAAATGGAAATTACACAGATATTTCTTAACTTATGAGTACAGATGGCGGCCTTATCACTAAAAGTGATCTCTTCCAGACAACCTAATTAAAAGTATTTAATCGAATAAGCACAAAATTTAAAGGCACGGATGAGAACGTGAATGTAATGAGTGAAGAATAAGCCGGTCATTTGCACTGCGTCGTTAGCCTAGCGGTTGACGCGCTTGACTACCAAAATAGAGATTGTGGGTTCGATTACTACAGGAGGCCGCCGTATTTGATTTGTGCAAATGGCCTCAGTCTGGCTGTAGGTACTTTCTCTCTTTTCTTCGACTCTTTCTAAAATCGTTACAATTTCGGGGCTGCAAGTGATGTAATTACTTTAGCCAGATGTCGCTGCCTGTACGTAATACATTGAAGTTTGTAAAGAGGCTCGAAATTTCGCCGATGCCTGCACTTGCCCATTAGCTCAGTTGGGAGAGCGCTGACACGGTTAGCCAGAGGTCGCGGGTTCAAGTCTCGGCATGGGTGGAATTTTTAGCCTCTAATAGGTTTTTAAAATTCAGTACGGGTTAGTGCAACAAAAAGAATATAGTAAATAAATTTACCAGGACCACAGTATAGTACAAGTAGATTACAATGTTTTTCCGCTTTGCAGACGAGTGAAGCATCCCTGTCTAAATCCGCAAACGTATCCGACGTGAAATATGTTCTACACACAAGTTCTTTCGAAGCAATTTCTGAATATACTCACAAATGTGGAGCAGGTACTCTTTGCGCATTATTTGACCCAGCGCCAACTACCAATAAAAAAATAATATCTTATTTCATAATAATTTACGTTTTTCGCAAAAAGTAACACAACATAAAATAAACTCACGCCTGTATCCCAGAGGGGTAGGCAGAGACCAGGGACTGCCACTTGCTACGATCCTGACAGATCACTTTCGCTTCCTCAACATTCATTAGTCGTTGCATGCACGCACGCCGGTTTCGGGTACTTTTTTCTTGCCCTATGCTAATACATCCCCTATTTGGTCGAAGTATGTCCGTCTGGGTCGTCCCTTACCGGCCCTTCCATCCGCAAAAAGTAAACCTCATAAAATATATCAATAATGATACCAGCAATTTTTTGAACCTACAGCTTAGAATCTAAAGCCAAGAGCCTAGAAGAAATAGTAACAGAAATAGTCCTAAGTTCTACAGCCTATAAAACATAACAACACATAAACTCACGAATGTGTCCCGGAAGGGTAAGCAAAGACCAAGGTCTGCCCCTAGCCACGATCCTCACAGATCTCTTTCGCTTCATCAACATTCATAAGTCGTTGCATGCACGCACACCGGTTTTATCTTGCCCTTTGCATCTTCGCTATCCTACGCTCCGCTAAAATCGGCGATATTGGCGAAAACGCCTTAAAGGCTAACGGTCTTATTTATAAAAACACGTTTCCTCTAAAACACTCCTCAGAGACAGTTTAAAAAATATGTGGTTACCTCCTTCCCTTTGCCACAGACTATGTTAACTGACTCTAACGAGTATGAGTGAGGACATTTTTTATTAATTTTTTATTATTAAGGGACGGCCCAGACGGACATACTTCGACCAAATAGGGGATGTATTAGCAAAGGGCAAGATAAAAAGTACCCGAAACCGGCGTGCGTGCATGCAACGACTAATGAATGTTGAGGAAGCGAAAGTGATCTGTCAGGATCGTAGCAAGTGGCAGTCCCTGGTCTCTGCCTACCCCTCTGGGATACAGGCGTGAGTTTATGTTATGTTATGTTATGTTATTAAAACTAGCTTGTATGTTTATTGAGATGTTTTTGATATGTTCACTTTTCGCAAAAAACGTATTATAAAAGAAAACATGATTTTTTTTCCTTTAGTGGCCCTAGTTAGGCACTGGGTCGCCTCTTGAAATAAACTTTTTGGAATTCGGGTTTCGAGATAAAACGCGTTCTGGAACATTCGTTTACAAAACTTGGCTCGAAAGTAGTCGTAATGTAGTTGGTGCTTAGCGAGTTTTAAAAGTAGAGCCAAGAATTCTTAACAACTCCAGTAAAACAATTCCCCGTTTGAACAAAACACCCGACAGCGAGACTGTAATATAAAGCATCTAAATCGGGGCACCAGGTTTCCCATTATAAGGATTAGCAAGCCTGGTAAGGCGCGCTCCTTTCACGGTTTGATTATACCTACAGTTAACGATGTACTTAAATCCAGACTATGGGTAAAGCATTCAAATTTAATCTAAAACTCCGCTTTAAATACCGTACTATGTCTTCAAGTCCTGACACTTATCTACAGCCGCCTTTCTGAGTGAAACTGTAACGCTCGGGGCACTTAATTCAGAAGGGAGAATATTTAATTTTTAAATAGGTAAGCACTTTCAAGAGTAAAGCAAGCAAAATGTGGTAATGCATTATACGATGGAGTACTTGAATTTTCTCTATAAATAGCGGATGGCTAACTAGCACCACCAACTGAAATAGTAGATTGTACAACAAGTGCATAAAACGCACCATTTTACTCGAGACGTTTATCCATCCGAGCGAGCTTGCGAGCGAGGATAGATATAAAGTCGAGTGTAAAATGGGTTTTATGGACGAGTTGTACACTCTACTTTTCACTTCGATTGCGAGGAAATGAAACAGCAACATGTAAATATAGTAAATGCTAATTTAATTAAAATTGAAAGTTACATTAGAGCAATGAGAAATATTTAAAGTAATCGTTTTTCCTGGCATATTTAATGTTGTATTAGATTGTATTTGTGATGCGTGTGGCTGTTGCAGCGATTGCCTTGGTCTTCGACGAAGATTTTACTTTATGCTCTAGAGCATAAAAAGCGACTTTATGTCGCCTACGCACGACATAAAGACGAACTTTTAGAGCATGAGAAGTGAAAATAATATTATATTATCAGTTTTTTTAAGGGAGACAAACATAAATCTTAATAAAAAACTGAAAGTGCTATTGAGTTTTTTTTAAGGTCGGGTCCCACGGCCCGTTAACTGACAGGCCGCGCCAGAAGTTGACACGTCTGTCGTGGCTCATGCCGAGCAATCCTTGTCGACGAAACCGACGAGCGACGGCAGGACATTTAACGACATGACAACGGTGCTGTGAAAGTTACATAGACGACCGCTAGATATCGAGCGCTGTCTTTAGACATCGTTTGTTCTATGGGCAAACGGCAAAAAAAATTGCGTTTGTTGTATTGAAGACCCCTTTAAATATTTACTTTATTCTGTTATTAGTATTTGTTGTTAAAACGGCAACAGAAATTCATGAAAATTTCAACTGCCTAGCTATCACGGTTCATGAGATACAGCCTGGTGACAGACAGACAGTCAGACAGACGGACGGTGAAGTCTAAGTAATAGGGTGCCGTTTGGCACCCTTCGGTATGGAACCCTAAAAAGCGGGCCTCTGTAATTATCAGGCAACATCCGGAATTATCAGTCGGTGGCCAGTCGTCACTCCATTCCCTTCTGTGGATATCATATAAGGCGACTAAGGAAATAAATTACCAGGAGACGGGCAGCAGCGTCTTACTGAGATTCCAACCGCATACTGCGATCGCCAACCCGCCTTCCAAGCGTGGCGATTATGGCAAAACCTCTCATGGTTATGAAAACCACGAAGGAGGCCTATGTCCTGCAGTGGACGTGAAATGGCTGATGATTATGATGATGCGGTGGTAGCATAGTACAGCGGTGGTAGCCTAGTGGGTAAAACATCGGACTCGGATGCTTAATCACCACGCGTGCCCACCGCGGATTTGCGATTTCAAACGCTGAGGTATGTGAATAGCTCAGACTCTCAGGTTTCCTCACGATGTTTTCCTTCACAGTTAGCGAGTTGTATTGCTATAGCTTTAAAAATGTACATAACTTAGAAAACAAAGGCATAGGTACATGCCCGCACTGGGAATCGAGCCTGGGTCTCCCGCTTCAGAGTCCAATGTTCTACCCACTAGGCCACCACCTTTATGTTCATTAACGTTCAGTAATCTGTAGAATTCTAAGGGAACCAATCGGGCCAACATAACAATGGTTTCTAATTGCTCCCGGCTGCCTTTGACTCTATATGCCTCACATGTTCTCTTCACGATTGTTTTGTTTTATCTCTGTTTGGTTGACGTTCGTGTCTTTTGTTTGTGTACCTTTATGTTTACTTTATGTTTCTGTGACAATTTAAATAAATATCCTCTTTCTTTCTTTCTTCTAATTGTTCTTTTCAAGGTCATAATCTCACAGGTCGCATCGTTACGTAATGGCATTTAACTCTGAGCACGAAACATCTTAACCCATCTTCGTTTACGATCAGCCGTGGACTGGGGTCAAGTATTAGCCTTTTGAAAAGAAGTTTCTGCGTTTCTTTCAATAAAAACTTTATGATTTTGATTTCTCTGAATTCACTGATCCCTAAAAATTAGGGGGATCTAGTCTGATCATGTGCCCACTAATATACCTCACCGAAGCAGCATAGAATGCCACACGGGATCACAAGCATAATATAAAATATTTACGAAACCCCCGCAGCACTTCCTGTTACGAGTACATTACCCCAAAGCCGCTATATTATGTATACGGAAACGTATTCCTGTCACACAATGAACAGCTGTGAAATGGAACTCGACTTGAAGCAATGTATCGTAATAGAATCTTTATAGGGACGACGGTTTTTTTGGTTTACGAAGGTAACTCTGGGATTTGAAATGGTGTGAGGTGAAATATTTTTCTTGTTTTACGCATATTTCGTACTGCACATACAACGCAATACTGAAATGACTTAAAACAAGGAAAGCGTTTCTTAAGTATCAATTTATTTAACTTCTTCAAACAATTATATTCTTTTTGTTGCTGAGACAATTTTAAAAACCAGAGGTTGCGGGTTGAAGTCCCGGCATGGGTGGAATTTTTTGCCTCTAAATAGGTTTTTAAAACTTGAAACAATAAAAAGTTTACAATTTTCAATTTTATTTTTCACACAATCATTAATATTTAAACTTGACGTGGTCAGTTTGTGATCGCGCGGAAACCTTAGATACCTTATCTAAGGTTTCCGCGCGATGTTTTCCTTCACAGATAGTGAGTGGTATTGTAACTGCAATGTAATTCCGGGTAGGTACATTCCGGGGTTTGAACCCACAACCTATCGCATGCGAGGTAATGGTATTCCGATACGCTGCCACAGCATTGGTATCTCGTATGTCTTAAATAGAATAGACATTCTTCTATGTAGTATAATGATTCACCGACGCCGGCGACATTGGTAGGACGCATAAAGAGCAATTTAAATAAACATTTTTAAGCCCCGATATTTCGAAAAATTAAAATCTGAGAAAAAAACTCGTAGAACAAAAATTGTAGTCAAACACAAACTCTGATTGGGGTGTGTAAGGAATTTTGCATTTTAGAAATAACCCTGTATAATCAGCCATTTGACGCCCACTGCAGGAGGTCTCCTTCGTGGTTTTCATAACCATGAGGGGTTTTGCCGTAATCGCCACGCTTGGCAGGCGGGTTGGCGATCGCAGTATGCGGTTGGAATCTCAGGAAGACGCTGCTGCCCGTCTCCTGGTAATTGATTTCCTTAGTCGCCTTCTACGACATCCACGGAAGGAAATGGAGTGACGCTATTCTTAACCCGGCGCCACACGCCTGGAAATAACCCTGTATAATTATACAACATTTTGCATTTTAAAAATAACCCTATGAAATTCGCTCTTTATGCATCCTACCAATGTGGCAGCCTTCAGTGAATCATTGTGCTACATATAAGAATGTCCATTCGATTTAAGACATACGACACGATATTTCTCAAACAGTGCTACCACAAAGCTGAAAAACAGCAAAATTACGAAATATTATTTAGTCTTAGTCTTAGAAAAAACGTGGTAGTAAATGACAAACTCTAACCGACAAGTTTCACGAACTGCTCATTTAAAATAACCCTGTATAGGTACATGGTGTAAAAATTCGTTTTCACTTTTCTTTTTTTCCCCCGGTTTATTCTCTGTTTAGTAAGCGTAACTTGCCTAAGTGTGGTCGATATTTCGAAACCCTTTTAACAAAATACTGCTAAAATTCGGTGCCAACGGGATCTCTTGGGACAAATTGTGCCTCATAAAATTTTAGCATTGCCTTCAAGTCACACAAAATGTGTGAAAATCCACCGAGTCATCACTCTGTGGATTATTATTCTCAAAAATATGCAGGACTAGAGTCGAGCTTGGGTCACCAATTTAGCTAACTGTCTCTTTGGGAGGTTTTGTAATGGCCAGCCACAAAATAAGTATCTCTCACCTCTGAACGTATTTATTTTATGCTCCTTTTTATAGCATGGGGATCTAGAGAGTAATTTGTCTTACAGCTACTGTAAGAAAAATTACTGCTACAGTAGGATACATTAAAGCATATTTTCTTTTCTTTGTAATCTGAGTTTCTGTGACAACCTTATGTATTACAATCTGTGATTTTACACATTTATCCAAGAAGAAGAAGAAGGGTTTGCCACTTGCTATGATTCTGACAAACCTCTTTATCTTCAACATTCAGCAGTCGCTGCATCTCTGCACGGATTTCGAGTACTTTCTTGCTCTTCGCTAACACTCTTCGCTAATAATAGGGGATATATTTGGTCAAAATATTCTGCCTGGGACGTCCCTTACCGGCTCTTCCATCGAAATCGTCACGATGTATTTCGTTAGTAAAGCTTTCTTCCTACGTCGTCTCCATATGTACAAACCAACGTTTCATAAAATGTAGATGATCTTTCAGTCCATAGCGTTGTGTTAATTGTACTAATAATTTGGATTACAACATACAAAATAATTGCAGGATAATTAAAGTCATGAGTACATATGTCTTTTACGACAGAAGTTAAGTAGCATCAGTGTCTTTTATATCATATTTTAATACAAAAGAAAATGTGACGCCTGTTAAAAAATCAAGATAGTAAAAAAAAATTTTAAGAAAACAAAATATACAGATTTAAAGAGCGTAAAAGACTGAGTAAGACTGCTTTCCAAGTCCATTTTCACCAAAAACGGCTTTTACGACATTCATCCTCAAAAGGTCTATAATAATATGTATAACTCTCATAATTTTTGTAAACAATACTAGATGACTCGCCCAAAGTTATTTTGCCAAACTAATTAGCCTACAACCTATTCTCGGACCTAACAAATAGACACAAAAAATTCATAAAAATCGGTGAAGCCGTTTAGGAGGAGTTCGATAACAAACGCTGTGACACGAGATTTTTATATATTACATTTAATAAGATTACTAATGCTTCATAACATAGAGGAAATATTACTACTATACTTTTAAGTGTATCATTAACGGATTCCCTAGATCCACCTTTTTCTCTTCTTTCAGGATGAGGCAAAGTAATAATTCGGAGAAACTTTACTAACGAGGTGAAACCTAATTGAACGAGTTTGTTTGCTCCGCAAAAAAAAAAAAAAAAACTAAAAGCGGCCGAGGAGGCAGGTTCAAGACCATGTAAAATACTAAGCGTAACAAGGTAAAGAGGAGCCTTTGTAATGATACCTCTAAGAAGCTACGATATTGTCGTGAGAGTCCTCTGTAAACACAGAATTCTCAGTAAAAATCCACGTTAGAACGTTCGCCGCGGAAGTTTCGAAGAAAATTGCAAGACTTAATAAAATAGGGAACTAAAAATTACTGACATTGCATTTATAAGGATGCAGATAAGTAGTGAACGAGATTAGCTAGGGAACTAGGATATTTAGGGCGGTAAGAGGCCTATGCCCAACAGTGGGCTTCTTTCATGGGCCAGATAGGTAAAAAATTACGTCTTAATATTATAGGGATTCATAGCAAAGAAAAAAAAAGAACACTAAGAAACTGAACTCACCTGAGGTAACTTACCCGTAACCTGCGGGTGTGGGTGTGGGTGAATGAAATGAATAAACATTTCCGCGAGTGGGCTTGTGAATGTAAATGTGGGTTTTTGACCGCATGCTAAGTAACCACCAGTGCATTCTAACCTTTATAGGATCACTTTGTTGTCTATCCATTCGTCCGTATCAAATACCTACTAAGGCTCACGGTCCGTCAAAAGAAGATCCACGTATGCAGCATCTGAGTCAATTCAATCAAAATGTATTATTCAATTTATGTCACATTTTAAACAATCCAACTAACTATCAAAACCTACCCGGTAAATGTTTGAACCTCAATCTCTTCTAAGCTATTGATTTCCCAGACATAGTTTCTTAAGAAAAATGTTCGTAATTGTGCAATGAAGAATACGTGGGTTTCATCATCAGCCGTTTGACGCCCATTGCATTGCTCCATCATGGTTTTTAACCATGAAGGGTTTTGCCGTAATCGCCACGCTTGGCAGGCGGGTTGGCGATCGCAGTATGCGGTTGGAATCTCAGGAAGACGCTGCTGCTCGTCTTCTGGTAATAAATTTATTTCCTTAGTCGCCTTCTACGACATCCACGGAAGGAAATGGAGTGACGCTGTTCTTAATCCGGCGCCACACGGAATACGTGGGTTTAGTTTCTCAATATAAAATGTACTTACAAAGTGGGTCTTAGCCTCCGATGCATTAAGTCAATTCAATTCAATTCAATTCAAATATTTTTATTCATTGTAAAAACAGAATGTTTACTTAATGAACGTCAAAGTTGCTAGTTTCACAATTAATGGATTATGTGGAGAAGAAACTAACAAAGAAACTCCACATTTATTCTTTTCAAAACACGTTTTAACTTAATTAACAGAGTTTTCAACTTAAAATATTAGTCATGAATGTGTTGAACACTAGTCACAATCGTCCTTTAAATAATATTAATCTACTGTTTAATGCCAAACATCTTTGTCTTCTAAATAATCCTTGATGTTATAGTAAGCCTTTTTGCACAGAATGTGCTTAACACATTTTTTAAATCGCGTTGGAGGTAACTCTAATATATCTTGAGGAATTTTGTTGTAGAACCTTATACAGTGCCCCATAAAGGATGTGTTAACTTTTGCAAGTCTAAATAGTGGAAATGACAATTTATGTTTATTTCTAGTATTAACATTATGGTGGCCACCAACATTTTCGAAGTCTTTGATATTTTTTCTAACGTACATAATATTTTCATAAATGTATTGACATGCAACTGTTAAGATGTTGGTTTCTTTGAAGAAATCTCTTAGCGAATCCCTACTACCTAACTTGTAAATAAATCGGATGGCTCTCTTCTGCAAGATGAAGATAGTCTCAATGTCTGCTGCCCGGCCCCATAGTAGTATACCGTAGGACATAATACTATGGAAGTAACTAAAATAAACAAGCCTAGCAGTTGCAACGTCAGTGAGTTCCCTAATTCTTTTCACTGCATATGCTGCAGAGCTAAGTCTGTGTGCTAATTTTACAATATGTGGACCCCATTGTAGTTTTGCATCGATTGTGATGCCCAGAAATACAGTATCATCTACAAATTCTAATTTTTCATGTCCAATTACTATGTTGTTCTCAACTACTCGTACGTTAGGTAAGGAAAACTTTATACATTTTGTCTTTTTAGAATTTAGCAGCAGATTATTTGCTGTGAACCAATCTAGTACTTGCGAGAGAGCATTATTTGCATCGTCAAGATTATTTTCTTGTCTCCTTATTTTAAAAATAAGTGACGTGTCATCAGCAAATAACACTATCTCAGACATTTTTTGTACCATAAACGGTAAATCATTTATATAGACTAGGAAAAGGAGCGGCCCTAAGATAGATCCCTGCGGGACTCCTATTTTTACAAGTGAACCCGAGGATTTAATACGATTTACGTCTGCTTTTTGGACCCTTCCTTCTAAATACGATCTTAAAAGATCTAAACCTGCACCCTTTATTCCGTAGTGTTTTAACTTTAGGAGTAGCGTTTCGTGGTCTACACAATCAAATGCTTTTGATAAATCACAAAATATGCCTACTGCATCCTTGCGATCCTCCCACGCGCTGAAAATATGTTTAAGTAACATAACTCCGGCGTCTGTTGTATTCCGCCCTTTAGTAAAACCAAATTGCTGGCTATGAAAGAGTTGGTAATTATTGAAATGCGTAAGTAATTGATCTAAGATGATCTTCTCAAATATTTTACTTAATACTGGTAGTACTGAGACGGGCCTAAAATTGGTTGGATCGTGTTTATCACCGCTTTTAAATAAGGGTACTAGTCTACTACATTTCATGAGGTCCGGAAATACTCCCTCATCTACACATTTATTGAAAATTTTTGCTAACGGTAAAGCTAGGACATGGATCACTGAACTAACAATTTTTACCGACATACCCCACAAGTCCTCGGTTTTTTTAAGATTCAATAATTTAATTTTTTTAAGAACGTTATGGGGCTCAATGTAATTAAATGAGAAATCGTGTTCGCACGAGGAGACATGGTCTTTTAGTAATGTTGTTGCACGATCAGGTGACGAGTCTAACGGAGCTGTAGTCACGATTGGAACATTAGTGAAGAACTGTTCAAATGCTGCAGCGATATCTTCATTTGTCGTTATTATTTTGTCGTCAATCTTAAGCGAAATATCTCGGTCTCCTAATTTTGTTTTACCCGTTTCTCTATTTATTATTGTCCAAATTGTTTTAATTTTATTCGGTGACTGTAAGATTTTATTCTTTATATGATCGCATTTAGCCTTATGGCAGACGGCCTTAAATAACTTGGAATATTTTTTGACGTGCTGTATGAATTTGGTGTCATATGTATAAGTCTTTTTGTCATACAGTTCATAAAGTGTGTCTCTACTTTTCCGGATACCCGAGGTTGCCCATTCACTAAATCCTACTTTATTCTCATTATTTGTTAGCTGCCGCAATTTAAAAACTTTTTCAAAACTACCCGACACGACTTTGAAAAAGTCTACATAATGAGCATTAGCATTTTGGTAATTTTCTTGAGTTTTTATGCTACTTTCAAGGTCTACTTTAAATGACTCTAATTTTTTACTTGTTACGGGCCGGCAGAGGATAACCTGTTCTGCGTTTTTTCTATCTATTTCAAAATGAACAATTTGACCACTGTGGTCTGACTTCAAACAATTTACTGTAGAATTATCTGAAAAGTCGCAATCGCAGTAAACATTATCTATGCAGGTGGCAGTAGTTTCGGTTATTCTAGAAGGCTCCAAGAAAATATTTACTAAATTAAACGACTTGAAAATTATTGTCAATTTGGTATTTAAAGCCGAGTCTACCAATAAGTCGATATTGAAGTCACCACAGACTATGACTTTCTTATTACTGCTAGAGGCTACCTTCAAAACATCCTCTAATATGGATTCAAATGAACTGTAATCGCTGGTAGGGGGCCTGTATATGGCTACTACAATGTGTCTAGACAGTTCAACACATGATATTTCAATTACTTTTTCAACAGAAAGTCTGCAAATGTCTTTCCGTTCTTTAAATTTCAAACAATTTTTTGCTAGTATCAAGGATCCCCCGTGCCTTGCAGACTTTCTATTGAAGCAACTGGCTATTTGATAGTTATTCACAGATAAATTCATTTGTGTTTCTGGTAGCCAGTGCTCTGTGACGCAAAGTATGTCCACTCTATATTGTTCTAAGAACAACTCTAGTTCTAATAACTTTCCAGAAAAGCCACCCTGTATATTCTGATTAGCTAAAATTAATTTATTTAAGGGGGGCTTTTCTTTTGTCTGCGCTGACAGTTTAAATCAGCGGTCAAGGGTAACCTACTTATGCTAGGTTTTTTTATAACCTCAGAGTAAAGAGGTTTACTAGTAGAACTTATTCTACAGTTTGTATTGTTAACTGGTCCCTGTTTTATTGTCTTAACAATAATAGGGTCATAAATATTGAATGCCAACAATTTGGCAATCTGTCGCTTTGAAGACAAGGGCACGTGCATTGTGTCCCTAGTCAGTATAAAGTTTTGAATAAATTTATTCGTATCAAAATATGATACTTTGTCTCGATGGCCAAAGGTCATATTATATAATAGCCGGTTTAGCTTATCTATCCGGGCATTTTGTGTGTCGCCACTAGTCTCTGTCCTACGCGGTCTCCTACCAGTCTCCCTATAAATGTTTTTTATTAAAATCTCACCAGAATGCATGCCGATCCTCAGGTTAAGCTTATCCTGTGGCCGGTGGCGGATACTGAACTTCTTGACAGCGTTGAGCAGCGCGAGCGCCATACGCGCCACCTCGCACGCGTGCCGCGTCCCGTTCCGCATGGGCAGGCCGGAGACCACCATGTACGCATCGCCTATGGTCTCCACCTGGGAATGACACACACAACTTGTTATTGAAGTAATTTCCTGACCGCGTTGAGCAGCGCGAATGCCAAGCGCGCTGCCTCGCACGCGTGCCGCGTCCCGTTTTGAATGGGGAGCCCGGAGACCACGATGTACACATTACCTATGGCCTCCATCTAGGAATAACAAATACAACTTGTTATTCAAGTAACGCAAAACTTGAAAACGCTTTCTTCAGCATTGATGAATTAAAGTATTTCCAGTATGTGAGCTAAAGTTTATTACCAGTAATAAATATATAGGTACATTTGAATTTTCATAACAATTTACAACGATTAGTTTCAGGATTGTATAAAAAAATTAAGTTTAAGGTGATTAATCACCCAATACATTTCATACACATAAAACATATATACAATTTTAAGTTAAATACTTATTTAAATTATAGTGCTAGAGGCAACCTGAGTGTCTGAGGTGTTCGCACATGAATTAGCGCTTCAAATTGCCAATCCGCGGTGGGCAAGCGTGGTGTTTAAGCCACACTTGCCCATCTCTCTGAGAGAAGGCCTGTGCCTTGCATTGGGACGTATATAGGCCTCATAAAAAATCTTGGAAGGTAGCCAACCCGCAACTGGAAGTATATAAAAAAAATTGTTATCAGATTCCATTATCATCCATGCAAGTCCGCACCCATTACCGGACATGGGTTCCGCTCGTAATCTCCAGACCTCGAAGGGTTTCATGACTTGCGCGTTTGCAAATTCAGTGAATATTTTATACCTACATTCAGACTCATTCACTAACATTTTTCATAAAACTCAGCAAAAAACCCAAGAAGAGTATTTACGAGAGCGCAACACGAAAATTACCGACTGCGGCGGAGCCCAAAATGTAGTTAATTTATTTGGCTCGTATGTATGTATATCCGACTGTATGGCCCTCTTAACTCCTTGACCAATTGGGTATTTGACAACATATCAAATGAGTTACTTTTAAAACGGAATTTTGTAAGAAAATACTGCCTTATGACGTCACATTTCAGAGCACTCGTTTTATGTTTAATCTATTTAAAAATTGTAATCACTAATAATTGACTAATACATTTTCCGAAATATTTTGTAATTTTTGTTTTGATTGAGCATATAAAATAATTTATTGTTGATCAAGTTTTGATAAATAAAATTTCAATTTTCATAAGCAGCCTATATAAGTCCCACTGTAGAGCACAGGCCTTCTCTCAGGGACAGAGAATGGGCCTAATCACCACGCGTGCTCAGCGCGGATTGGCGATTTCAAGCGCTGAGGTATGTGAATAGCTCAGACACTCAGGAGCTCTATTTTTGAATCACTCGTATCGCGTCGAGCGCTCGATTTCTACTGATTTTCGTTCGACATCTGAAATTCCGTATTTTTTAATCACTCGAACTGCAACGAATGGTCCTTACCACTCGTCTCGCATGGCGATCGGTAGATTGATTGTCAAAAAACGATTTCGACATTTCGTTAAACACAAACCAAAATGACAGTAGTAGTGTTTTGTTTGTATCAAAAGACAAAGATTTTTTATTTAAACAGCCAATAAAACAGTGTTTTACGTTCCGTTTCTGTTACGGTAGTTTCCGGTTTTTTTAATTTCTGCGTGGAATGGATAAAATACAATACTTCAAATTGTACTGGCAACACTTCAGGCGAACGATTCAAAAATACGGAAAAACGACATCATGCGACTTAGAAGACGAGTGTGACTTAAGTCGCATTCGACGATACAATTTCATACGAGTGATTCAAAAATAGAGCTCCAGGTCTCCTCACGATGTTTTCCATCACAGTTCGCGAGTGGTATTGCTACTATAACTTCACAAATGAACATAACTTAGAAAACCAAGTCATAGGTAAATTGCTCGCACTGGGGATCGAACCTGGGTCTCTCGCTTCAGAGTCCGATGTTCTGCCCACTAGGTTACCACTGCTGTTATCAAATTTCAATTGATTTGTCATAATTACGTGAGTGTCATAGGTTATATGAAATCAGCATAAATCCTACCAAAGAATTAAAACTTTATAAAACTTCCGATCCAATTAGCAAGAAGTCCCTTACATACTCGTAGGATATTGTTATAACCTGTATACTACATGGCACTACTTATATTTTGCATCTCGGACGATCATTATGGACGGACTCACAGACAGACAGCGAAGTCTTAGTAATAGGGTCCCGTTTTTACCATTATAAAAAATCGATTGCTGAGCATTAATAAGCACGGAGCAAGCAATTAATTAAGCAGGATGGACCGAACTTTAATATTGTGATCCATTGTGACTCATTGTGACTCATTGTGCCTACTTTGGTCCCGCCTGCGTAGTAGTTAATGTTTAGCAGTCGGGTTATTTCATATTTAATTCAGTGTTTTTGTACAGCTTTCTCTCACACAATACCTATTGCACTCCATCCGTGCGCACGGCTGAAAACTTGTGTGTGACGTACAGTAATAAAAGTCTACGATGTAACAGAAAATGTCGTGTTGCTTGGATATGAAAGGAGCATTGTTGTTATAAAACCTGCACCCGTCGTTTTAGCATCGCGATACATCGCCCTAACGTGACTGTCTATTATAGTTCTAATTCGCAAGTGTTTTCCAATCAATTTCGCCTTGAGTAATCGACCTGCTTCGTCTCAGATAAGGGCGTCCTCTCTTGGCTCGTCCTGCGAGTCAAGGGCGCTGTCCCTTAGGGTTGGTGCAGACAATGATATTTTAATTTGAACACATCGAAAATGAAGTCGTGAATCTGCTAGAGAACAAAATTAGCACGTCAGCGAACGGGTGACAATTATTTTAGTCGCGCAATTCGCAGCTATTTCACCTGTGATGCTTCCTAACCACGACAGCCCCACTTGTGCCACTTTCGTTTTGATTATACAAAATAAATGTTCCTAAAACGTATGATAGTAAATATTACTGGAGGAGCTAGGGTGGCAGGTATAAATTAAACCTTCCTAGTTACGCAAAATAGTCTCTTTAGAGGTCAAGTTACTGTAACCGTCATCACCACAAATACAATAAAATAGTTTCTCAAATGTGTATTGAGAACATACATGTGAGGTTAAATAAAAGCATGTAAGATAAAACAAATATTCAAAAAACTTAACGATTCACATAAAGAAAATTGTAGAATTGACGCTCATTTATATTTTACAGTAGGTCGATTTTACATTTTTGTTGCAAAAATGTAGATTCTGGTCTACCCATTGGATTAAGCATAACGCAAGTGTAAATAAACCTTTTTGGTAAATAAAGAATTTGTATTTGTATTTATGAATGTAAATACGTCAATGCATAAAGTGCAAACATATAAAGTAAGTAGAGCGGTGGTAGAGCAGCGGAAGATCGCCAGCCTCACATTCGGGAGCTCGTGGGTTCAAATCCCAGCATGTACCAATGACTTGTTTTCTAAGTTACGTACATTTTTGAAGTTGCAGTAGCAATACCACTCGCTAAGTTTGAAGGAAAACATCGTGAGAAAACACTAGTGCCTGAGGTATTTACATACCTCAGCGCTTGTTACGTACAATGGCCCAACTATGAGGCTAAGTGCGGAAATCTCACCTCTAACTAGAACTAGAATGTAAAGAAAAGGTCGCCTTTACATGCGTAGCGCACATCTTCTCACACTGATATCGCTCGCCTAAGATCTCGTCTAAATTTAGTCACTAGCGACAACTAGTCACTCCGAGCGACTGGTCGACGACGTTTTCGGCATTCTGCACGAACCTTTAGCATTGTAGACAAAAAATATTATATTTAAACACTTCAAGTAACTGCTCCGTAGCTAATATAAAGGGCTCTTAGGTATTGTTTGGAAAGTAATATTGGATGGTGATAGGATTTGTAGACGTGTATAATTTTCGCGTTCAGTTTTTCACGTTATGCTATAACGGTAGACAGATGGTACCAAATAACCTGAGCCAGCGGCCACACAGAAGGGACGAGAGGCGAGGGCGCGTAAAAGACGCGTCGTTAATCCAATTCACTTTCATACAAAATGTACTGAAGGGGCGGGACGAAGCCCGCACAGAAGAGACGGCGCGCGGGGGCGATTTCTATGCAACGCGTCGCGTCTTTTCTGCGCCCCCGCCCCACGTCCGTTTTGTGTGGCCGAGAACTAAAACGTTTTCAATATAAATAGACAGAAAATAAGGAGCAAAATATTGCACTATAGCATCCTATCAAATGTATTAACGAATGTTCAGTAGCATACGAAGTAGTTTTACTACTAGAATGCCTCTTTTAATATATTACTACGCCTCTTTTAAGTCCTCTGAACCAGCACTCCACAAACTGTTTCTGTTTTTATCCACCTATCTAACGAATGAACCAATGTAGTGTATGTGTAAATGTGTATAAAGTACAAAACGTATTTAACGGGCTACCTAGCACCAAAATTGAAAACGAAAATATGCCTCTGTTAATCTTCTTTAGGGTTCCGTAGTCAACAAGGAACCCTTATAGTTTCACCATGTCCGTCTGTCTATCTGTCCGCCTGTCCGTCCGCAGCCTAGCTCAGGAATGATTAGTACGAGAAAGCCGAAATTTAGCATCGACATACATATTAATCACGCCAAAAACACGGTAGGACAAAATATTAAAAAAAATAAATGTTTATGGTTGCATTTTTCTCTCGCCTATATCCTAGTGCGGGGTATCGTTGGATTGGTTGTTCAAAAATATTGTTGGTGTAAGAAGAACATTTTATTGATTTAGGGTTCCGTTTGCGAAATATTAAGGTTCAAAGCGAAAATCTTTGTCCCAGTAAGGCATTTCTCCTGGATTAAAGGTTGATTGTCAAAACGTGAAAAAAATCAGGGTAGTAGCAAATGTAATGAACTTAAAAGAAAACTATAACGTTTAAGGAGGCTTTACTCGGACTCGCGCACGAAGGGTTCCGTACTATTATCTATACAAAATTTGAATATTTCAACCGTCTACCTGTTGCCGTTATTAATATCGAGCAAAAAACGGCAAAAAAATTATGTTTGTTGTATGATTCCGATAGGATTTGGTGCGCATAATTAAATCTCTGGCCTGAGGAAGACTGCGTAACTCCTGCACTGTACAAACTCATACAATTTTGGCTACTCCGGACTTTCAAATACAGTAATTATGGACACTTCGGAAACGTAAAAAAGGACAACCCAATACAGTGAATTGTTAAGTGTCAAAAACTTTTTCAACTTTTGAAATGGGCAGTGTACGAAGTTGGGTGAAGTTTGAGAACCTGTGTTCTAGACAAGGATCCGACTCTTAATGTATGAGCTAAAACAGAATGAACTGATCGCGTCCTAATCTGCTCACGCCGCAAGTGCACACAGTTTTAGGGGTCACCGATTCCATTATGGAAAATCCAATTTGTTCAGTAATATTGGTATGCCAGTAGACACAAAGTCCCTTACCTTATAAACGTCGTAGTTCTCCAATATTGAGTCGAAGAGCGTGTAGAGATCATTCAGGAGGTCGACGACCTGCATCGGCGTCGAAGCGGCAGAGAGCGCAGTGAAGCCGACTATGTCAGAAAAGTAGATCGTCACTTGTTCAAACGTCTCCGCGATGACAGACTGACCGTTGATGAGCTGGGAGGCGACGGACCTATAGAAAAATCAGGATCTAAATATAACAACTGAAGGCCAACGCGAAAACAAACACGAAAAAAACCCAATGGAAGTCTATTGACACGACCTGCTCCTTATATTACGCCCACCAAACCCTGAACGATTCCAATCGTCCAACTGTCAAATTCCATACTCCTATCGCAAACGTTAGGATTCCGATAGGATTTGGTGCGCATAATTAGACCTCTGACCTGAGCCAGACTACGTAACTCCCGCACTGTATGGACTCGTCCGATTTTGACTACTCCGAACTGTCAAATGCAGTCATTTTTGACACTTCGTGAACGTGAAAATGGACAACCTAATGCAGTGAATGGGGAACTTGCGTCTTACTTAGATTGGAGTGACTTTGCTTTTATTCCATAGAAATGAAATAAAGCCCAATAAAAATATTTTTTTCACGGTTTTCGCAAAATTTTCAAAATTCTAATAACATAAAACTTATTAGATTTCGTTTTGTCATTGAAGTCTGAACGTTTTCTTATAAGTGTGTACATGCATAAAAACATTATTTTACGATATTGATAAACGCTTTACACATTATAAGCGTTACGACAGGAAGTGACGTCATAGTCTAAGGTCGATTTGTATGGCGCGTTTTAGTACCACGTGACTATATTGACTTTGAGTTATAAAAAGTAATAGGACCAGTTTCTGAATTGAGATATTTGTTAAGTAAATAGTTAACTGTAGTGCCGTCTCTTCGAATTTCTCAGAAAAGAGGGTGACAGAGCGTTACTTAAGTATTAAGTCGCAGAAACCAAAAAAATACCACGTTTATTTCGTGTCCTCTCCTATTCTATTAAAACATTTTTAATGTAAGTTCTCCATACAGTAATTTTTGACACTTCGGAAACGCGAAAATTGACAACCCAATGCAAATTTGCCGATAATCAATTTGCCTACGGCGCAGTCATCGGTCAGACCATGCTCCTCCACTGCTGGATATTTGCCTCTCCCAAGGCACGCCACTTCTTTCTATCCTCGGCGATTCTCATCCAGCCGCTGCCAGCAATCTGCCGTAGCTCAACGGTCCAGAGAGCTAATAATCAGTGCCGTTCCCTAATTCTCCATTGTACTATAGAATGGCTGCCATTTTTCGTTGTATCTGATGTACTACGCAATCTTGCTCCATCGACAGGCCTACAATATAAACGAATTACTTATATTAAATTTTGAAACGGTAAATTTGGACCTTAGTTTGATGAATAAAACCATTTCCTTGCACAGGATTCGTAAATTTTACTTTGATCTCAGAACAGAGATTAAGTGGTACTTATTATGCAGGCGTAATTACGCTTAGATAAATTATTCAGATTTAAATTAAGCATAGGATAAAATCAGCTATTGAAATCAGAAAAAAGAACTAACAAGGTATTCGAATTTTCGAGGCATTTAAGGTTTTTCCTAGAACCGTTTAAAAGCAAATAAATATGATTATTGTTGTTACCATGTTTTGGTAAACAGGCGTGAATGTATGTTGGGTATCATGATACCATTAAATGTAGAACTACACAATTCGATTAGTTACATAATAAAATTAATATGAATAAATATGACCTTAAATAAACCTATGCATGTTAAAAATTGTAAGCTCAAAAAATTTAAAATTGGATTATTTTTTATATTCATATTTCGGCCGTTGTTGAGTTATAAGCTTTATTAGTTGAGTTTAAAGTATTACTCACAGCTTTATTGCATTCCACAAGTTTTACGGTTGTTACATTTTAATAACTTAACTAAATATTACACACATTTAAAGTAAACTAAATATTAAATTAAACTAATCAAATATACCGCCCCGGGACACGCCTGATCCAAAAGTTCCCATGACGCTAGCAGCATTCCCCCGCTGCACCGCCAGGGAAATCTTCTGCATTAGGTATGCCCCGGAACGATGGTCATACCCGCGACTTCTCAGGCGCCGACCGATTTCCCTAACAAAAACACTTCCCTCATCCCCCCATACTCCCATTGTTTCCACAGCCAGTGGGAAAAACAAATAACGAAGCATAAGCTGGCTATATTTCCTTATCTTAAGTTTAGCCGCCGCTTCAGCAGCGGCACCTGCAGATGCAGCTGTCAAACCCAAATGGGAAGGCGCAAAAGTGCAAACGCACGTTGCTTCCCACAAGAGGCTCCGACCCTTCTCCCACGGCACCAAGGTGAGACCGTCCGGGCGCTTACCATCACTGCGGCACAACCCTGGTGGCTCAAGAACCGCAGGGACGTCAGCCGAAACCAACGCTCTCCGGACAATATCATTTATTACTTAAATATTTTTTTGTAATTAGTGACCAGTTATTCTTTAAGTGGCAGTCCCTGGTCTCTGCCTACCCCTCTGGGATACAGGCGTGAGTTTATGTTATGTTATTCTTTTATTTCAATTTGTTAAAAAAGAAAACAAATTTGTTTTGTTTTTCTTTTTCTTTTTCATACTCCGTGTAACATGTTAAGATAATGCTGTGTTTTTGTGGTTAAAATAAACATTTTGTATTTTTTTGTGTTATGAATAAATTCGTATTTAGTGAAAAAATAATAATGACGGTTCGTTGCCACAATAAAATAAACTATTTAATTACGCACTTAACTTACCTATGTTGTCCAACAACTTGTTAATTAAAACTTTAGCAACTTGTTAGAGCGCTTTTATATCCCACCTTTTCCTCTGACTCTCGACCTCTCCAAATCAGTTTTACTTACAGCCTTAACAAGAACACGAAACTTACTTTGGTAACAGTTGGTAAAGAAGTTCTTCGCATTTTTTCTTCTCCTCCAAATAGTCTTGGGTCCGCTCGCTGACTAGGTACTCTAAATTATTCGCATATTGCTCCATTCGAGAGAGGAGGTTGTCCAATATATTGCTGCTCTCTTGTGATCTGTATCAGGAGAAGGCAAATTTGTTATTCAAGGGCCCTTCAATTTGCATTTTATTTTCTCATGGCTGCAGTTTGATATTTTCATTTCGGAATTTCGCAACTAGTGGGAATATTGAGTTGGAATTATTGGAAACGAGCTTTTTGATTTTGAGAATGTTTCTCAAGATCGAACCTGAATAAAATAAGGTTTATATTAGTTGCTGACCACTCACAGTTGTTTTGTATAACCTTCTTTACGATAATCTACAAAATTATAAATTAAACATTTTAGAGTATTGAATGAAGCGGTGGTAGCCTAGTGGGTAGAACATTGGACTCGGAAGCGGGAGACCCAGGTTTGATTCCCAGTGCGGGCATGTACCTATGACTTTGATTTCTAAGTTGTGTACATTTGTGAAGTTTTAGTAGCAATACCACTCGCTAACGGTGAAGGAAAACATCGTGAGGAAACCTGGGTGCCTGAGCTGTTCATATACCTCAGCGCTTGAAATCGCCAATCCGCGGTGGGCACGCGTGGTGATTAAGCCCATACTCTCTCTCTGAGAGAAGGCCTGTGCCTTACAGTGGGACGTATATTGGCTGCTTATACAGTATTTAAAATTACTACACATTATTAAGTCCAGAGCGAAACCTGGTTAGATTCTTCAGCCAAAAAATGAAGTACCGATGTAAATCTGGGCCGTAAAGAAAATGTTCAAATGAGTGCGTAAAAATTAATATTTAATGCCTATTATATCGCTGGCTGCGGGCGGCACAAGACCGGGAAGCTTAAAAAACCACGAGAGAGGCCTATTTCCTGCAGTGGGCGTCAAATGGCTGATGATGATGATGATTACATAAAATAATAAAAAAATGCATGAAAAACAGCTCGCATTTAAATCACGGGCTCGGCAAGTCTTTAGTAAAAGATGCTCCTTGACGATGTTAGAATACCACAGACAATTAAATATCGTCTGACCCGTCCAATATTTCAAAGAAATAACATAGATTTACTAAATAACATCTATCTAATCTATCTATCGAATCAGCTCATCAGTAGAGCCCACTGTTGGGCATAGGCCTCTTCTCTTTCGGGCCAACCCATCCGGTCCTTTGCTAATCTTCTCCAATGTTTCCCGGCCGCTTTTACAATGTCGTCGACCCACCAGGCTGGTGGTCTGCCCACCGACCGTTGACCCGTTCTTGGCCACCACTCAGTGGCTACCTTAGTCAACCGGCCTTATTCCCGCCTAACCAAGTACCCTGCCCATCGATCTTCGATTATCGTTGATTTTTGCCGAATGTCGAAGTTCCGCGCGCGATCAATAAGTGAGATGCCGAGCATGGCCCGCTCCACAGCCCTTTGCGCGACTTGGATTTTCTCCGTATTGGTTTTCTCGAGGCTCCACGTTTCAGCACCGTAGGTGAGAATGGGTCATCATCATCATCATCATCATAATCAGCTGGTGACAGTCCACTGCTGGACATAGGTCTCTCCCAAGACACGCCAAACTGAAGTGGCAGTGGGCTGGTCATATCTGCCGCAGGACCGATAACCGTTGGGGTAGACTGGTTCTAGAGTGGAGACCGCGAATCGGCAAACGTAGCGTAGGACGCCCTGTGATCAGGTGGAGCGACGACATTCGCAAAGCGGTGGGCAGTGACTGGAAAAGAAGAGCCTAAGATCGGGCTCAGAATGGGTATTATGCATTATTAACTAAATAACGTAAGTGAAAAACCTATTCACAATGTGTCAGTAATTTTTGTGCAACCCACAAATCGTGAGGCTCGGTTTGAGGAAATTGACTGACAATTTGGTATTTGACACGATCGACAATAAATTATTTTATATGCTCGATTAAAACGAAAATTACAAAATATCTCTAAAAATGTATCTCTTTTAGTCAATTACTAGTTATTACAATTTTTTAATAGATTAAACATAAAAAGAGTGCTCTGAAATGTAACGGCATAAGCCAGTATTTTCATACAAGATTCCGTTTTAAAAGTAACTCATTTGATATTTTGTCAAATACCCAATTGTAAGTTACTAATTGTAGCTTTGTGAAACGGGGCCCAGGCGTGTCGAGAGCTCGCTGAAAAACACCCCAAATGGCGCAAATATGTAATGGTTTTCCAATAGGCATATCCGATATCACTGCCAAGCCAGCCGCCCTTTCACTCTGTAAAATGGGACGGCGCCAGTAAGTCGATACAGGTTGCGCCCCAAACTTGGTGTCCACGTCATAACTTCATGAACGCGTCTATTTAATTTCATTGCCGCTTCAAGTCTACCCGCGCCCACGTATCAAACCTTCTAAACATTCTATGGAATGAAAAAACACGTCACGTGATCTGACCATAAATCTTTAAAATGCACTAACAGAATCGAAGTCCGGGTCTCTTCCTATCAATTCGGGGTATACCTGAGCCGCGTTTCACAAAACTACAAATCATAGTTTATTATGAGAATTCAATGTGCATTGCATTGCCGAGTCTTCCCGGTAATTCCAGCATCGCCGGACCGGCTTCGGTGATTAATAGTCTAACTTACTTATTCAG
Source organism: Yponomeuta malinellus (assembly GCA_947308005.1). NCBI lineage: Eukaryota > Metazoa > Arthropoda > Insecta > Lepidoptera > Yponomeutidae > Yponomeuta > Yponomeuta malinellus. The sequence continues at coordinate 13,677,422 of OX371012.1, forward strand.
CCTCCTAACAGCTCCTTTGAGGTGTCCAAAGTCCGGTCGCTCAGTGGGGTCGTCGGACCAGCAACGACGCATCAGCTCTGAAGCGTCGTCCACTTCAGAAGACCGGTGGTGAGAAGTGTTGGGCCGCAGATTGCTCGCCATGACAGCCTCTATTATGTCTACATGCAACAAGGAATGCTTTTAAAATTGATAGATATATATATCATTTATCTATCTATCTATTTTAAAAGCATTCCTTGTTGCCTTGTTACCCTTGTTCCAATAGAACGTAACAAAAGTTTGTAGTAATACTGTCATTAAGAGCAACTCTAGGTACTGATAAATATATCTTTGTGTGGATGTGGAGCTCATTAAACATTTGTTTATTATTATTATTATTTATACAACTCTACAGATACAATGTCAGTACAAATGCAGTTCCTGCACGAATTGATTTTCAGCATTACAATGGCTGATGCGCCATCCGTGCAGCCTTGAGGCGTCGTTCAAGTGGCATTACTCATTACAGAACGACAGATGAGTCGAATCAATAATTTTATTTTCAGATGTTTTAGTGTAAAATTAGACTGAAAGCTTTTTTGGCACCGAGTTACTTCGGTTTGTTGCAACGATTTCACATTTCAATGTCAGACTACATTGAAACAATCTCTTTTATTATTGTTTGTACGGTAGATAGTACGGGTTAAACCAATGGTCAAATACTAGCCTACTTTATACTGAAAATAATTATTATTTTATATTTTAAATGGCTTTTATTGCCTATTGTATGAAAGTTACACTTACTTTTCCGCTTGTGAAAATAAAATTAACATTCCTCTATTGTGCGAATACCACAATGGAACTTAAATTTGTGTCCGTAACCTACACGTACGTCAACACGATTAAATAGCAATACTTTCATGGAACACACTACCTCCATCTTCACCTCTTCAAGATCGTTGTTATTTCTACCCCGACTTATATTTTTGGTCTAAAACAGTAAATTTCTTTGATATGCCAGCAAGTTTTGCTCAATCTACATTAAAAACATTATCATTCATCATCATCAACCGATTATGTCCCCTCCGAGGGGCACGGGTCTCTTCCTTGAGGAAGGTATAGGCCATACTCCACCACGGGGGCCAAGTCCGGATTGGTGGAGGCTTGTAGACTAGTGGCTCGTCTACTGTCAGAAGTTGTCAAGCCGCCCTAAGGCCTCTGACTTGGCTTAACGACTGCCATCTATCGACGGCAGCCGGCACCAACAGCTTAACGTGCCTTGCGAAGCACGGAACCGCTCGGAAAAATGCCACTAGCGTTAGGCATAGACGGCGACCCATCCATGCACTGAACGTTCATCGTTCACCGAACTATCATTACGCTAAATAAATACGCAGTTAAAACACATATTAATTCTAGGGACTGTTATACTCGTTTATAAATATGCTAACAATATTCTTATGGGTCATCCTCAATCAAGATAATGCATTTCTGGTAACATAGTGCATACTCAACCTTTAGGCGACATTTCGATGTCGGGCCCGAGCCAAAAGACGCCCTGCCGATGGACGATCTCATGCATGATGACCCCGAAAGAGTAGACATCCCCCTTCTGCGTACCCTCAGGGGGAGGCTCCTGCATCCGTAGGAGTTCTGGTGCCGTCCACAGGAGACCTGCGAGTAACGTTTGCCAAGTAGTAGATAGATGGAATATTCTCTATTATACACTGAAATTGCTTTACCAGAAATTAAATGAATATAAATATAGTACAATTGTACAAACAATAGTAGAGGCATGAAAAGAGAGGAGAACGAACACTCCTGATTCGCATATAATGTTTACAAGAAGAAAAGGATGCAGCTGGTCAGTTCACCGGATACCTCCAGGCAATGGATAGATTACTGATTTGAAAAGGGAAAAATTTAGCAGCACAGATTCCGAAGGATATCATACTCCAGAAGTTCCAAGATTGACTGTCGTTGCCCCTACATCAGCTTCTATCTCGGACGTAGCTTCAAACGTGGCGTTCTATTTCGAAGAGGGTCTAAGAGTAATTGCTGCAGTCAAGAACATGAAAGAAAAGAAGTCCACTATAGCTGAACACCGGCTGGAGGCCTGGATGAATTACTGGATTTGGCTGCATCAACTAAAAGTAATCTCAACCCATAGACGTTACTATCGATGGATCGCTTCGGAATCTATGGAAGTAAAATAAAAAAACAGGAATTTCAACAGATAGGATGGCTTTTAAGCATATGGAAAATCACGCAATCAAAATCGGACCTGTCAGCGGACTCTAGCGGTTCACGGTTCACTAGTGCCACGAATGGCAAATAGCACATTATGGTACAAGTGATTACCGCTGCGGCGCCATTGAGACCCGAGCCGTCAGGTGAGGGTCTTAAGAGGGCCGAGGACGGTAATCATCAGTACACACGTGTATCATACGACGTTTTTCAACACACTTGTGAAGAAAAGAATACTAAAATATAATTTTCTTCATAACTAGTACTTGTAGACATTTTAATTAATAAATAACTATAATTTTAATAGTGAAACTGAGTTGTGATAATTTTTTTGCAATGGCGGGAAAAATTCATCAGTTTTCCCATGCTCGCGCAACTAACAATGGCGATCGGCCATAGACTAAAAGAACGAGGTTTCTTTTTTTTTTGCTTTTCGCGGATAGCGTTTTACCCACGTACAAAATGGGGAATTCAAAGTTTTCTTTGTTACAAAGAAAATAAAAGTTAAGTTTACAAATTACAAATATCTTTTAAATAAAATTTGCCACTGTGAAATTTGAAACCCTTGCTCCCAAACTAGGATTACCTGTGCGTCAGGAGCAAGTGAAGTGAGCGAAAGTTTTATTTATTAAAAACGTACAAGTTAAAATGATCTATTTAAATGAGATGTTGCATGAAATGAGCAAGCAATAGGTACATTAATTTATTTGTAGTATTGAACACGTCCTTTTTTGTATCGAAACTTTTTTAAGAACAAAGCAACTCAACTAATAAAATAAAAAAACCCTATAACTCACTTGTGAATAATAGCAATGAAAAAGTCACAGTTTGATATGAGCAAGTGTGTTGAAAACTATATTAACTTCTTTAACTGGTGTTTCTTACAATAAGCGGATTACAAATAACATAGGACTCGCGACTGAGAACCTAGGTTCAAGGACCTGGGACTTGATAGCATTTATATTTGAAAAATAAGATATAACGTTTTTCGTGTGGCGTTAGTGGACTTCATGGAGCCCCTTGATTGCTCAAGTAAATTAGCGCCAACCTTAAATGAGGTACAAAAGGTATTTTAGTGTTTTGTTACATAATTCAGTACCTTTACAAAAGTTTTTTCGAATATGCAATTTATGTCTAATTTATTATTATTAAATCCTTTATTGCATATAAAACAGAAAGTTTTGCACATAGGCGAGCTTAATGCTACTTAGCATTATCTACCAGCTAACCTAAGTTTTGATGAGAGCATTATCAGGTATTGCAACTTACTTAATTTTAAATATACTTACTAATTATTATTCACACCTAGATATATAAAATATAATAGGGGGAAGATATTACACAAATACAACATAATAATAAATAAATACTAGATACAATAAATAAATACATAAACCTACAGATTTAGGAAAGATATTGTGAAATATTTATAATATAATAAATTAAGACAAATGCTGGAGATTTAGGTAGTGGCGATAGACTTTGGTTTTGAATATTTCAAGCGATTGCTGTCAAAGTGAAGGAGCCTGAATAACCAGCCGTATTATGCTCGGGGGTACGGAGATGCAATGCTCGGGAAGGTCGCAGAAAGCGACCCTCACTGAGGAGGAACTCGAAACGTCCTCTGAGGTAAGAGGGGGAACAGGGGTTATTAATTTATTGTGTGTTTTGGCAATAAAAGTTTTTTTCACTTCATTTTAAAACACGAAACACAATTCGTTGATGAAAACGAACTGACACAACATCTTACTCACGTGTCCAGAAGCTGTGCGCGTTCGAGTCTTTCTCTGGAGTGCGGAAGGCATGGAGTCCGAAGTCGGTGATCTTGAGGACGAAGCGAGAGTCCACGACGCAGTTGCTGGACTTGAGCGAGCCGTGCGACCGGATGTCGCTGCCGTGGAGATAGTGCATGCCCTAGTAAAGAAGAAGAGAGTGGTTCATGGAGATAGTGCATGCCCTAGTCAAGAGAGAGAGTGGTTAATGGAGATAATGCATGTCCTAGTAAAGAGAGAGTGGTTCATGGAGAAAGTGTATGCCCTAGTAAAGAGAGAGAGTGTTTCATCTAGATAGTGCATTCCCTGGTAAAGAAAGATAGTGCTTCGCGGATATAGTGTATGCCCTAGTAAAGAGAGAGAGAGAGAGCGAGAGTGGTTCATGGAGATAGTATATGCTCTAGTAAAGAGAGAGAGAGTAGTTCATCTAGATAGTGCATGCCCTAGTAAAGAGAGAGAGAGTGGTTCATCAAGATAGTGCATGCCCTTGTAAAGAGAGAAAGAGTGGTTCATGGAGACAGTGTATGCCCTAGTAAAGAGAGAGAGAGTGGTTCAAATATGCAGGGTTTATTGTTGCTTCAAATGGCATCTCTCAGGGTCTCTTGCCGTCCGCATCCACGGACCTACCAGTGGCAGCAGTGGGCTGATGATGATGACGATGATTATGATTTTATTATTATTATTATGTTTAATAACGTAAAGCACATAAGAAAAAAAAATGACAATGGCAATGTGGCAAATTTACAAAATGGACAATTCCTGAAACACGCCGATTAGAGTTTGTGTTTTACTTTTGTGTGAGGTTTTGTCAGATTGACCTTTTTCAGTCAGAAGATATCGGTTAACATAATTTGATGAAATTATACCTACGTCGGAGCCGACCTACATAGAAGAATGTCTATTTATTTAACAAAAAAATATGATTTTAAGTATTACCTATAAGATAGCGCTGCTCTATTCAGAAAAACAGTAAAACCACATAAACTTAGGTGTCTATATTTAGTTTTACAAACACTATCCCCTATTAAAATATCCACAAAACCACGGGTAACTGGAAGATAATGCTTTTAGCATTAAGTTCGCCTTTTTACTTTTATTTTTATAAGTGCAATAAAGAATTTTAATAATAAACCTTCAATAGAAAATTGATTAACAAAATTAGAAAAAAGTTGTTTTAAATTACTTTAGAATCAACCATCTAGAATCAAGTAGTTTCAGGAATTGCACATTTTGAAGGAAAACATCGTGAGGAAACCTGGGAGTCTGAGCTATACACATACCTCAGCGCTTGAAATCGCCAATCCGCGGTGGGCACGCTTGGTGATTAAGCCCATACTCTCTCTCTCTCTGAGAGAAGGCCTACAGTGGGAAGTATATAGGCTGTATTATGGGATTTAAGAAGGTAATACTGACTGCTATGACTATTATGGCAAAACCGCTCATGGTTATGAAAACTATGAGGGAGGCCTATGTCCTGCAGTGGGCGTCAAAGGGCTGAAGATGGTGATGATGACTGACTGCCTATTCTTATGTAGGGTGGCAGAGTAGAGCCAAGATTTGCTTCCAATCCCTGGCCTTGGCACATTCAGACTTTTAGAGGTCTGCTCGAAGTTAACTAGCGATAGCGTTAAGCTTAGCGTCATAAATGGGAAAAAACCGGACAAGTGCGATTCGGGCCGAGAGTTCTGTATTGGTAATTTTAAGGGGGATTGGTAATTTTGAGCGCTGAGATTATGTGAACATCTCAGACGCTAGCCTCATATTTCCCTTCACATTTAGCAAGTGTTATTCCTGCTGTAAATTCATAAAATTTTACGTAACTTGAAGCCTATTTCATGCAAAGTATGTCCCGATTATGTTGTTTCCCCATCTGTTTAATGTGTGAATAAAATGCTTCTAGACACTAACTGTGGCTTTTAATTACATTTGCTACTTAGAAATGCCATGTGAATCCTTTTACGGTATTGTGTCGACAATATTTTATTTATTTCGAAGTAACATGGATTGTAACAAAGATCTTTTTGTGACGCCCTGTAAAGGAGTTACTCGGAACAAACTTGTGCTTGAGGTGAATTATGCAAATTATTCCTTTGAAAGTAAACGAACTTTTCCAAACAATATTACCACAATATAAGGATCAAAAGTAAGATCCGCATATGAAATTTTGTCTGAGAGCCACCGAAGATATGGAAATGTAAAAAGTATGTAACGTCGATGAGATTTAATGTAAATTTGAGATTATGTTTGCGATGTAAATAAGACTGATGAATATAGATGGATCAAAGTGTTTTTTCAACTTTGCGCTGGGGGCAAACTGAAAACCAGCGCTGTGCGTACCTGCGTGAAGCTTACGCTGAGTTTTGTTTGTGTAAGACCTAAATAAAATATCTTAAAGATAAAGTCTAATTTTTGAAGTAATAGTAGCAATACCACTCGCTAACGGTGAAGGAAAACATCGTGATGAAACCTGAGTGTCTGAGCTATTCACATACCTCAGCGCTTGATATCGCCAATCCGCGGTGGGCACGTGTGGTGATTAAGCCCAACTCTCTCTGAGAGAAGGCCTGTGCCCTACACTGGGACGTATATAGGCTGCTTATATAATTTTTTTTAATTACTGAGTTAATATAATTCCACTCACTGTTTCAGTTTCTTTGTTTTGTTTGTCACACATTACTTTACAATAAAAACATTAACAAGCTTAAATAGCAGGAAATATATGATTTCTATAGTATAAAAGCAATGTCACTCCAATCTAAGTTAGACGCAAGTTCCCCATTGGCGTCGGACGTCTGACACGTGATAATATTTCCTGAAACCGAAGATATGCCTCATGGGAAAATTCTGGAGGCGTATAGTCTAGAAGAGGTAAGATTTCAGAAGGTACTCAGTTAAATAACTTGTAGTAATTACTAAGTGGCACTCATTGTCAAGTTGATTGGAATCTTTCATAGCTCATTCGTCGCATTGCGTCTAACTTAGATTGGATAGTTAGACGCAAGTATCTCATTACCTTAATTTTGAAGTGACATTGAAGTGACATTGCTTTTATACCATAGAAAACTTATAAAAGTTAGGAAAAATTACTAAATAAAACCGTAACAATATATTTTTCGCGGTTTTTGTAATTACAAAAAATTAGAATAATTTATTTACTCTAATAGTAAAAAACTTATAATATTAAGTTTTTACAGTGAATTATAAACAAACGTTTTATTATAAGGGAATGCATACAAACATTATTTTCCGAGATAACTCAAATATTAATAATGGCTTCATCATACATTATAAGGCGTTACGTGTAAGTTGTGACGTCATAGTTTGAGCCCGATTTATATGGCGCGTTTTTGAGTATATTGACTTTTCGACCGGTTATATTATGAAAAATGTTAGTGTTAGAGAAAAAAAAAAACATATTTATTTATCTTTTAACATTGCCTCTCCTATTATATTAAAACATATCTAGTACAAGTTCACCATTAAATTTACCTAATAAATGATCTCATCATCATCATCAGCCATTTGACGCCCACTGCAGGACATAGGCCTCCCTCATGGTTTTCCTAACCATGAAGGGTTTCGCCATAATCGCCACGCTTGGCAGGCGGGTTGGCGATCGCAGTATGCGGTTGGAATCTCAGAAAGACGCTGCTGCCCGTCTCCTGGTAATTGATTTCCTTAATCGCCTTCTACGAAATCCACGGAAGGAAATGGAGTGACACTATTCTTAACCCGGCGCCACACGTTAGGCGATAAATGATCTGCATTACATAAAATCACGCCTGTAACTCGGAGAGGAAAAGTAATCTATTAGGTATGTATGTAGTTTATTTTGTGCATGCATATGGATTACCTACTTTTGTAACTGTTTCTCCGATTATCGAAGAAATTTCTTGCAGAGATAAGCTCGCCTTCGTATCTATCATTTTATTGTATTTTTCTTTATTATCGCACCTTTTTATTTTTATTGCACATCAGAATTGTAAGTCTCGTGTGCAAAAAAAATACAATAACAATAAAGAATCTAAAAAAAAATGGTTTCTCCGTTTTGTAGTTCACTTAGAAGAAACACATTAGAAACTGCCTTTTCAATCTTCGCTTTTTTTCTAATAAAACTAAACTCACCCGAACGATATCATGCATCAAGCTGACTTTGAACATCCAGTCCAGCTTTATCGTGTCATTCTCCAGAATATCTTGCAACGACCCTTTCGGACAGTACTCTGTCAAGTAGCAGCAGTAGGGGGGGTCGACGCAGGCTCCGTAAAACCTGGCCAAGTGATCGTGTTCCAAGTCTTTCATTTTCTTCAGTTCCAGGAGCAACGGGCGGGTCAGGTCGATGCGCTGTTTCTCGATCTTCTTTATAGCCACTCTGCAGCCCTTGTAGAACCCGCACGGGGCGTACACTTGCCGGTCTCCTGGTAGAGACGTGACTTCGTCGGAGTAGCCAGTCTGTCGAAATAATGCGGGTTTTACTAAGGTCGCAAATGAAGGTAATGGGGAACTTGCGCCTAACTTAGATTGGAGTGACATTGCTTTTATACCATAGGAGACATATAAAAACTTTGGAAGAATTATACAATAAAACCACACCAAACTTAGACTTGGTACTTAGAATACTCAATAGGCTCAAACTCAAAACTGATACTGTTTCTTTTAATGCCCTTACTTTGCAAACATAAGAACGTAAGCTTTTTTTGTTTTCTTTACCTATGAAGACACAGATAAATTATGAACTATTGTAAGTTAGTAATAATTTACCCTAATACTTAATTATAGCTACCTACTTATTAAAGCTTTTGCTACAATTGCATACATTTAGATCCTAGGGCTATTCTTACGCGGCGCATGCTGTCTCAATTCAATTCTAGTGATTGTAATAAAATGTGTATACTTTTGAGAAATGTCTGAGGGTTTGATAGATAATCAAATTGCCAACATTCAAGGCATATGTTTCTTATCCTGTATTGAGTTTTTGACTCCAATTTGATTCCAAAATTAATTATTTTAGAAACAAGTTTTCTTTATTGAAGAGGTGTAGGAAAACTAAAATATATGTAAAATGTCCGTAATTTAATTAACCTTAAGACCACACTTATCAAAAGTTTACTCATATTATTACAATATTAAGAAATGTTACGTTTGCCGATTCGCGGTCTCCACTCTAGGACCAGTCTTCCCCAACGGTTATCGGTCCTGCGGCAGATATGACCAGCCCACTGCCACTTCAGTTTGCTAATCCGTTCGGCTATGTCGATCACTTTGGTTCTCTGGCGAATTACTTCGTTTCGGATTCGATCCCGCAGAGAAACACCTAGCATAGCTCCCATAGCATAGCATAGGACGCCCTGTGACCAGGTGGAGCGACGACATTCGCAAAGCGGTGGGCAGTGACTGGGAAAGAAGAGCCTTAGATCGAGCTCAGTGGCGTGTCTTGGGAGAGGCCTATGTCCAGCAGTGGACTGACACCGGCTGATGATGATGATGAAGAAATGTTAAATTGTGAGAGCGAGACAGCATGCTCGACTTAAGAGCAGCCTTAAGACGATTGAATTCAATTATTTCAACGCAATTTCAATGCGAACAACTTTTCTTATGAAAGTTTTCCTCGTAATAGAAGTTGTTTGCATTGACGAGTAGATTCATATTTTCCTATTTTCGGATGTATTTGGGGATTTTGTTACACCCTGTATAACGCCTATTGACATTTTAATCACAATACCATGCCAGAGACGAAGGATTCATTAAATGTTGTGTGGGAATGCTCTTGGTGTACCTAATAAAATTAAAATAAATAAATACATGTTGAACATATAAAAATAACTTTTATTATCTAGGGACATTTGGGTTTTATATTGTCAGATACGCGACAAATTTTCTCATATTTCTTCGGCTTCCACACTCGCATAAAGTGCCACATAATTTCGTACGATATCTTCCTCTATACGGGACCATATGCGACTCAGAATTATTGCCGCAAATTATTACGATAATTTCGTTGGAAACATTCCAAGAGACAGTAATACCCTATCGAAAGCGCTCCCGATTGTTTTTTTGTAGTTATTAATGTACGAATATTCTTCCCGGAATTTAAGCTTGAGTCTTGTCGCTTATGCTTGAGTATTTTCTGGCATTTTGTGAAGTATTTTCTTTATATAGGGCTGGATATAAGTATAAGTAATTTATTGGCTATAAGTTACAGAGACATATCACATTTTAAAAGTTACATATTAAGTTACACACTAACGTAAGTCCCTGACTCCTAAACTAGGGCAACCTGTATCTTAGGAGTCAAATGCATGCATGATTTCAGTTGCGAACCAAATCTTTGATGGTCTACTAAGCACAGCCTGAACTTGGTGAGGCCTCAGTCATGTACAAAAAACATGCATGTTCAAGAATTAAGTTAAATTTTCTACAACAGCGGATGTTTGGAGATAACGACTTAATTACAATTTTTATTAGGGTTCAATGTCCAATAGGGGTTTATAACAGCTCAACTCGTGTGTTTCTTCCATAAACATGTTTAGGGACCGATATGTAAAGCGTGTGTGAAACTGTGTCGGTGGATTTACATTATTATGTCAGCAATACAGTAATACATAACACAAGCAGCCTATATACGTCCCGCTGTAGGGCACAGGCCTTCTCTCAGAGAGAGAGAGTATGGGCTTAATCACCTCATAAAACAGTAATAAATTTTATTTTGTTAAGCCTCATATCACGTGAGTCATATTGCATAATCATGTATAAAGACAAGCGATCGCATAAACCTTCCGTGACTTGCACCAAAATTTTGGAGTACAATTCTTTGCTGCTACCTTTCAATATCAAGGAATCTCTTCAGTAGAGTGGATTATTCCTGTACCATTAGACGGAAAGCCCTTTTGTCAGCAGAGCTTGGGGGTATATTAGGGTTCTCTAACAAAGTCCCACAAATAATATTCTTATGGAGGAATAAAAATCCCAGATGTTCTTTACTATTTTATAGGGTTGATGTATGTTTGAAAATTGTTTGTTGGCGCGTTTATGTTAGGGAACAGTTTTGTTTTCAATGTACAAAGTTACATTTTACAAGCTCACTTTAAGTTATTTGACTAATCGAGTAACACATTCTGGTTAAGTTGTAGATCATCAATATAACATGAAATAAATCTTTAGCAGAATGCCTTACGGAACCCTCAGTTCAAGAATTATATAGACACACCAATTTACATTCTTTAACTTAGAAATCAAACGGGACGGAGGAATCAAGATAAAACAATTACAAAAAAAAGAAAGTGATTCGGACGTCTTGCTGGAAATCTTTTGACAAATTAATTAGAAGCTCCAGAAAGGACACAGAAAATTGATGTTAAAATGAAAAGGCCTTTTTGAATCTTTGTACAATTTCGAATCAATCTCTTAAATTATTTTGCAGTGTAAAATTATCGCGCTAAAGTTACTCGTGTATAACGAAGATAAATACTGTAAGGCCTTATACGCACTGTCCGGTTAGCTGCAATACGGTCGGTCGTCAGACTGGCCGCTGTATGCGGTTGCAATTGCGCCTAACTGGGTGGCGGCAGTCGTAACTGCAACCGGAACATGAGTATAGAGTCCGTCGTCGTGGTTTGCGGATTGATCGAGCCTTTTCATATTCCATTGTTGTTGGCCTGTTTTGAACTTCAATAATAAACCGTTTTGTATCGAAGTCCATAACTGAGAATTATGTTGTCAGTCGCGAGCGTCGGTAATGTTGGTACGAGTATAAAGGCGCCTTCAATGGCGAGCAACCGCAAACTAGCAAACCGCAGTGCATCCGCGTAATGCGTATAGCAACCGTCCGGCTTGCCGTCTATCGGGCCACAGCACTCCGAGCGACCGGTGCGCTTGGCCGGCAGCTGCATCGCAGTGAAAATAGATAATACGGTTTACGTACAATTTTGAACTTCCGGTCAGCCGGACGGGCAGCCGCAGTGCGGCTAACCGGTCAGTGCGTAGGAGGCCTTAGCATATTAAATATCAAAGAGATTTTGTTACATAAATTTTCGTCTACATCCACGTGTCGTCGTATTTAGGGTGCAATTATATGATTATAAACACAAACATTTACATACAGGCACATACATTACTTCTGGCCCCACACTAGGATACCCTGTGTTGTGGGAACCAGAAACAACGACATCACAAACATGTAAACATCCAAGATGGGATTCGAACCCGGGACCTCTCGCATGGTATGCAGATGCACTACCGCTGCGCCACAAGGTCGTCTCGAAACGAAAGTTTATTAGAGAGCTTTATAAACCAAATATCGATATCCATTAAATTGCGTACTTGATTTACATAATCTTATCTATTCTATATCAGAATAGATAAGATTATCAGAGCCTTTCTTATTTCCTGTGATCATAAAGCATACCGTCTTAGTCTTGTTGTGGTCGTTCTTTGTCTCCCGTCCCTGTCTGGTTACCATAGCACAGGGTATCAAAGTTTGTAACAAGGACAAGTGGTTGTGTTGTTAGGAAGTTATTATTATAATACTGACTCACCCCAGAGCTGTACCTTCGAGCTAGCGAGTGTATGCTGCCGCGGAGCCGCCCGCCCGGCAGCATCACGTCGTTCCAGTTTACGCGCCAGGTCATCATGGCTATCTCCGCCTCCAGCTTGTAGTGTCTGGACGAAAACGCAAAGAATAATCAGAAATAAAAAATATATTTCATCGTAAACAATTTACATTCTGTTTGTTGAATGTCAACGTACAATGGTAACCGCTGTCTTCCGGTCGAGTTGTAGTGGAGAAAAATACGGCGAAAAATAACTCTGGCCATCTTTTCTCAGATCATCATAAATCTAATACATAAGTTGGTACGCCTTACTAACCTACATAATAATAATAATAACTTGAAATTTCATCCGTATGTCATCATCATCACCATCAGCCATTTGACGCCCATTGCAGGACATAGGCCTCCCTCATGGTTTTCCTAACCATGGGTTTTGAAAGAAAGAAAAGGGATGCCATCATCGCCACGCGGGTTGGCGATCGCAGTATGCAGTTGGACTCTCAGGAAGACGCTGCTGCCCGTCTCCTGGTAATGTATTTCCTTAGTCGCCTTCTACGACATCCGCGGAAGGAAATGGAGTTACGCTATTCTTAATCCGGCGCCACACGGAATTTTTAATATTTACTTGATTATATGTTTTATTATAATTATTCTACATGTTAGTACGTTGTTTCATTTCAAAACTAATTAATTACATTAAAATATCATTAAACTGCTTGGCACTACCCCTACCTACCCTTTCCACGTCACCTGTTGGTTGGCTAGAATAGAATACTTTTTTATCTAGTATTAAGCCCACCAGTTGTAAAATTTCTTCTGGTACAATAAAGAATTTTAATAATAAATAATAACAAGATGCCATAACATAACAAGTGTGAGATAACATAATATAACAATAATAACAAATGCAATCAACAACTTGCATTGGAAGGCTTATTGCCAAAAAATTGCACAAGATTCAAACAAGAAAAATACTTTAACAAGTTCCTTGTCCCTATTCAATGCATTTTGCAAGTCCCCCACGTCCACAATAAATTAAAAAGTTTTATGTCCGAAGATGAATAAAAAATAAGTCTAACGTGACTCATCGAAGCTAAAATAAATTGAAAAATGCGATAAAATTTTTTTTAGCAACAGAAAGCGTGCTTCTATGTGCCGCTAAGTTTTAGGATAAAAACTAACCTCGCTGCACACACACACACACACACACACACACACACACACACACACACACACACACACACACACACACACACACTCACACACGCACACACACACACGCACGCACACACAAACACACGCACACACACGCACACACACGCACACACACGCGCACACACGCACACACACGCACACACACGCACACACACACGCACACACACGCACACACACGCACACACACGCACACACACACGCACACACACATACACACGCACACATACACGCACACACACACATACACAAATATATGCACAAAATACATGTGAAACAAAAGCAAAGTCACAGAAATGCCGTATATCTTTTATTCAATAAGGTGTGTGTGTAAAAGCAACCGAGAAAGCAACCGCGGAGGTGTTATTTTGGGCCGATGTTCATTATGGCGAGGGGTCGTGGACTAATGTCCACTCGACTCGCCATGCCGTTCGGCCAAATGCTGTTCTGGTGCATACATACAGTTGCCTGCCTGCATCGGACTTTGTTGCCCACATTACGTCATCCCTGTACAACGCTAAGAAGCCTTTATCACTTTGCGACAAATAAACATAATGTAAATAAACGTAAATTAGACCCCATTTGTAGTTTCAATAAAAAAGTACGTTTTTTCTTCAGTCTCCGTATTCATTGCATGTCATTTGTTCTAAGAAAGGATTTGTAGTGGAAGGCGAAGAAGCAAGCAAATAAGGTTCCTTTCTGTGTCATTTTGTAATAGAACTTTACTACCGTATAGTTATTTGCAATAAAATGTAGATATTGTAGAAGTATTATTTGGAGCCGGTGCCAAATTACATCACTAGCACATGCATTTTGGGCGCCGACTCCAAAATATATTTCTACAATACTTACATGCATGTATCAAATTTGAATTTAAAGGGCATGTTCGTCTTAACTATTTTTGGGTTATTTCTAATATTGGTTTTTAGTACTGTAGTGTTTTGAAGTCGGTTTTTATTCTTTACTAACAAAAAAATCGCGATTTTTGTGAATATCAAAACGCGACTGCATTAAATCGTATTTTCGTCGATTTCTATTCCTAGATCCCGTCATCAGATCCTGACTGGATGACCATGGGTCTACCTGGGTAGTCTACACTTTAAAACAACAAAAGAATTTTCCAAATCGGTCCAGGCGCCTTCGAGTAATTGGGGAACATACATAAACAATAAAAAAAGATTTCGACGAATTGATGACCTCCTCCTTTTTTGAAGTCTATATCTTCGAAATGATAAACGAGAACTTCAAGTACAGACAATCGACAATCTAAATATAGACAGTCTTCCTAACAAAAATCAGTACCGAATAAAACGTCTTTGATTACAATACATTCATTTGATATAGCATACGTAATGATTTACGGTCGGTGAATTTTCGTAACATTATTTGTGGTAGGTACTCATAGAAAAGATCTAGACATATTATAATATTTACTGAAAAGACGCTTCTTTTCCGTGCCCTTTCATCTTGGAAAAGTAACATTTTAACAATATTACCATGACAAAATACAGACCTACAGAAGGTACGCCAGTGAAGGCATACTAAGTATTGTGCATAATTATTTTTCAATCTTTTTTTAACAGTGTAAGTTATTACTACAACCATCAATTTTAAATAAAACAATCATCATCATCAACCCATTATGTCCCCACCGAGGGGCACGGGTCTCTTCCCTGAGGAAGGTATAGGCCATACTCCACCACGGGGGCCAAGTCCGGATTGGTGAAGGCTTGTAGACTAGTGGCTCGTCTACTGTCAGAAGTTTTCAAGCCGCCCTAAGGCCTCTGACTTGGCTTAACGACTGCCATCTATCGACGGCAGCCGGCACCAACAGCTTAACGAAAAATGCCACTAGCGTTAGGCATAGACGGCGACCCATCCATGCACTGAACGCGCCCTGTGTTGCTAAACCTTCGTGATCGTTTAAGATTACTCAGACAGCCGGGGCTACGAGCGATTTCTGTAAAACAATATAAAGCTGAAATACCATAAATTCATTTCGAATGAAGTGGTTTCTTTATAACGTACATCTTACAATGTAAACCTATGATAACAGGATCAAATAAAAGTATTGGATATTCAAAACATCCTTATCTATAATAATTTATGCATTACATAATAATTTTGTAATTAAAAAATTACAAGGAGTATTTTTTCTATGACATTATAATTTATTTCTACTTTCTAAGGTTTCCTTCTATTTTTTTTAAAGTTTCCTTGAAATATCTTCGCACCCCATTATTTATACTGGTGCGGATACTAACACTTTTCCAACCGAATCGAAAACTGGAGAGGCGGTCGTTAGTTTCTTACATTTCCAATCTTTATTCGCGTCGCAAGCATTTCACAAAACTGATTAGGTTTTGAAATAAGCGTGTAAACAGTTGTTAAAGTTGGCGCAGCTTCACGCTAATTTTTTCACAAACCAAAAACATCCACGTCGCAGTAATTATCCTCGTGTGTAACTGGTAATTGTTACATAATATGGTCCACTTCTCGAAAATACCACACAATATGTAGAAAACCCTTGTTCTTAAGAACTTACTTCTGCGCGTTGCACTGTATGGAAGGTGTTTACAGCGCAACGTTATTCATCGGGCAGAAAGGAAAAACTAGTGAATACGCATTCAACGAAAATACAAAAACTAACAAAAAATAGCAGTTATCCCGACCTACCTCCTATCCGTAACTGCTATGCTAGTAACGAAGTGTGATAGTGGACATCGTGCTATCACCGTGTGTGATTTCGTTTGTATGCTAAAGAGTCACTTCGAAAACTTCAAGTTGATACATTAGTGTGAGTGATAAATTATAATATAATTAAATTAATTTAATTCAAAACTGAAATCAAGTGGTTTATTTAACACTTCTCTAGTGTAAACCCCGCGAATAGTAGATCGTTGTTTTAATTCGCCCTCTAAAAGTATCCTGTACTTGCCTGCATACAAGCACCCGGTTCTTGTTACTCTATATCAGAAAATGATATTCGGAAAGTCTTTTGTGTGGGACTGTACGAGAGCGAATGGAATACTCACCTATTGTTACGAAATAATAATGTAGTGGAAGAAAAAGTTGCAGGTATTGTTCGCTACATACTTTAGTTAGAGTTCGCCGTTGTATTTTGTTTTGGCTTGTTTTAAATTACTGCGAATGATACATACTATTTAGCAACTTTGCGTTTGTTCTGATACGCGAATTATATTTGAGCGGCTCCATACATAACACGCGCGTTAAAAATGAGCATATATTTTAAATTATCCGCGTGATTAATATTTGGTCAACAACAAAAATCAGCAAAAATATTATTTTGAACCGCACTACAAATTATATAGAAGCAGTAATACTTTGTTAGCGAACAAAACAGTAATCAGATTATGTTCAGCAGTTTGGGCGGCGTAATAATGATTTTGTCAGCAAGATGATATCTGGGTCCAGTCAGCATGGGCGATTTCAAGTATTGAAAGGAACAGTATATAAGTGAAACACCTCGGACGCTCGGGTTTCCTCAACATGTTTTCCTTCAACGTTAGCAAGCGAACAACGGTTTTGTTCGCTTTTGCTAAGTTGTGTTTGAAGTTGCAGATGACTAACACCTAACATTATACAAACAAAGCGCATTTTACATAGTAGTCCCCAAAACAATAGCGTTACAAGAAACACAAGTATTTTTATTGGTTGGGTCGGGAAGCGACGTAACGTTGCCCTTTTAAAACGAATACCACAAATAACACGCAAATGTTTTCCTCTCTGGTGAACGCGAGATATTAAGTTGGTACTATATTACGCTCGTAGGTTGTTGGTACTATGTTACGAATCGCTCGTAGCCCCGGCTGCCTGAGTGATCTTAAACGATCACGAAGGTTAAGCAACACTGGGCGCGTTCAGTGCATGGATGGGTCGCCGTCTATGCCTAACGCTAGTGGCATTTTTCCGAGCGGTTCCGTGCTTCGCAAGGCACGTTAAGCTGTTGGTGCCGGCTGCCGTCGATAGATGGCAGTCGTTAAGCCAAGTCAGAGGCCTTAGGGCGGCGTGACAACTTCTGACAGTAGAC
Organism: Yponomeuta malinellus; assembly: GCA_947308005.1. Lineage (NCBI taxonomy): Eukaryota > Metazoa > Arthropoda > Insecta > Lepidoptera > Yponomeutidae > Yponomeuta > Yponomeuta malinellus. The sequence continues at coordinate 13,695,232 of OX371012.1, forward strand.
GAGCCACTAGTCTACAAGCCTCCACCAATCCGGACTTGGCCCCCGTGGTGGAGTATGGCCTATACCTTCCTCAGGGAAGAGACCCGTGCCCCTCGGTGGGGACATAATGGGTTGATGATGACTATATTACGTAAAATATAGCTTGATACAACGTGGAACAGATGTCAGTGTAATATTTACGCTTAAGTTTCATATTTTAGTAATGAAAAATTGCCACAACATATATATAAAAAACGGTGAAGCCATTTCGGTTGAGAGGAGGAGGACACGGACATGACAAACACTGTGACATGAGATTTAACATAACATAACATAAACTCACGCCTGTATCCCAGAGGGGTAGGCAGAGACCAGGGACTGCCACTTGCTACGATCCTGACAGATCACTTTCGCTTCCTCAACACTCATTAGTCGTTGCATGCACGCACGCCGGTTTCGGGTACTTTTTATCTTGCCCTTTGTTAATACATCCTCTATTTGGTCAAAGTATGTCCGTCTGGGTCGTCCCTTACCGGCCCTTTGAGATTTTTACATATTATATATTAGAAGCATTTTTTTGCAATACATCTTTCCTGGCACTACCCTGCCACTATCCACTTAACCCAAGGTGAGCTCGAAGAAAATACTTATTACTATTAAGTTCGCCTTTAGACGAAAACCTTTTTGTGCAATAAATAATTCTTAAATTCCGGTCCAGATTGAGTCCAGTGGGTTTTACATGATGCCCGAATGAATGAAACGGCAAAAAATATATTCTAAATCACAAAAATTCTAAACTACAAGTTAGTTTTCTAGTTTAATATTCGTTAACAGTTTATTCAGGAGAAGAAATAACATAACATAAACTCACGCCTGTATCCCAGAGGGGTAGGCAGAGACCAGGGTCTGCCACTTGCCACGATCCTGACAGATCACTTTCGCTTCATCAACATTCATTAGTCGTTGCACGCACGCCGCCGTCGGCTACCTTTTATCCTGCCCTTTGCTATTACATGCCCTATTTCGTCGAATTATGTCTGCCTGGGACGTCCCTTCCAGCCTTTCCTTTCTTCCGGAGAAGAGTTTGTGAAAAACGAAAGAAGAAGCGTTGTAAGGCATATAAAACTGAGCTGTTAATTCTGGGTACGGTAATTTCTTATTTTTAGAGTACGTATGAAGGGGTTACCACTGGATGTTTGTGTTTTTAATAAGAAATATACATAAAATGTTAACTGACCTGTATATGAATACGGAAAGGATCGCCAGTATCACCACCACCGAGCTCAACACTATAGTCAGGATTGCGTAGACCGGTATAGCTGTGGGCAACAGGAAAACAAATGTATTAGTATATGTGAGTGGTTGACCAAAAAGGAACCTGGAGGGATTGGAAACCATTATTTTTTTTAATTGAATTTTTTTATCTGTGGTGGTATTTTAGCTTGGTTTTGGTCTAACCAGAATATTTTTAGGCGGCGTAGTTACTTTTTTAAGCCGCGCCGCCCGTCCGCGCACTTCAAACGCGATTTTCTCGAAATCAATTATTTTCCCTTGAGGTCCCTTTTTGGTCAACCACTCACATGTTCTTTTGGTTGCACTAACCCGTGCTAGGGACACTTTTTAAAAAACCTATTTAGAGGCTCAAAATTCCACCCATGCCGAGACTTGGACCCGTGACCTCTGGCTAACCGTGCCAGCGCTCTCCCAACTGAGCTAGTGGGCAAGTGCAGGCATCTGTGAAAATTCGAGCCTCTTTACAAACTTCTCTGTATTACATACAGGCAGCGACATCTGGCCGAAGCAATTTACATCACTTGCAGCCTCCAATAACCCACTTATAAAAACCTAAATGCAAAGTGCAAAGACATAAATCTTACCTTATCTTATCATTTATTGTTGACCAAGTGTAAATAGGCGGTAGGGTTAAATTTTATGGTAGCTTAGGACTTACTTTACTCACTCTTATTTGCCCATTGCAAAATGAAATGAAACTAAATAAAGAATGGGTCCACGACGTCGCATAAGATAGAGGGAAAATCAGAAATAAGTACAAACAAAATAGAGAAACTGGGTAGTTTCTCGCTTTTCTTAAGCGTGCTAACGATATTTTTTATGTAGCCTATATACGTCCCACTGTAGGGCACAGCACTTCTCTCGGGGAGAGAGAGAGAGTATGGGCTTAATCACCACGCGTGTCCACCGCGGATTGGCAATTTCAAGCGCTAAGGTATATGAACACCTTAGACACTCAGGTTTCCTCACGGTGTTTTCCTTCACGGTTAGCGAGTCGTATAGCTACTATCTACAATTTCTTGAATGTGCGTAACTTAGAAAACAAAGTCATTGATAGATAGATAGACTATTCTTTATTGTATGTACACCAGGAATTACATATGAGAATTAAACAATAACATGGTACAGTACAATTGGCAGCCTTATTACTAAAAGTAGTTTCTTACAGACAAACATTTGTGCATGTCATTAGTACATGACCGGATTCGAACTATTCGGAAACGGTTCATAAGTAAGATAACACTTCCGCATTATCCGAGAACGAATTTTCTCTCTTGATGACTTCGGGATACTCACAACACAGCAATTTCAATACCAATACCAGAGCAGGAAAAGTATGAGGTTCATCTAGATCGGAAACTTATCCCGAATCTCGTCGCCGAGATCGTAATAGCCAATAAGGATTAGCCAATTGCACCCCCAGGATGTGTGTTACGGCAGCAAACTCGTCCCAGAAAAAGTAGCCCCATTCTCTTACTGAAACCACGTTCTCAGATTATTTGTACTGAATGAATACAAATTAATACCATAAATATTTACCCCATCAAGACGCTTTAGTATTTTTATGGTTTCTTCCATATTTTATGGGTTAAGGTTTATCCATGTTGCTACGAGCCGGCGACATACGGGCGACACGATTTCAATCTAAAATAATACTTAACTTCTTGTCTAAATGACTTCGTCCGCACAAAATGAGTAATTTCCGGGGTGAAAAGTATTCCATGTCCTGCCCCGGGACTCAAACTATTTCCATACTAAATTTCATCTAAATCCGTTCTGCCGTTATTGCGTGATTGAGTAACAAACCTCCAAACATCTTCACAAACTTTCATATATATATATATATATAAGTAGGATTTAATTACCTATTATTTTAGATTGAAATCATGTTGCCCACATGTCGTCGGTCGTATAATGTGGTGGGCGCGCATTACGTCACATTCTTCATGATTAAAATATAGGCCTAGTTTTCTACAGGACTAGTATTTTATTTCTACAAACTGAAGCAACGAGGAAAAGGTGTATCGATAAGTAGGTACATAATGTAACGCAGATCTAGTGACTGCTTATTAAAATCCGGCCAAATACAATTCGGACTCGCGCACCGAGAGTTCTGTAACACTATGGATAATTTTTTTTTCTTCCATTCAGTTCGGGCGTTTTACTGGGAGTCCGACTTATACTAAACCAATTTTTATTATTTTTAATTATATTATATGGACTGTACTATAACCACACCAAGTTCGACTCTTTTATATAGTCCGCTTTATAAGATAAAGCAAAATAAAAATCATGTGTCTTGCGAAATTTTTAACTATTGAGGTTCAAGTTTCTATGCCCTTTATGGGTCAGCCAGACGCTGGGGGCATAGTAATAGTTTCCACTCATCTAGTATGGAACCCTAAGGGTGTTTTCTTCATGTAGAGTTTGCGGGTACCGAACCCTACAAAGATACTCACAGTTGTCAGGACACAGCGACCCGTCAAAACCGCACAAGGGCGTATCCGGCGGAGGGTCCGTGCGACCGCCCGCCCAGTGGATGGGCCGGTCTTCTATGAAGCGCAGCGAAGAGTTGGCCGCCACGTAGGTCGCCACTACCTGCAGGCAAGATGTTGTTGTTAGCGCAGGTATTTTACTCTTCTTAGCGTATCGATAGTAAACGTGGTTCGCCATTGGATGGATTTGCCAATCAGCTTGTGGAGTTTGCTTATGATAGTCACAATTATTATTCAGAAAGAAAGAAAATGTTATACAAAATAACATGCGGGAGCAAGACTTATAATACAGAAACAATATTTTAAGGGAATTTTCTTTTCATTATGATAAACAGTATTCCATTCAATGCAATTCGTTTCAATAGTTTATCGCCGTAAATTACAGTCATATAGATGATATGATGTAAAAAACGGGACGAAACCCTAAGACCATTGCACTGTGTGATTTTACTTTGTAACAGCATGGCGAAATTAATTGGACAGTTAAAAAATTTAATTAATAATTCTCTAATATGAAAAAACAAAAGGCCTATGCCGATAAATGCACATCTTTCATTGACTGTATTACTGTATAGATATAGAAAGAATCACTAGAAGTAAGTTTGGGTGACAAAAAAAAGCTTCTCCACCTTCGGAGGTATTGTGGACGGATGGATTTGATGGCAGGACTAGCCTACCGATTCAAAGTCGCTCAGCGTGTTATGGAACGGGCTATGCTCGGAGTCTCTTTGACAGATCACATTAGAAATGAGACAATACGCCAAAGAACTAAGGTGACTGACATAGGCTATAAGATTAGCAAGCCGAAGTGGCAATGGCCTCACATTATGCTGAAGAACCGATGGTCGATGTGGTAGGGGATGTATTAGCAAAGGGCAGGTTAACAAGTACCCGAATCCGGCGTGCATGAATGCAACGACTAATGAATGTTGACGAAACGAAAGTGATCTGTCAGGATCGTAGCAAGTGGCAGTCCCTAGTCTCTGCCTACCCCTCTGGGATACAGGCGTTTGTGTGTGTGTGTATGTATGTATGTATGTATTATTGTTCCGTCCGCATGTTTCCGGCCCGGTACATCGTGGAGAGACCTTTAAGCCCGGTTTATACAGAAGAGACGTGGCGAGGACCTGTGACGGTGGCGGATAGTCAAAGTAACACAATACAACCTTAATAGTACGTAGCATAGCGTCGTTTTTGTCGTGAGAAGAATTGCGCCCACGCCTGCAGCAAGTCGCCTCTTCTGTAATAAACTGGAGTACCTGCGTTAAACTTTTATGAATTCCAGATGTTTCATTCATGCGTGTTGTATCAAGTGATTCGAATATTTCGGCCGGACTTGGTTGCGAAAGTTGACTGCCTCGCCATATTTGCTTCTGAGGTAACACATGTCATTGTATGTACGTAAGTCGACTATATACAAAATACAATTTTTTTTATTAAAAAGAAAGACATTACAAGCATGGTTGGCGTTGATTACCACACTAGACTTAAATCTGTGCGGTGGTAACCAGGTGAATGTTTGACATTATGATTACTTGGCGCTTACCGTTAATGTTAGTTTTGTTCCATTTTACAATTTAATCAAAGACATACTATACTCAACTCTAGTGACATAGTGGGGTACTAACAGAAACTGCATACACTAGGGAAAATATTCCAAACAGTTGTTGCAATTAACAGCCTGTTTTAAAGTCAACATTATCTTAGATCAGTACCAGATATATTTTTTTCCATGAAAATGCACTCGTCACTCATGTAGTTATTTAATAAATCATCGCATATATTCGACTATCGTAAAGTCATCGGCAAAGTGTTCTAGACGATGACAGGATAATTTGTCATATGATACTTTAATGTCTGGCTTAATAACAGCTCCACCGCCAGCTAGTTTATTGACGTTGAAACTTCAGACGTCGCCTTCATTACCCGACTGCGGCGAAGCCCAAAAGGAGGGTAATATGTTTGGCCCGTATGTATCAGTATGTCCGATTCTATGTACCCTCATAACTCCTTAATCAATCGACAAATTTTGACAAATAATATCTCAATCGATTCGTCGTGTTTGCGCGTTTCGTTCTCGATTCGTTTGTTTAGCATAGAAAAAAAAACATTACAAAGTCAAAAATAAAAAACTAAAATAAAAAATAACCGACAACCCGACTGCTAAGCATTAACTACTAAGCAGACGGGACCCAAATTCAACAATGTAACTCATTGTTCCGAATCTAGGTTGATCCTTCCTGCTTTGTAGCTAATGCTCAGCAGTCGGGTTATTAGTTAGGTATCTCTTATTTCAATTTTCTTGTACTCCTCATATTAACCTTTTGTTTCATCCCATTTAGTCGCGACAGAAGATACAAGCTTTCCTTCTAAATATAGCTGACTGAAGCTGATTTTCGCCACCTAGGAGTACTTTGGCTATAATTTTGTTTGCACTGAGATTCGCGGTCAGCTACCCCTGCTTTAAGCGTAAGTTTGTAGGGAGAATGGCTTGTCTGTTAGTTGTTTCTTTTGAAATAGAATAAGAAGAAGAAAGACATTTATTATACCAACAGGATATAATAAATAAATGTCTTTCACAGAAACAACATAAGCAGATAAGTAACATAATATGCTTAACAACAGAAAGAAAACTAAATACACAACATGTCGGAAAATTGTAAAAGGAATAAATTAACGAGGAAACATCCGTGCTAATTCAGTTTTATTACAATAAAGAATTTTAATAATAATGTTGATGAGGCGAAAGATGTGTGTCAGGACTGTGGCAAATGGCAAACCCTGTTCTTTGCCCACCCCCCGCGGATACAGGCGTGAGTTTATGTGTATATAGCGTGTCTTGGTAACTTTATCTACCGCAAAGTTAGGCTTGATGCGAATGCTACTGGGATTTGTCCGTTTTACTTAAATATACGTCCCACTATCAGGCACAGGCCTTCTCTCAGAGAAAGAGAGTATTATGGGCTTAATTACCTGTCAAGGGTCCTACGGGACGTGAAATAAAACGTGGACTGTATAAAGGGATAGGGCTGGTGTATTAGCCGTCAAAAATTACAGAAATCCCGTCAAACAGATATTATTTAAATTCGGTAGCGTCCGTTGCCGGTGGAGTATCGAGACGGAGTCCTCGCGTCGTCGCGCCGCTCGTGTCCGTGACGTCACGTCGTGGCGTATCCGCCGCCCGCGCGTCTCCTCCCGTGCGTATGTTAAGAGCAATCTTAACATGCTCCCCGGGTTGAAGTGTGAAGAAGACTTCAAAGATCTGGAAGTGGGCAGATGTTATTAAAAGCTCTACGAATGGTGCCTCTCTTTGTTTTCAATTCTGCGACTCTAGTGACACCGTCGCTTCCTGGATAGAGCTGGATGACGCGTCCCAGAGACCAAAGTAATGGTGGGAGAGCTTTGTCCTTGATCAGGACAAGAGATCCGAGCTTCAGCTCATTATTGCTGGACGTTTGCCACTTGACCTTCTTTTGAAGCAGCCCAACGTATTCCGTAGAGAAACGCGTCCAGAAATGCTGCTTGATGAGTTGGATCCGCTTGTAACGGTCCAGACGAGTGATGTTGACCTCAGGAACTGGTGATTGTGGAATAGCCATCAGTGAGCGTCCAATTAAGAAGTGGCCAGGGGTAAGAGCAGTATAGTCGGAAGGATTTGTGGAGAAAGGAGTAAGAGGACGAGAATTCAATACAGCCTCGATTTGATAGAGACAAGTAACCATTTCCTCATAAGTAAAATGAGTTAATTGTAAAAGGCGTTTAAGATGGTGCTTGGTGGAACGTACGGCCGCTTCTGCGAGTCCGTTGAAGTGGGGGGTGTAAGCCGGAACGAACTTAAATTCGATGCCTTCTTGAGCCACGCAACCTTCAAGGTCTGACTCTACAAGAAACCGAGCCAGCTCATTAGAAGCGCCAACAAAATTAGTGCCATTGTCCGACGTAATGGACAAAACTGGCCCGCGCCGTGCAGTGAATCGCGTCAACGCGGCTATATATGCTTCGCTGGACAGAGCCGTAACGAGCTCGATGTGACAGGCCTTGGTCGAATTGCAGACAAAGATTGCTAAAAAGGACTTTATCAGTTTACAACCTCTACCTTTACGATCTGCAATCATCACTGGCCCGGCATAGTCAACTGAGCAATGTAAGAATGGATATTCTAAATTGGTTCGCGATTCAGGAAGCTGTCCCATGATCGGCTGCACAGTTTCGGGTTTGTGCCTGAAACAGCGCACACATTTGCGAACAGTGAATTTAGAAAGGCTTGTGCCACCTAATGGCCAATAAGTTTGTTTAATAATACTTAAAAGAAGCTGAGGTGGGGCGTGTAAATGTCTAAGATGAAAATGTCTAAAAATAACTTTAGTAAAATGATGTTTACTACATAGTATGATAGGGTGCTTTGTACTATAAGCATAAGGTGAATTATCAAGCCTGCCACCAACTCGCATCAGATTATCAGCGTCTAAGAATGGGGTTAATGAATTCAATCGATTTTTGTTAGGTAGTGCCTTACCGGCCTTAAGAAGAGCATATTCGTCAGGAAACATTTCCATTTGCGCCTTACACGTTATTAAATTAAATGAACTTTGAAGTTCTTGAACTGAAAGATGACCAGTTAATTTATTGGTCGGATGACGACAGTTGTAAATAAATCTTTGTAAATATGCTATTGTGTTTTGTAAATTAATTAATCTAGAATTATTGTTGATTAAGTTAGTTATATGATCTGCGTTAGAATTATTATCAAGCGCGAATGAACAAGTAATCAACTCTGGTAGATCCTGTTTCACGCTCACGTTGGGCATTTTCGGCCACTCAGATTCGATTTCTGATAAGAAAGACGGCCCTGACCACCAAAGAGATGAACTGCTGATGAGCTCAGCCTTCAGCCCGCGAGAAACAAGATCCGCCGGATTGTCTTTCGACGGTACGTAGCTCCACGTGTGACCACAGGTGCTCTCTTGAATTTCGTGAACCCTGTTACGAGCAAAATTCTTAAGATTACTTGGTGGTGTATTTAACCACCCCAGAACAATGGTGGAGTCACACCAGAATCTACATGATTTGATTTGTAAGGTTAAAGAGCCTAACACTTTCGTACACAGCCTTGCAGCCATCAACGCTCCGCATAGTTCAAGACGCGGAGTCGTTGTTGGTTTGATGGGAACGATTTTACTTTTTGAAGTTAAAAGTCGAACCTGTATTGACCCTGACATATCGATCGAGCGTATGTATAGACAAGCTCCGTAAGCCCGCCCTGAAGCGTCTGAAAAGACATGAATTTCATGCACCACCGCGTCATCAGCAAGTACCCAGCGAGGAACCTGTAGGTGGTTAAGGAGAGGTAAGGTGTCAACAAATGATCTCCACATGTTTTTTATCTCCTGCGAGACCTCTTCATCCCAGGAACATTTTTCGATCCACAACCTCTGCATCACACTTTTTGCTTCCACGATGCATGGATTGACAAGGCCTAAGGGGTCGAAAATTTGACTGATGACCGATAAAATGTGACGTTTAGTTACTTTACCACGATGTTCAATATTTATGGAGAACGATAACATGTCTGAGTCACAAATCCAATTTAAACCTAAAGTCTTTGAAGAGACATTATTGTCTGTTTTTGAAATATTCATAATATTGTTTGATTCTGAAGAAGGTGCAATTTGTTCAAGAATGAATTTATTATTTGATTGAAATTTTCTTAAGTTGAATTGAGCTGATTTTAAGATAGTTTTAACTCCTTCACAAAGTTTGATTGTGTCCTCGACAGTCGACGAACCGCTTATAAAATCGTCGACATAAAAATCTCTTTCTATAGACTGCTTGACGTCACTGTCGAGGGCACTGGATGCCAATGAAACCAGACACTTGGTAGCTAAGTATGGAGCCGAAGCTGTGCCGAAGCTTAAAGTGTTGAGCGTGTATGTTTTTAGTGGCTGTGATGAGTCATAACGGAAGATAATCTGCTGAAGAGGGCGCTGAGAAGGGTTAAGTTCGATGGCCCTATACATCTTCTCGACGTCCCCGGTTATTATATATTTATGTTGCCGGAAACGAAGCAAGACTGAATAAAGATCTTCCTGTACAGTGGGTCCGACCATTTGAATGTCATTAAGTGACACCCCTGTACTGGAAGCGGCGGAAGCATCGAAGACTGTGCGAAGCTTCGTCGTAGGACTGGACTCCCGCAGGACCCCATGATGAGGAAGAAAATATTCGACCTGGTGATCCTGCGGCTGAAGACAGCTAGGTGAAGATCCGGTGTTTTCACTCATGTGGCCTAGCTGCTCGTATTCCCGCATGAACTCCATGTACCTATCCTTGAAGATAGGCTCTCGCAAAAACTTACGCTCTAAAGACAAAAAGCGGCATTTCGCCCTTTGAAAAGAATCGCCTAAGACCCAAGGATCCTCCTTCAACGGCATGGTCACAACGAATCGACCATCTTCTTTGCGATAAGTGTTTTCCACGAAGCTCTGCTCACAGGCACGTTCCTCTGGAGATAAAGAATGCTTGGCTGCGACGGTATCTAATTCCCAGAAACGAGTTAAGTCTGGATTGGGCTCCTCGCACACAAAATGACAAACCGGAGCTGAAGACGGTGACTTAAGGCGGGCTACGTACCCAGACACCAGCCAACCCAGTTTCGTTTCATACAACTTAGGTTGGTTTTTACCTAAGTCAATCGAGTTATTGCATAAGACGGACCAAAATACTTCGGCCCCTACTAAGATGTCGATTGCTGAAGGTACATTAAAGGAAGGGTCAGCTAGACTTATTCCCATAGGAAGAGGAATATGGTCTATATTTATAAATGTAGACGGCAAAGATTTTGTTATGTGCGGCAATATGAAGCAGTTTACAGTAAGGCTATAGTCGCTGTGATACGACTGTATAGTAAGGCTGCAAGACTGTGTGATGTTAGATGTATTATTATTTATACCTGTCACCGTGGAGCTCACACTACGTCGCGACAAACCCAGTTTACCGCAGAGTGATTGCGTAACGAGATTGCTGGTACTGCCATTATCAAGTAGCAGCCGCGCGGAGTGCACGTCACCCGCGCTGTCGAGCACCTTCACGAGCGCTGTGGACAGTAAAACGTGCGCCGGAGTAGTATGCTGCTGTGCATGATTTGAAGTGTTTGAATTAGCAAAGTGGCTGATGGAAGGCATCGCAGGCTCAGGGGCTACCACGGGTTCATGTAAATGCAAAAGTGTGTTGTGCCTTTTTTTACAATATTTACATGAGACTAGGTTGCAATTAGTTTCTAAGTGCCCCGGACGTAAACAATTAAGACACACGTTTGATTCTTTGGCCTTTTGAATACGATTTTCTACGGGGAGGGCTCTGAATGTTTCACAGTTAAAAAGATAATGAGTTTGATTACACATCGGACAAGAAAATGATTTTTTATGTTGTTTTGTGAAGGGTTTGTTTACACTTTTATTAGAATTTAAGTTACTGTTATTGGTAGATGTAAGTAGGTTAGTGTTGGTCTTATAAGTTTCAATTTTGTTATTTTTACCTTTACTTTCTTGCAAAGTCTCCAATAGGTCTGCCCTGTTGCTAAGAAAAGTGATAAAAATGTCTAAAGTAGGTGGATTAGTGAGCGAATTCCTATGCTCCTCCCATACTCTGTGAGTGACACTATCCAACTTCTCTGACATCATATGAATAATTAATGTGTCCCAATACTGAGTAGGTTGGTCTAAAGTCGACAATGCACGAAGATTTTTATTCGTAACATCTATAAGTCGTCGAATTCCTAAACATGACTCATTACGCATGTGCTCAACATTGAAAAGTTCTCTGACGTGATTATTTACGAGCAATCTCTTATTATCGTACCTACTGCACAATAATCTAAACGCGGTCTCATAGTTTTCGGCTTTAAAATCCAAGTTATCAATAACCAGAAGTGCACTGCCCTTTAAAGATGCACGAAGATAATGTAATTTATTTATATTATCCATATCTTGTCTTGAGTGAATTAATGAAATAAATGTATCCCTAAACTCCAGCCAGTGTTGATAGTGACCGTGAAAGACGGGTAAATCAATTTTAGGCAATCTAACGCAATTAGATTTAGAAACAAGACCACCTGCCTGTCCATCTTGGAAGCTCGCCACGGCCGAAGCCCGCTGGGCATCGCGTAGATGCATCGGTTGAGCGCCAAGAAGGCTGCGCGCCTCTGCCACCAGCTCGTGGTACTGCGATTCGAATTCCTCTCGTTCGTCATCGGATTCGTCCGCGAGCAAGTCGATCTCGTCCTGCAATTTATCGAAAGCGGAGTACAAGGCATCGAATTTATTGAAGCGGCTTTCTAAGTCTAGTAATTGCACGCTACTGGGCGTCTCGATTGACTTAAATTCGTCGAGATATTTATTGAAAATAGTCATTTTGCCCTTCATACAACTACGCTTCTTAGTAAGTTGTTTAAGATTTTCACTAGCCATAGTAACAGAAATGCAAGGTTAATTAAATAAGTGGGCGATAGTGCGGCGCAAAAACTTTAGGCGTGGCCGGTAACAAAGGAACAGATGGGCAGCCGGTAGGTAATAGATAAGCGGCTAGCAACAGTGCAAGTAATATAATGGGTGTTGATGAGTGATTTAATTTAGCAAAATTAAGCTTCAAGAACGAATGAATAAGATTATAAGGCTAATAACTTGCTAAATATTAAAGAAATGATGATTTTACTTATGAAGGAAATGTGGCAATTCTCACAAAATTAAGCTGTTTGAATTCTATAAGAGACAAAGGAAGAAGAAAGGAGTAATTGGAACGACTCACGAATAACCAGACCGTCAACCAGTGATGAAGTGATTTCCTTTGTCTTGAAGGTGACTCGCAAAAACGTTCGATGGGTCCAAAGTCCGTTGCATAGACGACTCCCGATCGCTTTTGTTCTCGAGCGCGTGCGGTTGCTAGGCGAAGTTTCCTCGGTGACACGATGATATTGAAGAGTGTTCGAGGTTTCTTTTGCAGCTGAAGACCACAACTGAAGAGCTTCGAGATTTGGAGAGGCGTTGACCGATATTCCCGCAAATTAAGACGGTGAGAATCCTAAAGGACCAATGTCAAGGGTCCTACGGGACGTGAAATAAAACGTGGACTGTATAAAGGGATAGGGCTGGTGTATTAGCCGTCAAAAATTACAGAAATCCCGTCAAACAGATATTATTTAAATTCGGTAGCGTCCGTTGCCGGTGGAGTATCGAGACGGAGTCCTCGCGTCGTCGCGCCGCTCGTGTCCGTGACGTCACGTCGTGGCGTATCCGCCGCCCGCGCGTCTCCTCCCGTGCGTATGTTAAGAGCAATCTTAACATTACCACTCGTGCCCACTGTGAATTGGCAGTTTCAATGAGTTCTGAGGCACCTGCATTTCTTTACTTTTATTAAAACTATTGAACAAAATATTAAAGCAAGCGACCACAGGAACACCACATTAGTCAACCGAAAATCTCTTCAGCGAACGAACGCTGCGACAAGATTTTCAACAAAATTTTGTGAAAGTTCAACTCAAGTTTACGCCTTAAGTCACACATTTAGAAGAAAATGCTGGTACGTATATTTTATAAAACAAACGAGTGTCTCGTTCCAAGTCCCTTTTGCTGAAACGTGTAACCTTTATTGGAATCATTATCTTAAAAACAAAATGTTCGTATGTAAAAAAGTTCGTACCTGCGTTAACAGTCTTCTTAAGAGAGTTAAAAGTGTTTTATTTTTCAAAATCTGAGAACACAGTTTGTAAATGCTTCAAAGGTTAGACACGTTTTGAAGTAGCAGCAAAGATTCAATTAGTTCCTCTTGCGGCCCCATCTTAAATTAAAGAAGGAAAGAAAATTAAAGGAAAATATATGATTAACAAAAATTGAGGATCCGACATAGAAAACAAAATGGCGGACGTCAGTATCGCATTGTTAGTAAAACAAAATTATGCTACCCACTCGGTCCGTCTGTCGCTTCCGAGACAACATAATATTCATGGGCTAGTCTTATTGGCAAAGTTCGTACTAATCAAAGTTTAGTTTATGAGTCATAGGTCGCTGTACCCAAAAGCTTAGGGGAGCAAACATTCTCAAAGCCAGCGTAATATTTTTCCAAGTTTGTTGTCACCTTCACGCTTTTTCAGACAGAGAGCATTGTGTTTACCAAATGGCAGACTTTTGTGTTCGAAAAAATCCGTCCGATCCGTCCGGGAGTTATGATAGGCTATAAAAATCGTCGTAAAAGTCTAAATATCACTGGCCTAGACTTTATGTCTGGGGTTTGTCAACCTTTGGTAGCTCGTCACATTGAGGCTCTATTTTGTTACCAATTTTATTGATATTAGGTCTATCTAGCAATAGTAAAATTGAATCGGTTTCAATTGCAATTTGGATTTAACCAATAGCTTTTTAAAGCGGTATTTGAACAAATCTTACATTTCAGTTAGCGCAGTTGGCACGGGTAAATAAGGTTAGGACATCTGAGACATAAATAGCAATGTTGCGTGATAAATAAATTGCAATTTGTTGTGTCGTGTTGTCACAATGAATGTATTTTCCTTATCTCTTTCTCTCTGTTATCTCTCTCTTTAAATACATACATACAATCCGTGTGGTGCCGAATTAAGAATAGCGTCACTCCATTTCCTTCCGTGGATGTCGTAGAAGGCCACAAAGGAAATCAATAACCAGGAGACGGGCAGCAGCGACTTCCTGAGATTCCAATCGCACACTGCGATCGCCAACCCGCCTGCCAAGCGTGGCGATTATGGCAAAATCCCTCATGGTTATAAAAGCCACGAAGGAGGCCTATGTCAAACGGCTGAAGATGATGATGATACGTCCCACTGTAGGGCACAGACCTTCTCTCAGGGAGAGAGCAGGAGCATAATCACCACGCGTGCCCACCGCGGCTTGGCGATTTCTAACGCTGAGGTATATGAATAGCTCAAACAAGATTTCCTCAAGATGTTTTCCTTCACAGTTAGCGAGTGGTATTGCTGCTATAACTTCACACATGTACATAACTTGGAAAACAAAGTCATAGGTACGTGCCCGAACTGGGAATCGCGCCTGGGTCTTTCGCTTCCTAGTCCAATGTTCTACCCACTAGGCTACTACCGCTCGTGTATCACCTTCTGTTACTACATAATTTAAAAAAACCATTTCAATACGATCAGTAACATAACCAACTATATGCCAACTATTACAAATCATCATACGAGAGATCTACCAAAATCTTAAAAAGCCAACCATTTGCATGAAGGGTTTGTTTAGTTGCACGATACCAACTTTTACTGCTGTCGATACTTTCAGCTAGTCAGACCACTGAACATAAATCTGCCCCCAAGGCACGCCATTTCTTTCTATCCTCGGCAATCCTCATCCAGCCTCTACCCGCATAATATGCCTTAGTAAGGTTTAATAAAACATTTTCATATGCACCCATTATACTCGACGAGGCAATTTCCAAAAACAAATTGGAAGCAATAAGAAACGACACAGACCCCAATTAGGTTCCCTAATTAACATATAACAGGGACTATCGCGTAGTGTTTAAACAATATAAACTGCCGTATAACTTTGTAATGGCCGGGTAGACAGCTCATTACAACTCGAATTATACGAGATACGGACGGGCAAGTGTGTACTGGCTTAAATATGGGTGGTTTAAAAGCCGCGGTTATGTAATTGATAATTTAAAATTTCATTTAAATATAGACGAAAATAAAAAAAAATTGCTGAGAACTCTGGTTCGAGTTGAGAAATCCTGATTAAAAAAACCGGCCAAGTACGAGTCGGACTCGCGCACGAAGTGTTCCGTACCATTATCTATACACCATTAGACAAAGACCGAGGCAAGATAGACTAGGTACATTGTGAACAGCGCCGTCTAGTAGAAACCAACAAGAAGCGTTTAACATTGTCAGTTAACGACATGAAATCGGCTTTGTGAAGGTTACATAGGTGGCCGCTGGATGGCGAGCGCTATCTTTAGACAACGTTTGTTGTATTGGAGCCCCCCTAATTACTTATTTTATTCTGTTTTTAGTATTTGTTGTTATAGTGGCAACAGAAATACATCATCTGTGAACATTTCAATTGTCTAGCTATCACGCTTCATGAGATTCAGCCTGGTGACAGACAGCTAGACAGACAGACGGACAGTGGAGTCTTAGTTATAGGGTCCCTTACCCCTTTGGGTACGAAACCCTAAAAAGGCGCGAACAGAACCGCCTCTCCGTCTAACAGAACAATGACCCGCGGACCCGCGGCACGCACGCACCGCTCTGGATGGCTACTAATGGTTCTAATAGATTCGAGTTTGTGCCGAGATATTTTTGAAAAGTGCGTTTTTAAAAAAACAAATTAGCGTATTCGATAGCTATTGTCAGGCACGTTCATTTTGCTATGCCTTTCAAACCACCCAAAATGAATGCAGTATAGCGATACGTCTAAAATGCGCCATTCCTGGAACACATCGCGTCGATAAGAGTTTATCAATACAACTTTGGCCTTTGGGTCTACGTAATGAAATGATTTATACAGCGTCCAGTGGCACACTAGGCTACCACCGCTGTTTAATACTGGCTAACGTAATATTGTGCCCGTGGGCTGCCAGATCCCGCCCATATTTTCACAAAGTGGAAAAAAGTAATATTAGAGAACTCTGAGAATCACCGACAAAGGAAACCCATTGGACAATACATCGTGTTAATAAAATAACGGAAAAACCATCCGTTCAGTATCGATAATTAAACTACTTCGTCGTCAGCCATTTGACGCCCAGCAGGACACAGGCCTCCTTCGTCGTTTTCATAACCATGAGGGGTTTTGCCATAATCGCCACGCTTGGCAGGCGGGTTGGCGATCGCAGTATGCGGTTGGAATCTCGGGAAGACTTAAACTAGAAGAATTAAACTACTTAATATACTGCATTTTCTTAGTTAAAAAAATAACTTATTGTGTGTATTAAATAATTAGTGTAATAAAGTTATGGTTTCTGTAATCCTGAACCGATAATAAATACATTTTCATTTACAATAAGCAACAGTTTTAAATTGTCATTTTGTTATTACAACATGACCACGTTAATTTTATTGAAATACTAGACGACCCCGTGAACTTCGTATCACCTACATCAATATTTTTTTTTTCTCACCGTTTAAACCTTCCCTGTACTTTCACAAATATAAAAAAAGAAAAATTTGCCAAATCGGCTTTTAGCGCGACAAACGAACAGCAATTGATTTTTATATATATAGATTACAAATATGGATACTATTACATGAATAATTAGCTATGTCAAAAAACTTTTAATGTAAAATGTTTAAAACTCAGACAAAAATTATGTATAATTTTATTATGCTGTATAAACTACTTTTAAGTTGCAGCCTTCAAATCTGATTCAATTTTTAAATGCGTTAGTGGCTGTTACCTGTCAGTTTAGATTAGATTAGATTAGAACACTTTATTGTACACACCAGAAAACAAAATACGTCAAAAGGCTTACAAGTTTACCTTTAAAATAAATTAAATTAAATCAGAAATGCTTTAATTATTGATACAGAAGAAACGTTTTGCAGGTTTTGCATTATTACAATAACTGATGGTATAACCCGTAGGCCCCTCGCCCACGGCGACTTTTTGTAGTGATGCTGTCGCGCGTTTCGTAAACGCGCAACTGCATCGCTAAGAACGCGCGTTAGTCGCATTTGCAACGCGCTGCAGAAGCGATGCCAACGCGCTACTAACGCGCTACAGCATCGCGACTGTATCGATGCAAACGCGCGAGCGTATCGGAAGACATCGGGAGGAGAACGGAGGAAGGGTGGCGCAACACAGAGAGATCGAGAGTGCTGTTGTCCATCGGTCCAACGGAGTCCGTCTTGCAACTGCAGCAATCGCAGGCATTTTGGTTCCGTTACTGAATCGCATTTGCATCGCGACAGAAGCGCGACGGTATCGCGTTTGCATCGCGACTGAATAGTGTTTACGGTGGGCGAGGGCACACAACTAGCGCCCGCATCGCGACTGTATCGATGCGAACGCGCGACAGCATCGCTACTGCATCGCTACAAAAAGTCACCGTGGGCGAAGGCCCCAAAAGTTCCCCGCGTGTAGCTCTCGTAATTGACTTTTCTTTATGACTGCGCCACTTGCGAAGTACGCCAATAAGCGTGTTTTACGATGCAAACTTTTCAACGGCGCCGAAGTGTGTCGTTCTACAAATATTAATTATTATTACTCAAGGACTGTAGGAGAGATTTGACAATGTACTTGTAAAGGTGGATCAGCTATCGAGCGTTTTCAAGGGGAACCTATCCGCATAGAAATTGCTTCGAAAATCGTTGTAAAGTATTTTTACAATTAACTAATTTATCATATTCTGTGACTGCATTTTAATCAAAGTTACGAATTTGGCCTTTTCAATTATATTTTAGCGTCCAAAGAATCATAAAAATACCAAAATGTCACTAAAAGACAGAATATTATATCGAGCTAGACACATTGTGTGTGTTAAAAGTTAGACACGGGTTTGTATTAAAACAGTTTTTAAGTTAGTAAAGAAATAATAGCTTATTGTGTGTGTGTGTTTGTGTGTGTGTGTGTGTGTGTGTGTGTGTGTGTGTGTGTGTGTGTGTATGCGTGTGCGTGTGTGTGTGCGTGTGTGTGTGTGCGTTTACTCCCGGAAAACATTAGAAATTTATGTGCCAACAACAAAGCACAGATCCACAGTGCAGCCGGAAAACAAGAGAAAAGTGTACAACTTTTAATTTGAAAGCAAAAAATGTTCGTACGGCCTTTTGTTGATGAATGGATCTACAATGTCGGAAATCCGCACCACTGCTTGTGTATGGAACAATGAATTGGCAAAAAGCGTGATTGTTGGGAAAAGTGCAATAGTTTTATGTTTTATGGCTTTGGCTCGGAAATCATTTTGTTTTTTTTACGTTTGCCTTTTTAGGTACATATTTCTTTCCGTTTATTATATTTTTAGCAGCATTTTTAGGGTTCCGTCAACATCATCATCATCATTCAGCCACAAGAAGTCCACTGCTGGACATAGGCCTCCTCCATGGATTTCCAAAAAGACCGGTTGAAAGCGGCCTGCATCCAGCGCCTTCCTGCCACTTGGATGAGGTCATCTGTCCATCTTGTGGCTGGTCGTCCTACGCTGCGCTTGCCGAGATTCGAGAACTTTTCGGCCCCATCCGCTATCAGGGTTCCGTACCTCAAGGAAAAATGGAACCCTTATAGGATCACTTTGTTGTCCGTCCGTCTGTCTGTCAAGACCCTTTATCTCGGGAACGCATAGCCCAGAATGCGGACCTAATTACCCATCTGTGGTCCTATCATGAACGACACGGACTGTCAATTAATAACTGTAATCTTCATCACCTCATCATAATCCACTATCAAAACTTGTATCGCAATTAAGAACCTAACTGAAATTAAAATGTACTCAGCTACAATAGAAACGTCACAATTACATAGTTTAAACCCTATTGCATACTTTTTTTTTTTTCACTTGCACATGTTTGCCACTTAGTTACTATATGCGGAAACTTATTATTAGTTTATGTGTAGTTATTCTAAGTCTCTGTTCATTTATTATGTAAGCTGCAAGTTTCCCAAATAAATAATAATAATAATAACAGTAATTACAAAATGAAAATATCTGTAAAACAAGTCATCTTTTTCTTTCACGGTTCGGTCTGAAGCCCAGCGCCAAAGCCCTGCTTTGGCATCATGCTGAGACAAATTTGTGTGTCTTAGGGCCAGTTTCTGAATTGAGAAATTGTCATACTCTAACTCTAGTGCTGTCTCTTTGAATTTCAGAGAAAAGAGCGTGACAGAACGTTACTTAAGTATTTACTTAGTGAAATACTCAATTCGGAAACCGGCCCTGAGTTTCATGTAGGTACTAACAGGTATTTTGCTAAATGTGTTCTGTGGTTTACTTACTTAATTATGTACCTATTGTTTTGTCATTCTTTGTAAGGATATTAACTTGATTATGTACCTACTGTATGTAATTCTTTGTAATGTTGTCAAATAAAGTTTATTCTTATTCTTCTTATATCTTGTCCCAAAAAACAAGAGAAACTCCTGACCCCATTAACACGCTGAGGCAGCCCACTCTAAAGCACTCACCTCGAATTGGCTTGTCAGCGGATTCATATCCAGTAGCGAGTAGGAAGCCACTCGATCGCCGTTCGAGTCGATGATGACCTCCCCAGTGATTCCTGCCGGTAAACAAGTCTGTGTTGAAAAAAACAGCCAAGTGCGAGTCGGACTCGCGCACGACTTACATAAACTCACGCTTGTATCCCGACGGAGCCATGCCAGAGCCATACCTCTTTCACTTCATCAAAATACATTAGTCGTTGCATTAACGCAAGCCGGTTTTGGGTACTTTTTATCTTGCTCTCTTGCTAATGCATACTTTTGTTCGGACACACTTGTAAACCACACCTGTTTTATTTATTCATTTTGTCTGTTGTGTATTAAGTTTCCTTTCTGTTGTTGTGCATATTATGTTGCTTGCGTGCTTGTTTTGTTTCTGTGATGTATCTTGTTGGTATAATAAATGTCTTTCTTCTTCTTCTTCTAATTTAATAACAGCAAAGAATGCTGTTTCGTAAAACTGGTTTACTAATGTATTGCCAAAAATCGTTTCCCAAAGTATTACTTCCCAAACTATTTTCCGCAAATTATCACTTGGCAAAAAAACATTTCTCAAAACAACTTAAAGCAAATAAACAGTAAGCAAAAGTTATTATGGCAAGTTATTGTTTACCAAATAAATACTTGGTCAAAATTCATTTTACCAAGCATTATTCAGTCAAAAGTATCGTTTGGCAAAAAGTACCTTCGCAGTTCTAACCTAACCCACTTTTCTGGTAACAGTTCGTGTCTGTGGGGGTCGCAGTTCTAACCTAACACACTTTTCTGGTAACAGTTCATGTCTGTGGGGGTCGCAGTTCTAACCTAACCTAACCCACTTTTCTGGTAACAGTTCGTGTCTGTGGGGGTCGCAGTTCTAACCTAACCTAACCCACTTTTCTGGTAACAGTTCGTGTCTGTAGGGGGTCGCAGTTCTAACCTAACCTAACACACTTTTCTGGTAACAGTTCGTGTCTGTTGGGGTCGCAGTTCTAATTTAATCAAACAATTATTTGCTATATAACACTTGCCAAAATAAAACGTTAGCATAATAAACGTTTGTCTTAATAAAACTTGACGCAGTAAAATTATGCGAAATGATAATTTGACTAAATGAATAAAATGCGAAATGAAAACTTGCTAAAGTTTCATTTGGGAAATGAAACTGATGCCATATGTTTATTGGGAAGTAAAATTTGGCGAAAAATACTTTGGCTAAACGGCGGTATCCCCGTAAAACTACAAACATAGTTTATTATGACTATTTGATGTACAGCGTAATGCCGATGTAGCCAAGTCTTCCTAATCATTGATCTGTGGGTTGATCGACTTCGCAATGTACATCGAATTGTCATAGTAAACCATGAAATGTAGTCCTATGAAATAGGACCCTGCCCTCCTATTATGTAACTGTCCACTGTATTGGGTTATATTTTGACATTTTAGATGTGTCAAAATATGTATGTAATTATTTGTCAGATCAGAGTAGGGCAGAAAGGGCCAGTTTCTGAATTGAAAATTACACTATAAGCAAATACTTAAGCAACGTTCTGTCACGCTCTCTTCTGAGACAACACTACATAAAAAACCTATTTAGAGGCTTAAATACTACCCATGCCGGGACATGAACCCGCGACGATCTGGCTAACCGTGCCAGCGGTCTACCAACAGAGCTAATGGGCAAGTGCAAGCATCGATGAAATTTCGAGCCTCTTTACAAACTCTAAATAGGTTTCTCTAAATACCTAGGTTTTCAAATATTTGGCTAACACAACGTAAGCCGCCCACCAGCTCGCTGACGATCCGAGGCAGATGCTGGCAGCGGCTGGATGAGGGTGGCCAAGGGCAGAAAGAATTGGCGTGCCTAGGGAGAGGCCTTAGACGCACTGCTCTAGCTGTATTTAACGCAAGGTTAACTTTAATCGCGATCTAAAAATAAACACAAAACTAATGGAATGTTATTGCAATCCTAAAGGTCACACGACCTTATCGAGTTGTTTATTAGTTTACATGTCTAGCGAACAGCTGGTGCAGTGTACGAGACCTTTTTGTGAGGACACCGACTGACGAGTTGGGGTAAGGTGATTGTGTACCGCAAAAGTTATAACTTGCAAATCTAGCAATCTATGTTATGTTAGATATCACTTTATTACGTTGTGACAGACAGAAGGGCGAGAAGCCGTACATTTAATTTTTATATAGTGCACCCAATTTTTTTTATACCATTTTTAGTGTTCCGAACCCAAAGGGTTAGGGACCCTATTACTGATACTCCGCTGTCCATCCGTCCGCCTGTCTGTCACCAGGCTGCATCTCATGAACCGTGATAGTTAGACAGTTAAAACTTTCTCAGATGATGTATTTCTGTTGCCGCTATAACAACTATTACTAAAAACAGAATAAAATAAATATTTGAGGTGGGCTCCCATCCATCAAACGTGATTGTTTTGCAGTATTTTGATCGATATTGAAAACGGCAACAGGTAAATGCTTCACATATTCAAATGTTGTATAGATAATGGTACGGAACCCTTCGTGCGCGAGTCCGATCCGCACTTGGCCGGTTTTTTTTTAGTTTAACGTCTTGTATACAGGGCCAAAAATGACTAATGAAACCTTCCTTCGAAACTAACTTTTTAAAATGTTGGTCACTTTTAGTTACCCTTAAACATTTTATCACAAAAATAACGGGAAGGTTAAGCTCTACGAATCATGGCGAAACCTGATCGGACTGTTCCGACAAAAAATCAAGTAAGTGAATCCGAAATCATTTAAGTTAATAATATTTAAGTACGCCTATATCAATCGAATATATGAATCGCTCGTAGCCCCGGCTGCCTGAGTGATCTTAAACGAACACGAAGGTTAAGCAACACTGGGCGCGTTCAGTGCATGGATGGGTCGCCGTCCATGCCTAACGCTAGTGGCATTTTTCCGAGCGGTTCCGTGCTTCGCAAGGCACGTTAAGCTGTTGGTGCCGGCTGCCGTCGATAGATGGCAGTCGTTAAGCCAAGTCAGAGGCCTTAGGGCGGCTTGACAACTTCTGACAGTAGACGAGCCACTAGTCTACAAGCCTCCACCAATCCGGACTTGGCCCCCGTGGTGGAGTATGGCCTATACCTTCTTCAGGGAAGAGACCCGTGCCCCTCGGTGGGGACATAATGGGTTGATGATGATGATATAATTATATGGTACATTATGTATGATTGTACTGGGTTAATATATGTATAATACTTAATAATAGGGGTTAAAGTATGAAATTGCCGTTTTATTTCAACAGGTTCTTTGAATTGACATAGAATCTTCATGGTTTGAGGTTTTCGAATGAAACTTTTTTCAAATGGTTTCTATGATGTTCTTTTTTTAAAAAATGTGAAACATTTGAATATCGACTTTCGATTGTTTTTGTTATTCAATTTAGACAAGAAAGATGGATACTGCGAAAATTCGAGTGATTATGAGGCACCCATTTTTCGTATTTTTTTATTTTATTGATTTGACGCAAGTGAGTCAATATTGTGGGTAAGGTAACGTTGAACCATGCCGCTAATTCCTGGGTAGTTTGACTAGGGTTGGCTTCCACTATCGCTCTTAATTCATCGTTATTCACCTGTGTGGGCGGTCTTCCTCGTGGCTCGTTCTTTAAGTCGAAATTTCCATCACGAAAGCGTTTAAACCAAAATCGCACGGTGCGTTCATTAGTAGACCCCTCTCCAAACGCAGCATTGATATTGCGGGCTGTTTCTGCCGCGTTAGTTCCGCGTCGGAACTCGTATTCAAAAATCACTCGAATTTTCGCAGTATCCATCTTTCTTGTCTAAATTGAATAACAAAAACAATTGAAAGTCGATATTCAAATGTTTCACATTTTTTAAAAAAAGAACATCATAGAAACCATTTGAAAAAAGTTTCATTCGAAAACCTCAAACCATGAAGATTCTATGTCAATTCAAAGAACCTATTGCAATAAAACGGCAATTTCATACTTTAACCCCTAATAATTAATAATTATTTTACACTTTCCCCGTTTCGTTTATGAAAACGAGGGAAGGAAAGTGTACAATAAATATTTGTTACTATAATGTTAATATCACAACATCAAGGGTTGGCTGGAAGAGATTTCTGTTAAAATAAGCTCGCCATGTATACTTTTTAATTTTTTTTTAAATGTTGTCTTTTATTTATGACTTTTTATGTGTGTATTAAAAGTATGAAGTACTAACTTTTGCCCGCGACTTCGTTCGCGTGGTAATTTTCATATGTACTTTTCCAGGATAAAAAATAGCCTATGTGCTAATCCAGACTAAAATCTATCTCTGTGCAAAATTTCATCCGGATCCTTTCAGCCGTTTTCGCGTGAAAGAGTAACAAACATCCATCCATGCTCACAAACTTTCGCATTCATAATATTAGTAAGGATAATAAAATTGCACATTTTAATTGTGATGACCGCGAACCTAAGTCCAAAAGTCGAGAACTAGATGTCTTTTCCACTAAAAACAGGCGCTTTAGGCATAAGCACTAACTAGTCTCAGGTTCCTGGGCCTAGATTCTGTTAACGCATAGTAGTAACATGACAACTGCATGAACATGGCGGTTTTCATTTCATGGCTGCTTTAAGTCTACGCGGGCACACCCATCAAACCTTCTAGGCGTCAATGGTATGAAAAAACACGTCACGTGACCCTGTCACGTATCTGTTATCTGTCATTATACTACAATGCACTAACAGAATCGAGGCCCTGATCCTTGGTTTTCAGTCGTGGGTCCTTACAAACTTTTATGCCACGTTTATTGTAAAGATGTGATTATTAGATAGATAGAGAACACTTTATTTGCACAACCAGGTAAAAGAATTATAAACAATTTCTTATATCTAAGTAGTGGTATACAATTGGCGGTCTTATCGCTCAGAGCGATCTATCTATCTTAGATTAAATAAGATTAGATTAATAATCTTTATTGCATACCATACACTGTAAGGATACATGAAAAATCATTTTTAGGGTTCCATACCCGAAGGGTGCCAAGCGGGACCCTATTACTCTGCCTCCGCTGTCTGTCTGTCTGTCTGTCCGTCCGTCCGACATTTAAGCGGCTCTATCTTTGGAACCGTAACAGCCAGTTGAAATTTTCACAGAATATGTGTTATTATCGCGGATTACCTTACAAATAATAAAATTTTAAAAGTAATAAATAATTAAGGTGGTCTCCATATAACAAACGTGTTGTTTTTCTTTATGCTCGGTCGTCAAAACTGTGATCAAACTTGGCGTGATTGTGGGACTTATTAAATATTCTAACGACAAATAATAAAAAAAACGGCCAAGCGCGAGTACGGAACCCTCGGTGCGCGCGTCCGGTAGTTAACCACAGTTGTATTCAAAATTTGAAGTTTGAGCTCTTATTTTTTCCTTCCTTATATTTATTACATTTTAGTCAGTGTCTAAAAATATGAGAAATAAATGTGAAAGTTACAGAAAAAAAACTTAATAATAAAAAATACTGCTTCTAGTTACAGTTCAAAAAAAATGTAATGCAGGGGTTGGCTGGAAGAGATTTCTGTTGAAATAAGCTCGCCATGTACACTTTTTAATTTTTCTGTAAATGTTTTGTTTTATTCATGTAATTTTATGTATGCAATAAAGTATAAAGTATTAATAGTTTCCTGTTCTGGAAGATAAACGTTAACGCTTAATCTGGATTACGTCTGTCCAAGAACATGAAATCACAGGATTTAATCTTTATTAATGGCCATCTCCGTCTGGTCTGATCGCTGCATTACATCACCCTCAATTAATTAAACATTATTATGCTAAGTCCTTTGTCCTATGGAAGCCTATGTCCTGCAGTGCGCGTCAAATAGTCAAAGCAAGAAGTGCATAAGAAGTACTACCTTGACTTAAAGCACCTTGTCATATCCGCAATTTTTAATGAAAAAAGTGCGTACTTTGAACACAATATTAATCGTTGTGTGGGTGACTCTAAGCGCCTGTGGAAAAATCTCAAGCGCACGGTTTTGCCGGAAAAGCGGAGCTTGGAATTACCCTCACACTTTGACAATGCTGACGATATAAACAACCATTTTGTAAATATACCAGGCAAGACTGATGTGACTATTTCACACTTGACGTTTTTTGAATTCCACAGACATGACAAAGCGACGAACTTTACTCTGAATGCTGTTTCTCCGTTCACCATCTCGAAGATATTGTCTACAATCAAGACTAACGCGACGGGACTTGACGCATTAAGTATCGACATGCTATTATTAACTTTACCTAGGACACTGCCGATTTTGACTGCGATAGTCAACCGGAGTTTATTGACTAACACTTTCCCTACTGACTGGAAGACTGCGAAAGTTATTCCGCTTCCCAGAATACCCAACCCCATCCAAATTTCCAGCCTAAGTCCTATCAGCATCCTTCCCTGCATGTCCAAGATAATTGAGAGGGTAGTGTGTGATCAGATGTCGAAATATTTGGAGGAAAATGGTATACTACCTGACTTGTAGTCCGGTTTCCGGAAGGAGCGAGGGACAGCAACGGCTCTGTTGGATGTCGTGGACAACGTGTTGTCAGCGCTTGATGGAGGCAGGAGTACAATTCTGGTGTTGCTAGATTTCTCCAGAGCTTTCGACTGTCTGAATACGTCCCTCTTATTATCGAAGATGTCGTATTATGGATTTGATAACACTACGGTTCGATGGTTTGATAGTTACCTGTCGGGCCGTGCTCAGATGGTTGGGTTGCAAAGTAGCAATGGTACTACGCAGTTCTCGTCGGCAAAACCGCTAGAGAGAGGCGTTCCGCAAGGATCCATTCTGGGGCCTTTGCTTTTTATTTTGTTTAGCGCAGATGTCACCACGCAGATCCAGAATAGCAAGTACCACTTATACGCCGACGATACACAGTTGTATATTTCTACGCCACCAGCTGATGCGGCTAATGCAGCTCAACTTATCAATAGTGATTTGGATCGTATTGCAGAATGGTCTGACAGGAGCTGTCTTGTGCTGAACCCTAGCAAGTCCAAGTACCTTGTGCTTGGAACTATACATCAAATTCATAATACAGTAGAGGCTCTTGCCGTCAACGATATAGTTATTAAGGGCGAACCAGTGAAAAGGGTTGTAGAAGCCAGAAACCTCGGACTGCTGCTAGATGGTGAACTTCGCTTCGAAAACCATATCTGCAATGTTGTGAGCAACTGCTTCTACCGCCTTAAGATTTTATATAATATACGCGATTACCTTAGAACTGATTTGCGTGTTAGTCTATGTGAATCGTTGATATTATCTAGATTGAACTACTGTGATGTCGTTTATGGTGGCTGTATTTTTGGCAGGACGAGAAGATTAATACAACGTGTGCAAAACGCATGCGCACGGTTTTGTTTCAAAATCTCTCCCAGATCCCATATCACCCCGTACTTGAACGACGCAAAACTCCTGAACATGGAGACTCGACGACAACTACTGTTATCTATACAGGAAACTTGAGTTTTCGTCGAGACAACGCATAGTTCACAGGGATAGGATTATCATCCCTGTGCACCGTACGATGGCTTTTCGAGGTAGTTTCCGTTTTGCGGCGTCCAAGTGCTGGAATGATATACCTCCCCCAGTCCGTGACGCTTCCAGTAGGTATGCCTTTGGGCGCAAGCTCAAGTTATATTTGCTTGAACAGCAGAGACTGTCCCGCCCGATTTTTCGCCGCTTCTAACTTTTTACTTCTACTTTTACTATTTACTAAAATGACCGACTAATCAACTAAGTCATAGGCCACCATTGCGTAATGTCGGGCATGTATTTACATGTATTTACTTTTTATTTATTTTGGTGTGTATCCTCCCCTCTCTTCTCCTTCACTTCTATTTCTTTCACTTATATTTACTTATTGAATTTAATTTATTATGGTGTTCCTTTATATTTCATACATATTAATTTAAAACTAATAATATATGTAAGTATTTTATGACGATATTTTATTTATTTATTTTTTTTACTTTATTGTATGTATGTTATTGAATTTGACTTAATTCTTTAACTGCACCACGGCACGCACTCCGTAGTACAATTATGGGTTACCGTAGGCACTGACTGAAAATCAGCGCTGAGGGATCACTTCCTCAGCACAACGCTGAGTCAGCTTCCTTTTGTGGCAATGTAGATACACCACAGGCTACATCTATAGTCCTGTTTTATTTATTAGTTTTGTCTGTTGTGTATTTAGTTTTCCTTCTGTGTTGTGCATATTATGTTACTTATGTGCTTATTTTGTTTCTGTGATGTATCTTGTTGGTATAATAAATGTCTTTCTTCTTCTTCTTCTTCTTCTAAATGAGTGATGATGATGATGATGATGATGATGATGATGCTAAGTCCTAGCAATCCATAATGCCTACTTACAGCTTGCCAATAAGAGTAGAAATTAAAAAAATAACTTTTCTGTAATAAGCATTTTTTTTGTAAGAACACAGTCTTCAAATTAATGTAGTTTAAGTGATTTGTGATATCGGGGAAGACTTTGCCACAGACTATTTAAATTGCATTTGAGGAATGTTTTAGAGGTGTTGTGTTTTTAGGGTTTCGTAGTCGACAAGGAATCCTTATAGTTTCGCCATGTCCGTCCGACTGTCTGTCTGGACGTCCGTCCGTCTGTCCGTCTGTCTGTCCGCCCGCGGCATAGCTCAGTGACAATTACTATAAGAAAGCTGATTATCTGAATTTGGTATACATAAGCAGCCTATATACGTCCCACTGTAGGGCACAGGCCTTCTCTCAGGGAGAGAGTATGGGCTTAATCACCACGCGTGCCCACCGCGGATTGGCGATTTTAAGCGCTGAGGTATGTGAATAGCTCCGACACTCAGGTTTCCTCACGATGTTTTCCCACACAGTTATTGAGTGGTATTGCTGTTACAAGTTCACCCTAACTCTACTCTACTCTAACGGTCTTATTTATAAAAAACACAATTCCTTAAAAAAATGGTCTGTGGTGGAGATTTACAAGGAAAGAAAACTAATAAAAAGTCGCGCTTTAGAGGAATCGTGTTTTTATAAATAAGGCAATAAATGTATAAACACTCTATGCCGAAGAAAGACTGTTTTAAGGGCTATCCAGTATCCACGTTACAACAGTATTTTTTAGTGACTTGCGATACTCATACATAGAAATATATTAAACGGGTCTCACCGCGATTATTTATTAGGTTAGACCCGTTTAATATATTACCACGTTATGGACCTTTTAGACGAGGCCAATAGACGAGACAATCGAGTAAGCCAGGCGAATATTGGCTTCGTGTGAATGGAACCAGGCGAATGCATTGGATTGTCCCAAGCTAATAGCTTACGCCAGTCGAGTGAATTAGAACGATTTCGAATTTGCTGGCGCTAGTGCTTCCCCCACTACTTTCCCATTGGATTGGCTTGTGTATTGGCTTCATGTGAAACGTGTTTCCGTCCCGGGCGAGTAAGCCAGTCCAATACATGTCATGTCGTACGTGTTGTTTTATTTTTAGGTTTCTTTTAAAATTTATTTCTTCTTCTAGCATATCCAAAATCTCTTCATGCATTAGCTTAATAACATTTTTGAACGTAGCTCTTAAAGCAATTTTACGTCTGTCCATCGTTAATAGAAATGAATTTTATTTACTTTACTTATTTATATCGGTATCGACTGGCTTGTGTGTGAACGACATGAAGAAAATTTTGCGTTTTTCACTGGATTGGCTTACTAGACTCGCTTATTGGATTGTCTCGCCTATTGGCCTCGTCTAAAAGGTCCATTACAACAGGCCGGCGACGTGCGGTCGGCACGATTTCGTTATAAAATAATCCTAAATAAATATAAAATTATGAAGTAAGAGACTACAATATAAGAGAAAAAATGCCCGTCGTTGTGACGGCTAGTCATCCACACGGGTGGGCGCCAACCTTTGTGAGCGATATTGTGGTCTCCATGAAAATATTTAGCGGTTATTTTAGTTTGTGTCATGGCGCCCGCACATCACCGGCTCAATGTAATATAGATAGTCCTTTAAACTGGTTTTGTTACATATCTGTAGGTTTGAGTATTTATTTATTTCACAATGAATACCGTTGCACAAAAG
This sequence comes from Yponomeuta malinellus, assembly GCA_947308005.1. Classification (NCBI taxonomy): domain Eukaryota; kingdom Metazoa; phylum Arthropoda; class Insecta; order Lepidoptera; family Yponomeutidae; genus Yponomeuta; species Yponomeuta malinellus. Next base: position 13,725,287 of record OX371012.1, read on the forward strand.
TGATATAATAAAAATTTAAGTAACCGTACATAAAACTAACTTTCACAATTATTTAACAAATAGGTATTTTACCCGTCATGTAACGTTGACGGGTATATTTTGCAACTGTACATAAATACTTAAAGAAATAAAACAAAATTAATTTTATTTACAAGGGTAAATAATCATACTTAACCTGTTAGATTATGACCTTGAAAAGAACAATTAAACATAAACATTTACATACAGGCACATACATTGGTTCTTGCCCCACACTGGGATACCCTGTGTCCTGGGAACCAGAAACAACGACATCACAAACATGTAAACATCCAAGACCTGGGGTTTTTTTTTCGTCCAGCCGGGATTCGAACCCGGGACCTCTCGCATGGTATGCAGATGCACTACCACTGCGCCGAGGTCGTCAAACGTTAAAAACCGTTGTTATGGTGGTCCGATCGGGTCATTTAGAAATTTACAGATTACGGTAATTTTACGGTTCTCCACAGAAAATATTGCACGAAACTGTAATTAGCTGTGGAATAGGCAACAAAAACTTGCTCTGATACAAAATAAAACAGAGCGTGTGTTGTGTCCTCGAGCTGGGACGTGATCAAAGCATTTCGAAAACAATATCCCTTGTTACATAAGATGTTTAGGATCTTGATTGATCAAAGAAAGTCGTTTATCGATATATGCCAAGAGCACTTAGCACAGTGTTACTCATCGACGCAACTGTCGGTAACTCGAGTAAACATTACTGATTTATTGTTAATTAGTGTTCGTGCTATATTCAGAATATCTGATAAACGTGGCCTAGCTATTCACATCCTTACTAATATGTATTTGCATGTATGGATGGATGTTTGTTACTCTTTCACGCAAAAATGACTAAACAGATCAGGATTTTGCACAGCGACAGATTATTGTCTGGATTAGCACATAGGCTATTTTTTATCCCGGAAAAATACACATTAAAATTTCCACGTGAACGAAGTCGCGGGCAGCAGCTAGTTTAATATAATTCGGCAATTCTAAAGCTTATTCGGCACGCGTGGTAATTAAGCCCATATTCTTTCTCTAAAAGAATGACTGTGCCCTGCAGTGGGACGTAAATAGGCTACATTCAAAAAAATATAAATACCTACACTAGGTGACTCGGTAAACGTTGTTTTGCCACATTAATTGGCCTTCGACCTATTCCCAGACCCACCAAATATACACAGAAAAAATCATTAAAATCGGTAAAAACGGCTTCACTGTGACACGAGATTTTAATATACATAACATAAGCAGCCTATATACGTCCCACTGTAGGGCAGAAGCCTTCTCTCAGGGAGAGAGTATGGGCATTGGACATTGGACTCGGAAGCGAGAGACCCAGGTTCGATCCCCAGTGCAGGCATGTACCTATGACCTGGTTTTCTAAGTTATGTACATTTGTGAAGTTATAGTAGCAATACCACTCGCTAACCCTGAAGGAAAACATCGTGAGGAAACCTGAGTGTCTGAGCTATTCATATAACTCAGCGCTTGAAATCGCCAATCTGTGGTGGGTGAGCTGCGTGGTTATTAAGCCCATACTGTCTCCCGGAGAGAAGGCCTGTGCCCTACAGTGGGACGTATACTATAGGCTGCTTATGTATATATCTGCTTACCCTCAAAGGTCCTGCTCCACATGTTTCTGATGACAGCACCGCCATCTAGCGGCCCGCGCGGGTCAGCGGCTTGCTGCAGCGTAGCGTTGAGAGCCAGTGCGTATAGCAGCACAGCGTCGTAGAAGGCAGCCACAAAAGTCGATACTACTTCGCTTTTTTCAAACGTGTAGTTGTATTTCGTCTTTGCGAGCTCCTTCACCTGGGATGGGGGATGAATGGGTTTTGGTGAAGAGACCTTGAAAAAATAATGGAGTCGACGAAAATTGTGTCACTTCACATTACAAAATGGGTCCCCACTTGAAAGCTGTGTAAATATAATGGAACTGATGAAAACTGTGTTACTTCGCACTGTAAAATGGGCCCCCTTTTAAAGGTACTTTGAACATAATGGAGTTGACAATAATTATGTTACTTCCCTCTATAAAATAGGTCCAAATTTAAAAGCACTTTGAATTATATTACTTCGCACTATAACCGGGGAAAAATCTCCATCTATAAATTAATAAACTAGTGATATAAAAGATTCATGATAGCTTGCTCACAATTTAGACACCCAAAGAAAATTTATATCTACAACACGTTCACATTAACTAGAGACTTGACGTTGATCGATAGTATGGTCAGTATCTTTGTAACAAATACGTGTGTCGATAATTTGCTTAGTTTTCTATCATTTTGGTATTTGTTTTGGACATTATTGTATCAACGTCAAGTCTCTAGTTAATGTGAACGTGTTGTACATGACACTTTTGTGTACAATCTGAATGGAAAAAGTAATTGTAAAGAATAAAAGAACCTGGTCCGAAAACTCCAAATATTCTGCTTTCTCCGGCGCAGGACTTGTGACTGTCAGAACGGCGCTGTAGGCTCGCCTGGCTCGCTCGTTTCGCTCGTCTGTGTCACCTTCCACCTTCCAGGGCTCTTTGGATGACGCTGATGCTAGACTGCGAACAAGAATATCAACTTTTTACATACATGCCGTTACAATATAAACTCACGCCTGCATACCGGACAGGCGCTGAGGTATCAGCGCTTAAAATTGCCAATCCGCGGAAGGGTGATTAAGCCCATACTCTGTCTCTGAAATAAGGCACACAATGGGACTGGCTGCATTATTACATTATATCAATATTTTTAATTTGAAAATTCTATTCTTTGAGTGCAGGAGCAAATTGAAATACCTACGCTTAGTGATCACTTTAATCGCTTAGTGATACACGTGCCCGGCGCGTTTTGTACGTGATGTAATAAAGGAAATATTCTACATGAAAAAACCGAAAACTGCACAGAAGTTTCCGGTTTTCCGCAGTTTTAATTATGTTTTTAAATATTGCCTCAGGTTAGTAAGTATAGTAGGTATTAGTATAGTACCTAATTGAAATGTCAGATATCTATGCCCTACAGTGGGATGTATGTAGGCTACATAAATATATATGTATTGTATACAATTGTATACAATACATATATTTGTATATAAAAATAATGGTATATATATGGTTATATATATATATATTATGGTGCATGGATTGAAGTGGGGTTCCAAACGAAGTGAAATTCTTGTGACGTATTTGTAGCCGTCCCCTAAGCCGTTTTGAACGTCGTGTAGACTCTGTAAAATCTAAAATTTAATGAGAAACATTGAACAAAGAACTTACTTGGAGAACAGCTCAATATTGAAGAAGACATACTCTCCCGAGGAGACCATGTTGAGATCATCAGCTGCCAGCATTATTTCTCTGACGGTCTGGGGATTGGCGCACACCACCACGACTGTAACAATGGAATAAAAAATATTTACAACCTACATTATGTCTTTTGTGATACGAACATTGTAAGAAAATTGTTGACCCTAGAATAAAAAAGACCGACTACTATAATAAAAAGGCACAACGTGATTGTCAAAACTAGAATGGAACATAGAAGCGTGCTGTACCGTTTCCGGTAACATTGGAAAGTTTTGGAATATTCCCGGTATTATTTTTTGAGATTATTTTTGGACTTTAAGTGGAAATTTGTGAAATAATTTTGATTGTTTTTTTATTATGCAGGGCATAAAGACCGGCAACAATCTCAAAGCTCTGCTGGTCGGGCCTCTTTTAGCTCTGTCGGCTTAAGAAAGCCCCTCAAGGAGCAATTCCCACACAAACGTATCTGCCGGATATCACAATGAAACTTTGCCAACACGCTTAGAGGACACAAATCGTGGTTTTAACTTATCAAAAAGAATTTATAATCTTAGTTTCTATGAAAAATCTTATGAAGCTATAATTTCTTTTTTATTCTGGTTTTCTCAGTTGTAAGCACAAGCAAACAAGCGCAGATTTGTGTCCTCTAAGTATATTGGTAAAGTGTAATTGAGATTATAATAGAGAGGTTGTTTGTGAATTAATATCAAACTACGTCTGTATGGGAATTGCTCCTTGAGGGACCCTCTTAAGTGATATCCAGTCGTCGTTATGCTGCTCGAACTCTTTGATAAAACCATCATGATACCTATTTTGTTCGGTGCTCAAAATCAGAACAGATGTTTTCGTCTTATACTTAAATATCGAATTTAGATAAGTTAGGTACCGTTAGGTAACAATGGGAATATTCCTGTTATCTTTGGAAATATTACTTGGAATGTTTACAGAGTAAATTTCTGGAATTCCCGACGTAATTGTACTATATTCTTGCCTCTCCTGTACTCCTCTCCTTTCCCGCCTCTCCTGCAATTTTAGCCTCTCCTGTACCTCCTGCAGGTTGACTGGTAGAAAATGCCATTAGCATTAAGTCCACCTTTTGTACACTGTCTTTGTGCAATAAAGAATTAATAATAATATGCTCATCAGCACGTTCCTAAGAAAAATATGACTAACAAAAAAGGAAAGAGGTAATTTTAAAACATCTACTGAGAAGCTTAAACACAGTATTAAAATATTAACCAATAAAGAGTTCTAATCGAATCAAATTCAAGAAGAAATTCGTAGAAAAGAATTTGTTGTAAGTGACCCGAAACCGGCGTGCGTGCATGCAACGACTAATGAATGTTGAGGAAGCGAAAGTGATCTGTCAGGATCGTAGCAAGTGGCAGTCCCTGGTCTCTGCCTACCCCTCTGGGATACAGGCGTGAGTTTATGTTATGTTCTGTTATGTTATGTTATGTTATGTTATGTTATGTTATGTTATGTTATGTTATGTTATGTTATGTTATGTTATGTTATGTTATGTTATGTTATGTTATGTTATGTTATGTTATGTTATGTTATGTTATGTTATGTTATGTTATGTTATGTTATGTTATGTTATGTTATGTTATGTTATGTTATGTTATGTTATGTTATGTTATGTTATGTTATGTTATGTTATGTTATGTTATGTTATGTTATGTTATGTTATGTTATGTTATGTTATGTTATGTTATGTTATGTTATGTTATGTTATGTTATGTTATGTTATGTTATGTTATGTTATGTTATGTTATGTTATGTTATGTTATGTTATGTTATGTTATGTTATGTTATGTTATGTTATGTTATGTTATGTTATGTTATGTTATGTTATGTTATGTTATGTTATGTTATGTTATGTTATGTTATGTTATGTTATGTTATGTTATGTTATGTTATGTTATGTTATGTTATGTTATGTTATGTTATGTTATGTTATGTTATGTTATGTTATGTTATGTTATGTTATGTTATGTTATGTTATGTTATGTTATGTTATGTTATGTTATGTTATGTTATGTTATGTTATGTTATGTTATGTTATGTTATGTTATGTTATGTTGTTATGTTATGTTATGTTATGTTATGTTATGTTATGTTATGTTATGTTATGTTATGTTATGTTATGTTATGTTATGTTATGTTATGTTATGTTATGTTATGTTATGTTATGTTATGTTATGTTATGTTATGACAAACTTAGCTTAGTGACGTGTTTCTGCTTTTGGAGTATTTTAAATATTACCCTGCATGAACTTTTTGTATATAACTAATTACTAATAGGGGTTATTTATGTAGTCGAAACAGAATTCACGTAAGGCTGTTAGTGACTGCAGTCCTACACAGAGTATATACTACACATCTCTTTGCAGATTTTTTTCCAATAATAAACTAGAAATGCCTACTTCACGCGCCCTTATGTTAATAACCTAGCAGGTAGAAAGCAAAATCATTAAAATTTAACGAGATGTAAGAGGCTTAAGAATTAAGCCAAGGCAAGTCATACTCGAGATAATTTAATTGCGATTCCAGCTCTTTCAAGAGGTAATATTACGAGCGTAACCGATACGGATTAGGTTGTATGCTGGTACAGATTCAAGAGATAATTAAACCACATACTTCGACCGAATAGGGGATGTATTAGCAAAGAGCAAGATAAAAAGTACCCGAAACCGGCGAGCGTGCATGCAACGAGTAATGAATATCGATGAAGCGAAGGTGATCTCTCAGGATCGTAGCAAGTGGCAGTCCCTGGTTACTGCCTACCCCTCTGGGATACAGGCGTGAGTTTATGTATGTATGTATGTATAATTAAACCACATTTTTGTAATAAGCTTAGTTCATAAAATTAAGTTCCAACACTAATAATGTTACTTCAATTTATTCATATGAAAAGCCAAATGATGAATAACTTAAAAAAACTAGTGAGTGAGCCAATTGCAGGTTTTCACTCATAGAATTTTAAATTCAATGTTTATAGTAGTTTCGGCTAGGATAGAAAGAATAAAATAATAGTCATTTATGTAATATGCATGGTAAACAATAATCTGGGTAAAATGCTCTTCGTTGATGCATACAATGCTTAGTATTTTCTAAGGTTAACACGAGCACTAGACATAATAAAAACTGCATTTTCAAGGGTATTTACTCGTTTATTTTTTTCATTTTAAAATTTTCCGACGTTTTGGTACTTTTTCAAGTTCCATGGTCCCGGAAGACTGAGGTGACAGTGGCAGATGTCTTTTTGAAAGCATTGACTGTTAGTTTACAGAGCGTTCACCATAAGAAGTCCCCTGTCATTATTCAATAATGTACTCTGTGCCCCTGTCATAGCGTGCAAACATGACGGTGGCAAGGGACAAATTATAGTGAATGACGTGTACTAACCTCTGCGTCACATAAATATCAGTGTGCGTCAGTACCCAAAGTGAGACACCAATACAAGGATATTGTCAGTCGGCGCTCCGCAGAGTGCATTTTCAGATTTCAGTGAGGTCGCTACAATGTGTTCACATGCTCACTGAACGAGTTCATAGGGGCCAGTTTGTACATATTATATACTCGTAACTAGTAGTTATGTAATTGTAAAATGTTAACTTCGCTGTCGTATTAGGTTTCGTCCTGTAATGTTAGCTGTAAGTGGATTATATTGATGAATTAAAAATAAAAAGCTTTTTTTTATAATAAGTTGTTGTTCCCTCCGGTTACAAGACATTCAATAGGTCTCTCCGAAACTAAATACGACCACAATGTATCTTTTCTCATACACTCAGTTATCGGTTTATTTTGAATCGTGTAAACGGAAATAGCAACATATTAAGGTAGAAGTAAAATCTTTTTCTTTCAGCCAAAAGTAAAATACCAAAGCTTTTAATTCCAAAGTAATGTATAATAAATAATATAATAAAATATTCTCTTTTACATAAGTATCTGCAGAAAGAACAATAAAACCCTGTATCACAATATATTTGGATATGTATTGGTTAGTAGAGTTTGATATGCGGATAAAAATATGTACTATCATTAGAGATACCTTAGGGCGGCTTGACAACTTCTGACAGTAGACGAGCCACTAGTCTACAAGCCTCCACCAATCCGGACTTGGCCCCCGTGGTGGAGTATGGCCTATACCTTCCTCAGGGAAGAGACCCGTGCCCCTTGGTGGGGACATAATGGGTTGATGATGATTAGAGATACTTGAAAGCAAACATTCTTCTATATTAAAGTCAATACTGTGAAAACAGACACCTCCCTCGGTCGGTTAAAAGTTGTCTACGTTAAAAATAGACACTTTTTCGAATAGTGGCGGATTTCTATTCTTCTTTATTACAACGGATCAGTGACGTGACAAACAAATAACTTCATCCGTAAAAAAACATCCCAGAATCGTATTACGGTGAGATCGATCTTTGTAACCAAATGCGAAAAAACTAACAGCATGATGATCAAACCCATGACATGCAAAATAATACTACCAATATCTGGAACATATTTAAAAATACAGAAACATACATAAACTCACGCCTGTATCACACACATATTTATAATAACTAGTCAAAGATATAGATAGAATATTATTTATTTTACACCAGGAAAAGATAACAATACTTATTTAAAAATAGTCAAATTTACGCGCTAGAAAAATATATCATAAATTATACGAAGAAGTTTCTAGTAATAATAACGTTCGTCGCTAAAACCAATCTCGAATTTTTAATAACAGTTTATATGTAATACAGGGCTTCTCAAACTTATTTTGACTCTGACACCCTTGGAAGTTTCCCATTTCTCTGCGACGCCCCAGCGTTATAAAATAACATTTATGAATTGTAATAACTAAATAAATAAATAACATAAGACCTTACAGATAAACAAAAATTAAAGAGATATTTATTTCACTTTATTAATGATGGATATGCGTACTTTTCTAAGCATACCTCCTTATAACGGGGTCAAGTTTGGAAATTGTTACCCTTATCTCTTTCTTTACATTTATCTGGGACATATACTTGTTCTTTATTACCACAACTGGCAGGCGAGTATGGCAGGACCGGGAAGCTTGGAAAACCATGAGGAAGGCTTATGTCCTGCAGTGGACGTCAAATGGCTGATGATGATGATGATGACTGCAACTGGCAATATGTGTGATACGCTTCGTGACGCCCCTGGGGGAATGTCGCGAGGCCCCAGGACGACGTGACGCACCGTTTCGGAATCTCTGGTGTAATCTATTAATAGCAACATGGCAGACCGCTTAACCTTCGATCAACGTCAGCAAAGTATTATTGCTTTGGTAATTCATTACCGCGAAGCATAGGTGTGTAATCAATAACATTCCAATTTAATCCTTTACCAGAAATATCCCACCAAAACATAAATAAAAAAAAATACAAGTTGGCCAGTTTTTATTATGTTACAATTACAAAAATTAGTATCATTATATTATAGTGATACTAATTTTTGTAATAATTTAAATAATCAATTTTATTTTTATTTTTTATGTCTTATTATTATGTAATTTAAAATGGCTTTGGCTGGAAAAACATAAAATAATTGTTATTACTTTTATTATATAAGAACTTAACAAGTTCCTTTTCTTCGCGGAATTAGCAGTGTTATAATAAATATTTTTTCAGTTTTCCGTTATTTCTGAGTCGATCTCATAATAAAAGTTCATGTATTCCTATAGGGTAATCCCCTTATCAGCGGACCTTTGTGACACACTGTTTACGGATTTAGATCCTTGACTCACTTGACTCACTGGTCAAGTAAAGCATGATACACCCAAAATAAACTCCCATAAATGAGAGTTCGTTTATTTACTCTGTAAAGAATGAAACACACCAATGCGGTGGCGGTGGCTGTACATACATACTTGATTTACTGCAATAGTATTTATACGGACGTTTGTATGGACCGCCAACGCTACCGCGTTGGTGTGTTTCATCCTTTACAGGGTGAATAAACGAACTCTCATTTATGGGAGTTTATTTTGGGTGTATCAAGTGTATTGTATGACATATCAAATCCACGGGCTCGATAACGAGAAATAATTTATAGTTTAAATAGTTAAAAATAGTTTAAAGTACACATACTCACGCCTGTATCCCCGAGGGGTAGGTAGAGACCCTTATCTACATAACATTTGAATATTTCAAGCGTCTACCTTTTGCCGTTATTAATATTGAGCAATAAACGACAAAAAATCACGTTTGTTGTATGGGAGCCCCACTTAAATATTAGTCTATTCTGTTTTTTACTATCTAGCTATCACGGTACATGAGATACAGCCTGGTGACAGACAGACGGACAGTGAAGTCTTAGTAATAGGATCCTTACCCTTTGGGTACGGAACCCTAAAAAGTGCAAATCTCATCCTCATCCTTATCTGCAAACTGCTGAGCTAAAAATTTAAAAACTATTACATAATGGAACTTCACCTAAGGACACAATAAGGTGACATAAGTTTTCAAGGGGCATGAAAAATATTCGTGATGAGAGTTTTTGCTGTCCTAAATCAGGTGTGCAGTTAAGGAGTATGGGAGAGCATTCATTTCGACTGCAGTAACTAAGTTTGCACTTCCTTAAAGTGCGTTTTTAGACTATTAAAAAAAATATCGTCTTTCTTTTAAATTACGAATGGACTGGACGTGTAGGTAGTGTTGACATCTTTTATCTTTGAAACAAAATATATCCCCCCCCAATCCACTCCTGTCCACTTCAGTCCAGTCCATCCGTCCTTACTTAATTCTCATTGCAACTTTACGACGCGTTCAATGCAAGACTAGGTTTTAAAGAAAAACCAGAGAACCCTCCAGAGTTTTATTGGATGTTTCTTTTTACAAAAGCGTGATTTTGTTCCCTGTCCTGAAATGATAAACGTAACATGAATTGTTATGTAAATTGGCAGGTACATTTCCTTTTTTTTTGTCCGTTCCGAGGATTTTACGCGCCACAGTGTGTTCTGTCAATAGCTTTATTTGTGACTAGCTGTGCCTGCGACTTCGTGCGTGTGGGATTCGGATAAAAAGAAGCCTGTCATTCCTCAGGATTAACTGCGTCGTTTAAATGCAAAAACGAAACAAACAAATAGACAGAGTTACTTTTGCAATTATAATATCAGGTTGGGGTGTTTGTGCACGGGAACGTGCAGGACCAAGAAACCGGCTTGCTTTTCATTTCATGCTTGTAGCTCCGAAAAGGATTTCAAACAAAGTTTCGTCCACTATTTTTCCCCCTTAGAGGAACGAGTTCTAACGCTGAAATACGTGTTTATTTATTTTTTGTCACAAGTATTACGCTTGTAGCTTAAAAAGTATGGACTTTTAGGGGTATATATTTGAGAAGCGCTGAAACACATATTAAGTATAATTTTTATAGCAACGGACTTAATTATTTGCATCGGCTAGTATGCACTACTATCATAACATAACATAACATAACATAACATAACATAAGCTCACGCCTGTATCCCAGAGGGGTAGGCAGAGACCAGGGACTGCCACTTGCTACGATCCTGACAGATCACTTTCGCTTCCTCAACACTCATTAGTCGTTGCATGCACGCACGCTGGTTTCGGGTACTTTTTATCTTGCCCTTTGTTAATACATCCTCTATTTGGTCGAAGTATGTCCGTCTGGGTCGTCCCTTACCGGCCCTTCCATCCACATTCGCTCGATATATTTGTTTTGTCAATCTTTCTTCCTTCATCCTCTCCACATGTCCAAACCAACGCAACATTCCTTTCTCAATTCTTGTCACTACATCCTCTTTCAGTCCACAACGTTCTCTAATCACACTATTGCGTATCCTGTCATTCAAAGTAACGCCAGACATACTTCTCAATGACCTCATTTCTACTGCATTAATCCTACTTTCTTGCTTCTTTTGCCATACCCAAGTCTCGCTAGCATACATAAGTGTTGGGACTAGCACTCCATTATGGATAGCCAATCTAGCTCTTTTGGAGATGTTTTGGCCGCTCACAAAGGAGTGCAATGCACCGTTTACACAATTTCCTGCTTTTACTCTTCTTTCTATATCACCTTCACACTTGCCATCCCTGGTAAAGAGGCTACTATCAAGCTGATTAAAACTCACTCACTTGTAATATGACCAAATTCAGATTATGCATGTAGGGGTGTATCCGCTGTCGACTGTACTCTAAACCTTTAAAAATTAATTTTATTGTTACCGAGTACTAGTTTAAAGAAATGTTAAAAGAGTGCAATTAATTCGCTAACAAACTGCCATACAGTTTGGCGAATAATTTATAAAATTTTAAATTCTTACAGCTGACAGCGCGTACTTCCTCCGTTTACAAAACCTACTACCAAAATTATAACATTATTAACAAAATCTGTAAATTACTGTTGGAAAAGTGTTTAGTGTTAATTGTCCTCCCTCAATGTGTGTGAGTAAATAAGTGTGAGTGTGAGTGCAATAGTGAGTGAGAAAGATTATTTAGTTTTGAAAATGGAATCACGTTTTCTGCGACATTCGCAGCGCGTGAAAGTCTTCAGGCTCGTTCTACTGAAAGGTCACGTGGACTGTAAAAATATTTTATTTAATTAAAACGTTTTATTTACAGGAGCCGATTCTAGATGAAAGCATTTACGTAGGCAATTAAAATTACTGTAAACAAGTACCGATAAACAAGGAGTTTGATCGGCAAATTGAAACTCCTTTGATGGCTGATAACGGGTTGTTTATTTTGCTGAGCATAATTTCAATCCAGTTAACAAACTGTAATAAAACGTGATATATCCATATCGCGGTAGTAGCCTAGTGGGTAGAACATTGGACTCGGAAGCAGGAGACCCAGGTTCGATTCCCAGTGCGGGCATGTACCTATGACTTGGTTTTCTAAGTTATGTACATTTGTGAAGTTATAGTAGCAATACCACTCGCTAACGGTGAAGGAAAACATCGTGGGGGAAACCTGAGTGCTTGCGCTATTCATATACCTCAGCGCTTGAAATCGCCAATCCGCGGTGGGCACGCGTGGTGATTAAGCCCATACTCTCTCCATGAGAGAAGGCCTGTGCCTTTCAGTGGGACGTACATAGGCTGCTTATGCATATCTATATCTACACAGGATTATTTCTGAAATGTGCAATTGCCGAAACACGTCGGTTAGATTAGTTTCCAACAATTTTTGTTTTCATCATCATCATCATCAGCCATTTGACGCCCACAGCAGGACATAGGCCTCCTTCGTGGCTTTCATAACCATGAGGGGTTTTGCCATAATCGCCACGCTTGGCAGGCGGGTCGGCGATCGCAGTATGCGTTGGAATCTCAGGAAGGCGCTGCTGCCCGTCTCCTGGTAATTGATTTCCTCAGTCGCCTTCTACGGCATCCGCGGGAGGAAATGGAGTGACGCTATTCTTAATCCGGCGCCACACGGTTTTTGTTTTACGAATTTAGAATTATTTTTGTTCAATGGAGAACTGGCACGAAAAATGTTTTAGTATAATCGGAGAGGCCATATTAAATGTTAAAAGATAAATAAGCTTGGTTATTTTTTTCTCTTCTACTAGTACATAATATGACCTGTCAAAAAGTCATTCTAGTCACGTGGTAGAACAACGCGCCATACAAACCTGATTCAAACTATGACCTCACAACTTGCTAGTAACATCTTGTAATATATGAAGCGAATAATCGAGTTACCACTCGCTGACAGTGAAGGAAAACATCGTGAGGAAACCTGAGTGTCTGAGGTGTCCACATGCCTCAGCGCTTGAAATTGCCAATCCGCGGTGGGTACGCGTGGTAATTAAGCCCATACTCTCTCCGAGCGAAGGCCACTCATCAGAGGCAGTTAATTTAATCTGTGGTAATATTTTCCCTTAAGCACCTACTATCCAAACTGCCTCTGAGGAGTGCTTTCTGGAATCGTGTTTTTATAAATAAGACCTTTTGTCTTTCGTAATACATGGTGTATAATCCCTATATACATAAGAAAACTAGGGGTTTACTCGTCGATAGTAACAAATTTCACTATGAGGAAACTTTGACTTTTCGCAAAAAAATATCAGCTGATCCCTCACATTTTTGGATGTACGTAGGATTTTTGTTACACATTGAGTAAAATCTCTAATTATTTTTGGATAATATTCAATACTTTTTTGTGATATATCTATCAGCAATTATATATCAACAATGAAATATATATAATATTTACTAGCTGTTGCTCGCGACTTCGTTCGCGTGGTAATTTTGATGTGTATTTTTCCGGGATAAAAAATAACCTATATGTGCTAATCCAGACTATAATCTATCTCTGTGCAAAATTTCATCCGGATCCGTTCAGCCGTTTTGGCGTGAAAGAGTAACAAACATACATCCATATATACAAACTTTTGCGTTTATAATATTAGTAAGGATTTATATATATTCAATTGCTGATTGCGTTTCAATCTAATCGGTATCTCAATAACAAAGTATTTCATGAGACAGCGAATTATAATTCAATTATAATTCAAGATAAGATAAGAATATTCTTGATTGTACCAGGAAAAACACAAATATGAAATATTTACAAAAATACACTACAATTGGCGGCCTTATTGCTTATAGACATTTCTGCCAGGCAACCGACGATAGAGAGTAAAGATAAATCTTCAAATAAAGCAGGACGTTCAATTTGCTTTAAAACTTATTAAACCTACTGAGGCAGAATATTATTGTAATGGATTTCTTTATATGATATTTCTTAACTTACTTTTAATTTACTGGATTATCAAAAATAACTAGAAACTCTTGCTTGCAAACTACGTAACCATTTAAGAATTTCTTAGAAAATTGTTAGTGCTAATTAAATTAGTAAACAAAAAAAAAAGAAAAACACTGTGTAAAAGAAAAATAACAAGACAAATACCTGAGAACGAATATTTTAATGGCAAGAAAGCTCGCAAAACTTGCAGATAGACGAACTACGGGTCGCTGTCATCATCAATATAAAACACAGAACGTAAAACTTTTAATGGCACCATAAAGTTTTAGTTCTACCCGCATAACTCACCTTGCTCGGGAAACCAGACCATCTGTGCGTGGAGTCTAATAAACGCAGGTTATTTTTTATGTAATGTCATTTTATATGTTTTGTGTGCATTAAAGTATCATAAGCAGCCTATACATGTCACACTGTAGGTCACAGGCCTTCTCTCAGAGAGATGGGCTTAATCACCACGCCTGCTCACCGCGGATTGGCGATTTCAAGCGCTGAGGTATGTGAATAACTCAGACACTCAGGTTTCCTCACGATGTTTTCCTTCACGGTCAGCTAGTATTGCTACTATAACTTCGTAAATGTACATAACTTCGAAAACAAAGTCGTAGGTACATGCCCGCACTGGGAATCGAACCTGGGTCTCTCGCTTCGGAGTTCAATGTTCTACCCACTAGGCTACCACCGCTGTACAATAAAGTTCCCTGTTCCCTGGTACAACGAAGAATATTCTTATCTTACCTTATCTTAACTTCTTCCATATTGGCGCACAGGCGTGAGTTGATGTATAATGTATATATATATATATATATAAGATTTTCCATATTTTACTATAAATTAGTATAAGTGACACGGCTATAAAGTGGGCATATTGCTTTGTCAAAAAATTTTTTTGGACGTAATTCTGTAATAGTAGTAATATATATATAAGATTTTCCATACTTTACTATTATTTAGTATAAGTGACACGGCTATAAAGTGGGCATATTGCTTTGTCAAAAAATTTTTTTGGACGTAATTCTGTTATAGTAGTAATATATATATATAAGATTTTCCATACTTTACTATTAATTAGTATAAGTGACACGGCTATAAAGTGGGCATATTGCTTTGTCAAAAAATTTTTTTGGACGTAATTCTGTTATAGTAGTAATATATATATATATATAAGATTTTCCAAACTTTACTATTAATTAGTATAAGTGACACGGCTATAAAGTGGGCATATTGCTTTGTCAAAAAATTTTTTTGGACGTAATTCTGTTATAGTCGTAATATATATATATATATATATAAGATTTTCCATACTTTACTATTATTTGTATAAGTGACACGGCTATAAAGTAGGCATATTGCTCTGTCAAAAATTTTTTTTGGATGTAATTCTGTTATAGTAGTATAGACAGTGATTAAAATAAAAAGGTCAGTCAATTGGAGATACATGAGCCACGTTTTGAATAATGTTGCGTGAGACTTCATTAGCATATTTATTTTTAACTTATGCTTCTAGCTGTAAGGTTAAAAACCTCGGCAATCTTATTTTTATTAATTTGAAAACTTGAGTTGTAGTTTGAACTTGAAGTTTTGATTAAATATCAAGGTTCTGTACTATTATCTACCCAACATTAGACACAAAGATAGAGGAAAAATGGCAAAAAGTCACGTTTGTTGTGTGGTAGCTCACCTTTAATATTTATTTTATTTTAATTTAATTATTTATTTTTGAAGCGAATATAGAGCTATGTATTGTGTGAATATTTGACGCGTCTACCTGTTGCCGTTATTAATGCGGAGCAAAAAACGGCAAAAAAAAATTACTATTATTGTATGGGAGCCCCCCCTTCAATATTTATTTTATTCTAGAATTAGACGACTCGTGTTTCATGGTTTGTAAGCTGGTATTGCTATTTGTGTTGTTTCCTGTAGTCGTTACTTACGCTACGGTATAAGAACATGTAGATATTAGATGCTATTAGTAACTATTGTAAAACACTCAGGTAAAACACATATTATTATGTATTTTGGAAGAAGCCTGGCTGCCCATAGCACAGGGAATCCTAGTTTGGGAGCCAGTAACCACTTTTTTAACCTCTTTTTTAAATAAAGTTTTTTTCATTTTTCATTTTTCATTTCTGTTTTTAGTATTTTTTGTTATAGTGGCAAAAGAAATACATGACCTGTGAAAATTTGAATTGCCTAGCTATCTCGGTGCATGAGATACAGCCTGGTGACAAACAGACAAACAGACGGACAGACAGACAGACGGACAGTGAAGTCTTAGTAATAGGGTCCCGTTTATCACCCTTCCAGTAAGGAACCCTAAAAAGTATTCTTCATGACACTGTGCTAAAAATGTATAAGTATCATATACCCCTACAGTAAGTGCTAAGGACATCTTCCCGTAAATATTTATAAAGGTACATAGTACAATTGGCAGCCTTATACAACATATGAGGAGATATTCTCTTGAAGAAGCAATAGATCATCATCATCATCATCATTCAGCCACAAGAAGTCCACTGCTGGACATAGGCCTCCTCCATGGATTTCCAAAGAGACCGGTTGGAAGCGGCTTGCATCCAGCGTCTTCCTGCCACTTGGATGAGGTCATCTGTCCATCTTGTGGCTGGTCGTCCTACGCCGCGCTTGCCGATATGCTTGCCCAGTGGATTAGTAAGTTGAAGTGACAGTGGGCGGGGCACATAGCACGCAGGACTGATGGCCGATGGGGCCGAAATGTTCTCGAATGGAGACCACATATCGGCAAGTAAAAGATAGGTAGTTGCAATTTTCACTGTGTGTTTTTATTGCACCTTGACTAATAATAATAAATATACCTCGTGGCGCAGCGGTAGTGCATCTGCATACCATGCGAGAGGTCCCGGGTTCGAATCCCGGCTGGGGACAAAAAAAAAACCCCAGGTCTTGGATGTTTACATGTTTGTGATGTCGTTGTTTCTGGTTCCCACAACACAGGGTGTCCTAGTGTGGGGCCAGACGCAATGTATGTGCCTGTATGTAAATGTTTATGTTTTATAAACATTAAAAAATTGCGTCTGATTTTCCCTTTTTTTTTTTGTTAATTGTTACTCAATTTGCCGTAATCCTATATCATAAAAGTGATATTTTGGATGCATGAATGTTTGTTACTCAATCACGCCAAAATGTTACTTAATGAACGCCAGGGCTGTTAGTTTCACAATTCGAAGATTTATCACCATTCTGCGCGTGTGTTCTCTATCGTCATAATAGCAGTAGTATAATTATACCCAGGTAGGTATAACTTAGTTTAAGGAATGGCCTTGCCTGAAAATCGGCAACTAATTGCACACTGGTGCACATTAGTTACTGGCCGAGGTACAGACCTTCCTGTCTTCATACCTAATTAAAATGCTTTTAAATAAATTTCTCACTAAACTGTCATCATTGCTTTATAGTATAAGTGATTATTGTGCCTTACTATATTGAAGACAAATAAACATTTTCTATTTCTATTTCAAATAAGTTAATAAATACCTAGCCATTTTTTCCAAGAACAAAGATGCATCACGATGTTTCATGTTTGAGTAGATTTGAATGAAATTTGGCATATACTAAATATGTCTCTGTGCTATAGTAATATAGACTTTAGTAACAAATGGGAAATTGAAACTATTTTTAAGCATAATAGTACAGAAACGGCGACTTAATGAGTCTCAAAGATAAAATTTCTAGAAGTTGAAAGATCTCAAAGACTGTTTGTTACTTAAGATTATGTTCTTGAAGCCACGAATATTTCCTACCAACCTATTATACACAACATACGAACTTTTAACTGTAAGACAGATATAGGTACACACACACACACACACGCACACGCACACGCACACGCACACGCTCACGGACACGCACACGCACACGCACACGCACACCACACGCACACGCACACGCACACGCACACGCACACACACACACACACACACACACACACATACACACACACTAAAATACACACATCTATAATCCCTATTTAACTGTTATAGATTTTAAAAAGATAATTTCATTAATTACGAGTATATTAAGGTTAATGTTGTAAAATTGTATTATTTCATCCCCTATTTTTAAAACACCATTCTAGCTGTGGAATATAGATACCGTCAATGTACGTAGTCTAAGATGTAGTGGATAACAAAATAAAGAATTACGTATTTTTGTATTTGTATTTTGTAATGTACGTTTTATGTGGAAACATTCCGTGTGGCGCCGAATTAAGAATAGCGTCACTCCATTTCCTTCCGTGGATGTCGTAGAAGGCGACTAAGGAAAAACATTACCAGGAGATTCCAACAGCATACTGCGATCGCCAACCCGCCTGCCAAGCGTGGCGATTATGGCAAAACACCTCATGGTTGTGAAAACCATGCAATGTCCTGCAGTGGACGTCAAATGGCTGATGATGATGAACTCGATGATCGTTGCGTAGCCGAGTCTTCCTAGATATCAATCAACCTGTGAAATGATCTACTTCGCAATGCACATCAAATCCGATTCATTAATTTATTCTTTCAAAATCCGAACATTGACCAAAAGCTTGGTCATAAAAAGGGGCACAACAAACGCAGAACATAAAACAAACACACCCGACCTAAAAGTTCCCATAACGCCATCAGCGTTCCCCCGCTGCATCAGTATGTTCTACATGAGAATAAGCAATTCAATTTTTAGTGCTTGTGTGACAGGAAAAAGCTGACGTTTGCAGGTGT
Source organism: Yponomeuta malinellus (assembly GCA_947308005.1). Lineage (NCBI taxonomy): Eukaryota > Metazoa > Arthropoda > Insecta > Lepidoptera > Yponomeutidae > Yponomeuta > Yponomeuta malinellus. Next base: position 13,744,111 of record OX371012.1, read on the forward strand.
CGTTTACGACGTAGGCTAGCAGCACGGGGCGTACAGTGCGCGCTACTAACGCGAGGGATGAATATGTATGAAGCCAGAGCGGATCGTCGCGGCCTTGCGGCTTACCCGCACGGAATACCGCCGTTTAGCCAAAGTATTTTTCGCCAAATTTTACTTCCCAATAAACTTATGGCATCAGTTTCATTTCCCAAATGAAACTTTAGCAAGTTTTCATTTCGCATTTTATTCATTTGGTCAAATTATCATTTCGCATAATTTTACTGCGTCAAGTTTTATTAAGACAAACGTTTATTATGCTAACGTTTTATTTTGGCAATGCGTTTTTGGCTTTTTTTTAGAAGCTACATAGCTGAAGTTTTACTAAGAATTAAATTAAAATTTTGGGTTGGTAGTTAGGTCAGTACACATAAGCAAAAATAGGGTGTTAGTTCTTTTTTTTATATAAAAGCGAAAAAAAATATTTCACAAAAAAACTTAGTTTTGAGTCAAACTTAAACAAGGTTGGTGCATGGAAAAGTCATAGGTACCCTACATTATGATATGGCAAAACGTAGTTTTGCCAAACGATACTTTTGACTGAATAATGCTTGGTAAAATGAATTTTGACCAAGTATTTATTTGGTGAACAATAACTTGCCATAATAACTTTTGCTAACTGTTTATTTGCTTTATGTTGTTTTGAGAAATGTTTTTTTGCCAAGTGATAATTTGCGGAAAATAGTTTGGGAAGTAATACTTTGGGAAACGATTTTTGGCAATACATTAGTAAACCTACCCGCACACTAACATAAGTAGCCTATATACGTCCCCTATGTGGGTGTGACGGACCAAGCTCCGTACAAGTGCTCACGATCGTTAATATCATGTTGAATTGTGTTCTGCACGAGAGATTAAGATTTTTCCCTGTGCCGATGACCTTGAGCGTTTGACACAGGTGTGCAGCACTTCAACATTTCGCCGCTAGATGACACGACTGAATTAATTCCTAGTAGTAATCTCCATAGAAAGACGCTCGCGCTGCCGCACACACACAGTCTCATTCCCTTCGCGTAAGCACACGCCGCCAAACGCACACATATATAGCCGAATTTCGAACGCGTCGAGCGAGCCCAGCGGTTTCTACTTTTCTAGCCGGCTCGCCAGCCCGCCCGCGTACGCGTAGATTGAATAGACTTCAATCTAATGCCTTCTTGTATAGCATGCGTCATTACAAACAAAAAAGATAAAGGTAGGTACATCTCTTCAAAACTTATCTATGCTTTGTAGAAAGAATAGCTTTCAAACAAAAATCACATGTTTAGTAAGTGCGTATTTATTTACCTACCTACTTATGAAATAGTACATGTTTTTGCACAACAACAGTTTTTTATGTCAAAAAGTGAAAAAAAATCATCTTATCTTTTTTCAATAAAGTGAATTTGACTTTGATTTCACATGGATGTATTTCGGGACTCAGTGGCAGAATTGGAACGTAGGAAGCGACTTCCCCATATGAAATAAAAAATATATTTCTAATGCCAATTCCATGGAAAGTAGAAATTACGACCATTTTAATTGTTATCCGGATTTTACGTCGTTAGGGTTGTCACGCTCTCAGATAGTAATTTATAATCCGGATCTGATTTGATTTTGAAAAAAATATGTAAATACCTGGTGCCGTTATTATTGATATTAATTAAAATAGTAACATGATATACATCGCATATAACAACTTTATGTACACGGTGTGACGTGAAGAATGTATATAGGTACATAAAGTTGATCAGCGAAAAACACCTAGATAAAATTGTTGTCCCATTTTGATATTACTAACTTGAAATTTTCTATACGATTAGTTTTTTTGCTAAAACCGACGGAGAAAATCGAAAACTTGGAGAAGCTGGTCTCCATGAGTTTCTTTTTTTTCAACGGCTTGGGATAATGGTAACACTTAGGGGTGGTCTTTTAAAACAACATAAACTCGGTGCATAAACCCTAGATAGGACGGTGACGTAAATTAATTTTTATGGCAAATTTAATAGTGCCGATTGAAAAGTAAAATTGCTTAAATTTTCAACCAACACCTAATGCAGGTTTTGCCACCGGGCCCCGCTGGTCTAGCGGCTGGACTAATATGGTATCAACTTTATAGTCACACAGCGTTTGAATGCTAAAATAACTAGACGTGTGAAAATTCTTGAATTTTTGGTTGTTCTAATTTCGGTCTTATCAGGTGCTAAAAGATTTCCAAGTTCCACATATGGTGTAAACTTGGAATTTTCCATCCTTACAGGGTGATCCCTCAAACCGATAAGAAAAATCTGACTTGGAAAATCCGGTCTCTACAGCTTTTTTGTCAAAGCCTGAGAAAACGGTAACATTACGGGGTAGTCTTGTCGAACAAATGTTGAATAAGACCTTGGGTTGGATGACAACGTTAACTTACTTTTTACAAAATGGCGTAAGTCAAATTTCAAGCTGGCTCCTAAAAATTTCTCAAAAATCTCTGGCTCCGTTTTTCTATGAAAATTAGTATTGGAGGTTTTTGTGGTCGCTGATGACTACTCTGCGCCATGTATTGAACGCAGGTTTGATGACTTCCAGCCTCCCGAACAAGCCGGTTTCCGAAAGGGCTTTAGTACCATTAGACCACATCCACACGTTGCGGCAAATTATACAGAAGACTGAGGAGTATAATTTGCCATTATGCTTTGCGTTTGTGGACTTTGAGAAAGCCTTCGATTCGATCGAGTTATGGACAGTGCTCGAGTCTCTCCAGCGTTGCCGTATTGACTATCGGTATATCGAGGTGCTGAAATGCTTGTACAACAGTCCACTATGACCACAGAACCACTATGTCGGTCCGAGTACAGGAACAGAATTCGGACGCAATTCCATTAAAAAAGGGCGTAAGACAGGGAGACGTTATATCTCCAAAAATGTTCACAAACGGACTGGAAGATACCTACAAGCTTCTGGAATGTCAGGGACGCGGCATCAATATCAATGGCGAGTACATCACTCACCTTCGATTTGCCGACGATATAGTAGTCATGGCAGAAACGATGGAAGACCTCGGCATAATGCTCAAAGACCTCAGTCGAGTTTCCCAACGGGTGGGCCTTGAAATGAACATGGACAAAACGAAGGTCATATCGAATGCTCGTTTTGTGCCCACCCCAATAACATTGGGGAACTCGACTCTCGAAGTTGTAGACGAATACGTCTACTCAGGACAAACAGTCCAACTAGGCCGGTCCAACTTTGTGAAAGAGGTCGAATCCAACTTGGCTGGGCAGCATTCGGGAAACTTAGAAAAGTCCTTTCGTCTAATATACATCAATCACTCAAGACAAAATTATACAACCAGTGATGACTTAAGGCACTGAAACGTGGCCTCTCACTATGGGCCTCCTAAGAAAGCTCAAGGTCACGCAAATAGCTATGGAAAGGCCTATGCTTTCTCTACGATATCGAATCAGAAATGATGAGATTCGTAGAGGAACGAAAGTCACCTTAGCCCAGCGGATTACTAAGTTGAAGTGACAGTGGGCGGGGCACATAGCAAGCAGAACTAATGGCCGATGGGGCCGAAAAGTTCTCGAATGGAGACCACATATCGGCAAGCGCTGCGTAGGACGACCAGCCGACAGATGACCTCATCCAAGTGCCAGGAAGACGCTGGATGAAATCCGCTTCCAACTGGTCTTTTTGGAAATGCATGGAGGAGGCCTATATCCAGCAGTGGACTTCTTGTGTTTCCATGACTCGAGAGGTTTCTTTACAAAAGCTGCTGAAAACTTAAAATATAGTGTAAAAATACAGAGGTTTTTATAAACATTTTAAAATAGTGGAAATTTTGATAAATGTGAAGCTTGGATTAAGATTTTGGCTCAAAATCTTTGAATTTAAATCATCGACTTTACGCATTTTTTTATTTTATTTTACACTACGCGCATTCACTAAAGCGGTTTCAAAAGGGTGAATATGTGTCATCGCTATCGTGCCTGTGTGGCCAATAGTCCATTGAGCAAATCTGACTCGATAATTTTTTTTCTATGGTATAACACAAACAAAATTATAAAAATTTTAAGAACAAAAGCAAAATAATAAATTTTTTACAGAAGAAAAAAAAACATTTCAAAATGGATATTGACCAAAGAAATAAAACAAAAATTATGAAAATGGAAAAAGACTTCGTTGCTAAGGATGTTGGTAAAAGAGCTACAAATGGATTTGAGTGCTTATTTGGCCTGCATCCTTGTTTCAGCACAAAGACTGATAAATATAATTATTAATCAACAGTGCCTCCTCGTCTTAACTTATATTGGTATATTATAACAGATTAATCTGTTGATAATCGTATTAATAGTGTAATTCATACCATTTCTATTATTTCATTTCAATAGCACAGGAAACATACAGCATTTAAGTGATTTTTGGCGTTAAAGCTGATAGTTAAAAACTATCTATACTATAGTGCAGGGAATTCTAGTTTGATTGCGTTGTGTGGACGTTATTATTATTATAATTTTGGAACTCCCCACCGACGAATATTTTCAAGATACATTACACTATTCATTGTGACACTTAAATAAAAATATGTAATATCGGTAAACCAGGAACGCAGATTTTTGTTTAATCTACTGTGTGATACAGTACTTCTATTTCTATTTGGTTACTTTTTGTTACACTTTTCCTTTTTGTTAAGGTTTCAGTTGTTTTTTTTTTGTTACGTGTACAAAAAATTACCTACTTTCTTTTGTTGTCATTATAATTACGGAACCCAAAAAATATTATACGCGTTAAATTATATATTTAAATTACGTTGTACCTAAAAATGAGCACCGAATAAATCTTGAATAAAAAAAACCCGGATTTTGTGCCAACCCTAGCAAAAACAATTGAATAGGATCAACTTATACATGTCATGGAAGTGTGATTTATATTACATGTAGGGAAGGTAAAGAGCATAATTATTGCAGTGTAGATAACTTATCCCAATACAGCGGAATTTCGAGAAAATAAAAAAACTAAAAACAAGTACCTACACACGTATATAAAATATAATTCCTACAAAATTTTTAGCATTACGCCATTGATTCTTCTAACAATACTTCCGCATGTACAATAAAATGCGTGATAAAAATATACAGCGTTTTATTTTATTTAAAACAGAAAAACATGTCAGGCAGATAGAAAAAAAATTCAGAGACGAAATCTACACAGATTCGTTTTGTATGTTTAGAAAAGGTTCTAAACAACATTATTGACACAATTCATATAACTATGTAAAATATTTTTCTATATATCCGGATGGGAACGACCGAGCCGAGTTCGATAGCGCTATCTTCTTCTGTCGCTACGGAAGTGAGCGGTGCGGAAATACTAAGTACTGTAATTCGGCTTGGTTCACTCAAAGGTTATGAATCAAGTATTATTCGTAACGCCCCAATCGAAATTATTATTTACCAACACATTATTTACCGCCTATGTACCCTACAATCTAACGAGGAGGCGAAGTGCGAGCGCAAGGAGTGAAACAAAACTCAATCAAACTAAAATGAACCTTAAATGCTAGTAATTAGAGACTACAAGGCTCGAGCAACAAGTCTGGCCGCGTGCGGCCGACCTAATCGCGACAATAAATGGATTATAATACATAGGTACCGTGATTTAGGCACAAATAGTAAAACGATGTTTCGCTTAGATTGGTAATGTTACAATAGCTCGGATGGGAAGAGGCGTCCCTTGAACGGCAGAGAGCTCTTGGTTCGAATACTAGTAAATGATCGGTTTCCTTTTTACTTTTCTTTTTTAGTTATTTACTTAAATAAAAAAATACAAGAATTGGGATTTTATATTGTATGTTTTTCTAACGATTGAAGCTCGATCACTACTACAAAAATCAGTTGCCGTGCGTTGGTCTTGCAAACACTCGAAAATGTCTCCACCGATTGGACTAATAGCTATATAATATTTTTTTGTTTTGTTCGGACATGGGACGTGGGGCGAGGGCGCGGAAAAGACCCATCCCTTCAGGAGCCTGTTTCATAGAACTACAATTCATTGTGACTATGACAATTCGATGTACATTGCAAAGCCGATTAACCCACAGATTAACAAATAGACTCTGCTGCGCAGTGTACTTCGAATTGTCATAATAAACTACGAAATTATAGTTTTATGAAACTTGACCCAGTACATTTTGTACGAAAGTGAATTGGAAAGATGCGGCGTCTTTTTCGGTCCCTCGCCCCACGTCCTTGGCCTACAATCGGTAATTTTGTATGAGAATTGCTACTTTGAATTAATTTCACTATATGGCGCTCGAGGTGAACTTTGGAAGGTTGATTTATGATTGATAAATCGCTTATGAAAAGTTACAATGAAATCAATGGTGATGCGAAGAGCGCCTGGTCGCAGACAACAGGCAACGAGTAGGCTGGGCGTTCCTCGTAAGGCGTAATGTGATAAATTGGTGAAAACGTTTTTTCTGAATGAGTAACTATTGTTCCTGTTAGTTTTAAACATTAACATACAAGATTTTTATATTGCCCGTAAGACTGTATAAGCTTAAACGTAATCCACTGCGCATTTAAAATGGTATATAAATTCTTAGCTTTTTTTTAAGCATTCTTACGGAATATATTTACTCATAGAAGGCGTAAGGTTATGACAGTTGTCAAACATCCAATAGGGAATCAAGGAGTTAAATTATATCATATATTAATTTCAACGGTCTGCCATATTCCTAGAGGATGTCACAAGCGATTCAAAAACGTTTGCTAGCCAGTTCCAGCACACTGTAGCCCCTTAAGGATAGAAGCTAAAAGAAACCGAGAAATGATAATCGTATACTTATATAGGGATTGTAAAACATTTAAAGAGCGTATTATAGAATCGGATAAAGCGCTAAAACGTATTTGGTTCCCCAACATAAAATAAAGCTAGGTATATTTTGTTTGTATCATTTGTAAACATTTAAGCAGTTCTTGTGAAATATTGCGTTGTCTTTTCTAGATTAAGTTTTTACGATAATTGAGATTAATTACAATGACATCTCTCTTGCAAAATAGCACAACTAATAAATTTCGGATTGGAGAAAGCTGTTACTAAACCTATTACAATACATGGCAGTTCATCACTTTGTTCATAGATGATGTTTTTTTAATTCATTCTCTAAAACAAAACAAAAAAAATTGCATCCGAAAAGCTCGGTCATCCAGGTACTAAATAAATAGGGAACTTAAATCATATAAAACTTTAACAAAACAAAATAGACTCACGCCTGTGTCCCGGAGGGGTGGACGGATGTCGGGGGCTGCCACTTGTTGCGATCTTGACGGATCACTGTTTTTTCCTCAAAATTCACCCGCGTGTGTGGGCCGTGTCGGCTTCCTTTGTTTCTTTTGTTAAAAGCCGCGGCGTGTTAAGATAATAAATTTTAAAGGGATGTTATGACAGCTAATGGGATTTACGAGTTAGACAAATAAAAATAAATTACTTATGTTAAAGTCCTTAAACTAATAGCAATAAGGAATAAAATTCTTCAGATGGCGGTATTTTGTTATTGATTTAGCGAGAATGCAAATTTCTTTTGAAAAAAGCCGCGGCATGCTAAGGCGGTGATATCAAAGAAACACTAGGACAAAGAACGTAGTTTATGAGTAGACGAACAAAAATAAATTACTTATGTAAAAATCCTTAAACTAATAGCAATAAGGAATAAAATTCTTCATTTGGCGGTGTTTCGTTATTGATTTAGCGGGAGGGCAAATTTCCTTTGAAAAAAAGCCGCGGCATGCTAAGGCGGCGAATATCAAAGGAACACTCTGACAAAGAACGTAATTTATGAGTTAGACGGACAAAAATAAATTACTTATGTTGAAGTCCTTAAACTAATAGCAATAAGGAATAAAGTTCTTCAGTTGGCGGTATTTCGTTATTGGTTTAGCGAGAGGGTGAAGTGGCACCATATTAGGAGTATAAAAGCGGGGTTCGGGAATTACTCAGGGCTTGTTCCGAACAGAAAATTGAGAAGTAAATACGTCTGTTGCGCTTGTAGGCAAATTCGCCATATTTGCGAATTTATTACTATCAGGGAGTTTCGTTTGCATTTAAATTCGAAAGTAGGAGAGTGGATTCGGATTTGTATCCTAATTCAACTCTGGTGAGAAGGTTCAGGTTCTGAATTACTTTCTTAGCTAGGGAATGTGATTTGAAAGTGAAAGTGTAATGTTAGAAGCGGTCTTCGTTTCCTAAACAGTTTGTATACTTAGCTAGAAGTTTTCCACGTAAAATAGGGTTTTCAGCCTTAGTAATTAGGGTAGCTTTCGCGAAATAAAAGTTCACTAATCCTTTGCCTCCACAGTACTACGTTTATGCGGAAATAAATTTGTGCAAAAGAAAACTCACGGTGACAAAGGTATGTACTTATGCTATGGATAATCCGTGTGTCTAGCCTTTGTCAAATAACCAAGGCTCGACGGAGGCGCTAATGTAAACCTGCAAAACTCTGTTTGACTAAAAGATTGTGTTCATAATTTAATTGTGCGAGTCTTGAATTAGTAGCTGTTAAGCTTACTGCTTATCTATGTCTCTGGTCCTTACCTTAAAACTAGGCGTAAAGGTTGGTGCGCTTCATTCACACAGTGATCATTTCAAACTAAGGAATAGGTAAAACGTAACGAAAGTATTAGCTTCATAGGTACCTTTCTTTTGATCTTCGGACGGGACATTCCACTATTGTAAAGAGGTAGGGACAATTTATGTAGGTGTGTATATACTTTTCTGCCGTCCATGGTTTCTTTAGTATTATTGCATTTTAGGCGCAATATAGGGTGAATAATATATAGGGTGGTCAAAACACGGATTATTGTTAGGAATTGAAAGACGTTATGGGACGTTAGGGAGTAGTTAAGAGCCACTATAGGCTTTGTAGTAGTAATGCCATATTCATTTTAAGTATATTGGCTTAATACTCTGCTTAATCTCATAGTTGCGTGAACGCGGCTGGATTGTTTCAGTGTTGGTAAGCTTCGATGAAGTCTTATTCCAACGTACTTTGTGCATTTGGTTATTACCTCTCTCACACTCTCGTCAGCCAATGCATTGTACTGCTGAACATCCCTTTGCCGCTTCTTGCGTTAATTGTGTGAAGCGTCTTGAGTCTTAAGATCTCTATACTTGCTTAAAGCTTTTATTATGTTTGACTTGTCCTTGAGTGGCATCTCATAGTTGCGTGAGCTCGGCTGGATTGTTTCAGTGTTGGTAAGCTTCGATGAAGTCTTATTCCAACGTACTTTGTGCATTTGGTTATTACCTCTCTCACACTCTCGTCTGCCAATGCATTGTACTGCTGAACATCCCTTTGCCGTTTCTTGCGTCAATTGTGGGAAGTGACTTGAGTTTTAATATGTCTATGCCTGCTCAAAGCTATTATTGCTTTTAATATATTTATTTGTATGACTTATGTCTTTGGGTGACATTTCATGGTTGCGTGGGTTTGGCCGGACTGTTTCAGTGTTGGTAAGCTTCGATGAAGTCTTATTCCAACGTACTTTGTGCATTTGGTTTTTTACCTCTCTCACTCTCGTCTGCCAATGCATTGTACTGCTGAACGTCTCTTTGCCAATTCTTGCGTTAATCATGTATGTTTTCTTAAGGCATAGACTCGGAATAATGAATCATTGTATTCTTATTTCTAGTCAGTCATAGTTTTATTATTTCTAAGTATATATTAACAGTATAACGTAGTGGTGGCCAATCCCCATCCACGGTAGATATAATTAGCACTATCGGCTAGTAGATAATTGAGTATTGCACTCACTTCTTCTTATCCAATATTATTTACTTAGCTGGCTAATAATGTCTGCCTTAACCGGCCTTTGGTAGGGGACGTTATACTAAAACACTCACATGTGTAGTAGTATGACAAGTAGTTATTTCAAACATTTTGCTACTATAATCTTATTTTATTTACATGGTATTTATTTTATTTAACCTTTAATTTATTGTCTTCTAAACTTAACTTCTTTATTTAAATTTTCCTCCTTTATCCCAATCTTGTCTCGCTTCTGCTTATTTAATGTTGCTTTATTGCTATTTTAGTTTCTTTGAATCTTCCCAAAATTTACCTTTTCTAATAAACATTTGGTTTGCATTGAATGTTCTTAGTTCCACTTTTATTATTTTAACGGATCTCTTACATACACTCCTTACTCAATCTCATATCCTAAAAGTTCTTGGGTTATTATTACGTTCACAATGAAGGGTCCTCACTAGACTAGACGATCACAGTTGGCCATTAGAGTGTTTTGCATCATAGTACCTTTTCTCCATTACTATTGGGGGTGCATACGTTTAATATTCCGGGGTAGGTGTTACAATATGGTGTGCCGTGACCAGGATATTTTAATACGAGTTTGAGTAGTTTGTTTGTATGTTTTATGATGCAGAATATTCTTATTTTTAATTATTATCGTTGGCTTTATGCCACAATTTGATGTTCGTGAAATGGAAAGATTTGAGATTGACGATGAGGGTGTGATTGAGATCTGTTACTTTTGCTTTCGCATAGATTTATGGATGTATGCACGGTTAAAAATAAATATTTCATTCGTGTATGGATCTATTTATCTAATTGTTTACGTGTAATCACGTTATTTTTACTAGCGTTCCATAGCTTCTTGGTAATTTCTATTCAAATTACGTTACTTTACAATAAATTTTTAGTTGATTCAATGCTTTCGTGTCGGATTTTAATAATAGTCTGTAGAGGTTATACTTTTCGATCGTTTTTAAGTAGGTACGTTTAACAGTTTTTTATTCAGGGGGTTGTATCAAATTATGTTTTACGTCAGAAGTTGCCTTCATAGGTAAACTGAGGCCAATAATAATTCCAGTATAGTTTATTAAAAAGATAATTAGGGAATTAAAAAAAAATCGAATGTCATCAGGTTACATTAATTAGTCAAAGGTCTGCTTTGTGGGGGGTTGTCAAAGGTCTGCTTTGTGGGGGGTTTTCAAAATATGAATTTTCTTACGCGATTTTAAATTCTTAAATACTCTAATACTTGTTTTGCTTATTAATTAATAGTTATTATTGTGAAAGATCTTTCTTAATTTAATTTATTGATGTAGGTATTTCATTTTAAATATTTTCATGCTGGGGGTTGATATCTTTACATTCGGTTTAGCATTCCATTACGCGGAAACTTGTCTTTTATTTGGGGGATTGTGGGGTTGTAAAAGAAAAAAAAAGCAACATAATTAACAAAAGTTTTCTCGACGGGGGGTTGCTATTATTACAGTATTGCTAGGAATTTAGTATTGCGTAATTCGGTAGTTTCGTATAGTGGTGGCGCAAATAAAGTCATGAATTATAAATTATTCCATTAGACTCGAGATTAATTTTAATTTGCTAAAATATCGATATGTCAAATAAATTTAGTATATTTTATTCACATCGATTCGTAAATTTCTTGATAGACATCATAAACTAATTTATTAATTAAAACAAAAAAAAAAAAAAAACAAAAAGGAAAATTTTTATTTTATTTTAGTAATCCGCGTACCCATAATAAATTATAAATAATAGAGAAAAAAAACAACACATTTTGTTTTATTTTAACAATCCGCGTACAGTAAACGATAAAAGTAGATAATCGAATATTCTTAAACCAAACTTTGGATTCAAATGTACCTTACCATAATTTACGTCTTACCCAAATACTATTTTTAATAAAATACGGACGCGAGTTAATCTAATCGGGATTTACACTTGATTATTTAATTTTCGTCGTTGACTGTACTTCTTAAACCAGGTAATTGAAACGGTTTTGAAAGGTAATCTGGTAATTAAAATTGAGGTATTGTGTACGGTAATCAAGGTAATTTGTGTGGTACTGTGTAAGGTAAAACAAATTTAATTTTAAAAATTTTACTTGCGTCTCATAACGTCTATCACTAGGTATATTTGCGATCGCGGGCTCTGGTTCAAATTATTTTATTTCCCATATTGGATGGGGTTTGTCAAATTTCTAATAAAATTGGTAGTTTATTTTATATCGCGGTAATCAAAATCATATCTGCGAAGAGTTCATTCGCTAAATTCTCAGGCTTCATATATCAGTATGTAAGCAAGTAAGAGTAAGCTTGGAAATGATTCAATGAATGGAGAAGGAATTAGTTGAAGTATTTAGAAAGAGAATGAAAAGGGGCTTGAATGGAAGTTCTAGAGTTTGGTGAATCGGTTTTACGCAGATAACTTGTTTTATTTAGTTTCCGAATACAGCACACACCTCAAGCGGATACAAATACTTCTTTTGATTTTCATTTTAAATTAATTTAAACTGTATTTGTATCCCGGACTCCACAAGAAGCTAAGAACTAGTTTCGGCAACTGAGCAGGCTCCAGAAGCGAAGATGTTGTCGATTGGGGATTTTCATTGATTAATATCGTTTGTTTGATAGCTTCCCGTAGTGATTTCGCAGCTGATTGTTATTTGAGGCTATTGTAAGGGTCGGTTCTACTACCGGTGCACGTTTGCTCTTGGGGAGGCCTCCCCTTTGGAGTTTAAGCGAGTGTATCTGGTACTTAGCAGTCGGTGCCTTCGGGCTGTTCTGCCTCACAACCAGGATCCCTTTATCAAGGCCTTAAATGATAGGCTGTGTTAAAAGCTGCTAAGCGATCCGAATAAAACGGTGTCGATTGAAATTTCACATAGACAATTATCCGAAGAGTCTGGTTGAAAAACACAACTCACTCATTTCGTCATTTCTGGAAAATAGTGAAACAAGTAATTAATAACTTATGTAGCAAGACCACTCTCGTGATCACATGTTTTATTGAAAATTTGATAACGACAGGTCTTATCCAAATTTTGGGGGTTGATTGTGACGGACCAAGCTCCGTACAAGTGCTCACGATCGTTAATATCATGTTGAATTGTGTTCTGCACGAGAGATTAAGGATAGAAGCTAAAAGAAACCGAGAAATGATAATCGTATACTTATATAGGGATTGTAAAACATTTAAAGAGCGTATTATAGAATCGGATAAAGCGCTAAAACGTATTTGGTTCCCCAACATAAAATAAAGCTAGGTATATTTTGTTTGTATCATTTGTAAACATTTAAGCAGTTCTTGTGAAATATTGCGTTGTCTTTTCTAGATTAAGTTTTTACGATAATTGAGATTAATTACAATGACATCTCTCTTGCAAAATAGCACAACTAATAAATTTCGGATTGGAGAAAGCTGTTACTAAACCTATTACAATACATGGCAGTTCATCACTTTGTTCATAGATGATGTTTTTTTAATTCATTCTCTAAAACAAAACAAAAAAAATTGCATCCGAAAAGCTCGGTCATCCAGGTACTAAATAAATAGGGAACTTAAATCATATAAAACTTTAACAAAACAAAATAGACTCACGCCTGTGTCCCGGAGGGGTGGACGGATGTCGGGGGCTGCCACTTGTTGCGATCTTGACGGATCACTGTTTTTTCCTCAAAATTCACCCGCGTGTGTGGGCCGTGTCGGCTTCCTTTGTTTCTTTTGTTAAAAGCCGCGGCGTGTTAAGATAATAAATTTTAAAGGGATGTTATGACAGCTAATGGGATTTACGAGTTAGACAAATAAAAATAAATTACTTATGTTAAAGTCCTTAAACTAATAGCAATAAGGAATAAAATTCTTCAGATGGCGGTATTTTGTTATTGATTTAGCGAGAATGCAAATTTCTTTTGAAAAAAGCCGCGGCATGCTAAGGCGGTGATATCAAAGAAACACTAGGACAAAGAACGTAGTTTATGAGTAGACGAACAAAAATAAATTACTTATGTAAAAATCCTTAAACTAATAGCAATAAGGAATAAAATTCTTCATTTGGCGGTGTTTCGTTATTGATTTAGCGGGAGGGCAAATTTCCTTTGAAAAAAAGCCGCGGCATGCTAAGGCGGCGAATATCAAAGGAACACTCTGACAAAGAACGTAATTTATGAGTTAGACGGACAAAAATAAATTACTTATGTTGAAGTCCTTAAACTAATAGCAATAAGGAATAAAGTTCTTCAGTTGGCGGTATTTCGTTATTGGTTTAGCGAGAGGGTGAAGTGGCACCATATTAGGAGTATAAAAGCGGGGTTCGGGAATTACTCAGGGCTTGTTCCGAACAGAAAATTGAGAAGTAAATACGTCTGTTGCGCTTGTAGGCAAATTCGCCATATTTGCGAATTTATTACTATCAGGGAGTTTCGTTTGCATTTAAATTCGAAAGTAGGAGAGTGGATTCGGATTTGTATCCTAATTCAACTCTGGTGAGAAGGTTCAGGTTCTGAATTACTTTCTTAGCTAGGGAATGTGATTTGAAAGTGAAAGTGTAATGTTAGAAGCGGTCTTCGTTTCCTAAACAGTTTGTATACTTAGCTAGAAGTTTTCCACGTAAAATAGGGTTTTCAGCCTTAGTAATTAGGGTAGCTTTCGCGAAATAAAAGTTCACTAATCCTTTGCCTCCACAGTACTACGTTTATGCGGAAATAAATTTGTGCAAAAGAAAACTCACGGTGACAAAGGTATGTACTTATGCTATGGATAATCCGTGTGTCTAGCCTTTGTCAAATAACCAAGGCTCGACGGAGGCGCTAATGTAAACCTGCAAAACTCTGTTTGACTAAAAGATTGTGTTCATAATTTAATTGTGCGAGTCTTGAATTAGTAGCTGTTAAGCTTACTGCTTATCTATGTCTCTGGTCCTTACCTTAAAACTAGGCGTAAAGGTTGGTGCGCTTCATTCACACAGTGATCATTTCAAACTAAGGAATAGGTAAAACGTAACGAAAGTATTAGCTTCATAGGTACCTTTCTTTTGATCTTCGGACGGGACATTCCACTATTGTAAAGAGGTAGGGACAATTTATGTAGGTGTGTATATACTTTTCTGCCGTCCATGGTTTCTTTAGTATTATTGCATTTTAGGCGCAATATAGGGTGAATAATATATAGGGTGGTCAAAACACGGATTATTGTTAGGAATTGAAAGACGTTATGGGACGTTAGGGAGTAGTTAAGAGCCACTATAGGCTTTGTAGTAGTAATGCCATATTCATTTTAAGTATATTGGCTTAATACTCTGCTTAATCTCATAGTTGCGTGAACGCGGCTGGATTGTTTCAGTGTTGGTAAGCTTCGATGAAGTCTTATTCCAACGTACTTTGTGCATTTGGTTATTACCTCTCTCACACTCTCGTCAGCCAATGCATTGTACTGCTGAACATCCCTTTGCCGCTTCTTGCGTTAATTGTGTGAAGCGTCTTGAGTCTTAAGATCTCTATACTTGCTTAAAGCTTTTATTATGTTTGACTTGTCCTTGAGTGGCATCTCATAGTTGCGTGAGCTCGGCTGGATTGTTTCAGTGTTGGTAAGCTTCGATGAAGTCTTATTCCAACGTACTTTGTGCATTTGGTTATTACCTCTCTCACACTCTCGTCTGCCAATGCATTGTACTGCTGAACATCCCTTTGCCGTTTCTTGCGTCAATTGTGGGAAGTGACTTGAGTTTTAATATGTCTATGCCTGCTCAAAGCTATTATTGCTTTTAATATATTTATTTGTATGACTTATGTCTTTGGGTGACATTTCATGGTTGCGTGGGTTTGGCCGGACTGTTTCAGTGTTGGTAAGCTTCGATGAAGTCTTATTCCAACGTACTTTGTGCATTTGGTTTTTTACCTCTCTCACTCTCGTCTGCCAATGCATTGTACTGCTGAACGTCTCTTTGCCAATTCTTGCGTTAATCATGTATGTTTTCTTAAGGCATAGACTCGGAATAATGAATCATTGTATTCTTATTTCTAGTCAGTCATAGTTTTATTATTTCTAAGTATATATTAACAGTATAACGTAGTGGTGGCCAATCCCCATCCACGGTAGATATAATTAGCACTATCGGCTAGTAGATAATTGAGTATTGCACTCACTTCTTCTTATCCAATATTATTTACTTAGCTGGCTAATAATGTCTGCCTTAACCGGCCTTTGGTAGGGGACGTTATACTAAAACACTCACATGTGTAGTAGTATGACAAGTAGTTATTTCAAACATTTTGCTACTATAATCTTATTTTATTTACATGGTATTTATTTTATTTAACCTTTAATTTATTGTCTTCTAAACTTAACTTCTTTATTTAAATTTTCCTCCTTTATCCCAATCTTGTCTCGCTTCTGCTTATTTAATGTTGCTTTATTGCTATTTTAGTTTCTTTGAATCTTCCCAAAATTTACCTTTTCTAATAAACATTTGGTTTGCATTGAATGTTCTTAGTTCCACTTTTATTATTTTAACGGATCTCTTACATACACTCCTTACTCAATCTCATATCCTAAAAGTTCTTGGGTTATTATTACGTTCACAATGAAGGGTCCTCACTAGACTAGACGATCACAGTTGGCCATTAGAGTGTTTTGCATCATAGTACCTTTTCTCCATTACTATTGGGGGTGCATACGTTTAATATTCCGGGGTAGGTGTTACAATATGGTGTGCCGTGACCAGGATATTTTAATACGAGTTTGAGTAGTTTGTTTGTATGTTTTATGATGCAGAATATTCTTATTTTTAATTATTATCGTTGGCTTTATGCCACAATTTGATGTTCGTGAAATGGAAAGATTTGAGATTGACGATGAGGGTGTGATTGAGATCTGTTACTTTTGCTTTCGCATAGATTTATGGATGTATGCACGGTTAAAAATAAATATTTCATTCGTGTATGGATCTATTTATCTAATTGTTTACGTGTAATCACGTTATTTTTACTAGCGTTCCATAGCTTCTTGGTAATTTCTATTCAAATTACGTTACTTTACAATAAATTTTTAGTTGATTCAATGCTTTCGTGTCGGATTTTAATAATAGTCTGTAGAGGTTATACTTTTCGATCGTTTTTAAGTAGGTACGTTTAACAGTTTTTTATTCAGGGGGTTGTATCAAATTATGTTTTACGTCAGAAGTTGCCTTCATAGGTAAACTGAGGCCAATAATAATTCCAGTATAGTTTATTAAAAAGATAATTAGGGAATTAAAAAAAAATCGAATGTCATCAGGTTACATTAATTAGTCAAAGGTCTGCTTTGTGGGGGGTTGTCAAAGGTCTGCTTTGTGGGGGGTTTTCAAAATATGAATTTTCTTACGCGATTTTAAATTCTTAAATACTCTAATACTTGTTTTGCTTATTAATTAATAGTTATTATTGTGAAAGATCTTTCTTAATTTAATTTATTGATGTAGGTATTTCATTTTAAATATTTTCATGCTGGGGGTTGATATCTTTACATTCGGTTTAGCATTCCATTACGCGGAAACTTGTCTTTTATTTGGGGGATTGTGGGGTTGTAAAAGAAAAAAAAAGCAACATAATTAACAAAAGTTTTCTCGACGGGGGGTTGCTATTATTACAGTATTGCTAGGAATTTAGTATTGCGTAATTCGGTAGTTTCGTATAGTGGTGGCGCAAATAAAGTCATGAATTATAAATTATTCCATTAGACTCGAGATTAATTTTAATTTGCTAAAATATCGATATGTCAAATAAATTTAGTATATTTTATTCACATCGATTCGTAAATTTCTTGATAGACATCATAAACTAATTTATTAATTAAAACAAAAAAAAAAAAAAAACAAAAAGGAAAATTTTTATTTTATTTTAGTAATCCGCGTACCCATAATAAATTATAAATAATAGAGAAAAAAAACAACACATTTTGTTTTATTTTAACAATCCGCGTACAGTAAACGATAAAAGTAGATAATCGAATATTCTTAAACCAAACTTTGGATTCAAATGTACCTTACCATAATTTACGTCTTACCCAAATACTATTTTTAATAAAATACGGACGCGAGTTAATCTAATCGGGATTTACACTTGATTATTTAATTTTCGTCGTTGACTGTACTTCTTAAACCAGGTAATTGAAACGGTTTTGAAAGGTAATCTGGTAATTAAAATTGAGGTATTGTGTACGGTAATCAAGGTAATTTGTGTGGTACTGTGTAAGGTAAAACAAATTTAATTTTAAAAATTTTACTTGCGTCTCATAACGTCTATCACTAGGTATATTTGCGATCGCGGGCTCTGGTTCAAATTATTTTATTTCCCATATTGGATGGGGTTTGTCAAATTTCTAATAAAATTGGTAGTTTATTTTATATCGCGGTAATCAAAATCATATCTGCGAAGAGTTCATTCGCTAAATTCTCAGGCTTCATATATCAGTATGTAAGCAAGTAAGAGTAAGCTTGGAAATGATTCAATGAATGGAGAAGGAATTAGTTGAAGTATTTAGAAAGAGAATGAAAAGGGGCTTGAATGGAAGTTCTAGAGTTTGGTGAATCGGTTTTACGCAGATAACTTGTTTTATTTAGTTTCCGAATACAGCACACACCTCAAGCGGATACAAATACTTCTTTTGATTTTCATTTTAAATTAATTTAAACTGTATTTGTATCCCGGACTCCACAAGAAGCTAAGAACTAGTTTCGGCAACTGAGCAGGCTCCAGAAGCGAAGATGTTGTCGATTGGGGATTTTCATTGATTAATATCGTTTGTTTGATAGCTTCCCGTAGTGATTTCGCAGCTGATTGTTATTTGAGGCTATTGTAAGGGTCGGTTCTACTACCGGTGCACGTTTGCTCTTGGGGAGGCCTCCCCTTTGGAGTTTAAGCGAGTGTATCTGGTACTTAGCAGTCGGTGCCTTCGGGCTGTTCTGCCTCACAACCAGGATCCCTTTATCAAGGCCTTAAATGATAGGCTGTGTTAAAAGCTGCTAAGCGATCCGAATAAAACGGTGTCGATTGAAATTTCACATAGACAATTATCCGAAGAGTCTGGTTGAAAAACACAACTCACTCATTTCGTCATTTCTGGAAAATAGTGAAACAAGTAATTAATAACTTATGTAGCAAGACCACTCTCGTGATCACATGTTTTATTGAAAATTTGATAACGACAGGTCTTATCCAAATTTTGGGGGTTGATTGTGACGGACCAAGCTCCGTACAAGTGCTCACGATCGTTAATATCATGTTGAATTGTGTTCTGCACGAGAGATTAAGGATAGAAGCTAAAAGAAACCGAGAAATGATAATCGTATACTTATATAGGGATTGTAAAACATTTAAAGAGCGTATTATAGAATCGGATAAAGCGCTAAAACGTATTTGGTTCCCCAACATAAAATAAAGCTAGGTATATTTTGTTTGTATCATTTGTAAACATTTAAGCAGTTCTTGTGAAATATTGCGTTGTCTTTTCTAGATTAAGTTTTTACGATAATTGAGATTAATTACAATGACATCTCTCTTGCAAAATAGCACAACTAATAAATTTCGGATTGGAGAAAGCTGTTACTAAACCTATTACAATACATGGCAGTTCATCACTTTGTTCATAGATGATGTTTTTTTAATTCATTCTCTAAAACAAAACAAAAAAAATTGCATCCGAAAAGCTCGGTCATCCAGGTACTAAATAAATAGGGAACTTAAATCATATAAAACTTTAACAAAACAAAATAGACTCACGCCTGTGTCCCGGAGGGGTGGACGGATGTCGGGGGCTGCCACTTGTTGCGATCTTGACGGATCACTGTTTTTTCCTCAAAATTCACCCGCGTGTGTGGGCCGTGTCGGCTTCCTTTGTTTCTTTTGTTAAAAGCCGCGGCGTGTTAAGATAATAAATTTTAAAGGGATGTTATGACAGCTAATGGGATTTACGAGTTAGACAAATAAAAATAAATTACTTATGTTAAAGTCCTTAAACTAATAGCAATAAGGAATAAAATTCTTCAGATGGCGGTATTTTGTTATTGATTTAGCGAGAATGCAAATTTCTTTTGAAAAAAGCCGCGGCATGCTAAGGCGGTGATATCAAAGAAACACTAGGACAAAGAACGTAGTTTATGAGTAGACGAACAAAAATAAATTACTTATGTAAAAATCCTTAAACTAATAGCAATAAGGAATAAAATTCTTCATTTGGCGGTGTTTCGTTATTGATTTAGCGGGAGGGCAAATTTCCTTTGAAAAAAAGCCGCGGCATGCTAAGGCGGCGAATATCAAAGGAACACTCTGACAAAGAACGTAATTTATGAGTTAGACGGACAAAAATAAATTACTTATGTTGAAGTCCTTAAACTAATAGCAATAAGGAATAAAGTTCTTCAGTTGGCGGTATTTCGTTATTGGTTTAGCGAGAGGGTGAAGTGGCACCATATTAGGAGTATAAAAGCGGGGTTCGGGAATTACTCAGGGCTTGTTCCGAACAGAAAATTGAGAAGTAAATACGTCTGTTGCGCTTGTAGGCAAATTCGCCATATTTGCGAATTTATTACTATCAGGGAGTTTCGTTTGCATTTAAATTCGAAAGTAGGAGAGTGGATTCGGATTTGTATCCTAATTCAACTCTGGTGAGAAGGTTCAGGTTCTGAATTACTTTCTTAGCTAGGGAATGTGATTTGAAAGTGAAAGTGTAATGTTAGAAGCGGTCTTCGTTTCCTAAACAGTTTGTATACTTAGCTAGAAGTTTTCCACGTAAAATAGGGTTTTCAGCCTTAGTAATTAGGGTAGCTTTCGCGAAATAAAAGTTCACTAATCCTTTGCCTCCACAGTACTACGTTTATGCGGAAATAAATTTGTGCAAAAGAAAACTCACGGTGACAAAGGTATGTACTTATGCTATGGATAATCCGTGTGTCTAGCCTTTGTCAAATAACCAAGGCTCGACGGAGGCGCTAATGTAAACCTGCAAAACTCTGTTTGACTAAAAGATTGTGTTCATAATTTAATTGTGCGAGTCTTGAATTAGTAGCTGTTAAGCTTACTGCTTATCTATGTCTCTGGTCCTTACCTTAAAACTAGGCGTAAAGGTTGGTGCGCTTCATTCACACAGTGATCATTTCAAACTAAGGAATAGGTAAAACGTAACGAAAGTATTAGCTTCATAGGTACCTTTCTTTTGATCTTCGGACGGGACATTCCACTATTGTAAAGAGGTAGGGACAATTTATGTAGGTGTGTATATACTTTTCTGCCGTCCATGGTTTCTTTAGTATTATTGCATTTTAGGCGCAATATAGGGTGAATAATATATAGGGTGGTCAAAACACGGATTATTGTTAGGAATTGAAAGACGTTATGGGACGTTAGGGAGTAGTTAAGAGCCACTATAGGCTTTGTAGTAGTAATGCCATATTCATTTTAAGTATATTGGCTTAATACTCTGCTTAATCTCATAGTTGCGTGAACGCGGCTGGATTGTTTCAGTGTTGGTAAGCTTCGATGAAGTCTTATTCCAACGTACTTTGTGCATTTGGTTATTACCTCTCTCACACTCTCGTCAGCCAATGCATTGTACTGCTGAACATCCCTTTGCCGCTTCTTGCGTTAATTGTGTGAAGCGTCTTGAGTCTTAAGATCTCTATACTTGCTTAAAGCTTTTATTATGTTTGACTTGTCCTTGAGTGGCATCTCATAGTTGCGTGAGCTCGGCTGGATTGTTTCAGTGTTGGTAAGCTTCGATGAAGTCTTATTCCAACGTACTTTGTGCATTTGGTTATTACCTCTCTCACACTCTCGTCTGCCAATGCATTGTACTGCTGAACATCCCTTTGCCGTTTCTTGCGTCAATTGTGGGAAGTGACTTGAGTTTTAATATGTCTATGCCTGCTCAAAGCTATTATTGCTTTTAATATATTTATTTGTATGACTTATGTCTTTGGGTGACATTTCATGGTTGCGTGGGTTTGGCCGGACTGTTTCAGTGTTGGTAAGCTTCGATGAAGTCTTATTCCAACGTACTTTGTGCATTTGGTTTTTTACCTCTCTCACTCTCGTCTGCCAATGCATTGTACTGCTGAACGTCTCTTTGCCAATTCTTGCGTTAATCATGTATGTTTTCTTAAGGCATAGACTCGGAATAATGAATCATTGTATTCTTATTTCTAGTCAGTCATAGTTTTATTATTTCTAAGTATATATTAACAGTATAACGTAGTGGTGGCCAATCCCCATCCACGGTAGATATAATTAGCACTATCGGCTAGTAGATAATTGAGTATTGCACTCACTTCTTCTTATCCAATATTATTTACTTAGCTGGCTAATAATGTCTGCCTTAACCGGCCTTTGGTAGGGGACGTTATACTAAAACACTCACATGTGTAGTAGTATGACAAGTAGTTATTTCAAACATTTTGCTACTATAATCTTATTTTATTTACATGGTATTTATTTTATTTAACCTTTAATTTATTGTCTTCTAAACTTAACTTCTTTATTTAAATTTTCCTCCTTTATCCCAATCTTGTCTCGCTTCTGCTTATTTAATGTTGCTTTATTGCTATTTTAGTTTCTTTGAATCTTCCCAAAATTTACCTTTTCTAATAAACATTTGGTTTGCATTGAATGTTCTTAGTTCCACTTTTATTATTTTAACGGATCTCTTACATACACTCCTTACTCAATCTCATATCCTAAAAGTTCTTGGGTTATTATTACGTTCACAATGAAGGGTCCTCACTAGACTAGACGATCACAGTTGGCCATTAGAGTGTTTTGCATCATAGTACCTTTTCTCCATTACTATTGGGGGTGCATACGTTTAATATTCCGGGGTAGGTGTTACATGGGGTACAGGCCTTCTCTCAGGGAGAGAGCATGGGCTTAATCACCACGCGTGCCCACCGCGGACTGGCGATCTCAAGCGCTGAGGTGTGTGAATAGCTCAGACACTCAGGTTTCCTCACGATGTTTTCCTCCACCGTTAGCGAGTGGTATTGCTACTATAACTTCACAAATGTAAATAACTTAGAAAACCAAGTCATAGGTACATGCCCGCACTGGGGATCGAACCTGGGTCTCTCGCTTTCGAGTCCGATGTTCTACCCACTAGGCTACCACCGTTTACCACCGCTCGCCACTCGCACACTTGCATACTGTCAAATGGGTTAATTAGAAACCTGAGTGTGGATAGAAACAAAAAGTGTAAAGAAGTTGTTTGTCGCCGATTTCCTGCTGACCATACAACTACAGTGACGTCTATTGACAGATATGTCGGTCAGATCCTAAGGCGTCGCTGAACTGAACTTACAACTATAGCGGTAACAAAAAAAACCTGTCTCCATTTTTTAGGGTTCCGTAGTCCGACAAGGAACTTTTTTTTTCTCGTCATACCCCACATGATTGATCGTTGAAAAATATTTTGGGTGTAGAGGAAGATCATTTTTCGATTTAGGCTTCCGTTTGCATAATATTAAGCTTTAACGCGCAAATTTTTGTCCGAATAGGTAATTTATTTTTGAAGCGAATATAAAACTTAATATTCTGTGAATAATTTAAGCTTGTTGCCGTTATTAATATCGAGCAAAAAACGGCAAAAAATCATGTTTGTTGTATTGTTGTGGAGCCACTCTTAAATATTTATTTTATTCTGTTTTTAGTATTACTTGTTGTAGCGGCAACAGAAACACATCATCTGTGAGAATTTCAACTGCCTAGCTATCACGGTTCATGAGATACAGCCTGGTGACAGACAGACAGGCAGACAGACACACAGACATACGGTCAGACAGACCTGTTTGGCACCCTTCGGGTACGGAACCCTAAAAAGAACCGTATTTGTCGCTAGATTCGATTGAATTGTCGGGCTCAAGCGCGACGTTGACGATAATGTCGCATTTTTCATAATAAGGGCCCTGAATATCTCTACGTTAATTGGTTTAACATAGAATTTTAAGATTTTCTTTTTATTGTATTTTCATAAATTTTGATACCAGTATGTTTCGACGCTTATCGTGTGATGTGCTAGTCCCAAATGCCACGTCAACCGGCTTTCGAGGTGCTTCCACTCAGCGCGGGATGATAAATGGTTGATCAACTTCAGAGTACACAGTTTAAGTAACTGACAACTTTAATATACAGTGGTGCATATCCGCCACCCGGCTTAATTTGTTATACGAAAGTCGAAATATCGTTATCAGAACGACCAAAGTATTTTACAATGATCGACATGTTGTCATGTGTACGCAGAAAACCATAAGGACTAAAAACAAGCTGCTACAAGGTGTATCGAAATTGCTTTATCTTTTATAAAGAGTTAGAAAGAAATATAGTAGAAATATAATTTATTTAATAACTTGCATGTGGATGCAAATGCACAGTTAGGAAAGTGGATGTGCTACATTGCAAAGTCACTAAATAAACATTACAGTCTAGCCTGTATTGTGAGTACGTAGAGTGATTTCCAATTATCTTATTATTAGTATGATAAGCATCTTCCCAACGAAAAGACAGAGGGAGAATAGCTGTCAACTGTACTTACACATCATGACGGTTGGGTGAATGCCAAAACTAATAAAAAAGTCGGAAAAAAAACATTCGTCATTTCTCTCACTGGGCACGTATAATCACGAACCGGTTAGTATCAGGTTATAATAAGATGACGAAAAAGTTTGCTTCCGTGATTTGAATTGGATCTACACTCGAGAGCAGTGCATAAGGATCGCCGATATAATTATTGGTGACATAAACATGTAAGTAGGAATAAAAAATCAAAATAAAGAAATCAAAGTGTGTTTATTCAAAATAACTCAGAAACTGCGACTTAATGAACGTGACAAGTTAACCTCGGTGTCCATTTTAAAATTAAGATAATTTTGGAGAAAAAACTGACAAGCAAAACTGCAAAAGTAAAAGTGTTTCCAAATTTGGTTCTTAATTAAGTTATTATTTAACTCGCTTTAATTCGAGACATCTTTGCCATCTAAATAATCTTTAAGTAGCCCTTCTCATCTGCAAATAATACTATCTCTGACATGTTTTGAACCATGAATCATTTACATATGCCAGGAAAAGAGACAGCCCCAAAATAGATCCTGTGGCACTATAAATTGGCTTTGTTATGGTTTTTATTCAATAAGCTAGCACTCTTCTATGCTGAGAATGAACGATTTCGTCAGTGACACTTATTTACTGCTCTCGAGTGTATGAAACTCCATTCTGACAAGTCATGGGTAAAGGGCATTCAAATGTACACTAGTGGTTAATCGTCAAATGTTTAAAATTCGCTTACTGTAAGTACCAGTAATAATAGAGATACCAATTTAAAAATTAGTCAACCTTTACTATAATACTTATCTACAGAGTCAGGTTTTGCCACACCGAATAAAAAACGTTAGTAACTTCATTAGCAACAACATTTTATTCCCAATCAATAAATAAATAATAAATATTTTGAAAAATATATTTCGAAACGTATATATTACTTTTTATTAGCAACAACCTTTTGATCCCAATCAATACCAGATACTTGAAAGCTCTGACCAGATAACCAATGAATATTTACTTAAAATACATACTTACTTCGCGAAATCAACGATATTTTCTTTAATAAGAATTTCATCTCGTCGACTGTTATGGTTTCTTGGTTGAAGTTGATATTGGTGACCTCAGCGCCGTTGGCCTTGACAACGGTGAAGACGGCACTGAGGGTCATGAAGCAAGGGCTGTTGCCCCTCCCCGAGGCGGGGGGAGACTGGTGGTAGAGCATACCAAGGCGGTTCCATTTGAACTCCTGAGGACAAAAAAAAAACATTACAAAAAGAAAAACACGATTGTCAGTTTTGATGCCTACATAGCCCATGTCATCAGGGCTGGATTAACCATGTCGAGGCCTCTGAGTAATACACGTCTCAGACCCGTTAACTCTTTTTATTTTCCTAAAATATTTTCTTCTACCACAACGCAATTTTATTCATAATTAATAAATTATTCATATTTTCTATTCATAGTTAAAATATATTTTGTATAATATTATTTTATAATAATTTAAAACGCATTCAGAAATGTACTGAAATATGACGCTCGTAACATAAGAAAAGCAATAATATTGTCATTAAGGGTCTTTGTTTTGATTCGCAGTGACGAATTGATCGGTGAAGTTTGGCATTGACAGTGATTTGTAAACGAAATCACATCGCAGGGCTGTCAAGCATTTACAATTGAAAAGACAGGTACAATTATACGCAGACTAGAAAATGGAGAATCAAAGTTATCTCCGCAAAGGAATTTGATGTTGGTCACAGATGTACACAATTTGTAGCTTTTCCCTCTATTTAGCTAAATATATGACTTTTGTCGGAAGTATCCGACCAGGTTAATATGTCACGGTGGGTTGTTTAAGGTCATTTATATATGTGTGAGTGCTGGCAGCGGCTGGATGAGGATGGCCGAGGACAGAAACAAGGTCCATGAATTCAAGTCATTGCATAAATAATATAATATATTAAAAACATACTTCTTAAATGATAAGTATGAGGGGGAGGGGGACGCACTGCTTACCCCTAATGTGAGGAGAAAGTAGCGCGTTCCACTTCCCTTATTAATCTATTAATTATTAACTATTACTCACGTTGATATTAATATTAACATTACTATTAAAATTAATATTAACATTAGTAAGTATTATTCTATATAATGTAAAATTAATCGTTTGCATGTATACCGTGTTTTTCTGCACGCCTATACTCTTACTTATAAATTAAGTTATATAAGTATGTAGTCTAATTAATTTAGATCACTTATCATCTTAGAGCAACCTCTGGAAGCAATATAATCTCATGTGGAAGATTCAACTTCCAGAGATGGATTTATATGTAGTTATTTTTTTGAAATAAACAGTTTAAATTTTTATTTTTTTTTAAGTGGCGTGTCTTGGGGTGACCTATATCCAGCAGTGGACGAGTAGGGAAATTGAAAATTATCAATCAATCGAGTATAATCAAGTACGCGGAGTAACATTTATAATGTGTATTGCTTACGAAAGTTTGTGTGTACATATTTCGACGAACGCATCCTTTAGATTTGACAAAAAATGTGAAATCTGAACGATGCGTTCTGTCTGTCAGACTATTGAATTGACGTTTAAGTACAATTCGCAAACCACTAACCCTAGTTAAAACCAAAGAGGTTAAGAGGTGTCGTGAAAGGAAAAGGGCTTGTTTGGCAAAACAGGTGTTGTAACTTTATTTTCGCGCTCCATTAAATATAATTGTCCACTGGAAACTCGACTGAATACAAAAGATAACGGTCCTGTGTGGTTTTTACTTAAGTAAAGGGACCCCGGCTGACAGTCTAGTAAATTATTGCCATTGTAATTTATTCGCTAAGGCTCAGTGAATTACGCTCCTTTTCGAGGGACGCATTATTTAAGTGAAAACATTTTTTTTGTACATTGTTGCTCAGCAGAACTATTATTTAATTTTTTATCTGGGGCCTGTTTCGTAGAACTACTTTCGTGGCTCACTATGAAAATTTGACGTAGGTACATTGGAAAGTCGATTGACCCACAGACTAAGAAAACGACTTTACTACGCAATGTAACTAGAATTGTCATGATAAAACTACGAATTGTAGTTTTATGAAACTCGGCTCTGGAGTAAAAAGAGAAAACTATATTTTTGTTTCGTTTTTTCTGTTGTGTATTGAGTTTTCTTTCTGTTGTTGTGCATATTATGTTACTTATGTGCTTATTTTGTTTCTGTGATGTATGTTGTTGGTATAATAAATGTCTTTCTTCTTCTTCTTCTAATGAGCACCAAAAGGCTCAGCAACGCCGTCAATGAAAAAACCGGCTAAGTGCGAGACGGACTTGCGCACGAAGGGTTCCGTACCATTATCTATACAACATTGGAATATTTTAAGCATCTACCTGTTGCCGTATATCGAACCAAAAACGGCAAAAAAAATCACGTTTTTGTATGGGAGCCCCCCTTAAACATTAATTTTATTCTGTTTTTCTGTCTAAGTATCACGGTTCATGAGATACAGACTGGTAACAGACGGACGGACAGACGGACAGCGGAGTCTTAGTAATAGGGTCCCTTTTGGCACGGAACCCTAAAAAATGTCATATCTTTTATAGATGGTTTTTGCAAAAAGTGTCTGAGCCAGCGGCCACACAGGCTAGCCAGAAATGGACAAGTCCGAGTCGGACTTGCGCACCGAGGGTTCTGTACAACCACACAATATCTTAGTTATTGACTAAAATACCACACGCTAGCCGTGAAGGACAACATCGTGAGGAAACCCACGGCGTGGTTTGCTCCGCACGTATTGCCTACTCCATCTGGAAAACAACATCCCATCTAGGGTGAGTGAAGGTGCCACTGGACGCTGTTTAAATCATCTCATTACGTAGATGCAAATGCCAAAAGTTAAATAAAAATGTGTTTTCTTCCATTCAGTGGAAGACCCTTAAGAGGGTCAATGTCTCGAAAATGTCGACCCGAATGATTTGGCTTAGCGTTGATATCTAGAAATATATATTTTAAAATATACCCTCAGCTGACAAATTAACGTTTTTTGGTTGGTTTTTTGTTTCAGTCGAAATATGTCAGAAGGGAAGAAAACAACTCAACTGAGCTTAACGGCCCTTTATCCCAATAACACCGTGCAACGTCTCGCGGATAAATCCCGGCTCTATCACGACTGATGGAGGCCTCGGCCCGGGCCTGTCCCGCGAACCAGTAGAACACTAAACACCCGAAGCGGGATTGTGTGAAACAGTAAATCGCTTCATGGGAGACACACACATCATCATCGTTATCATCTGCCCACCTCTGCCCACCGCTGGGTATAGGTATTTTTCCCATCAGAACATCTTTCGCGGGCGGGTTAGGTTAAGTTAGGTTCGCAGTTAGCTGTAGACATTTAAATATTGTATAAGACTTGTAAATATTGCGTAAGACCAGTAAAAAATTCCTATATATTTCATAATGTTCTGCGCTCCTTTCGCAGCGGGCAATGAAGTGCAGTATACTAGGTGCAGAGGATTGATAAAATCCCAAACACGACACTGCGTTCCAAAACCAAGATTGTCGATGTGGGAGCTGCGACCGCTAAGCTGAAGTGGAATTGGGCGGACCACCATGAGCCGTATGGGCCCAGACAGGTCGGCAAAAATTACCACTGACTGATGGGTTCCAAGCGACGGGTATCGCAAATGCGGATAACCCAAGCGGTGATGGCGGGAAGACCTACTGGGTTGGCAGAAAGTGGCTA
Source organism: Yponomeuta malinellus (assembly GCA_947308005.1). Classification (NCBI taxonomy): domain Eukaryota; kingdom Metazoa; phylum Arthropoda; class Insecta; order Lepidoptera; family Yponomeutidae; genus Yponomeuta; species Yponomeuta malinellus. The sequence goes on from OX371012.1 coordinate 13,773,223, forward strand.
CGAACAGGGAGGAGTGGAGAACAAAGGGGCCTTTGCCCAGCATTGGGACACAATCGGGGCTACATAAAAATATATGCATAATTATATATTCATGTTGCCATGGCGCGGTTCAGAAATGGCATGTGCCAAATTTTGGAATTTCTAGTAGTATACCGCTCTCTAACCGGAAAGAAAACATCACGAGGAAACCTGAACGCCTAGGGTGTTCACATACTTCAGCGCCTGAAATCGCAGTCACATAAGGTGTGTGTACCTACGCTTCCACGTAGATACCATTGGATTGTGTTTTGTGTATTTTCTATTTAAGTTCTCAGTTTACTTAGGAGAGTGATTTTCTCCCGAAACATTGTGTGTATTTATTCCCAGCATTTGTTTGCTTTTCATCCTACTAGGGCCCTTTGTTGATGGCGTTCAAGACTTGGAAGCGTCAGTTTTCCTTACATTATTTGTTCAATTAAACCACATTGTCTTCAATTTCACTACCAGTAACACCTGAAACAATACTACTTCAATCAATCATCCCGGACATAGGCCCCCCCAAGATACGACAAAAATACGTCCTAAGTCTTGATTATGTATCTGGTAACGTATACATATGCATTCGTTACAATATATTTAGGTGTGTATGTATGTGTATGTGTGCGAATGCGGAATGTTTACTTAGCTCTGCTATATAAATGTGAGGCGTAATATGTATCACTAATGGTAGATATCGCATTTCAGGGACAGTGATTTTGAAACACATAATTATACGACAAGGTCGAGCAGATGTTTCATTTTTTCCACACAGATATATACGTGAAACGTTGCATAATCAAGGCGCCGAGCATGGTTTTGGCTGCAATCATTATGGTTGAGTGGTGATTAACCACTCGTCTGCCGCGACACAGATCTGTGTGCAACTTAGTATGGGCCACCTATACTTTGCGTTCCGCGAGGGCAGTTCAGGAGTTAAATCACTATTATCTGCTATCTTAATTCAAACACTCGCATCTCGCTTCTGAGCCATGTTTATAAGCTGTTTTCGAGGGTCCTCACGAATCGTCTCGAACGAAGCTTTGATGACTTCCAGCCTCCCGAACAAGCCGGTTTTCGAAAGGGCTATAGTACCATAGACCACATCCACACGCTGCCGCAAATTACACAAAAGACTAAGGAGTATAATTTGCCATTATGATTAGCTATTGTTGACCATAAGAAAGCCTTCGATTCGATCGAGCCATGGGCAGTGCTCGAGTCTCTCCAGCGTTGCCTTATTGACTATCGGTATAGCGAGGTGCTGAAGTGCTTGTACAACAACGCCACTATGTCGGTCCGAGTACAGGAGCAGAATTCGGAGGCAATTCCATTGAAAAGTGAGACAGGGAGACGTTATCTCTCCGAAATTGTTCACGAACGGACTAGACGCCTTCAATCTTCTGGAATGGCAGGGACACGGCATCAATATCAATGGCAAGTCATCACTCACCTTCGATTTGCCGACGATATAGTAGTCATGGCAAAAACGATGGAATACCTCGGCATAATGCTAGAAGACCTCAGTCGAGTTTCCCAACGGCCCACCTTTAAAATGAACATGGACAAAACGAAGGTCATGTCGAACGCCCGTGTTGTGCCCACCCCAATAAAATTGGGTAACTCGACTCTCAATGTTGTAGAGTCTACAAAATGTAGACGAATATGTATACTTAGGAAAAACAGTCCAATTAGGCCGGCCCAACTTCGTGAAAGAGGTCAATCGTCGAATCCAACTCGGCTGGGCAGCATTCGGGAAACTTAGAAAAGTCTGTTCGTCTAATATACCTCAATCGCTCAAGACAAAATTATACAACCAGTGTGTGTTACCAGTGATGACTTATGGCACTGAAACGTGGTCTCTCATTATGGGCCTCATAAGAAAGCTTAAGGTCACGCAATGAGCTATGGAAAGGGCTATGCTGAATTTTTAGAGATCGAATCAGAAATGATGAGATCCGTAGACGAACGAAAGTCGTCGACATAGCCCAGCGGATTAGTAAGTTGATGTGGCAGTGGGCGGGGCACATAGCACGCGGAACTGATGGCCGATGGGGCCGAAAAGTTCGAAAACGAAACGAAACGAAGCGTAGGACGACCAGCCACAAAATGGACAGATGACCTTATCCAAGTGGCAGGAAGACGCTGGATGCAAGTCGCTTCCAACCGGTCTTTTTGGAAATCCATGGAGGTGGCCTATGTCCAGCAGTGGACTTATTGTGACTGAATTTTGATTATGATGATGATGCTAAGTTTGGCTGGAAGAAATTTCTCTTAGAGATAATTTAACATTTGTATATTTTTTTCGAGTAATGTATTTGCAATAAAGAATCTATGATTACAGATGTTGTTCTAGTACCCGAGAAGTGCATTTACGCTCGTGACTGGTGCTCTTTTGAAGAGGACTCCTCGTTCACATGCTCACGTAATAACCATATAGTGGTGGTAGCCTAGTGGGTAGAACATCGGACTCGGAAGCGAGAGACCCAGGTTCGATCCCCAGTGCGGGCATGTACCTATGAGCTGGTTTTCTAAGTTATGTACATTTGTGAAGTTAAAGTAGCAATACCACTTGCTAACGGTGAAGGAAAACATCGTGAGGAAACCTGAGTGTCTGATCTATTCACATACCTCAGCGCTTGAAATCGCCAACCCGCGGTAGGCACGCGTGGTGATTAAGCCCATACTCTCTCCCTGAGAGAAGGCCTGTGCCCTACAGTGGGACGTATTAGGGTGCTCACGTAATAACCATACACCATGGGAAATTACCATACAGATGAGTTACCGTATTTTATGACTTGAACGTGAAGTTCGACGAGAAACGCTAGTCAACGAGGAACGTACGTTCTGACTGTCTCGCTTGGACTACTTTACTAGCTTATCGCCCCATACAAGTATAAAACTTTGAAAATCAAAAGCAAAGGGTTTTTAATCAAAATAAAACAGAAACTGTGACTAATGAACTTTACAAGTGAAACTAGGGGTCCATTTAAAAATCCAGTAAAGAAAGGAGATAAATGGAAATAAAAACTCTAAAAAACCTCTGCTTAAATAAATCTAAGTGCGGTAGTAGCGAGGTTGGTAGAAAACTTGCCTCGCATTCAGGAGGTCGTGGGTTCAAACCCCAGGCGTGTACAAGTTACTTTGTTTTCTATGTTACTTACATTTGTTATAAATCCTATAACAGACCTTGAGTGAAGGTCTGTTATAGGATTTATTTTTATTTTTGTATGTAGCCTATACAGGGCGTCCCACGGCTATACCACACGGAGGGAAAGTACCTTGAACATTGTAGGTGGAACATTTTACTGAAAGAGGACATTCAACATCATCATCATCAGCCATTTGACGTCCACTGCAGGACTTCTAACCATGAAGGGTTTTGCCATAATCGCCACGCTTGGCAGGCGGGTTGGCGATTGCAGTATACGGTTGGAATCTCAGGAAGACGCTGCTGCCCGTCTCCTGGTAATTGATTTCCTTAGTCGCCGTCTACGACATCCACAGAAGGAAACCGAGTGACGCTATTCTTAATCCGGCGCCACACGGATGGTGGTAATTTATATTTTATTTTATTTTATTTATTGCATTACACAACAGATAAGTAACATTGCATGTTATAATATCATGATGAAAGCTTATAATTTAGTTACATATCCTTTAACGTGTGATGACAGCATATAGTATACAATGAACACAAAAACTTTACACGTTCACAGTTCTCTCTCGCACATACTCGTAATCTTGTCGCGTCTATTGTTCATGCGCTCCACGGTTCTTTCATAGTACTCTAACTAGGTTTAGCCAAGAACCGACATCAGTCGTCTCACGTAAACCATCTGCGGATACGTCTGTGTACGGAGAGTGATCGGCATCGCATATTGAACGCGAGTGATAGGCGGGACGGGTAAACGGGGGATAAGGAAAAGCTAAGGTCCAAACAGCGAAAATGATCTAAAAACTTGCCTAATTTTGGAGCTGTTTTGGGAGAAGAAACATTACTGACTGACTGCGTCGTTGGTCTAGCGGTATCACACATTTTCATACTTTTTAAGTTTTTGATTTTGGAGAATGATTTATTTACAATTTACACTATTTTTAGCTACACTATTTTTAGGTAATCGGTTAAAATATGTTCTTTCATGGCCCACGTGACAGGCGTTGCCTAGTGTGGGAGTCAGCTTATTACTAGAAACGTACCTTTTTATGGCAATAAATACTTTATAATTATCTTATTTTATGTTATCACGTCTTAATGCCATGCCGGAGGTCGTGGGTTCGATCCCCACTGGGGGCTGCCGTACATATGTATAAGTAGCCTCAGTCTGTATGTATTTTCATGTATCTGCCTGGTTACCATAGCATAGGTTACGCTAGTTTGGGACCAGACAACTGACTGCGTTGTGTGAAAGTTATTTATTTATTTGTTATTTATTAGGGAACGGACGGATGTATCCAGCGTCGAAGACTTGTTTCGCTAGCCTATATTAGATTGCATAAAGTTTGTGTGTTCATTGTACAAAGTACAAAGACTTTAGATTATTTATAAAATACTAGTAATACAACCTATAACGTCCCGATGCAGGGCACATACGTTTTGATTGATGTAGCTATTTGCTAATTGTTCCGTGTGGCGCCGGATTAAGAATAGCGTCACTCCATTTCCTCCCGTGGATGTCGTAGAAGGCGACTAAGGAAATAAATTACCTGAAGACGGGGAGCAGCATCTTCCTGAGATCCTACCGCATACTGCGATCGCCAATCCGCCTGCCAAGCGTGGCGATTATGGCTTAACCCCTCGTGGTTATGAAAACCATGAGGGAGGCCTGTGTCCTGCAGTGGGCTTCGGCTGATGATGATGATGATTTGAAATTTTTTGTAGTATATATGTAAATATTAGTTTAGAGAAACAAAACATTTTTTAATCTTGAAGATATCACTCAAAAATTCATGAAAAGATCCTGTTTTGAATTGTGGGCAGAGTCGCAAAAGAGGCGCTTTTTAGAAGTCAAGTAATGGGGATCTCAAATTCTAAGCAAACAGAATCTTGACAGCGTACTTGAGACCGATCTCAATGGTTCGTTTTATTAATATGAACCGTATTCTTTTTTCAAGTAGTCGCAAAAGGTACTCACAAAGTAGTAAAATAAATGTCTGCCCTTGTGGAAGGCAATTTTTTGAGCAAATGTCAATAATTTCAGCGAAGCGATGTAACAGTCAGGTACCACGGAGCTTTTCGGGTTCTTGTAAAAAAGGCAAACAAGTGAACCGAAAATACAAAAGAATATGACGTCTTTATGTTAAATACATAGGTTTTTTTCAGAGAGGAATGATTTTCACAACGTTAATGATATTAGATGAGCAATTCAATTTGTCTCTTTGTGCACGTATGCTAGTGTGTGTATTTAAATTTTAACATAAACATGAAGAGCTATATAAAAAGTACTAAACTAAGAATGAGGGAATGATTTTCAAGAGTCTCGAGTTATTTTAAGACATCTATAAATAAGCTTGTGCAGGTTTGGTAAAACGAGTTTTAAAAGGATGGGCGGTCATGTTTAAAAATAACTTAATACTGTTAGATATTTTTGTAACATTTGGTAATATTCTACATAGACACGTAGGGATTATGTTTTACTTAAATTGTATTTTGTGGCTCTTTACTGTCAATCTTATCATTTCATTAATTAATCACATAATTATCTTACGACAACGTATCCTGTACTTAAGAAAGTTTAAGAAGCTTTTTACTTTATTTTAATGCGACCAAAGGCCCTGTTTGTTCGGACCCCTCCGCCCGTGTCACGTATTATTATCATTAAATTGACAGGCCTTAACGCCATGGATTTTAAATGAAAATTGCTTGTTTTCATCGTAACATCTGGACTGGTTCCTTTACTTTCTTTACTTTAAATTCGTTCCGTTGTTCGCCCTTACAAAAATATACCACAGTTATTACCACTGAATGTGGACCTCGACCCCGTGGCACAGCGGTAGTGCATCTGCATACCATGCGAGAGGTCCCGGGTTCGAATCCCGGCTGGGGACAAGAAAAAACCCCAGGTTGTTGTTTCTGGTTCCCACGACACAGGGTATCCTAGTGTGGGGCCAGAAGCAATGTATGTGCCTGTATGTAATTTTTTATGTTTATGTTTTATGTTTACTGAATGTTTTAGTGACGGAATGTTACATAATTACACACTGAAATTATATCTGCCTGCATAAATTGAGATTTTTATCTGCGCCAATTTACATCTCCTTGAAATAAAAACAGTAGTTTAATACTGAAATGAAATTGATATTGTTTGTATGGACTTAATTGTCGATCTCATTTAAGCTTATAGACTACTGTGTTTTTAGGAACATATAAATTAGCGCAAATAATAGACATACATACTTTTTGGAGCGGTGGTAGCCTAGTGAGTAGAACATTGGACTTGGAAGCGAGAAACCCAGGTTCGATTCCCAGTGCGGGCATGTACATATGACTTTATTTTTAAGTTATGTACATTTGTAGTTATAGTAGCAATACAACTAGCTAACCGTGAAGGAAAACATCGTGAGGAAATCTGAGTGTTTGAGCTATTTACATACCTCAGCGCTTGAAATCGCCAATCCGCGGTGGGCCTGTGCCCTACAGTGGGACGTACATAGGCTGCTTTTGTATGCATAATTTCAGAGCTTAATTATATAATTTTTTTAACAAATTTGAAAAAAATATATTTGTGTGGGAATCGTCCCGTTTTAACCTAAGGGTATTATCGACTCACCTCAACAATATTCTTGATGGCGTTGCCAGCTTGCGTGTAGCTGCCCATCATCCGGATCAGCGTAGAGTAGACTTGCTTATAAGCAAAACCCTCTGCCTGTCCGCCGGCTGTCAATACTGGTATTCCCCAGTAACTGGCGTAGCGTGCCACCGGGGAGATGACGTATTCGCAACCCGGCCCGATGAAGGCATCTGCAAAATTGAACAGTACTTCGAGATTTTCGTAGTTTTATGCTGGTGTACAAGAAATAACTATGCATCATGAATTTTGGGTGGTTTGAAAGCCATAGCAAAATAAACGTGCCTTAACACTTTCCAAAAATATTTCGATACAAACTCGGGTCAATGAGAACTATTGTTTTGATAGCCGGAGAGGCTGTATTAATTGTTCGCAAATTTTTTGAAACAAGATTTCTCAACTCGAAACAACATTTGTCAACTCAATTTTTTTTTATTTACTTAAGAGTACTAGTCTAAAAAGGTGGCATTTTAATTACTAATTAATGACATAACCGCGGCTTTGAAAGCGGCATTTAGTTCGATGAAAGAGGTGGTAGCGCCTCTGTATTCGACCTCTCGACCCACATTCGATAGGTCGAATTCAGAATTAATACTTAGATTACGTGGAGATTATGTAAAGTAGCTAACAAAGAAACTCCATATTTTTTCTTCGTCATGGGTTCGATACCGGCATGATCCAATGGATTTGTTTTCTAATTTATGAACATTTGTGATTCTGCAGTTGAAATACCACTCACTAACTGTGAAGGCAAACATGGTTAGGTATTGTTTGAAATCTCTAATCCGCAGTGTGCATTCTGAGAGAATGTCTCTACCCTGTAGCGGAAAGTATAGGCTACAAATACAGTGAAATACATTTTTCACACAGGTTCGCTCGTTATTAAGATAGGAATAATACTCTTGCTGGAATAAAATTCTTAAATTTGCAAGAATTATATTGTTGATGGCTGCAAACCTCCAAGAAAATTATGGAGAGGCACTCGAAGAAGAAGAAAAATGGCATGGTTCTCGAAATGCTTTTAGTTATAATTAATAAAGTGATACATCAGCTTGCCGATAAAGTCCACTAGCAGTTTAGAACCTTCTTTTTTATGGTAAATAAATAATATTATCCACTGCATTTGGAAAAAAACCCTGTTAAATAAAACCAACTTGTGCCTTAAAGAAAAAGGCATCACAGAGTCAGTAGCACGTTATAAGATATTAAAAAAATTAAGTAATGATGTAGGGTGGGGCTCACCTGCAGTTCCATTGATGTAAAACTCGAATGCTGCCAGTGGTCCTTCGGCTGAACTGCAATTGGTATCTCTGTAGTCAATCAGCAGCTTCCATCCAGGCAAAACACCGTCTGGTTTTGTTATATATTTCACCGCAATCTCCAGAATCGGCAAGACTTTGGTTAGAGACAATGTCTGCTCCGGATCGGCAGGAAGCAATACTCCAAACTTAACAATTTTTTTGTCAAACTGATTGTGCTCTGATCGCAGTCTCATATTAGGTTTCTTGATATAATATGAAATCAAACTTTGGTTTTGTGAATCACCAATAGCATGTGAGCTGTCGTACATAGTATATTTTTGCATGTTGGGATAGGAATATTGATCATCATCAAAAACAGTCACGTTTGTAAGTTTGTTTAGTTCTTGATTTTCAGTAACCACGTCTTCGGGTTTCCTCAGAAGAGCTCTTTTCTTTAGATTATTCTTTCTATGGTCTCTGCTATCATTGTGGATATGCCTCGCCCGCCTCGCATTATCGTAATCACGCTTGTGTTTTATCATATTTACACGTTTACTTACACTAACATCACACGAAATTATCACATTTATTATGCACAAATAGAGCATGAGGAATGAAATTAACCATGGTAATTTAGTCTGCTTGATTGCGCCGTTTTTAACCGCGTATGTTTTGGCATTTTGTGTATCGGCATTTCTTTCGCCGTTATCAATGTTCCGTCTTCTTTTATAATTGGCCCGATTGGCATAGAAAATCCTAAGTATTATTTTTCTGTAGTTTTGGAGTATCGCATTCACGATCCCCCTAAGCATTTTACTTGTCTTTTAACACATTTTGTTTTTCAGATCACCATTACAGTCATGTTAACCATCATGATATATCTAAGAATGAAAGAACGTTTGTATTACTTTTTGCTAATGCTCGGATCGTGTATGAAAACAAGTAGTTATATTACTAGCAGCGTAATCATGAGGCAAATAATTAAATTTGACCAAAAAATTATACGGTGAAGTAGGATCCACCACAAGTAATATTTTTTGCATTCCTAACTTCATAATACATACAGGTAATAAATTATATGTAAGCTCTTGCAAAATCTTACAAACTTAGCAAACTAACTGTAGGTCTGAAGAATAATTAAATGCAGTATAATTTATAACGTGAATACCTTAACATGTATTATCATTTTGTAGCTAGTTGACTACGAGATTAAATATGTTTCTGATTGAAGCAAAAAATTATAACTACTTAAATTACCCCCCGTTTCTCGTACAATAACTACCTGTTAATCTACTAGGAGCTAAGTAATTTTAAGTGCCAAATTACGGAATTTGAGATTTTTTTAACATACAATATAGGCGTGTGTCGAAATACGAAACAATTATTGCGGAGAAGCATTTAGAAAAAAAAACTGCTTATGATTTGCGTCACGTTAATGCCACCTGCATTCTCTGCTTGATGGTTCCTTCCTTCTTACTAAATTTGTGGTTTTTTTTTCAAAGTAGCACAAAATTGCAAATAATGGATTTCAAGATCCAGGTCGTTTTGGAGAAAAAATAGACTAAAAACTTGAACTTCAAAAAAATTTAGACTTTACTTAGGATACAGAATTGATGTGTGAAGTTATATATATGCTTACCGTACTCTTATAACATTAAATAAAATAATAACAGAAAAACAAAGACAAAAACTTTATGCTCCAAACATGACCTTGCAAATTAAGTTAGCTTTTCCTATTAACCAGCTCAACGTCTCGTATGATTCGAGTCACGTATCACACCTATGTCCAAACATCATCTCGATTGGAATTTTAGTTGATTCATCATAAGCAGCCTATATAGATACGTCCCACTGTAGGGCACAGGCCTTCTCTCAGAGAGAGAGTATGGGCTTAGTCACCACGCGTGCCCACCGTGGATTGGCGATTTCAAGCGCTGAGGTGTGTGAATAGCTCAGACACTCAGGTTTCCTCACGATGTTTTCCTTCACCGTTAGCGAGTGGTATTGCTACTATAACTTCACAAATCGATACCTTAATTCGCAAAACGAATAACTCCGTTTTAGTAAACTTTACAGGAGAGACTAGAAACTTCATAAAAAAATAACTAAAAGATAAAAAGGAAAAACAAAAATCTAGTTGGAAATGATTAATTTACTGAACTTAAAAATCCATTTAAAATAATATAAATCCTAAGCGTATAGATTTAATGGCGATTTTTGGATTTGATATATTTTACATTGACAAAAAATTAAACAGAAATTGGAGTTGTTTGGTTTTATTCAAAAAGTATTTACAAAGACAGTAATATAAAAATGAAACTTAGCTAGGTTAATTATTAATTATCGTAAGGTAGGGCATCGTAGTAACCCTGATAATCAAGGGGCATAGATGATTTTAATTGCTGTAGATCAGAATACTTCTTTTTTGTTATTTTGCGCCGCTCATCCAAGGGTTTTCCTTTGGTTCAGTAGTTTCCACTCGTCTCCAAACCTCAACTTGTAAAATATTTCTCCATTAGGCTTATATTGAAGAGCTTTTATATCAGTGACCTGTAAAAGAAAAACTTACTACACAAACTAAACTTGCTATAAATTAACCTTCAAAATATGTGGCGATTTTTTGTAGAAATAAATTGTACAGACACATTTTATGTAGAAATAAATTGTACACACACATACCAATATAAGTTCGTAACTTTACCTTTGGGTCACCCTTCATCTTTCCTGGGCGTATAGATTTGTAAAATGCTACTTGTTTAAAATCTTTAAAATAATCAAAGGTCAAATATTCACATTTATATCTGGTGTTCTTAGTTTTGGCCGTTCGACTGTTAGGCCACCCTCAGACTCATTCCATAGGAAACAACAGCCTTCTCCTGATTTCATGTCATAAATGCACCAGTTGTGGACACATAATTTGGTTTTGTAGTAATTACTTGAAACATTCGATCTTGGTGCCATTAGTACAGCTTGGAGGTCAGCTGTGAAAACAAATCGTTTGTTTTTTTTGTCTTTGTCTTTTTCAGCTCGAGCCTCAATTTTTTTCTGCGTATGTTCATTGTAGATATTTTCAGAAATATGACCCAATGCGTAACCATTACATGTTTCGCAAAGATCTTTTTTTGCTTTAAATAAAGATATTTTCTTTAAAATCAGTGTGTTCGAAAATGTGGCGATGCTTAATGGTTTGACACTCTTCTCATTGCATTCTTCTTTATAGAATTTGTAGAGCTGTTGCTTCGAAATAATGTCTGGTTGCAAATAGAGCAGGGAAGTTCTTTGGCGACAGTAATGCGAAGGTAGTTTTGGCAAGTCATCGAGAAACTTTTCCAAGAATACTTTTTCAGTAGAAGTAGTTTGAGACTGAGTTGAATGTGCAGGTTCAGGTGCAGGTGCCGGTGTAGGTGCAGGAGAAGTGTCTTCTAATTTCCAGTTTCAACAAAGAAAGTTATTAACGGAGAAGGTGTTCATAAATAATGTTTTGCACACATTTATCATGTCATCGTCCTTCTTCAAATAATAAACCAGAGTATTCTTTCTTTGCGAAGTTCTTGGATCCTTTCTGTCATGGTCTTTTAATGGGGATTACTTTTATCAAGCATTTAATATACACTTTCTTTTCTCCCCAAGTCATCGCCCAAAATCGATCAAACAAAGATTTTCTGTCCTCTTCTGTTATCATGTGACATTTCCGTACTCCATTTGTATTTTCCGTACATTTGCATCGTGCTTTCATTGCTTTCTTTGGCTTAGGAACGTCTCTAATCCATTTATCTGTCAGTTTTCTTTTTCCGTAGTATTCATTTCCCCTTTCTCTGTTCAGTCTATTTTTCTTAACATTCCATTCACTTTTTTTAACTTGACATCGCTTTTTCCTCTTGACGGGTTCACTTTGCTCCGAATCTGAACTATCGCTGTAATCTACTAATTTTATCGCTTTATTCAACGAAGTTGATATTGTGGGTTCAGTATCAACCACTGGGTCTTTAGAAATAATCTCATCATTTTGTGAAGGAATCACGTCACAGGTTTCATGTACGTATTGGTCAATGTATTCAAATGTTATATTATTTGTTGTGTTCCCTTCATCATTTGAAAGTACTAGCAGGCTGATTTGAGACCCAACATCTATATTTTGTAAAATATTCGTCAGTTGAGGTTCTGGACGGTCCAATAAACTAGGACTGTTTCCTAATTCATGCTCAGATGTTATTTCAAAGTGCGTTTGGTCGTTCGAAAATAAACTAGGGCTGCTTTCTAATTCAGGATTATTTGTTGGTATAATGACATAAGATTGTGCTTCAGAACATGTTATTTCAACGTGCATTTGGTCATTTGAAAGCAGCAAAGAGTCAGTATGAGATGTGTGTGCCCCATCGAAGTGAGAAGCAATGTTAGTATCTTCATAGCAATTTGGGAACTGGTTAGATTGAAACAATAAACTGTCTGGGTTAGTAATGTCGTCATTAGTTCTTTCAGGTTGAGAATTTGATGATTGCACAGACAGCAATATTCTTTTAGCTCGTGCTCTAGACATTTTCCTGCACCATTAAAAAAAAAAAACATAAAGCAAACAAAACCAAACAAAGCGTAAAGTAAATTAGACCACAAGAAGATACTCGTAGCCCCCACTCAAATAAAGGCAATTAGGCAGGTAGGTAGATAGTTAGGCAGCTAGGTAGGTAGGTAGGTAGGTAAGTAGGTAGGTAGACAGGCAGGTAGGCAAGAGGCAGGTAGGTAAGTAGGTAGGAAGATACATAGGTAGGTAGGTAGGTTCGTGGGTAGGTAGGTGCCTACCTACCAACCCACGTACCTGCCTAGGTGGGTAGGTAGGTAGGTAGGTACTCGTAGGTAGGTACTCGTAGGTAGGTAGCTAGGTAGGTTGGTAGATACCTACTTGGCAAGGCTAATTGAAGGTATTTTTGAAAAAAAAAAAGTAGAATACGAGAGGTAAACAAAGTATTAAATAACCAGAACTAAACATAGTACTCCCAAAAGCCGTTACGGCATATCGAACAACTCCAAACAAATATGCAAAACAAACAATAGCAAAACTATCAACTCCAAGCCCAGTGTTATCAAAACAATTTTTGTCTTTAAACAGTGCCAAAATAAAGTTATCAGTTAAAATAAACTATCAAAACACTTACCGCGTTGTATTGTCAACTGTTTAAATACTATATACAGTCTCTAAATAACTTATAAATAGTTTTAACTTTAGGAAACACGAGACGCATGCGCTTCCGTCGATAACGCCATAGAAAATGGCCGATGCAAGGGAGTTGTTTGTCAAAATTGAAACGTTCCGTTTCAAGTGGAGTTGTTTGATTTTCTAATAGCGTTTTACTTCCAAACGGCGCAAAAACGTGGAAATATTTGAATTGCAAACGGTAGAGAAAAAAATCTAGTTTCTTCCGGTACCAAAAAGTCATTTTCGACAAAAAGTGGAGTTATTCGGTTTGCGAATTAAGGTATCGAAATGTACATAACTTAGAAAACAAAGTCGTAGGTGCATGCCCGCACTGGGAATCGAACCTGGGTCTCCTGCTTCCGAGTCCAATGTTCTACCCACTAGGCTACCACCGTTTGTCTGTATGTATGAGGTAGAGTAGGCAGTCCCTGGTCTCTGCCTACCCCTCTGGGATACAGGCGTGAGTTCATGTTATGTTATGTTTGATGTAGAGTTTGCGTCCAATTAATTCACAGAAGTAGGTAGAGGAAGTTATGGAGAAGCTACTTTGATCAAATTGAAGAGAAAGTATACGCTGGTAAGGATACGCTGTCTGTCCAAGATCATAATGACGTACAAAATATTCCAAAAACCTATTTAGAAGCTAAAAATTCCACCCATGCCGGGACTTGAACCCGCGACCTCTGGCTAACCGTGTCAGCGCTCTCCCAACTGCGCTAATGGGCAAGTGCAAGCATCGGCGAAATTTCGAGCCACTTTACAAACTTCTCTGTATTACGTACAGCCAGCGACATCTGGCCGACGATATTTACAATTTAAAATTGTCCTCAGCACGAGTTAGTGCAAAAAAAAGAATATAAACAAAATATTCTGTAAACAAAATCAACTTGTCATAATATTGTTCCAAGGTAGGTAGGTAATTCATTAAAGCATTGTTTTTTAAATATCACCTATGTGCACACAGGCAAGAGATTAAAGGTCAAATATTCGATACAATACCGAGTAAACAAATCAGTTACCGCAAACGAATTCAACGTTAGCTGAAAGTTGCAAATGGTATGAAATAAACATATTTGTGATATTGTATGGAATCAGGCGTTACTTAGCTATCATCATCATCATCATCAGCCACTTAACGCGCACTGCAGGACACAGGCCTCCCTCATGGTTATTCTAACCATGAAGGGTTTTGCCATAATCGCCACGCTTGGCAGGCAGGTTGGCGATCGCAGTATGCGGTTGGAATCTCAGGAAGACGCTGCTGCCCGTGTGGCGCCGGATTAAGAATAGCGTCACTCCATTTCCTTCCGTGGATGTCGTAGAAGGCGATTAAGGAAATCAATTACTTTGCTATGTTCCGCCAAAATCCCACAAGCACCATGCGGTTAGTTAATGCCCCGCCCTAACATATTTGTTTAGTTTTTTATGAAAGTTTTTTGTGTATTATGTTTTAAGATCGCTGAGAAATCGAACCATGAATTGAATATGAAAACCGGCCAAGTGCGTATCGGGTCACGTGCATTGTAGGGTTTCGTAGAGCTACCTGCTTTACACAACTAACAACTTCATAAAAGCAATTTTCAATAGAATTTGTACGAAGTTTTCCTTTCATAAGTTGGTCGACTACTACTTGTGAACTTGTAAAGCTTACAAGCTAGGAAAACTATAACAGCTATGATAGTTTTTCTTTTAACTTCATAATATGTGCTACTGCTCTGAATTTTTTCATGTTTCTATATTCAACGATTTAGCCGGGAGAGGGGGAGGTGCTCTACCCTAACGAAAATTGGCGCTTTAAAGCTTAATGTTTCGCAAGAATCGTGCGCCCAGTCATAAACAGTAAATTTTCTGTGAAGTTTTAAATATGAGATTGGAGTGTTTTAAATATGAGATCGGAGTGTTTTAAATATTAGATTGGAGTGCCGAAACAAAATTCGCTCTGTGATAATAAGACCATTCTGTCGTCAAATCTAGGTGTATGGGAGCCCCTTTTAAAAAATTATTTTATTCTATTTTTAGTATTTTTTGTTATAGCGGCAACAGAAATACAGAGTGAACATTTCAACTATCTAGCTATCACGGTTTATGAGATACAGCCTGGTGACAGACAGAAAGACGGACAGTGGAGTCTTAGTAATAGGGTCCCTTATCCTTTGGGTACGGAACCCTAAAAGAGGTACATTCCTCAAACGTACGTTGCTTCAAGCTGAGGTCGAAAATGTTACAAAAATACACCATTGAATATCGTTTGTCGAAAAATAAGCCTTACACGATCAGTTTGTGAAAAGTGTGACTATGCATATAAAAGATATAGGCACATTCCTGGTGTACAAAGAACATGCTACAAACATAACGTAAACTCACGGCTGTATCCCAGAGAGGTAGGCAGAGACCAGGGACTGCCACTTGCCACGATCCTGACAGATCACTTTCACTTCATCAACATTAATTTGTCGACAAAACAAATATATCAAGCGAATGTGGGTGGAAAGGCCGCTGAGGGATGTCACAGGCGGATATGCTTCGACCAAATAGGGGATGTATTAGTAAAGGGCAAGATAAAAATTGCCCGAACATTCTATATAAATATTTTATTTATTTGACAAAACAAGCAGTTACACAAAAAAAATAGTGTAATTTATCAACAGTATTAAAGATAATTAAATGTACAACCAGCAGCGTGTTCTGCAGTTGACAATTCTTTACAATTCGTCGAGTACACGAATGTGGTAATATGTTTAAGTGTTTGTTTACGCATAACACACATGCGTGAAACCATTGTTTATTATCGCGCACACAGGTGACGAGCTCGGCTCTCGGCAGACCTGCACAAGTCGCGATCGAGTCAAGCTATTTTTAGAACCGACGGTCATTATGAAGTCACGGCCGTCTTACGTCTGACTTGCTTAGAACAAAAAATAACCTGATCCTAGCAACTTGGTGGAGGTGGCCACTTTGAATGTATGTATGGTTGTCGGGAGGTAACAAAAAACCGGCCAAGTGCGAGGCGGAGTCATAATGCACAGAGGGTTAAATTCTGCATACTTTACTGGTTTGTGCTAGCTATAGATAGCATAACACCAGCATAACTGATTTTCAGTTGGGACCATATTTTCAGTTGGGACCATGAAGATACAGAAATAGATATTGACATGGATGAACGTTTATAACTTATAGATAGACAGTACCTACAAAACTAACACTTAGCAAAAGAGTTTTCTTGTCGCTTTTTAGACAAAACAAATTATAGACACAAATTGTGAAACAATCATTAAGATTCCCGATAAAAAGACAGCATGCAATGGAAATTTATTGAGGAAACGAATACCTACCTACATACATACATAAACTCACGCCTGTATCCCAGAAGGGTAGACAGACACCAGGGACTGCCACTTACCAGGATCCTGACAGATCACTTTCGCTTCCTCAACATTCATGAGTCGTCGCATGCACGCCCGCCGGTTTCGGGTACTTTTTATCTTGTCCTTTGCTAATAATACCTACCTATCATCGTATTTCAATTTCTTTTTTTTGATCGTTTGTCATGTTCATAGATGTTTTATTTCCTTAGATATTTTGTCCATTTCTGTCATGTGTAGTGAAGTATTTCATTACAAACCTAATCCTACTCGCACGTGCCCAATATTATATAACGTAAATTGCGTACATTTTGTCCTAAACTGGCTGGCTACATAAAGATTTCTTTTCAGCCTAGTACTTGTAACTTGAGCCTCACACCCGAATAGCTACCCGAAAGCCATATTGAACGCAGATGTTCTGAAGGGCCATAGGCACTTCCGATAAAAAATTCTCACGATAACAACGTGCCAAGAGGCATAGTGGTTCAATGTAATATTGCGAGTACGACCTACCTTAAAATTAAGTCCCACTGCAGGTCATAGAGCCTTCTCTCGGAGAGAGACAGAGTGAGAACTTCATCACCACGCATGCACTGTGAATTGGCGATTTCAAACGCCAAGATTTCCTCACGCTGTTTTTCCTTCGCAGTTTGAGTGGTATTGTTACTTAGAGAACACTTTTTTGTATACAAAAAATGAAATTTACGCAGATATTTCGTAACTTAAGGGTACAGACGGATGATGTCGTGTGATAATGACTTCGAGTAATCCAGAAAACCTTTGGATTTACGAATGCACGTAATTTAGAAATCGAATTCCTTTGGTAACTACACGGCGGGATTTGAACCCACGACCTCTTTAACATCGAGCCAGAGTTGTACCGATCAGCTACCACCCCTCCTAGTCACATTTACCATTATACCCTTACATACTAAAGTATGTTTATTGGTTTGCACTCATTTCACGCCCCAATGACTTTGGGCGATAACCGTGACGACACGACATCGTTGGAGTAGTATTGATGCAACGTTCACACAACGTTCGCACAACGGTTTTAGTAAATGTATGAAACTGCCAGACGCATGATGTGCTATGACGCTAATGTGAAACCGGCCAACGGAGCAACGAACCTGCGATTTTTTTGCACACAGTTTATATGCCAGAGTTAGAGATAGCTTAGACGCGTGAGTCTGAGACGCGGGCACTGTTAATAATAATAATAACTTCCACACAGCACAATCTATCTAAACGGTCAGTTAACTTACTACAAACGAATCATAGATAGCCTAGATTTAATCTTTCCGTACAAATTATGTCATTTATTATTTATGTCTATGCTTGTGATGTCCAAGGCTGGTTAATTACCACAGAACAAGGCGTCCTTGTTTTAGGACACTCGACGTTACTGTGTTCGGAATTGCACAACAATTAAAAGCAATAAATCAGAAATACCGACTTAGTAAACGTTTTAGTCATAACTTACATAAGCAGCCGAAGGTCTGTGTCCTACAGTGGGACGTACCCACTGTAGGACACGGACCTTCTCTCAGGGAGAGAGTATGGGTTTAATCACCATACGTGCCCACCGCGGATTGGCAATTTCCAGCGCTGAGGTATGTGAATAGCTCAGATACTCAGGTTTCCTCACGATGTTTTCCTTCACAGTTAGCGAGTGGTATTGCTACTATAACTTCTCAGATATATATAACTTAAAAAACAAAGTCACAGGTACATGCCCGCACTGAGAATCCGAGTCCAATGTCATATGAAATAGCATTAATCAGTAGAATTCTAAGTGACCCGATCGGGCCAACATAACAATGGTTTTTAATTCTTTTTTTTTTCAGCTCATTTCTAACAGGTTAAACTTATTGATACTTTAGCGCGTCGGAGACTGGAGGCATTCTTGGTTAAATTATTGCGGGTCGCTGGTCTGCCTTCCGATCGTTTACCCAATCTCGGCTATCGCTCTGTGACTTATGATAACTTTATACCTGTGGGTTTAAGGTGGTGACTATCGCGATTAGATAATGCGAGAGTCCGGGGGACAAATAATTTAGTGTTCTGTGGAGGCACAAATGAAATATCAGAAGGTTGCGTAAAAGGTGAAAAGCCTGTATTCGAATATTACACGCATAAACTGGCTTACACAGGAGGTTACACTCAGATAGAAATTAGAATTAAAACAACTAAACTCCTAAAAATTTGACTTATCTCAAAGGGGTTCGCGGGACTAGTGGCTGGACACAGTCGTCCACGCTTGGTCGTTGCGCTATCCTACTTGTTGACTCAGCGTTCTAAGTCCCTACCTGCCTATTAAGATTGCAAACGTTTTCTGCACAAAGATGACCTCGAAGATGACTTTACTGCAAGTCTAGGATTGCATTGCAAATTTTCATATTCAATCTATCTATCTATCTATATCTGATACGAGCAATTCTTGTATATATAGAATCTCGGAAACTGCCCCAACGATTTTCATGAAATTTAGTATGCATTGGGTTTCTGAGACATCGCTTTATCCGTGTTTTGGGGCAATTAAAAACTGCTAAAATGTCATTAGAATCATCATCATTATCATCATCATCAGCCATTTGACGCCCACTGCAGGACATAGGCCTCCCTCATGGTTTTCACAACCATACGAAGAATACGAAGGTAAATTTCGCCACTCCGCTCACGTAGGAAATCGGGCGGTCCCGAAACCAGAAGACGCCGGTTCGAGCCTGTCTCCAGTCTGATTGTTTTTTCCTTTTTTTCCCCTTTTTTTCGTCGTATCGAAACATAATTTCCCAAAAACACGACTAAACAAAAAAAAATGCCGAGCAAAGCTCGGTCAACCAGGTAGCAGTTTTAAGTAATGGAGGAAAATAGAAATGGTTTGCGTGGAACACACGACTAGTATGTCACTCTTTGTGACTCTTGGCTTGACATACTGTCGCTTGTCTAGATCGTCTTGCCTGGGCCGCGTTTAATACAACTAACTCAAACTTTATTATGACACTAGCCGATTTGTACAATCAGGGCCGGTTTCTGAATTGAGAATTCCACTAAGTAAATACTTAAGTAACGTTCTGTCACGCTCGTTTCTGAGAAATTCGAAGAGACAGCACTACAGTTAACTATTTACTTAGCGAAATTCTCAATTCAAAAACTGACCCTTTATCTTCCTACTTGTTAATCTGTGGTTAATCGGTGGTGGTGTGTTTGTGCCTGGTTTCTGCTTGAAAAAGTGGGAGGGAGGGCGGTGCATTAACTAACCGCATGGTGCTTGTGGCATTTTGGCGGAATTTAGCAAAGTAATTTTCACATTTTTTACGGCTATGCAATGTCGAGTTCGAATCGAGTTGACATAGTTAATTCTACGAAATGAGGCCCTACTTGTTTCAAAGCTCTAATTGTAGAGATTTGATGACGACTGAGTCAGTTGTTTTCTGTTTTTTATATCCATATATAGGTAGATAGAGAACACTTTATTCTACATGTACAAGGAAGTTGCACAGATATACAATATTGAAGAAAATTTTATTCAAATTGCATGTAATTTTAGCCTCGTAAAGTATGTCGCGGAAAGAGTATGCAATGTCTATCTAAATATAGCACAGTAACTCAATGGTGATGCAAGCTAAATTACGGTAACTTACGTCAATTATTATGAATTGCATACTTGGAATCGTTGAGGTCAGAGCTTCGATTAGCGGACGTGTGTTTACGTCTAAAGGTCTACTGTTTTTAAAACAGCGCTAACTCAAAGTAGATTTTTTTTCGCAATATTTGGTACAAATAAACAACCGTTCAACAAATCATATTTAAAAATAGCTTCACTACTCGACACTTATGAAGCTGAAAGCTGAAGTATGTTTGCGATATAAACAAAACCATATTATTTGATATGTGGCTATTTTGTGAAATAAAGCCAAGGACTGTAGTAATATATATATATTGAGTTTTTGCCGTTTTGATGGTTGATGTGCATAAAATCGATGACTTATTTTGTCTACTATCTTTGACAATAGGATGATCAGTGTTTTTTTTATTGTTTATTTAATTAGAGTTCATTTCATAGTAAAAAAATACATAATTTTATACAGCACGATCAAACCTCAATTTGTGTGAACTAGATATATTGATAAACTTTCATTGCGACCTGGCATATCGTTTGTAAATCCGTTTGTACAGGAATAGCCGCTTGATGAGCCCTCTTATGAAGCAGTCAAGTCGCTTTTAAAGTAAGTTACACTACCGTAACGTTATTGTTACTAGGTCGAAGGACTGAAACGTCATTCCAGTCGGTCACAGTCACGCAAGTTTGCCAAATTCATTCATCCTATTTCATTCGCATTCCGTGTTACGCGATAAGAGCCGCTCAAGCTAGCTAGCGTACAACAATAGAATTTGAAACACCAGTCTCACTAAGCCACTTCATCGTCATCAGTGTCAGATCCCATCGTCCTTTGTTATGGACATAGGTGGGGGTTGAGCTGTGGCAATTTTAACAGGCCGACTGTCAAAATTGCCACAGCTCACGTACTTTTGATGACCTCGTGGCGCAGCGAGAGGTTCCGAGTTCGAATCCCGGCTGGGGACAAAAAAAACCCCAGGTCTTGGATGTTTACATGTTTGTGATGTCGTTGTTTCTGGTTCCCACTACAAAGGGTATCCTAGTGTGGGGCCAGAAGCAATGTATGTGCCCGTATGTAAATGTTTATGTTTATTTCCACAATATGGTAACCTAACCTAACCGACAGCCTGCTTTTCCGGGGATGCCTCAAAGAAGAGGAAACACCCGCCCACGTGACCATTCACTGTGAAGGCGTGGAAAAGCAACGGACTGCCATCATTGGGAAGCTGGGATCCCTTCAGGAGGCCTGTAGTGACATCAGAGCACTGCTGGCCTTCTGGAAAGAAATAGGCTGGCTGGAATGAGCTCACAGCTTTGCTACGTACAATGACCCAACCATGAGGCTAAGTGCGGAAATCTCAAGTCTAGTTAGCTAGTTAGTTAATCTCAGGTCTAACTAACTAACTAACTAGGTGGGGGTTAACATGTCCAGGTGGGGTTTCGCGGACAGGGATAATTTGGACCGTTTGTGCGGAACTTCTCAGATGATGGGCCATCTTTTATTATTTATTTTTATTTTATTTATTTTTTTACTTACGACAACCAGTAGCTTATACACTAATACATTATAAATATGTAACTTAAAGGGTTTAAGGGTAGGTGCCTAGCATATTAGCATATAAAAACTGCGGTGGTAGCCTAGTGGGTAGATTACATTGGACTCGGAAGCGGGAGACCCAGGTTCGATTCCAGTGCGGGCATGTACCTATGACTTTGTTTTCTAAGCTATGCACATTTGTGAAGTTATAGTAGGAATACCACTCGCTAACGGTGAAGGAAAACATCGTGAGGAAACCTGAGTGTCTGAGCTATTCATATACCTCAGCGCTTGAAATCGCCAATCCGCGGTGGGCACGCGTGGTGATTAAGCCCACACTGAGAGAAGGCCTGTGCCCTACAGTGGGACGTATATAGGCTGCTTACGCCTAGCATATTAAGGTTGGCATAGCGTGCACTTTTGATAGTGTATAATTTATGTATAATTTTATATATCTACAATTAATCTTTAAAATCTAAAAAGTAAGAAAACATTATATTGCACTAATTAAATACTATGTTAGTGTACAAGATTAAGAATAGCGTCACTCCATTTCCTTCCGTGGATGTCGTAGAAGGCGACTAAGAAAATACACTACCAGGAGAGGGCAGCAGCGTCTTTCTGAGATTCCTACCGCATACTGCGATCGCCAATCCGCCTGCCAAGCGTGGCGATTATGGCAAAACCCCTCAGGTTAGGAAAACCATGAGGGAGGTCTATGTCCTGCAGTGGACGTTAAATGGCTGATGATGAAGTGTACAAGGGCGTGCTTAGCGCAAGAAGCATTCCAGAAGCATCTTTCATCGAGGCCTGCGTGCCCTAACACCGGCGCCAGGAGTACCTGATGATGCAACTGATAACGCAGTCACCAGTCACGGCCACCAGTTCGCTGGGCGGACGATCTGAAGCAGATTGATGATTGATTGATTGATGGATAAGGATGGTCGAGGACAGAAAGCAGTAGCGTGCCTTGGGGGATCGAACTATTGAAGGTTATTTCTTGATACCTGTAATTTATTTTTTATATAGCCTATATACGTCCCGCTGCAGGGCACAGGCCTTCTCCCAGAGAGAGATTATGGGCTTAATCACCACGCGTTCCCATCGCGGATTGGGATTTTCAAGCACGGGGAATGTGAACACCTCAGACGTACGAGTGTCTGGGGTGTTCACATTCCCCAGTGGTATTGCTACTATAACTTCACGCCCTTTGCTTAATGCAAGAAGTATAGCGAAGATGTACTACGGTGAAACTTGCAAAAAGAACGGCAATTACCAGGTCACTCGATATATTTTTAAAAGATTGACCCTTTAAAAACGCTTTGCAAGTAAGGTTTCATACGCTGAAATTGTATAACCCCAAGGGGATTGGTAGAGGTTTATAACATTTCAATTAAATTTAGGTACCTGCTTATTTATTTAATGACTATTCATATTGTCTCAAGCCTTCCTCGAGTGTATGAAAATCACTATTTACATGATGGCAATATTTGTAAGGAACTTTTTACAAAAACAGCCTATAAAAGAAGATATGATGTTTTTCCCTTCGTGAACCCTGGTGAACATTAATGGAGCCCCTTAATGTCAAATACTAAGATGAAAACATTCAAGCTTCTAAGTGTGCGCAATCAAAAGACCATTTATGTCATATTGTTCGTACCATCAAATTCGCTATTCAAGACTAAAAGGGCACTTCCTGTTGACCTAGAATATAAACAAGTAAGGTCTTAAACAAAGGGAAATAATCGTTAATGCGTAGTTATTCCACATCAAAACATGTTTTTAAGTATACAAAAGTCTCTTTGGGGAGATATTTAATTGCATATCAAAAAAAGTAACACACATCTAGTAAGTCCCATCATGTACATACATACATAACCTCACGCCTGTATCCCAGAGGGGTAGGCAGAGACTAGGGACTGCCATTAGCCACGTTCCATTCTGAACTACTTTTCCCATCACGAATGTTGTATTATTTTTTCTAGTTGTGAAAAAAAATGTTCTTTGTCTAACTATCTATATTGCTAAGACATCATTTGTTTGACTATGCTACAAATTAATTAACTAATAGTAATAACTTCCACGCAATACATTCACTTGACCTGGTCCCAAACTAGGATACCCTGTGCTATGGTGACCAGGCAAGGACGTTACAAACAAAATACACCCAGACTGAGGCCATTGTACCCACGACCTCTGTATTGGTAGTTAAGCGCCTCAACGGCTAGACCGTCGAGGCAGTTGATAAACTCAAAGTTTATCAAGACATTGTGCAAGAAATTAAAAACGCACATCAAAATTATCCATTATTTATTTCCTCAATCATCATCATAAGCAGCCTATATACGTCTCACTATAGGGCACAGGCCTTCTCTCAGAGAGAGAGTATGGGCTTAATCACCACTCGTGCCCACCGCGGATTGGCGATTTCAAGCGCTGCGTTATGTGAATAGCTCAGACACCCAGGTTTCCTCACGATGTTTTCCTTCACTGTTAGTGAGTGGTATTGCTGCTATAACTTCACAAATGTACATAACTTAGAAAGAAAAGTCATAGGTACATGCCCGCACTGGGAATCGAACCTGGGTCTCCCGCTTCAGAGTCCAATGTTCTACCCACTAGGCTACCACCGCTCCTCAATGTATAGCAGAAATGGTTATGAAAACCATGAAGTAGGCCTACGTCCCACATTGGGCGTCAAATGGCTGATGATGATGATGATAGCAGAAACACTTTGTGCATATCAGACGTACTTGCATTTTAAATTGACTTATCGTTCCTTATGAAGCGCAGAACTGGTGCAATTAGTATTAAAAGCTGACCGTATTTGGAATGTTTATATAGTACCTATAATAATTTTAATTTTGAGACCGCCAACAAATGTTTTAAGAGCCAGTTTCGGAATTGATAATATCGCTAAGCAAATAGTTAACTGTAGTGCTGTCTCTTCGAATTTCTCAGAAAAGAGCGCGACAGAACGTCACTTAAGTGTTTAGTTAGTTCAATTCTCTGTTCAGAAACCGCTCCTAAGTCTATAAGGCCGAGAATTGTTTCATTTCAGTGTTCAAAACTTTGAACTCGTTTTTCTCAAAATGGCGGTCATGTGAGTTGACATTATATAGCTTAAACGCATCCAAATGTACCTTAAGTCTCCATTTAAATCGACTTTTGTATGAAGAATTTTAGTTAAATGCTGTTTAAGCCAAATTTAAGAAAGTAGTGCAGGTCGGCCTTAAAGTTCTATCACGTATTTAATTCCCCAAAGCCTCAGTTTTATCAAGCATCGATCCCAAATCCCAATCGGAGTAGGTATAAGGAAGCAAGAGACAGAAGAACTGTTTTAGATTTAAGTCAGCAGGATTTATTTTATTTATTTGAGACTTTTATTGCACTTAAGTTGAAAATACGTTTAAAACATTCATGAAAAAATCGCTATGTAAAAAACCCTATTATAGAATAGACGAGTATATGAACGATGTAAGCCCTTGGTAGTAAACCAATTCCACAGCAATTTCATTGTTATTTAATTATTAATATTATAATTGATTTAGTTTTAAGAAGGTGTACTGCACATTAATAACTATAGCACACATTTTATAGCTGACAAGAACTCAATCTGCAGGTTTGCTAAAGGTCATTCGAATGGTGGCGTGGTGGCCGGGTCACCTATCTCCCTCTAAAATGGTTGAGACTGGTGATGGCTGCCCCGGGTGAACGGGTGCTGTTCGTGTGTCTGGCCGCAGCATTAATGTTTTTCTTACTTTTGTAAAAAGTGTTATTTTGGCTTTTAAAGTTATTGGTGGCTATCACGGAATCATATCATATAGGCTTTGATGTATAACTTTAAGATGATTTGAGAAAAGATGGTCAGAGTGAAGTTTTCATTCCCGCTGCCTTTTTCCCCACTACAAATACGGCCCTAAGGCAGCGGCTAACATAGTAACATACATTGACATTCAGCAAACAGAATTAAAATAAATAAATTACAAATTATAAATTACATTGAAATAAATTATTGATTTCTGATTTTTTATTTCTGTGCAATACGGCGGACTTAATGCCATAAGCATTTTCTATCCGTAAACCGCAGGAGGTTACACACATATCCTGTTTATGCAAAGCTACTAGCTACTATTTATTTAAAGGAGGGGTGTATTTGTATTTAAAATACACCCCTCCTTTAAATAAATAGTAGCTAGTAGCTTTGCAGTTTGTCTGAAAAAATGGCGTTTAGTACCTAATAAGTAGGGTTGCCAATTTTTTTTTTATAACGTAAAGGACAAATACTTATCTTGGCAAAAAAACGGGATTCTAATTTTTTTCCCGGGAAAAATTAAAAACACGTATTTTACGTTACTAGTTTTAAAGAACATATCATTATGTTTGATTTTATATACTTGATAAATTCAACGAAGCTATATTAATAGTTAACGGGACGGGACGTCCCGGGAAATATGGGACGTCCCGGAAAATACGGGACGTCCCGGAAAAAAAGGGAGGTCCCGGGAAATAAGGAACGTCTGGCAACGCTAGTAATAAGGCCACCAATTGTACTATACTTTAACGTTGTTTAAGGCTCAAATGTAATTCTTGGTGTACGTACAATAAACTGTGTTCTATATATCTATCTATTTAACACTATAAATATTCTCACAAGTTAATGTGCAATGTAAATGCAACCAAGCGTTGACTCTGTTCCCCAGTCTATATACTTGCTACTGTATGGCACAAACCTTCTCTAAGAGAGGGCGTTAGAGAGAGACAGAGAGAAAAAATATAGATAGATAGAAAACACTCTATAGTACATAGAAAAAGAAACTACACGTATAAATAAGATAGATACAAACTTAAGCACCACGCGTGTTAAGCGCAGATTGGGACGCGAAACGCTAACGACTGAAATAATCCTTACTAATATTATAAACGCGAAAGTTTGTGAGTATGGATGGATGTTTCTTTCACGCAAAAACGGCTGAACGGATCCGGATGAAATTTTGCAAACAGATAGATTATAGTCTGGATTAGTATATAGGTTATTTTTATCCCGGAAAAATAACACATCAAAATTACCACGCGAACGAAGTCGCGGGCAACAGTTAGTCAAACATAATTTAACATGCAAAGATGCAAAGTACGGTATACATACCATATACATGTACCTACACCAAATTGGTAAGACATTTTCATTGCTGTGGGTGCGGCGAATGCAAAGTGATATAACAATATCGTGTAGATAGAATAATAAAAATTACAATTAACATGATTGAGAGATTGTACAGAACACTTTTTGCAAATTAGATCTGTAAAAAATAGATACGATTTTTTCCTCAGTAGCGCTAGTGTTACTTCCTGGAGCCCCTTCATCATCATCAGCCATTTGACGCCCACAGCAAGACATATGCCTCCCTCATGATTCGATGTTTAACTCTAAGTCACCATGAAGTACTGGGTAATTTAAAAAGACTGTATTTCCCACATACGCTATGGCAGCAGCATACAATAATGGCCCTATAAAACCATTTCACATAGGCACGCGCCATGAAACTAAGCGAACAAGGCCATGCTACACCTTATTCGTCTGACATTGACCTTGGCTAAGAGTGTTCATAAGATCATGGCCAAAGGTCACCTTTGACACATTGGACAGAATTTTATGAATACACTCTCTTTCAGATATGTTGTGGACGCCGAGACGGGTTAGGTGGAATTAGGTTCGCACTTAGCTGTAGGCTGAACGAGGCCTTTTATATTGTGTAAATGTAGCGAACCCCTAAAATGTGTTAGTCTAAGTTAGGTTCGCAGATAGTTGTATGTTGAACGAGGGCCTTTAAATATTATGTAACATTTGTAAATATGGTGCAAGACCAGTGGAAAATTCCACCGACATCTGTGATTGGTCGAACGGCTGGCCCGAATAGTATATAAGCCGGAACATTCACTGCATTAGCATGAGCTTTCAGTTAGCTACTACACCACCCTGAACCTGGAAGAAATAAACAGCTATCGAGAACCACTGGAAGTTTGCATCACCACCTATACAGTCCACACCCCATTTAGTCAGATATACAAAAAATACACACACAAACAGTCGTGGATAAATTACCTAAAATGTAGTACCTTTCTTTGTTGTCACTATTTTGTTTAACCTCCTCAGTCCTGACCTTGAAACTAACAATTGAAAACCATTAAGTTTTTAATTAGTCTGTAAGTTCAAGTGTAACACATCTGTAACACGTATTATTGGCAATAAATGGTTATTCATTATTCATTGTTATTCTCAAGGTCAGGACTGAGGAGGTTATATTAAAAAGAAAATTAAGTGTGAATGTGTGAACGATACTATCCTGAGACTCGAAACCTGTGACTCGAAACGTTGCAAGTAAACCTAAGCACTAGAATTGTCCGAAATCATGCACCAAATCCTAATGATTTCAATCGTGTAACTGGATTTAGGATTTGCTTAGAAGCAAACAGATTGTGCTTGTGTTTCAGCATAAAGAAACTAATCGATCAAATTCAATGTGTCTTGGTACGCTTTGTGATTTATGGCTTCCACGTGGGATAAGAGTTATATTTCTGTCTCTTAAAAACAATATTTTTATGAGTCTCAGGCTCAATGGGAAACATTTTCCACTCGATAAAAACGTCATAGTTTTATTACTAATAAAATTTCCAATATTTTATCACCGGTCTTCTTAGGGAATTGGGGACTTGAGCAATCTATTTATTTGCGATCCCTAGAGCGGGAGAGCTCGATAAATAATAGAGAAATAATAACGTTTTGATTTAACTAAGTGTACCAAACGCACTATAGACATCCGAAATTGGGGTTTCTTTTCTTCAATACGAACAACTTTCACGTTGTGGAAATTTTGAAATCGCGAAATAATCCTGTTCCATACTATTTTACCACTTGCGGCATAGCATAAGCAGCCTACATACGTCCCACTGAAGGGCACAGGCCTTCTCTCAGGGAGAGAGTATGGGCTTAATCACCACGCGTGCCCACCGCGGATTGGCGATTTCAAGCGCTAAGGTATATGAATAGCTCAAGCACTCAGGTTTCCTCACGATGTTTTCCTTAACCGTTAGCGAGTGGTATTGCTACTATAACTTCACAAATGTACATAACTTAGCCTCAGTTTCTGAAAGAGTGTTAAAATGTAACAAGAGATTAATCTAAGATTAATTCAAAATACCAGCACGTGATTGGCTGAAATTAGCTTGACGTGAGATTAACATGAGATTAACATTTGATCGCTCTTCTAGAAACCGAGCGTTAGAAAACAAAGTCATAGGTACATGCTCGCACTGGGAATCGAACCTGGGTCTCCCGCTTCCGAGTCCAATGATCTACCCACTAGGCTACCACCGCTTACCACTTGCGGAATTCAATATAATAACTTCCATACAACACAATCACTTGTCCTGGTCCCAAGCTAGGATACCCTGTGCTACGGTAACCAGGCAAGGACATCACAAACATGGAAATACACCAAGACTGAGGCCACTTGTACAAATGTACGGCGGCTCCCAGTGGGAGTCGAACCCACGACCTCTGTTTTGGTAGCCAAACGCCTTAACGGCTTGACCAACGAGGCAGTCGTTGGTCGTATGCTGGTAATATCAATTACAAAACCCCTCCTTTTAAGTCGGTGGACTTTGACAGTTAACTATAGAACACTACCCTGAGCGTGGCCCGGCACGCACTTGGCTGGATTTTAATTTATTGGTCGCCGAAGATTATTTGGCACACACTTCACACACAGACGATTGCACTTGCACACAATGCCAAAAATGTGGTCGCACAAACAGAATTCCATGTCTCTATAATCAAATTAATTTCGACCTCTCAGTCGGCATAAGGTATTATTATTCATTATACTGAAATATGAAAAATTATTTGTGGTATATTTGCAGTTGCTTATAGAATTACCATTTCACTCGCCACCGTGCCAAGTAGACAAACAGACTTAGGCTTACTTACTTATCCAGTGACTTGGGGCTGGATAAGTAAATTAATAGATAAATACTTATGAAGGGATAAACTAATGAATAGCTGATTGACAGGCTTGTCAGTCTAAAGTAAAGTAAAGTAAAGTAAAGTATCGTTTATTTATGTCACTGGGTTAATAAAATAGATCTTTATAGTGCATTCCATGTGCTGCCCGTCTGGGCGTATGAATATTCTTGCAAGCATGCAATAATTATTTATTTGTATGTCATATTAAAATTATAAAACTCTTGTAATTAAATGTCAAAACTAAAATTAAGTTACACATTAAATGGTTTTATCCTCTAAAAAGTTAATAATTCTGTAGTAACATTTATCAATCAGTAACTTAAATAAACTGCTGTTGAATAAATTTAAATGCATGTTCTTATATCGTTTGGATTCTTATTATTCTTATCATTGAAGCCATAAATAAAACACCTAAGGGCCAGTTTCTGAATTGAGAATTTGGCTAAGTAAATAGTTAACAGCTGTAGTGCTGTCTCTTCGAATTTGTCAGAAAAGAGCGTGACAGAACGTTACTTAAGTATGGGCCCATACAATTTATCTATGGACAGCTCTGCATATGGTGTAAGACATAATTGGACTTATTCACTGGATATAGCTTATCCAATGATAAATAGATAGATAGGTAGTGCTTACTCACAATAAAGCTGGGAGGTGACCAAAAAAACGGTGCCTTATTCGGAGTGACTGTAAAAACTGATGGTATTATTTATAAAAACACAGTACCTTAAAACACCCCTCAGAGGCAGTGTAACCACAGACTATTTAAGTCCGTTATCAGTACTCTTTCCAACATGGTTTAAATTTAACGTGGGTAGTTTTATTTTTTATTTCACTTATTTTTTTTTCTGTTACTGTATCGATTCGGCTTTGGCACTTTGATGGGCACATATTGTTAATACGAACAGCGGCCTCCAGTGGAAATCGTACACACGACCTCTGCTTTGGCAGGCACGCTTGCCTGCTAAACGCTGCCGGTTAACCGCTACATCAACGAGGCGTTCAATGGACCTATTTTATTTAGATCGCAATTATTCCAGAACTTCTGTTTTCACATATCTGTTTTGGTAGGTAGCATGTTTTAGTGGGTTATGGTGAAAACGTCCCTAGCGTGCAGCATCCACGTAAGTATTCGTAAAACAGTTCAGTGGTTTCATGTTGAATGAGCTTTGGTTACGGGTAAAATGTAGTGTGAAAATATGTTGGATTTTTTAAGCTGTGCATTGCAATGAAATTGTAATAATATTGAGTACAAGTTGTTAGCCGAAAGCCAACAATTTGTACTCGTAAACGTCGCTTAGAGAAAAGAGGTTTTGAAGTTCGAAGGGCCAGTAAATTCATGCATATACCTATAAAAACTATTTTTCTGTTCCTTTAAAGAGTGGACTTTTCAATAGTCAGATAAACTTAACTGGAGAATAAAACTGACGTTGTCACTGTCTTGTCGTATGATTTAGACAGTGATAGCATGCAATTTATTCTCCAGTTAAGTTTTATCTGACTATTGAAAAATTGGCCCTAAATTAATTATCTGTAAAATAACTGATTTAGTTATACCAATGTAACATTGTTCGTTGTAGTTATCTGTGGAAACTTTTAATGACTGCCTGTTTGTAATATTATATTTTTTTAGTCTCTAGTTTTCTTAAATATTAAATAAATAAATAAAATAAATCTGTAAACAATATATACATAAACAAATGCCTGTACCCTGACGGTGTAGGCAGACAAGTTGTGTTGCTTGCCACGTTAAAAGGTAAAGATGGCAATGGGGAACTTGCGTCAAACTTAAATGGGAGTGCTATTGCTTTTATACCATAGAAGACACAGAAAAACTTAGGAAAAATAAAAAAATAAAACCAGAAAAACATTTTTTCGGGTTTCTCAGGTTATCAAAAAATGCGAAAAATCGAGTTACTCTAACAGTAAAGAACTTATTAGATTTAGTTTTTTCATTAAATTCTAAACGTCCAGCATATTACAATTTATGTGACTATGAACGTGTGGTGACACCTCACCCACACATTCATAGTCACATAAATTGTAATATGCTGTCTTCTCGCGCCCAGTACAGTACACAACGTTAATCAGTATAGACGCCTTTTCAATAACAACCCTAAACTCGGACCGTTCAACATTACAATAAAAACATTTCTATGGTGTTATGTGCTAGGTGTGACGTCATAGTTTGAGCCCGTTTTGTGTGGCGCGGTTTTGTACCACGTGACTAGAATGAGTTTTCGACGGGTTATATCATGAGAAGTATTAGACGTAGAAAAAAAATACCACGTTTATTTACCTTTTAACATGGCCTCTTCCATTATACTAAAACATTTATTTGCGAAAGTTCTCGATTAATAAAATTAAAACCAATAATGAGATTAAGACTTGGATTCAGTCCAAGTTTCTACGATACGTATTGATTTGAAAAAAATGCTTATCACGATACTAGAACTAAACCAGGTTAATCGAAATCGCTTAAAGGCTATATTTTCTAGTTTTACGTTTACTGAAAATAATAAACTTTTTCAGTCAATCGGTAACACTATATAGTTTCTTTGTGCGTATTACGACGAGTTATATAGGTATATTTATAAATATGGTCCCGGTTTCTCAATTAGTTAATTTAAAAACAGAATATCAGAGTGGTTTAAAAAAAGCATTTTTTGCAATAAAAATAAAAAGAAAGCTTTGATAATTCATATGATTTATATTAATTAAGATGATTTATTTTACTTTCTGTACACTCCATAAATGTCGAATGTCAAAACTGAAAGAATGTGTGTCCCTTAATATGTTTCATGATCTGTACTTATATTTATGTTTACATGCTAGCAAATAAATTAATAGATTTTATTATTTATTGTATTAATATTTATTGTAAATATGTAAATATGAATTTTGTTATTCTGTAAATCAACAGCAACTAATAAAATAGATTTTTGATTCGAAAACCACCGAAAAATTGCTTTTTAATACAGTTGCTCAAAAAGTAGCGTATTGCAGGGACGTATAGCGTTCGGGATGTGGGCTATTACATACTCGAGCTTTTTTTTTACCTTTCCCGAACTCGTGCGTTCTCTTTCCCAACTGTCAAAATAATGTCTATTAAAAAGAAAAAAACAACCACGAAGTTTTTACTAAAAAAAATCATGATTCATGCAAATATTTCTAAAAAAAAGCTACTAATTTGTTTCAATATCACATTTAATGATTTGATTCAATGAGGTAGGTTAGGTTTAATTTCATTTCATGTTATTAAATTTCATTTCATGTCATTAAATTTCATTTTCATTTCATATCAATAAAAAAAATCTACTGAAGACTTGGCTGTATGGGCATAGTTCCCTTTGCCTACCCAGAATGAGTGAAGAAAAAAAAATCTCTGCTTATATTCTTTTACGGTTGGCGCCATTTTCCAAAAATTTTCTTTATTAAATTGCTTCATTTTTTTGCAACTGTATTAAAAATATTTGTTCAGTACACGTGCGGAACCGTCATTGCAACTTGTTCCGACTGTCAACCCTCACCTTCGGCTGCGCCTCGGCTCGGGTAGACATTTGTCGGAACTCTTTGCAATGACAGGCTTTCCGCACTCGTAATGAAATATACTATTACAGATTTAGGGAAAAATTCGTGGTTGGTTTTTTCTTTTTAATAGACATTATTTTGACAGTTGGGAAAGGGAAGGCACGAGTTCGGAAAAGTTAAAGAAAAAGCTCGAGTACGTAATAGCCCACATCCCGAACGCTATACGTCCCTGCAATACGCCACTTTTTGAGCAACTGTATTAAAACATGATATTACTTCGACTTATGCTGCACCCCCACTATATCTAAACGCTCCGCGAAAGCGAACAGCTGTTACCTCCTAGAAGAAATCAAGGCTCAAGAACAAGACTGCAATATTCTAATGGTACCTCCAAAGTTTCGCTCGTAGAACATGGCTCGTGAATTTTGATCGCCTCAATTTAATTAACATAAATTACGTAAGCAATTTTTTTCCAAATGAACACCCCCTCACCCTTTGTTGAGCTTTGGTAAGATGCAATGGTCACACATTTAAAGGGTCTAATTGCATGATTTTGTAGGTAAAATTAATTACGTTTGACGTAAAACATGAAGCGAGAGACCCAGGTTCGAATCCCAGTGCGGGCATGTACCTATGACTTTGTTTTCAAAGTTATGTACATTTGTGAACTTATAGTAGCAATACCACTCGCTAACTGTGAAGGAAAACATCGTGAGGAAACCTGAGGGTCTGAGCTGTTCACATACCTCAGCGCTTGAAATCGCCAATCCGCGGTGGGCACGCGTGGTGATTAAGCCCATACTCTCTTCCTGAGAGAAGGCCTGTGCCCTACAGTGGGACGTGGGTATAAAGGCTGCTTAAGAAACGTAAAACATGTGAAGGGAATCCACGTGACATTTTGTGAATGAAATCGGGCTGTCAGAATCCGAAAATATTACAAAATATTATAGGAAAGCAGAGTGTGCTACTTAATTCTTTGGATTACAGAACTGGCGTGAGATTTTTATTGAACCATCCTCCCAGTTGGTGAGACTTGGCAAGAAAATGTCGAATGATAGATACAATATTCTTTATTGTATGTACACCGGAAATTACATATGAGTATTAAACAATAATATAGTACAGTACGATTGGCGGACTTATTACTAAAATGAATCAATAAATCGAATGAACTATACTTTTACTCCTAAATAAGTTCAAGTGACATTTTGCTCGATACCTCCTTCCCCCCCCCAATTCACGTAATTAATGGACGTCCCCTGCACAACCCTAAGCATGATTTACTGACAATAAATGTTTTAGAAATTGTGTTACCAATTAACCTAATTAAAAAAACGTACAACCTATTAAAATTAAATAGAACAATTTCAAGTCGTAAAACAAAAATTGTTGTTACATACAAACTAATGTTTTTCACGAACTACGCATTTTACTGGTAAATCGCGTGGGGGAGACTCATCAATAGGGAAAACTTCCAAATCGCACCTTTCAAAAATAAATAAACAATGATTTAAAAATCCTAAATAATAAATAAATAGAAGAAGAAGAAAACCATTTTTTTCAACAACAGAAACACACACATAAAAAAATAAAAATACAATAAAATTGCGGTGTGTGCTGAGGGTATTCGCCTGATTTTCAGCCAGTGCCTGTTTGTCTCACGGATATATTAGGGCTCGGTGTAGCACGTACCAATAAATACAAAGTTAAATAAATGACTTAACATGCATACAAAGTAAGTTAATGAATTTTAATTATTTTAAATTTTTTGTTGGATTTATGCTGATTTCATATAGCCTTATGACACTCGCGGCCACACGACGAATACATTACCCTCTTTTTGGGCTCCGCCGCAGTCGGGTAAAACGTGAAAATGTGGTATGTATCAAAATGAATGTTAATCGTAGGCCAGTGATTTTCAAAATGTTCTCTCAATGACGTATATCGGCGAGTCACCAATAATTAATCAGTCGCTCATCCAACCGACCAGCCTTTTATTGATGACACTTTCATTCACCCTGGAAGGACTAGGGCTTTCCTAACGGATACAATATACAGGGTGTTGCAAGAAGGTCCAGCAAAACATAGTAAAAAAATAATTGCATAATGCGCTTAAAGATACAATAACCGGATTAAAATAGAAACATAGATTTTACAGAAACAAGTAAAATGTCAAATGTAAAATGTGTGTGTGTGCGTGTGTGCGTGCGTGCGTGCGTGCGTGCGTGCGTGCGTGCGTGCGTGCGTGCGTGCGTGCGTGCGCGCGTGCGCGTGCGTCTGCGTGTGCGTGTGCGTGTGCATGTGCGTGTGCGTGTGCGTGTGCGTGTGCGTGTGCGTGTGCGTGTGCGTGTGCGTGTGCGTGTGTGTGTGTGTGTGTGTGTGTGTGTGTGTGTGTGTGTGTGTGTGTGTGTCTAGCGATGCAACTATTGTGAGGACTGAATACATTGGAGAAGAAAGTAGGTGTTTAAACTGTGAACTGAGCATTGGCTCAGCTCAGTTTGGGGAAACAGGACCAGCCCGGCCATTTGGCCAATCACCTCATTGTTTATTCTGTCCGCTACATTTGCGTTTTTCTTCATAAGTCGGGTTACATTGTTTAGGCCTACAGATTTATTTATTCGTATTTATTTCCCGTGACTAACGATAATCTGTTTGCTTCTATTGCTGACTACATTACAGTGGTCCCATGACAGAAACAACCGGACATGTGCGAGGTGGACTAGCCTACTGAGGGTTCCGTACAAATTTGTAGGTTCTTACATAATTATTATAAGTAGTTCAGATTTAAATACAAATGTGCCCACTGCAGATTTCAAGTGCAATTTCAAGGGCAAATTCAAGCGCTGAGGTATGTGAACACTTTAGACACTCAGGTTTCCTCACGATGATTTCCTTCACGGTTAGCGAGTAGTATTGCTACTACAACTTCACAACATTGATTGTGGTGATTAAGCCTATACTTCCTCTCTCTCTCTGAGAGAAGGCTTGTACCCTGCAGTGGAACATATATAGGTTACACAAATTACAAATATGCAGTTTTCAAATTTTATCCTGTACGTACTGACGATATTACTTGCTAAATTTCATAGTTTTAGATCAACAAAAAGTGTACTTTAAATTTTGATTCCCTTTAGACTATCAAAATATATTTTTTTGCGATATAAACGGCCGTAACTTTTTTTAACGTTAAAACTTTAATTTTTTCACAGCTTCAAGGGACTGCAGACTTTTTTATTTTATTTTATTTATTTAACATAAGTACATGTAGGTTAAATGGATACTGGCGTATATAGTATTAATTTCATCTCGATACCAAGCATGGGCGGTCGTACAAAGTGATCCTATAAGGGTTCCGTTTCGCCTATTGAGGTACGGAACCCTAAAAGGGCCTAAAAGTTAATTTTTAATTTTACTTTTAGGAAATTTTGGTTCAAAGATTTGGTTTGAGTTCACGATGAAGCTCGAATACTTACTGTAAGGTAATACATAAACACGGTAAGGGACATTTTTTTTTTCAAAACCGAAATATTTCCACTATTGGTTACTGGAACCCACGAGTAACCAATAGGTGTATTTCTCAGTTTTGAAATAAAATGTCCCTTAATGTGTTTATTTTTGAGACAGCCGAGGTGTGTGTTTATATTTTTGTATTTATTGTTCCCTCCTTAATTCCATCAAATCCTTGTCATTGTTGTTGTTTTCTGTATTTATTTGAATAAAAATCTTCACTCAATCACTCACCAGGACATTTCAATATTGAGTAATATTTGAGGCCGGCTATGCATACAAATTTCCAAAAATGCCAATTTTAAAGTCCATAATGTCGATAATTATTAGCGTTTCTCCCCAATGTAGTCCAGCCATTAGAAATATTTGCATTGCACTAACAAATTCAATAATGCATGAACATTGCACTTAAATCGAACCTATGTATGAGAATAAAATATGTCGCAATCTAGTTTGAAACACGATGGTCATTATTCTTTCATAGCATTGTATAAACGTTAGTCTATAAATAGACTCCATAGTAAACGGCTTCATAAAATAAAGATTAGATAGCGTTTTGAGGTTGTTAAAAATAGAGTTATCCTGTGGTTAGTCACGCACGTCAGTCAGTACGAGACATCATCTTAATCTTAATAAAGCTAAACCAGTTTTGTGTTGGCTAGTTTTTGTGTTTACTAGCAAAAATATTCCGAGGAATTAAATTATTCTGTCTCTACTCACCATGGTTAGACTCTTCAAATAAGAGCGAAACCTAGTCGGATTCTTCTGACAAAAATCAAGTAAATGATTCCGGAATTAAGTTAATAATGAAATAAAGTTTGTCCAAATTCAAAAGGAGGTTAGCCATTTTTTAGGGCTTCGTAGGGTACGAACTTAATACCCTTTTACTGTGCCCACGACGTTTGTTTGCTTGTTTGGTCTATAAACGGCATCGTCTCTCAGATCGTAAAAGGTATCTAGTTTATTTTTTTTACAGTAAGTGTGATATTGCGGCCGATTGTTAAAAAAAATTAAGTACATGAAATGTATGTTTCAAACATTTTTTGGGTTCACACTCAAAAAAAGTTGTGCTCAATGAACTCCGCATTTTCAGGCAGTCTATATCAAGCGCGCCACTGTCTTTGAAAGTCAACAGACTGTTACACTGATAATAAAGGACGTAAAGGACGAAGTCTTTGATATTTTTTCTAACGTACATAATATTTTCATAAATGTATTGATGTATTTAAGTTTCTTTTTCTTTGTTTGTGCCGTAAATGGTAACCAATGAAAACCAGCGTCGTGGTCGCTACCGGCCACGGCATGATGCTGAGTGGAGACCAATTTGGTGCCAAATCTAACCCAACTGTGATCTGAATTTGTATTGTTATAGATATTAAGATTTGAGTATCAAATAAATAATTTACTTACTTACTTACTAATATTTTCATTTTAAATAGCAAAGAAGAAATAGAATAGAAAGAAGAACTTAAATCAAGGCCTTTTAGTTGCGGACTTTAGATGTAATCTCAAGGACGTTTTTACGGAGATATATTGCAAATGGGACGTTTTGGCAAAGAGACATTCTGAGAAGTGGCCATTTTGCGAAGCGGACATTTTGCGACGAAGCGAATCTATAAGCTGTTCTATTAAAATCTTTTATAATAATAACGTTAGACTACCGTTAGACTCATTTATTTGTTTTAGATTAATTTATTTTTAAGATAACTTTATCATAAAGTTATCTTAAAACGGAAGCCTTCATTTCATTGTCATTGTTTGACATCCTGCGTTTCATGCATCATGACACATTGGTCAAACTCAACAGTAAATGCATGACCGAGTAGAGTACATACGTGTAAAGGTTGATGTGTGCTGTCGACTGTATCTCCACGATACAGTGATGCCATTGTGCAACTCTCATGAACCAACCTTCTTCTTATAAATTATCTATACGATTAGCTGTGCCTGTATTAGTTGCTGTGTTATTGTTTCTAAATTCTACGCAATGAAGCGTAGAATTTAGAAAAAAATCAATAACATGATATTCTGATAAACATCGTGAGCAAACCTGAGTGTCTGAGCGTTTGAAATCGCCAACCACTTGGCGATCACTTGTGCGTCTGTCTGTACATCCGACTGTCACAGCCAGTTTGCTCCGAATCTACAGGACCAAATCAGGAGAAATTTGGTGGTATGGTGTAATTCTATGAGATAAACACAGATGTGTAAAGTAAATAAATATTTTTTTAAATAATATTTTTTTAATAATTATGTTTTTAATTTTTATTTTCGGGGGACGAATTAGGAGATTAAAAAGAAAGTTTTGCAAACCTCACTGTGTTCTATATCAAATGAAAGGGCTCGTTATGACAATTTCAAATATTTTTTTGTTATCATTGTAAAATAAATAGTTTTGAAACTTTTTATTTATTCATGAAAGAAGACAAAAACTGACCATCCCCCCCTGATCTCAGAAACTACTGAGCCTAAAATTTTGAAAAAGAGAAACAAAATATAGTTAATTGCTTTTAGATTACAGAAAAACCTATAAGAATTCTATCAATTGAAAATAAAGTGGTAAACTCAATATAATACGTTCACTTACGGAAAATAGGTCACCAAAACAGATAGCGCTAGTAGTAGTTAACTCGAGTCTTGAATAAAAACCTTTGACTTTGGCACTGTACGGTAACACTAAATCGGTCTCATCTTAGTGACGTATGACGAAGGATTACCGACGGCCTGAATACAGCAAATCAAACCTTCGTCATGTTTCCAAGAATTTTGCCTATATAAATACCGTGCATTGCAATATTGTATCCACGCTAATAACGGTGTATTTCGCTGGAACACAGAGGCAGCTAAATCGATGTTTTGCCGCAAATGTAGCGGTCACCACAGCATGAGGTATTGTTACCCGTTTCTTGTTGTAATTTGCTACGCTTACGGGTGGGAGAACAACTTGATTACACATGGTGACTTATCGACGCACACCGCAACTATACTTTTTTTTTTAGCATTTACATACAGGCAACTACATTGCTTCTGGCCCCACACTAGGATACCCTGTGTCGTGGGACCCAGAAACAACGACATCACAAACATGTAAACATCCAAGAGCTGGGGTTTTTTTTTTGTCCCCAGCCGGGATTCGAACCCGGGACCTCTCGCATGGTATGCAGATGCACTACCACTGCGCCACGAGGTCGTCAACTTAGCACCAGATACTCGTCCCCTGAATGTAACTAAACAAACCGTCTGCCAATAATGTCTAACCACAGCGTGAATTCGAAACCGAGATTTGTTTTCATAAAAAAAAAAACAATAAAATTAGGATAAACAATATTATTAAACTCATCACACAAAGCCCATATAAAATATCAAAAATCGATGAAATTTTAACAATTTCCACGCAAGACAATCGCTTGCTCTGTTCTCAAACTAGGATACAATGTGCTTATACCCTTTGCTTTATAACCAGGCAAAGAAATAACAAACATAGAAATACAACCAGGCTGAGGTCATTTGTGCAAACCAACGTACGGCCCTTGGTAGACCAACGTCGTGAGCTTTTGCGTGGTAACCGCCCGTGGTAAACTTAAAATTTGGATTATTGATTATTATTATTTGATGATTTACCGTACGATCGCAATTGACTGCCTCGTTGGTCCAGCGGTATCACGTTTGATTACCACGCCGGAGGTCATAGCCTCAGTCTGGGTGTTGCAGTTTTATGATTTCCTTGTCTGATTACTATAGCGTTGTGTGGAAGTTATTATTCATAAGCAGC
The DNA here is from genome assembly GCA_947308005.1 of Yponomeuta malinellus. Taxonomy (NCBI): domain Eukaryota; kingdom Metazoa; phylum Arthropoda; class Insecta; order Lepidoptera; family Yponomeutidae; genus Yponomeuta; species Yponomeuta malinellus. The sequence goes on from OX371012.1 coordinate 13,813,809, forward strand.
CTATATACGTCCCACTATAGGGCACAGGCCTTCTCTCAGAGAGAGAGTATGGGCTTAATCACCACGCGTGCCCACCGCGGATTGGCGATTTCAAGCGCTGAGGTATGTGAATAGCTCAGACACCCAGGTTTCCTTACGATGTTTTCCTTCACCGTTAGCGAGTGCTATTGCTACTATAACTTTATAAATGTACATAACTTAGAAAACAAAGTCATAGGTACATGCCCGCACTGGGATCGAACATGGGTCTTCCGTTTCCGAGTCCAATGTTCTACCCACTAGGCTACCACCGCTTTTTATGATTTCGTTGCCTGATTACCATATCATAGGGTATCCCAGTTTGGGATCAAGACAAGTGATCGCGTTGTGTGGAAATTATTATAATTATTATTAATTAGGACCTCTTGAAGCTATCTTTCCAACTTCATTTTACTTTTTCAGAAGATACATATTATATTTGTTGCTATTCTATATTTCTGTTAATGTAATCTTTGTGTACAATAAAGAATATTCTGTGTATCTATCTATTTATATATCTATCTATCTATCTATCAAAAGTAGAAAAAACACTAATGCTGTTAATTTGTTATTTTACTACCGAGACTAAACCACAGGGCTAGTGCAACAATTCCTGAGGACACCACGTCAATAAGAGTTTGTCCTTGAAAGCAACCTTAGATTTTTAGGGTTCCGTACCCAAAGGGTAAGGGACCCTATTACTAAGACTCTATAATACTAAGGATATAATTATCTCATGAACCGTGATAGTTTGACAGTTGAAATTTTTACAGATGGTTTATTTCTGTTGCCGCTATTAATACTAAGGCTCTGGGGGCCATACAACAACCGTGATTTTTGCCGTTTTTTTTCTCGATATTAATAACGGCAACAGGTAGATGCTTGAAGTATTCAAGTGTTGTATAGATAATGGCACGGAACCCTTCGTGCGCGAATCCGAGTCGCACTTGGCCGGTTTTTTTATCCTTTTTCGTAGTATTGGTGGACACCAATAGGGGATGTGTTGCCAAAGGGCAAGATAAAGCGTACCCGAAACTGGCATGTGTACGTGCGTACATGAATGTTGCTGAAGCGAAAGAGGTAGGTACTATTTAGCGTGTTATTACTACAAATAACAAATTTTGGAAATTTCAATGGGACGTGTCCTTATAGGTCCAAACACTGAGAATTGTAGTGTGAAAAACGAACGAAGCTATAAAATTTCCGTAATTAATCCGTTCAGAACTTTCAACTGAAATTATTTCTCTGCGCCGGTTAAATAATTTTTCAACACACCTGCTCGTAAAGTAGGTCTTATTAAGTACAGCGTATTTACACTGATAATGCAGAATATTACCCATGCCGTGCCTTTTACATTACATTATCGCACTAGTGCCTTTTCATTACATATCTTTTTAAATATTAGCAAGAAGTATTAATGTTTCAAAAACAGCTAAGTAGTTATTTGCGTAAATATAAAATTCAATTCAAAATGTGAATAATTAAAGAATTTCATGAAACTGCTTGTTAGCTTGTTGGTATTTATATTTTGACGGTGTATTTTTACCTATAAATACCCAATTTCAAAATTTATAAATATGTGGCTGATTAGCTACTTTGCCGGTGCCCTTATCTCAGACTTGCGCGCGCATGCAGCGCTGAGCGCGCGAAAAAATTAAATTACGGCCGCCATCTTTTAAATGGGTTTCTGTTTGTTAAGTTTATTCACAGTATTGCATTTCGTTAGTGTTGTTTATAAATTACTTTTCCTCGCAAGTGTGTTGAAAAACGTCGTATGAAACACGTGAGCATTGGTCATTACACTTCTCGTCTCCATTAAGCCTTCGCCTTCGGCTCAGGCTTAAAAACCGACTCGAGTGTAATGACCAACATACCACACTTGTATCATAATGTACTATTATTTAGTTGTGTTTATTGTGTTGCAGTATTTATTTTATGTGTATTTGGTATTTTATTATAATATAGTTTATTTAAATAATTTTTTGCAATAAATCTTTCTTGGCACTACCCCTTGCTCTATCCACGTAACCCAAGGTTAGCTGAAAGAAAATACTTACTAGTTTGTACAAGCTCACCTTTGTACAAACAACTTTTTGTACAATAAAGTATTTTCGAATTGAATTGACTTACATAAGAAAAAGTTAACAAAAGAATCTATTAAACGTGTACCCACTTGCGATCTTTTCAAACAGCATTCTTGGCTACTTATATCAAAATTACCATAACGAATTAATATGCATGTAAAAAAAACTGTTTTTCTACTGCCGACGTTCTTTCCGTGATATTGAATTTAAAATTAGCTAGGTAAAAGATTTGCATTTTTAGAAGGTTATATCTGTTGGCTACATACTATGTTTATCAGTAGGAAATATTTTCTATTTTTAGTGATAAGTCGGTGATGAAATAACTTTATAAATGGAGAAAAGAAGTCTGGAATACTTTACAAAAACCTCGAAATAATAATATTAACTTCCACACAACACAATCACTTGTCTTGGTTGGGACCAACGGCTAACCCGATAGAGTAGACAGTTACGCGATAGATGGGCTGGTCCCAAACTAGGATACCTTGTGCTATGGTAACCGAGCAAGGACATCACAAACATGGGAACACACCATGACTGATGCCATTTGTACAAATTTACGGCGGCGCTCTGTGGGAATCGAACCCACGGCCTCCAGCAGGGTAATCAGACGTGATACCACCAATATCGTAATTAGACATTTATATTGGTCTGATGGAAAAGCGTCTAGTGAACTCGATTTAATTAATGCCATTTATCAATGAAGTATATTTAAATGTATGTATCTATTATGCTGATGACCGACATGATGACCTCATCCAAGTGGCAGGGTGGATGCAAGCCGCTTCCAACCGGTCTTTTTGGAAATCCATGAAGGAGGCCTATGTCCAGCAGTGGCTGATGGCTATGTGGCTGAATGATGATGATGAGCTATAATGCTCATTAAAGTAAATGTTTTGCTTCATAATATTACGGGTAGTAACTATAGCAACGCGAAACTGTAATTATTTTTGTGCGTCATTCAAAGTGATGTGTCAAATCCGAGATAATTTTGACACTTGTTTGGCATAATGTGATATCGAGTTACAGGTCATTATGTAATGTTGTATGGAATCAGGCGTTACTTTGGTTTAACGGTCACCGGTTTGACGGTTAGATGGTGTCATCGGGGGGCGGGGCGGCCTAGCCTATAAATACGGAGTGCTGTTAATGCCATTTTAGTGATTTTGTCACTAGATCTAGTGATTTTGAAGCCTTGGATAGAGATATTTTAAAAGAAAAGTCACTAAAGAATTATTTGGTGATTTTTAGTGATTTTTATCGAATGTTGTTTTAGTTTTGGGTCAACGTAAAATTTTCATAGTACCAAGTAAAAATTACTTGTTTTAGAACGTATCTTTAGACGACTTTATAGAGTAATTTAATCTGTGGTCTTTATTTGGTTATGCTTGGGGATTCCCCGACTAATCAATCAAATGTATACCGCGACAAAAATTATGAAGACATACCTCCAGAAGTTATCGCCGTTGAATTTTAATTGTTTTAAGTTCATTTTTGTTAATTGAAGTCATAATTAAAATATTGATTTAGATTTACTTTATGATTTCATTTTAAATTACCTATTCAGTGAAAATTGGTATTTTTTAGTTAAATATTCCTAAGAGTAAGTAAGTAAGTAACCCATTAATATCCCTAAATATTAAATTTTTATTTTTAATATCCCTAAATTACAGACCAAAACTAGTTAACCTTGTGATTCCATTTTAAATTATTTAGTGAATTCTAGTGACTTTTTTAGTAGAAAATATACTTAAATCTATTGATATTACAGACCAAAACTGGTGAGAAAGTTTTTTGCAAGGTCGCAACACTGGGGGTGACGGTCACTTGTCAGTCGACCATCGGAGCCTGATGATGCCTCGTGTTAGAGGCGAAACGCATCGCAACGCATTTTTTCACACAAGTATTGGTGTGTGTAGCAAAGTAATTTTCACATTTTAATGTCATCCTTACTATATATTATATTATATAATATTATAAACGCGAAAGTTTGTATGTATGGATGGATGTTTGTTACTCTTTCACGCAAAAAGGGCTTAACGGATCCATATGAAATTTTGCACAGAGTTAGATTATAGTCTGGATTGGCACATAGGCTATTTTTTATCCCGGAAAATACACATAAAAATTAACACGCGAACGAAGTCGCGGGCAACAGCTAGTTATGTAATATATTCGTGACATAAAATAGTATACCTACCTATAAGGTAGGTACCGTGCTAGACTTACTGGCGAACAGATAATGCACTTCACAGCCTACACCTAGAACATACAGCCTGCAGCCTACAGCCTACACCTACACCCGTGTCTATTTTTCCTTCGGCAAATCTCCGATATGAGGTTGCCTGAAAGAAATTGCTATTAGCAATAAGGCCGCCAATTGTATCTTTTCTTTTGTCATTGCTGTCTGTAAAAATTTTTCCGGTATACAATAAAGAATATTCTTATCTTATCTTATCTAGAACCTCTAGATCTGGCTACAAGCGTGAAACTTGGGTTGCACAGTAGTTTCGAATTAATAAACACTAAGAAAGTATTTTTAAAAATTATTCCTTTAAAGCAGTCCTTCTCATACTTATGGCTCCACGTACTTCTGTTAGTTTCTAGATGACAGCAAAGCGTTTACAACCCCTCTCCCCCCCGCCCCCCTCTCCAAACGCAAGTAACAATAAATAAAATAAATAAACACTGAGCAAATCAGTGTTGCCTACTCTAGTATCAGTACAGTGCTAGATGAACTATAAAATTGGTAGTAATTGGAACATTTGAAAAAGGAAAATTTATAGATCTACCTACCTAGCCTACATCAATACAGATAAGATTTGTAAAAAACGTCCGTGTGAATATTTTGCACGAATGTTCGAGAAAGATTTATTTTAAATTCACGCCGTAGTACCCCGGAGCTTCTTGGAGGAGCAATGGAACTTAAGAAGAAGAGTTAAGCCAACCTTACTTTTTGGTTTTTTCCTGTTGTGCTTAAAAAATCACAAAGCTTTGGTCATTTCAAATATTTCCGGAATTCCACTCAAACAGAGCAGCGCAAACGCTATTATCAATACCCACAACAAGTGCCGTGAATATGATCTTGCTAAGCTGTGAATCAGAGATGTCTACTTACGGTCTGTTTTCATAGTGGTTTTTCAAAGTTTATATTGTTATTTGCTCTACTAAGACTGGTAGTAAAACGTCAATAGTACGTTCACTTCTCAAGCAGTGTTAAATAAACACTACAGTTTACGCGGTGTATGAAGAGGAGGTATTCTTTTGCAGAATACTCGTACATGTCACGGAATTTGTCGTGATAAATGTCATTTATGAAGTGTGTTATCATAAATGTGTGTTTGGTTTTATCATCTAATAAGTAGTTTAATATTTAACGAGGCTAAGGCTCTAGCGCAATAGTTTGAAGTGTTTAACCAATCTTATTGGATTACCGAGGGCGGTTGGATGAGAATAGGACATGACAAAAATGAATGACAGACTTTAGGTTGATGAACTGGTAATTCTTGAGTACACATAGGGTGACTTGCGCCAAATCACTGATAAGTAAGTGAATAGGTAAATACCTATATAGGGATAAACAGATAAATATCTGATTGACAGGGTTGTCACTTATACAATTTATCTATGGATTGCTCTGCAAATGTCATAGTGATAGTTGTTTTTGCACTAATTCACTGTATAAGCAGCCTATATACGTCCCACTGTAAGGCACAGGCTTCTCTCAGGGACAGAGTATGGGCTTAATCACCACGCGTGCCCACCGCGGATTGGCGATTTCAAGCGCTGAGGTATATGAATGGCTCAGACACTCAGGTTTCCTCACTATGTTTTCCTTCACCGTTAGCGAGTGATATTGCTACTACAACGTCACAAATTTACATAACTTAGAAAACAAAGTCATAGGTACATGCCCGCCGCACTGGGAATCGAACCTGAGTCTCCTGCTTCCGAGTCCAATGTTCTACCCACTAGGCTACCACCGCAACTAATTCACTGGATAGAGCTTAATTATGAATAAACAGATGGACAGTGCTGTCAGAAAGCGTTGGCGCAAGCCAACTTTAGGCTCTAAGCAGACTGACTGCTTTTCAACTGCAAAGTTGCAGTTCAGATGCAGTTGGCACGATTGCAATAAAACTGCCGACTAACCGAGCAGTCCGATTGCAATCTGTGTGCAGTTGGTGGTATTGAGTTCTCTGTTCGGTTGGTTGGCAGTTTCTTTGCAGTCATTCTAACTGCATATAGGGAAGAGCGGGTGATCGTGCTCTTCCACTATAAAGGGAAATTTCCCGCCAGGCAGATCATATGCCTGGGGACGGCCGGTCCGACTGATGTTCGTCGGACGTTGTATTTATGGTATGTCATGTGAAATATTTTGCTTGCGCGATGTAGGAATGTTGGAGTTTATAGTGCGCGCGCAGAGTTGACATGTGCTCGCCACATCACTCCCCTTCAAGACCGTAGCTACGCATAGCTAGGTCTGATAGGAATCGAAGTCTGTGCTCTAAAGCCTACAAGTGCCAGGAGTCGCTGAGTCAGTGAGTCGACTAGCGGTTGAGGGTGTTCGGCGGCTAACAGTCACTTCACCGGCGACAGTACCATGGGGACCGCGCATGTGGTAGGAACCGGTGAAGGCTGCTGTACCACTGGCAATGTGCGCTGTTGCTGTGTGGCTGCCGTGCCGAGGGGTTGGGGAAGATCACCATCAGTACCAGTAGTCGGTGCGTTGACTGTAATGGAACTGATGAGGTGAGAGGGAAGATGATGCTGGCCTTGCTTTGAGACTGATTGTATGTGGGGTGCTGCGAGAGCGAAGGAAGGTTGACTTTATTCTGTCGAGGGTCACCACTATAGGGAAGAGCGGGTGATCGTGCTCTTCCACTATAAAGGGAAATTTCCCGCCAGGCAGATCATATGCCTGGGGACGGCCGGTCCGACTGATGTTCGTCGGACGTTGTATTTATGGTATGTCATGTGAAATATTTTGCTTGCGCGATGTAGGAATGTTGGAGTTTATAGTGCGCGCGCAGAGTTGACATGTGCTCGCCACATGCATATGAACTACAACTTTGCAGTCGGATTGCAGTTTAAATGCAGCCCATCTCTGTCTAGAGCCTTAGTGACCCATTCAAGCAGTCTACGTACCACGTCCCACTGCAGACCTTTTCTCAGAGAGGGAGAGAGAGAGAGATGCTATAGGACGGGGATTCTCAAACGTATCTTGACTCTGACACCCTTGGGAACTTTCCATTTCTTTGCAACGCACATCACTTTCTCTACATTTATTTGCGACCTTCACTTAAATTTTCAATTGTGATGTGTATAGTTGATACAATTTTGAACCCGATATTAATTTGTGGATATGCGTGCTCAGTAAAAGTGCTGCGTATAAACTGTTCTATGGCTGAATACACAATAAATTTAGAGTAAATTTATTCAGACACCATTCGAGTTCTATTGGACTGTCACTTTATTACTACGGGGTGACTTTGAAGTCGTTCGACGTTTTTCCCATTTAGACCGATAACTATTTTTGAGACAAAAATCTGTTTATTAAATGAAAACTTAATAATTAGAGCCCAAAAATATGAAAAAAAAAATTAAAAAAAATATTCTACAAATAGGGGGGCTCAGAGGGGCCGTACCATATAGGGTACGGCAGGACTATACGTAAGCAAAATACCATAGATTTTTCATAGTAAGACTTATTTATTTTTGGTATGAAACTTGATGAAACATTCCACATGAACACCAATATTGCCCTTGACACCTCTTGTAGGGCATTGTTTGTGGCATTGTCCACACCTGGTTCTCTTCTCCTGCTTGGTGACATAGTGGTCTTTACCATCATATCGAGAATCATTATAAGTTATTGAAGAAGGCCGACTAGGTCCTGGCTTTTCACGTTGTTTATTGCAGTCAATGATAGTATTCGCAATACGGCGTCGAAGGTTTAGTAAGTCCATGTTTCCACCATTATGTCTATACAGCAACCAAGCGTTTTGTACTGACATGTCGATGCAATGGAGAATGAATGGCATGTACCACTTTTTCCTCGTATATTGGTTCGCAATGATAATATGTTCTGGTCAGATAAGTCAACACCACCCATGTTCTTTTCGTATAGCTGGATAAGGTGGGGTTGGGAAACCCAATTGCTCTAATTGGTCTGCATAAGTCAAAACTACACTTGCACCGAGACCAAGCTGAGAATAACGAGTATTTGTAAACGTAGACGCACCTTGATAGGGTTCATACCATACAATGTAACCACTTGAAGTCGCACCAACCCATAATTTGTATCCATACCTTATAGGTTTGCCTTTTATGAACTGCTTGCAGCCATGACGACCAAAGTATGGTACCATAGCCTCATCAATGCTGTGATTCTCTTTATGCAGACAATGCTGAAGGAACTTGGAAACTAGGAGGTTTAGCAATGGGCGCACTTTTGCAAATTTATCAGATCCATCTAAGTTCAGATTATCAGCGACATGAATGTTGGAGTAAATTGGTGCAAATCTATCTCTAGACAAGGCTGCGGCAATCAAATCATTTCTTGAATCTGGTGCATTTTCCCGGTACATTCTTCGTCTGTTTACTTGACTGTAGCCGCTGACTAACAAAATTCCGACCAAACATTTCATTTCTTCAATTTTGACATCAGCTGGAAGAAGTTTTCGGGCTAAATATCTATTAGTTTCCGTCGTAAGCAACTCAAAAACATCTTCAGAAAAGAACAAAGAAAACCATTCCATAGGAGTTCTGTCCAGTGGAACATGATGAAGTGGTTGCCAAGTGGTTTCTTTAGGCTGTAAGTCTCGTTTTCTCCAGTTATACTTCATAGCACGTTTTTGTAAGGGTTGTTGATACTCGTGAGGGTCCTGGTGTTCATTTTCTGGCTCGTCTGAAGAGGCAGAAGCCGCAAGCTCTGCTGGGGGCTCGAAGCAAGCTCGGAGGCAAGTTATTTATGTTATGCCCGAGTCTTCGTTAGTCTGATCATCGTTGGCGGTGTCAAGGGGTAGTAAAAAAATATCCAGATCTTGCCCTTGGCTGCTATTTTCATCATCTTCCTCAAGAAGTGTAGCAATATCATGAAGCGTCAATGATCTAAAACAACAAAATACAAGATTTAAAAAAAAAACAACGGTAGGTAATGTTTTTGTCACATTTTGCTTCTCCTTAGACCTACTGTACCGTATACGGTACACGTAATTGAGGTCTAAGTATTACTTACAAAAATAATGTATATGTAAATTATTTCAATCACAACATCAATTTGAACCCTATTCTTCATAATAACACCGACAAATAATATATATTATAACAAATAATGTTTAATTATTTCAAACATAAAATTAGAGACTTAATTAATACATAAATGATAAAAATATACAAATAACAAATAATGTGAAACTTACCTCTTCGAAGACATGGTACAATATTTTTTCAGTTTCTTCCACGAAATCTCAGTGAATACTCAAAATCACTTACACAAAGCGACTTTGTAATACAACTAACGTATAACTAACATTAGCGGGGCTCGCTCGTAGCCCCGGCTGCCTGAGTGATCTTAAACGATCACGAAGGTTAAGCAACACAGGGCGCGTTCAGTGCATGGATGGGTCGCCATCTATGCCTAACGCTAGTGGCATTTTTCCGAGCGGTTCCGTGCTTCGCAAGGCACGTTAAGCTGTTGGTGCCGGCTGCCGTCGATAGATGGCAGTCGTTAAGCCAAGTCAGAGGCCTTAGGGCGGCTTGACAACTTCTGACAGTAGACGAGCCACTAGTCTACAAGCCTCCACCAATCCGGACTTGGCCCCCGTGGTGGAGTATGGCCTATACCTTCCTCAGGGAAGAGACCCGTGCCCCTCGGTGGGGACATAATGGGTTGATGATGATGATGATGATAACTAACATTACGCTGCGATTCTCACAATTGAATAAAACATTCATTGATTTGTGGGTAAGACAAAATAATTTAAAAAAGTTGCTGTACCACATACGGTACGCTAGGTCTATATGGGTTAAGGGGACCTTCTAATTATAATTTATAAACAGATATGGCGTGAATAAGAAAAAAACTACGGATCGAGCGTTTTATGATCGGTTCCGGCAAACTCAATTTTTCTTTCGCTCGCTTATGCATATCCAACGAACAAAACATTTAACATAATAGAAAACTTTTTCAACGTTACTGTACTTCCTATCACTTTAAATTTGTATACATGGTGTCCGAACCAAGGGTCGGTAATTGTACTGTTAGCAGTTACAAATATGTCATACAATTACCGTTAACTTATTAATCATCATCATCAGCCATTTGACGCCCACTGCAAGACATAGGCCTCCCTCGCGGTTTTCCAAGCTTACATGACCATGTGGGGTTTTGTCATAATCGCCACGCTTGGCAGGCGGGTTGGCGATCGTAGTATGCGGTTGGAATCTCAGGAAGACGCTGCTGCCCATCTCCTGGTAGTTTAATTCCTTAGTCGCCTTCTACGACATCCACGGAAGGTGGTGGAGTGACGCTATTCTTAATTCGGCGCCACACTTATTCATAATACTCCTTATCATAATAAAAAGAATATTCCCTCAAAATATGGGTAACGATTTCCAAATCACGCTGAAGTAAAACAATATAATGGCCGCTGGATCTGAAACACCAAAGAAATATAACTATAATGGAACAAAAATAGAGTATCCGTAATTCTAGTTGATATACAAACTAAACGCAGTAGGTTTAATTTCTTTAACTAACCATGCAGCAGGAAATAGGTATAAATATTGTTTACCCTTTTATGCTTCTTTATAGGACTACTTTATCAAGTCTCTCCCGGAAGAAATAACTACGAGTCTCCACACCGCATCAATCTAAATTTACAGTTTTATACCTTATTTGTAGATATTCAAGCAATGTAAATATTAGTCTGTTAACTATTTTTACACTAATGCTCCGTCAATAACATTTGCATTTAGCTTATAATGCCATTTACAACATTTAACCGATTAGGCACTTACATATTTTGCATTTTTCTGTACTTTAAGCGAATAAAAGCTACAACAAGTAGAAATCAGAACAAATCTCCGTTTTGTCGAGCCTCCAGAGTTTGTCGACGGTTAAGCCGATATGGTAATAGCTCGGTGTCTTCAGACCATTTCTCGTATGTCGTTTGTGGACTATTCATACCCTTGTTTGCCTGATTTAGTTCATCAACATTAATGTAAAAAAAATACAAAAATATTCAGACCATCTAGAGCTCCGAAGGCTGTTACGTCTCTGTTGCTATCGCTATAAAATATGATAAATAATATTTAATATTAACCTTCCTCAGGGAAGAGACCCGTGCCCCTCAGTGGGGACACAATGGGTTAATGATGAATATTTAAAAAAGATACATTTTTGTTTTCAAATACTTAAGTTTTAGTAAAGAAAAACTGTTTCCAAAATTGTTAATACTAGGTAGTATAAAACTTTCTCAATCAATAACTAGCTAGGTACAATCATAATCATGATTAGATTAGATTATGGCAAAACCTCTCATGGATATGAAAACTGCGAAGGAGGCCTGTCCTGCAGTGGGCGTCGAGTGGCTGATGACGATAGATTAGATTAGATTAATTATTTATTCTCCACTTTATTTTCCGCGTGGTGCCGGATTAAGAATAGCGTCACTCCCTTTCCTTCCATGGATGTCGTAGAAGGCGACTAAGGAAATTAATTACCAGGGGACGGGCAGCAGCGTCTGAGATTCCAACTGCATACTGCGATCGCCAACCCGCCTGCCAAGCGTGGCGATTATGGCAAAACCCGTCATGGTTATGAAAACCACGAAGGAGGCCTATGTCCTGCAGTGGGCGTGGAATGGCTGATGATGAATAGGTACTCTTTATTTCACACCATACATTATAAAGACACATGAAAAATCTTAAATATCCAAGTTACATACTATACAACTGTCTTGAATGTCTATAATTTTATTATTTTTCAAACCATCAGACCACATTTATCAAAAGTATGCTGATTTTGTTACCATAATAAAAAATGTCACAATGGGCGAGCGAGACAGCATCTAACAGCAAACTTAATATCAAGAACGTGAATTAATTTATGCATTTTGTTAAGTTATCACGCGTGGTTATTAAGCCCATACTCTCTCTCTGAGAGAAGGCATGTAGCCCATATGGGCTGGTTTTGTTTCTGCTGCATTTTTTTTTTAGTAATTGTAAGTTTTATTGTGTGTGTTTTTCTTTTGTTTAATTAAAATAAAAATAGAATTTATTTGCCTATTACAACAATAATAATGTACAACATTTTTTGGAGACATGTTCACTGCATTTTTTAAAACTTATTTGTACTTTGTAAGATAGCTTGAGATCTCCACACTAGGCATAGCCTGTAACGTGGAGATCGCAGAACAATTTGCTACACGAAATTGTGCAGATTTTATTGCATGTACAGTGTCCAACTGGGTATTGTAGAAGTATAATAATTGTTGGAATTAAAAATACAAGTACAATTAAAATTTAAATTACAAATTAAATTAACAAAACATCGCAAAGTAATTTTGATTAATATTGATATTGAGTACAACACGCAAATAAACATTTTTTAATTTAATTTATAATATTAAGTAATTACCATTATTATTAGCCAAGGTCAGTAGAAAAATAACAACGATATTAATAAAATGGCAAGGTGACTTAGAAACTTTTTTTGGCCGAGTGTGCTATACCATACCAACTAGTTAATATTATGTATGACGCCGGTTTTTGCTGATGCTATGCTTTTTTTCTTTTTCGGTAGGTTGGTACGTCAAATTATAGTGATTTAGTATTCGTAAACAAAACGAACTAGTACGTAGGTAAGAAGCGAAAAAATTGAATTTTTTCCAGACGCAAAATGATTGCTCGCGGCATCAAAATTAAATAAAACAAAAAATAATTCAGCATTAATTACCCACTGTAAACCAACTAATGACGAATTTCTATTTTTAAAGACGACCGCGACAGTCTTGTATGTGTAACAACAGAAATTTAAATTCTTTTGTGCCGTATTTGCATGGTCTGCCGCCGCTATTGTTGTTCAGTTTTAACAGCTGAAAAAGGTGGAATTTCAATACAAATTCCGACGATCCGAGCATTCGCTAACGTTTCTGGAGCACTTAGCAATTGTGTGCCTATTTCATACAACCGCACTGAGAATAAAAATGCCGCTTAATCGCACTGCAATGACGCAAATCTTTCGGCGATTATAATTTTTTACGTGTTTTTTAGTTTTTTTGCACTGGCACACACAACATGCACTCGCCCCGTCACTTGGTCCGTTTTAATACTGGCACTTATCACTTTAAAAACAAATCACGAGGACACTGGCCGGTTTTATTCAGTTTACAGTTGGAAAAGTTTTCGTTGGAGTTTTCCCGCGCGTCTAGCGTTTCCCGCGAAAACAGAGGAGGGCGCGTGCGGTCCTCACGCTGCTGAGACGGAGACTAAGGTGGGTACCGTTCAGTCAGACGTTCTGTTTGCGATGTAAAGATCACAGAAGGACAATAGACTTAGATCGATTACATCGGCAGACGTGGACTTGGCTTTTAACTACGCTTGATTTTGACATTTTACCTTATTCGTGAAGATTTGTCTACAACAAACGTGGACAAAAGCAGAGTCTGGTCCCGGATACACCAATTTTAATAAGGGCTATTTGACAAATATTTCGGTTTCGCTAACGTTTATTCGTCACTTACAAGCGCTGTGACCGTTGTTGCCATTTTATTTTCTAGAACTAAGCTTGGCCAGGGTTTTCAAAAGGACCTATACAAGTTTTTTACAATCAATACAAGTTGACATTAGCAGACCAGAGGGATATCGGCCGGTGTAGTTGCCTTGAAGGCCTCGTCAATTATATTTGACCATAGCCGATTTACCCATACATTAAAATGTAGAATCGGCTGCTCAACATACATCCTCTCGGACAAGAAGATATTGATAATGTAGTTAAATGGTCACATGACAATGGTATGTTCTAAAAACCCAGTACTAATAATCAGTCCCCCCTGCGCTTGCACACTATTAATACCGTCTGTACACCAAATACTACTCATAGCTTTCATTGTCTCCACACTCTTTGGACGGACAAACCATATTAACTTCCTTTTAGATAAACTAAGAACATTGTTAGGCAAGTTTCAGCAACTAAGTTACAAAACCTCTAAACCAGTACTAAAATGTATGGATTAACATTTAAAACACATATTGATGAAATAGAAAGCATGCAGATAAGATTTTCAAAACTGTTGGTTAATGGCTGTACTAAATTCAAATGTAAAAATTATTACAGACAATTATTTAAAATTTGTAAAGTTCTCCCAGTGGCCTTAAAACATAAATTAATATTAATAATTAGCTATTAATAATTTTAAAAATAAAGATTCACCATCATGATCATCATTCAGCCACAAGAAGTCCACTGCTAGACATAGGCCTCCTCCATGGATTTCCAAAAAGACCGGTTGGATAAAAAAAAGATTACAAAATACTAATTCAACATTCTAAAGGAACTAGCTGTAAGGGGTAAATTTCAAACATACAGGGTGAATAATTATTTTGGTTGTAGAATGCTAAAACGAAATTACCAATACTGTTCAACGAAATGCCGGAGAGCATTCGAAGACAATATAATTGTGCACTATTTAGACTGGCATACAAAAGGTATTTGTTTGATGCAGTCTAGAACGTCTTCAGGCGTTGTGGATTGTATCAAGTAACTACTTTTGTTTACTAAATAAATCTGTTGTAATACCAATAATAAGTAATAATTGGAACTGTTAAAAAATTCCAGAATTTAGTTAAGTTATCTTTATTAACAGAAAATGCTAGTGTGCAAAACTTATGTAAAAGTGCTCTGTAAATCTGTGGTAAAACTATTGTAAACGAGACTGTTCCCACCCAAATGAATCAATTGGTTTGTGGGGCCTTATTGTAACAAATGTAACATGTTCTTTTTTATTAATAAATACAATACAAACAAAAAAAATAGTCATAACAAACTATGAATCGTACTTCTAAGATACGCGAGCCTGGAACTTAAACGGGGCTGAGCACCGGGAAGACGCCACCTTGCGTGGCGGTGAAGAAGTATTTGCTCAACAGGGTGTTTCTTTCGTGGGCTATCTAGATAGAAAGATAAATATATTAATTATCTCGGTTACTTGATTAGGTTAAAAAAATAATTGAGGAGATCCCTGTGGTTTACTAAAACAAACCAATGAAAAAAAAAATATCTTCTTTTACCGACCGTTTTTGCAAAAGGTTTCTGTACAATCTCTCAATCATGTTAGTAGTGATTTTTAGGACCCACGGCAAAAAACCTAGGGCTAGAGAGCATTACTGCCAAGAACGGCCGTTTATGGCATAACTCCTAGGTGCTCGGTCGTGGGTGCCAAAAATGACTTTTAATATTATTGAGAGAACGATCTGACACTTTTGTCAAAAAAATTCTGTAAAATAAGGTATGATTTATTTTTCATTGCTGGAGCTAGTGAACCTCCGGGATGCTCTTAATTATTTTTTTAACTAAATTAAGTGTCCGGGCTAATACATCTATATTTTTAAATAACAATAAATAAGTAAGCTAAGTATAATAAAGTTGTGAAACAAAAACAGACAAAACAATGTAGAATGGAATATACAGGGTGTGGTGTAAATAATGGGTAACCTAAGAGCCGATTCTTTGTCTTATAAAGATATAATTTATAAAGTTACGAGTTTCAAAAGTTTGAATGTTTCAAAATAACCATTGTACCACATAATTAAACCACTCCCAACAAGCTAAAGTTTACAATTTTCAGTATCTTTTGTTTAAGCATTGTGAGGTTTGCTGAAGTTAAGCTTGATAGCCTAACCTGGAACTCATGTTGAAAATCATATAAAAAAAACCTGCCAAGTGCGAGTCGGACTCGCGCACGAATGGGTCCGTACCATTATCTATACAACATTAGACACAAAGATAAAAAAACAACAAAAAAAATCACTTTTGTTGTATGGGAGCCCCCCTTAAATAATTATTTTATTTTGTTTTTAGTATTTGTTGTTATGGCAGCAACAGAAATACATAATCTGTGAAAATTTCAACTCTCTAGGTATCACGGTTCTTGAGATACAGCCTCGTGACAGACATACGGACGGACGTACGGACGGACGGACGGACGGACAGACAGACAGCGAAGTCTTAGTAATTTTTTACCCTTTGGGTACGGAACCATAAAAATTAATTTTAAAAAATCACTAAGGGACGTATTATTAACAAAGCTCTTCCCTCTTATCTCTAAGATCGATCTCGAATGCTCAGATAGCACACTCAATGTCATAGAAACACAGCGGTGGTAGCCTAGTGGGTAGAACATTGGACACGGAAGCGAGAGACCCAGGTCCGATTCCCAGTGCGGGCATGTACCTATGACTTTGTTTTCTAAGTCCTAAACATTTGCGAAGTTATAGTAGCAATACCACGCGCTAACCGTGAAGGAAAACATCGTGAGAAAAACCTGAGTGTCTGAGCTATTCACATACCTCAGTGCTTGAAATCGCCAATCCGCGATGAGCACGCGTGGTGATTAAGCCCATACTCTCTCCCTGAGAGAAGGCCCGTGCCCTACAGTGGGACGTATATAGGCTGTTTATATGTATAGAAATGGTTATTCTGTATTTCTGTTGCTAGTTACAGTAATTTAGCACTTATGTTCATTTCGGCGTTCTAGCAGTCCACAAATTATGAGCTCAGTCTCACGACCAGTTCATGGTAGGATACATCAAAACATCATTCATAATTGCCGTAACCTTATCGCTTACTTATTTTTGCGACATCAAAAATACAAATATTAGCTGCCAAATAGCAGTCTGCTTACCTATAAACTGTTAAGGGGCTCCAGGGAGTAACACTAGCGCCACCGAGGTACTTAACAAGATCATATCTTTTTTTACAGAACGAATTTCCAAAAAGTTTCTTAACAATCTCTTAATCATGTTAATAGTGATTGTCCTAAAAATCACTATTAACATGATTAAGATATTGTAATGTCCATGTCCGTAAACCTAAGGCAAAAAACCTAGGACTGATAGCATTAACCCCAAACCGGCCGTTTTTGGCATAAATGCTATTTGGCATATATGACATATATGTCCCAGGTTCGTGATCCTAGCTTCTTAGTCGTGGGTCCCATAAATCACAATTTTTTCAAATAAGATCTGCAAAAAATGATATGTTTGTTTTCTCATTGGTGGCGCTGGTTAGCCCACTGGATCCTCTTAACGGAAACTTTTCAACTTACTTTGGAATTAATAAATATTTATTAGATCCGATGTGTAAATTCAATTCAAATCGTTTCACCTTCTCACTAAGCCAGTCAGAGAACGCCAAAAGAAATTTATGATAGTTGAATACAAAAATAAATAAATAAAGTTTTTGTTTCAACACTGCGGCGCGAGCCGAGAAGGACTCGCATAAGTTCATTGAGATTTCAATATAATTTAATACTTCACAGCATATCGAAATATTTAAAAAAAGACATCGCTTGTGATATTGAAAGAAATCCGTGTGGCGCCGGATTAAGAATAGCGTCACTCCATTTCCTTCCATGGATGTCGTAGAAGGCGACTAAGGAAATCAATTACCAGGAGACGGGCAGCAGCGTCTTCCTGAGATTCCAACCGCACACTGCGATCGCCAATCCGCCTGCCAAGCGTGGCGATTATGGCAAAACCCCTCATGGTAATGAAACCCACGAAGGAGGCTTATGTCCTAAAAGACGGCATTTTGGGGAAAAGGCCTTTACCCAGTAGTGGGCAGCAGTTGGCTGATGATAATGATAGTTTTTTCTGCTACGTAATTTCTGGAATGCGCAATTTCTAAAACATGTCGGATATAGTTTGTAATTTACAATAAATTACAATAAATTAAATATAACGAAACATAAGTGGAAAACTGTTTATCTGGAACAATATCTGATGGAAGTGGACTAACATAACGTATTATTATCTTAATTCCAGAATCGCTTAATTACATTTTTATCGGAAGAGTCCGACCAGGTTTCGCTCTTATTAGAAGAACTCAATCGTGGCGAATTGAGACAGAGATCGCTTCGTCGGTAAGTGAATTTAATTATGTGTATTGCTCACGAAAGTTTCAGTTCAATAATTAAAGAGAATTGACATACTGGTAACTTGGAACTTTGCTGCAAAGGTGAATGAAACTTTGGAAACTATATTTATTGGAGTCACATGTTTTGATATCAATCATTTAAAAAAAAACACTTCAACATCGCTTGAAACTGTTCATAACATAAGATTATAAGAGTTGGCGATGAATTAGCTATCTTACTATAAATTCAATCGATTTAAGTGCCTATTAATAATTAAGTATAATTAATAAAGTTAAGGGCCGGGACGTCCGAGGTGGCTATACTTCGACCAAACAGAGAATGTATTTGCAACGGGCAAAATAAAAAGTATCCGAAAAAGGCGTGCGTGCGCGCAACGACTAATAATGTTGATGGAGCAAAAGAGATGTCCCAGGATCGTGGCAAGTGGCAGACCCTAGTCTCTGCTTACCCCTCCGGGATACAGGCGTGAGTTTATGTTATGTAAGTTGTTTCTGAAGTGGGATAAAGTGTTCTCTCCCTCTTTCTATGCAGGGTGAGACCACATCCCCATGTACATGCATTTACAGACGTTTAATGCTGTAAGCAGTAAAGTTATTACGGGATGGAAATGACATTTACCGGTAATTTTATTTATTGCATTACACAATAGATAAGTAACATTGCATGTTATAATATCATGATGAAAGCTTATAATCTAGTTACATATCCTTTAACGTGTGATGACAGCATGGTAGAATATGGACAAGAGCCAAAGCACATCAAGCCACATAACCAAATACAACCACTCAGTGCAAAGTATCGTAGACACCCTACGCCGAACGGTCGCACCAGGACATAATTGTGGCAAGATCCGCTTCTACAAACGGATCCAAGAGCTCTCTTTACTCAAATAAGTAGGTATTAAATTAAATAAAGAAAACTAAGAAAACTTTAATCAACAATTAACGATCTTAGTTACTTACTAAATTTTCAGCCTAACTAATTGTGATTTAAAGCGATTGAGGTTCACAAGACGTATTCGTCCACAACTTCGAGAGTCGAGTTCCCCAATGTTATTGGGGTGGGCACAACACAGGCGTTCGACATGACCTTCGTTTTGTCCATGTTCATTTTAAGGCCCACACGTTGGGAAACTCGACTGAGGTCTTCGAGCATTATCCCGAGGTCTTCCATCGTTTCTGCCATGATTACTATGTCGTCGGCAAATCGAAGGTGCGTGATGTACTCGCCATTGATATTGATGCCGCGTCCCTGCCATTCCAGAAGCTTGAAGGCATCTTCCAGTGCGTTCGTAAACAGTTTCGGAGAGATAACGTCTCCCTGTCTCACGCCTCATGCGGATTAGTAAGTTGAAGTGGCAGTGGGCGGAGCACATAGCACGCAGAACTGATGGCCGATGGGGCCGAAAAGTTCTCAAATGGAGACCACTTATCGGCAAGCGCAGCGTAGGACGACCAGCCACAAGATGGACAGATGACCTCATGCAAGTGGCAGGAAGGCGCTGGATGCAGGCCGCTTCCAACCGGTCTTTTTGGAAATCCATGGAGGAGGCCTATGTCCAGCAGTGGACTTCTTGTGACTGAATGACGATGATGAGGTTCACAAAAATGTCAACAGCATCGAAATTTTTATTTGATATTTCATTGAATGACCGACACATGTGTACTAAAGGTTCACCAAAAAGCAGAGAATACTTAAGCCGCGTTTTCACGATTGTAGTACACTCAGACCAAGTGACCTACTTTAGCTACTAAGATGCTATTCGTACCGTGTACACCGCCTCTATATCACTTTGTGCACTTTTCTGTCCATTCTTCTTGAAATAAATCTACGTCTAATGAACATTACCAACATTATCTATAGATAATAGGGAACTTGCGTCTAACTTAGATTGGAGTGACATTGTTTTTGTACCATAGAAATCATATAAAAACCTAGGAAAAATAAAACAGTAAAAATATTTTTTTCGGGGTTTTCGGGGTCACAAAATATACGAAAAATAAAGTTACTTTAATAACATAAAACTTATTAGATTTCGTTTTGTCGTTGAATTCTGAACGTTTGCTTATAATGGTATACATGCATAAAAACATGATTTTACGAGATAATTCAAATATTGATAATGTTTTTGATCGCTGGAAAGGAGTTTGTATTGGTGCATTTAAAATACTTGTTTAACAAGGGCAGTGCAGTGATTGCAAAATAAGGCAACTTTGTCTCTAAATAAACTGTAAACACCGGCGCTGTGCTATCTAAATGTCGAGATTCATTTTATAGTTTTAGTTTCTCTTATCTACAAAGTTAAGCTATAAAAGTGTAATAAAGGGGTTTGCAACACTTCATTGATATCTATACTATTAAAAATTGTCCTCAGCACGGTTTAGTGCAACAAAAAGAATATAATCATGTAGGTACAGCGATATCATTCCGATGTAAAAACCTAACTGCAAAGTGGGTTACTCGGGGCTGCAAGTGATGTAAATCGCTTCGGTCAGATGTCGCTACCTGTACGTAATACAGAGAAGTTTGTAAAGAGGCTCGAAATTTCATCGATGCTTGCACTTGCCCATTAGCTCAGCTGGGAGAGCGCTGGCACGGTGAGCCAGAGGTCGCGGGTTCAAGTCCCGGCATGGGTTGAATTTTTAGCCTCTAAATAGGTTTAATAATATGTCTTTCTTCTTCTTCTTGTTTTTCTTCTATGCAAAAATACAGCTTGTTTTTCGTCTATTTTGACTGGACACGAAACATTGTTCCTCGACACGTTTTTTTTTGTCTATACTTAAAATTCCTCTAAATAGATAGCATTTTTAATCACTCAGTCCATAACCGCGAGCCAGATTTCAGCGTGTATAAATCTTATATATAAATGGACACTTGGACACCTAGTAAATGTTTCTATATAAAACAGACAAATTCGAACTACTCTTTTAAAAAAGGTGATGATACGGCAGATGGGACCAAAATTTGCTGCTTGTAGAAACGTGAAAAAATCAAGCCTGTGTTAGACTATCATAGCTAAGTAGGCTTTACAAGTTAATGAGTAATGGTCGAACAACTTGTAAAAGAAAAGCTTCGTATACATTCCATGAAAAAACTACGTTGGTGAATTACTACAAACTTCATCGACGTAATTTTTTTATAGTTTGTGTAAAGCGGGTAGTTAATATAAGTAAAAATCCTAATATCAAACAGAAAACCCCTTCTTTTACGGAACCCTACACTACGCTTGGCCCGACACTTGCTTGACCAGTCTTAAGAACTGAAGAATGAATAAATTAATGAAGAAACTGATATTTTTTTTCGATTTTTCGGAGTTGGTCTCATAATAAAAGTTGTTTTTAGTGACGATTAGTGTAACTCCCTTAAGTTTCCCCGGAGCTTTCTGAAACACATAGTATTAATTAAGTCATCAATTAATTAACGTAAGAAACTGCTCCTTAATTTTTTTATTTCTAAATCGTTTATTTTACAGTTTAGCGCAGATTGATATATAAAATTTAATATAACTTATATTGTGATATTTCATTTACTTTCACTCACATACACTCACGCACACACACACACACACACACACACACACACACACACACACACACACACACACACGCACACACGCACACACGCACACACGCACACACGCACACACGAACACACGCACACACGCACACACGCACACACGCACACACGCACACACACACACACACACACACACACACACACACACACACACACACACAAATACACATTTGGCTGAGCTTATTAATATTATTGTGATAACTTAAGACTAAGGTGGAGTAAAGACTCCTGGATGGAGGCTACATAAAAAATCTTAAGTCTCAAATTAATTATTAAATTACTTTGTGTAAATAATAATAAGCCCTATCAATGTTATGGAAGAGCGGTGTCACCTACGAACGTTCTTGACGTAGCACCGTAAAATGCTTCCTAGCTAATGAAAACAAACATTTGTATTTTGTAGGTAATTCTGCAACTATTTGTTTTTTCGTAATGGTAATGATCACCGTAAATGGCCTTTTGTGGCAACACAGATACACCACAGGCTACGTCTGTGGTCCTGTTTTATTTATTCGTTTTGTCTGTTGTTTATTTAGTTTTCTTTCTGTTGTGCATATTATGTTACTTCTAATTTTGTTTCTGTGATGTATCTTGTTGGTATAATAAATGTCTTTCTTCGTCTTTTTCAATTTGATTTTTTTAGACTAATCATTATAATAATATTTTTTTCGACTAAATGAATAACAGTCCTGAAGGCGCTTACAAAGTTACAGTTTCTTCTACATAGCTACTTAAGTCCTTGACTCCTAAACTAGAGGACCCTGTTTCTTAGGAGTCAGTTTCTTCCTTCAGTACATCACTGAGAGACGTGACGTGAGACTTTACCCTGCAATAACTGATACTTGAGTTCATTAATCTGTTGCGTTTTATAAATAATTAAGTTTTTTTGGAAGTATAACAAATTGTATAGCCGTGTGGCGCCGGGCTAAGAATAGCGTCACTCCATTTTCTTCCGTGGATGTCGTAGGAGGCGACTAAGGAAATCAATTACCAGGAGACGGGCAGCAGCGTCTTCCTGAGATTCCAACCCCATACTGCGATCGCACACCCGCCTGCCAAGCGTGGCGATTATGGCAAAGCCCTTCATGGTTAGGAAAACCATGAGGGAGGCCTGTATCCTGCAGTGGGCGTCAAATGGCTGATGATGACATATTGTATATAAAATTGGAGCTAAAATAATATCTCTGCACATTCAGTGCAAATAATTGCGACAGCCAGACGCCTCTTACAACAATCAATCAGAGCAAGAATCGTGCAAGAATCTGGGTCTCTGATGTCGCCAGTGGTCGGCCCTCACGTCAATAAATCATATTAGTTCATTGTTAAGGTGAACAGAACGGCAGTGGAATCGCGTGAATGAGTGCAAAACATTGGCACTCCTCCATCTTCGCTTAATAAAACTGGAGCTGGCCGGCCAAGCGCGTGCAGAACACTCACTACGTGGGTTCTGAAGATATTCATCGCAATTTAGTTATGATTTCGGAAAAAACCTACTAAGCCGTTATAGCTGCTGTCGTGTTCCCAAATCTGCGTAAAGAAATAGCAGTTGAGTAACTCGTTGTTCTAGCGGTGAACACGCTCGACTACCAAAACAGGCGTCACGGGTTCGGTTCTCACTGAAGGCTACCATATTTTGATAGATCGACACAGCTGTTCTCAAATAAAAAAAAACTTAATGGTACTCCAAGAAATAACTCAAAAATATGCTTGCACTCGCTTTGTAACTACTATTTTCAAAGATTTCACATTGAACGGTAACCGTAATGTCACGACATCTAGTTTCAAACATTTACTACTTTGTCGGCCTTATGGAAAATTTATTTTATATTTATTTATTGAAAGAAAAACAAACAATTGTACAATATAGTTACAAGACAGAAAAATCTTACATGGTTATATATGTAATTGTAAAACGGTCCAATGTCTGTAGTTATTCTTATGACTTGAACCAGACTTGCAGCACTGCCCCTATATTACGCTCACCAAATCCTGAGCGATTCCAATCGTTTAACTGTCAAATTAGTATGGAATTTGACAGTTAGACGATTGGAATCGCTCAGGATTTGGTGAGCGTAATTAGGCCACAGATCATTGTTAGCTAGCGTGGTTCCGACACTACACAATATTTTTTAGTTCTTTTTAGTAAAATAATTCTTAGCGAGAGATCCCAACTTAATTTGCGCGGGTTATACCACTGGATTGATATTGTACTAAATAGAAACAAATTCCAAAAGCATTGTCGAACTTATATCATAGTCTCTATGACTTTCGTGCGCTAATTAATAAACTGTTTCCCCTACAAAACTGCAAATCGACTCTTTCAATTCACGGTGGAAGTTCGTGGGTAAATGCCCGCAAGTGCGTCCGGCCTTTTTAAGCTCCATTATTCGGCCGCGGGACACTGATGAGCGATGCGAAAAAAACTGAATAATCCTCATCAAAAAGCCATTAACCGAGGACGTGTAAACAAAACCCCTGGCTGACTTCCAAACGAAGCGAACTCTCCTTACCGTCCCTACTGACAAGAAAATATTGGGAACTATTTCTACTTATTGGATTTTTGCTGCAGAGATTACAACAGATGGGACACCGCTTTGCTAGAATGGACGCGTGGGAACCCAGGTACGTAGGTACGAGTAATTCTCTAATAACGTGTACCAAGCCGGCATAGACTTTATTTTAGGCAATGGTACAGCATGTGCAACTAAAACCACATATCATCATCATCATCATCATCAACCCATTATGTCCCCACCGAGGGGCACGGGTCTCTTCCCTGAGGAAGGTATAGGCCATACTCTACCACGGGGGCCAAGTCCGGATTGGTGGAGGCTTGTAGACTAGTGGCTCGTCTACTGTCAGAAGTTATCAAGCCGCCCTAAGGCCTCTGACTTGATTTAACGACTGCCATCCATATATTGTATCGGAAATTGGTGGGTCATTATTCAGTACATATTCAGAACAACTGATGGATCCCCGTAGTAATGTAAGACAGATACAATGTTTTTCAATATAATTATATAAGCAGGACAATAGCCTCTATTTGGTAGTCTACTAAGAAACAGCAGAACAATGCAGTTCCAACTTTATAATCCGAGCAAATAAAATACAGATCTCTCGGGATGAAGTTCGAATCCCGCGAGGCGCCGTGTTGAGTTGCACTGGTTATACCATCGAAACTTGATTATATACTAGACTAGCTTTTGCCCGCGACTTCGTCTGCATGGAATGACTAATTTGGCTCCTATGTCCTTTCCCTGAGCTCAAACTATCTCCAGACCAAATTTCATCTAAATCGGTTCAGCGGTTTAAGCGTGAAGAGGTAACAGACAGATAGACACAGTTGCGCATTTATAATATTAAATATGGATTACAAATAGCGTGAAACAATCATTACCGTCCTAATATGACTCTATTGAACTGTGCATTTTAGAAGAAGAAGAAGAATAAAAACATTTATTATAAAGAGATTTTTTTAAAGACTCGAACGAAAGAATTTACATTTGTAAGTTCTCATGGTGAGGACATTCCCTGGGAACTTTCGCCCCACCATAATACATACGTGCATACAAACTCACGCCTGTATCCCAGAGGGGTAGGCAGAGACCAGGGACTGCTCATCACGGTCTACGAATGTCTGTCTAAGGCTAATTATTTACCTCCGTGAAAGAGCAAAACTAAATTACTCCATCTTCCCTCATCTCACTCACTTAGCGTCAGTTTCTCATCCCAATTCAGTCAGCCGTAATTACCTGAGAAGGCCTACCTACAGGGGAAACACATTAGACACATCCTGTTTCCTAAATTATTATTAGTGAATGCTGAGAAAGATTTTATGCTTTATTTTTCTTAACTCACGTTTCCATCGTACTTGCCGTCTTAGAAGGTTTTCAGAATCGTGGCAAGTGGCAAATTCTGGTCTCTGCACTTCGGGACATTCATCAACTTAGTAATTGCAGAATAATAATTCAGTTCTTCTTCAAGAAGAAGAGAGTCAAGTATTGCTTTTATTTTATTGTGTTCAATGTGTCTTTTTATTATTTTATTACGCGCTCACTTTGTGTGAATGATAAAATTGTAAATTGAAAATTTCAATCTTTTGCTTACTATTGGAAGTGGATAACTTTAATCGATTTCTGATTTCATCAAATTTCTGTCCTGTTATAGTATACACGTAGTAGAAGGTCGAATGAAAGTCATATTCTTATTTACAAAAAAAAAGAATTCAGTGATTATTATAGGTTTATTATAACCTTTCTACCTTACCTTTAAATTCCGTATCATTTTTGTGACTAATATCACAGAGGAAAAAAGAAACTAATATTGACATAGGTACCTATTAGAACAATGCCCATCGGCGTGTCTCAGGAATTGCAAATGTTAAAAATAACCCTATTAAGGCGGCTTATTCTAGTTAGGAGAGTTAGGGGATTTCCCTATTTCTACAGTAACAAAATTCGCAAAGTAGCAGGCCCAGCCCGTTGGCCCTTATCTAGATTTTGTGAAACCATTTGGTGCTCAATTCGACGCACTGGTTAGTCGTAAACATGGAGTACAGCCAAAAGCCTCTTTTTAGCTTGCATACTAAGAAGTGAACAGACTGTGTTCAGAGTGTGGTGTGTAAATTTATTCATTTATTCAAATTATTGGGCTCAGTGTAATAATATTATTTCCAAGAATGTGAGGCCTGTCGAGGAGATAATTAATGTAGACTTGGGGCTGAAGTGGGCCCAGACAGGTGGGCTAAAATCGCCGCTGACTGGGTTCCACGTAGCGATGGGCGACTCGAGTCAATTTACTCGAGTTACTCGAGTTGGGCTGCCAGCGAGTAAACTCGAGTTCGAAATTCCGTCAACCGTGTTGACTCAGCGGGTGTGCTTAATTCCCGGCTCAATTAGGTGAACTTAATTCCCGACGTTTTGGAATTGTTGCAGTTGCGATAGTAATTAAGTTTACCTAATAAATTAATAGCGTGTTCATGTGTTAATTCATAGGTTTTCTTTTTTATTTATTATGGGGTTTCACTGTCTAATTTTTTTGTAACACGCATAAGAAGTAATGAAAAAGTTATTTTTTCTCTTAAAAAAATTATCACATTTTATCTGTTACAATATAATTACCGTCACCCAGGGCACGAATCCTACTTGTACTTTAACGTTTTTTTTACACTCCCTTTTTAGTAATTAATCTACTGTTTAATGCCAAGTCGTGTGGCATTAAACGTTAGGTCGAGTGGGTAGGTCCAGAATTTGGCTAATGATGTGGTATTTGCAGGAGCTTTTCCAAGAATTTTAGTTCAAAATTTTACTATTTATTGATTGAGAAATCCTGAAATCTAGTAGACACCTTATACAAATTGTTATCATCTTGATATATAATAAAACTTATACAACTTCCATTAACATAGTTTAAAATCTAAATTTAAAAAATGTTTGGTTTTTAACTCTTTGAGACGAATTCTAAATTGTAGATAGAATATTCTTTATTGTACACAGAGATTATATTAACAGAAATTCAATTAATTGCAGTACAATAGTATTTAGTAATCGCAGTAGTATTTGTTGGCAACCCAACAAAGTATGGTTATTTTAATGTTTTGTACCTGTGGCAACATTGTAACTTTTTCTCTTCTCTGTGTCACCGTTGAGCTGTAATGATGTTCTAATCTACAAAAATTTTAATAAACTTTAATCCGTGAAATCTAGCGTGCTTCAAACACCCCACAATCACTCCAGACGTCCACAGTATTAATTTGTGGAAATCTACTATTGGCTTTAAAGTTTAGTCACTTTATAAAATTAATATAAATAAGTTAAAATTAAGCTGTTGATTTCCTAAATAAACTTAAATAAAGATAATAGGCATTTTTCTGCTCACGAAAGTGTTAATGTTAGAACACGTATAGCTTGCTAGTCTATTAGCACCCTTACGCAAGACAGAAACTTTAAGGACGGGGGCAAAATAAGGGATTTCCGAAGGTTGCGGGTTTTACAACCCGGCTGATATAAAAACCCGTCGAAGTGGCGTGGACTAGACGCGTGATATCCAGAACTATATAAATAGGTATTAAGTTCGTTGAAAGGTAAACATGTTTACCTGAACGTTCCCCAATTTATGTCTGCCACAAGTTTAGGTGTTTAGATGTAACTAAGTCACTCAATCAATAGCATAGACTATGTAGATGAATATATATACTTAGGGAAGAGAAGATCTTTCACTGATCAAACAACTGGTGAAATTGAACGAAGAATAAAGAAAGCATGGAGTAAGTATTGGTCTCTGAAACAGATTTTCAAGTCCAATATTCCAATGGCACTAAAAAGAAAAGCAATGGACACAGTTGTTCTCCCGACGCTGCTGTATGGATGCCAAACGTGGACCTTTACCAAAGATCGTGTACAAAAACTAAATGTCTTCCAAAGAGCCGCTGAAAGAAGTATGCTAGGTATTAAGCGGAATAAACGAAATATAGATATTAGGAAAAAGACAAACATACTAGATGCCGTAGAACAAGCATGCCGACTTAAATGGCGATGGGCCGGACATATCGCACGAATCTCTGATAACAGGTGGAGTGAAAAGACTCTACACTGGTACCCACGCGATTCAAAGAGACCTCGGAGACGACCGAGGCGTCGCTGGTGTGACGACATTGTCGAAGTAGCTGGACCCACGTGGACCCGCCGAGCCCAAAATAGAGAAGAATGGAAGGGGTTGGAGGAGGCCTATGCCCAAAAATGGGTACCCCACCTAAACATCGAAGTAATAAATTAAAATTAATTAATTGTTACGTACTTTTTATTGATACTTATTTTATGCTCAGTTGATTATTTTACATTATTTATACTATTGATAAAAACTATTATGTAATTTTTACAATTGTATAATGCATGAATATTTTAATGTGAAATTTATATTGTGTGAGGAAATAAAGGCTTAAAATAAATAAATAAAATAAGTCACTCAATCGCGATCAAGTGGCCGAAATCAGAAACTTATTTCAACGTAAAGAAAGTTTACGTTCTGTTTGTTGAATGTCAATATCAATGTTCGCCGCTGCCTTGTGACCGACTATGTAATCGCATCAACTAAATCATAGGCCACCATTGCGTTATGTCGGGCATGTATTTCTCTTATTCGAAACAAGCTTTCTCAATTCGAAACAAGATTTCTCAACTCATTTTTATTCTTTTATTTTTTACTTAAATACTTAAAAGTATGTATATGCCATTTAAAATTACTCGGCTCTCAAACCATCCAGATAACGTCGTGTGTAATGTAGCGAAGAAGTCGGTACCTACCTATCGTGTTACAACACATCAGGGAAAGGCTCAGAAACATCAGGGAATGGACGGATGTTGCCAGTGTCGAAGATCTGTTTCGCTTGGCAAGAAACGAAGAAGAACATGCGGAGCTGAAGGCCAACCTCCGTTAGTGGAGAGGCACAGAAAGAAGATGGAGAAGAAGATTTTAAAACTGTAGATAGCCAAATACTAGAATGAAGCCTGCCAAGCGTGGCGATTATGGCAAAACCCCTCATGGTTAGGATGCCCTCCTGCAGTGGGCGTCAAATGGCTGATGATGATGATGATGAAGCATAAACGTTCGTTCCCAAGATTAGGCTGGCATAGGTTAATACATTCTTTATGTGGCATTGTAGATATAACAAGCTTGCCAGAAGCGTAGTTAAAAAAATGTATAAAGCGCACTTTGTGCCAAAAGGGCTACTATAGCATTAAGGATTATTTAGATGACAAAGATGTCTGTAATTAAAGCCAGTTCAATGCATTAGTACTAGGTTTTAGAAGATTAAAATATTTAAACTCTGTTAATTAAGGAAAATATTTGAAAAGACGAAGTTTGGCGTTTTTTCTCCAAATGATCTAGATTTTGAAACGGACACCTAGTTTTACTTTTAACGTTCAATACGTCATAGTTTCAGCGTTACTTCGAATAAAATTTTTCGCATCTCAATTTTTAAATAATGTATCGAGTTGTTAGCAAGGATGCTTTAACAAGAATAATCGGTTCGTACATACTCAAGAGCGTCAACGCTATGAATGACCTACTCAAGTGACATCAAAATGACCAAATAATCACAAAACCACGACCAATTTTAGTTTCAGGGAAATACTTTTATTACCCCGTGTAATAGTTCAGCGTAAAATGAGTTTAGTTTTATCCCCAGGTTCGAGTTGCATTCCAGTTTTGATTGTCTGTAAAATTCTCGTGCAGATAGGGATTCAATTATGTTCCGGAACAAATACCTATCATTTTATACGCATTTTTTAAACCTACCTGCCCTTATATTACGCGCACCAAATCCTGAGCGATTCCAATCGTCTATCTGTGAAATTAGTATGGCATTTGACAGTTAGACGATTGGAATCGCTCAGGATTTGGTGCACATAATTAGGCCTCTGATCGGCTATGCAATGTAAATTAAATTTTCATTGCAAAACAAAATAATGTAGTTCTACCAAATGGGGTCTTGCTTCCTTGTTTATCTATTTTTTCCGCCGTTTTTCGGACGTAATAATTGTTTCCTACAAATGGCCTCAGACTAGGTGTATTTCCATGTTTGTGTTGTTCTTGTCTGGTAACCATAGCACAGGGTATCCTAGTTTGGGTCCAAGACAAGTGATTGTTTCGTGTAGAAATTTTTTGTCGTTATTTTTTATCGCCCATAAAAAGGTATATCGTTTGCCTGACATTCGGGAGGTCCTAGGTTGAATTTCGGCAAGTTTCTGAATTTCTAGCAACAATACCATTAGCTAACTGGCAAAGAAAATAACGTGAGGAAGCATTAGTGCTTAAAGTGTTCATATACCTAAGCGCTTAAACTTGCCTATCGGCAGTGGGCACTCGTGGTGATTAAACCCATACCATCTCTTTGAAAGAAGGCTTGTGCGCTGCCGTGGGACGTATACAGGGTGTCATAAAATCTTCATACACACCAGAAAAAGGGGGTCCTACTCATCAATAGGGAAAACTTTTACAGAAGGGAAAACTTCGAAATCCCGAAAAATAATCAGATCTCAAGGCGGCCCGTCAAGAAACAATTCCCATACAGACGTAGTTTGATTTTAATTCACAAACGAAAAGCCGGATGTTATTTACACTTTACCAATATGTTTACAGAAAACAAATCAAGGTTTTGTCGTACTTACAACTGAGAATAACAGAATAAAAACCGGCCAAGTGCGAGTCGGACTCGCGCACGAAGGGTTTCGCACCATTATCTATACAACATTAGACAAAGATCGAATTTGTGAACAGTGCCATCTATAGAAACCAACAAGAAGCGTTTAACATTGACATTTAACGACATGACATCGGCGCTTCGAAGGTTACATAGATGGCCGCTAGATGGCGAGCGCTGTCCTTAGACAACGTTTGTTGTATGGGAGCCCCCCTTAAATATTTATTTTATTCTGTTTTTAGTATTTGTTGTTATTGCGGCTACAGAAATACATAATCTGTGAAAATTTCAACAGCCAAGCTATCACGGTTTATGAGATACCTACTTCCTGGTGACAGACGGACAGTGAAGTCTTAGTAATAGGGTCCCGTTTGGCACCGTTCGGGTACGGAACCCTAAAAAAGAAATTAGAGCCTCACAAGACATTTCATAGAAACTATTCACAAGGCTATAAATTCATTTCGATAAGTTTATTTCCGATTCTAAGCACAATCAAAACTCGATTTGTGTCCTCTGAACGTATTGGTAAAGTTTCATTGCGATCCGGTATGTTGTTTGTAAATAATAAACAAACTACGTTTGTATGGTAAGTGCTCTTTGAAGGGCCGGCCGCCAGGAAATATAAACTAGTACGGTTAGATGCTAGTAAGTTATTTGACTAACTGTTCCGTGTGGAGCCGGATTAAGAATAGCGTCACTCCATTTCCTTCCGTGGATGTCGTAGAAGGCGACTAAGGAAATCAATTACCCGGAGACGGGCAGCAGCGTCTTCCTGAGATTCCAACCGCATACTGCGATCGCCAACCCGCCTGCCAAGCGTGGCGATTATGGCAAAACCCCCTCATGGTTATGGAAATCACGAAGGAGGCCTATGTCCTGCAGTGGGCGTCAAATGGCTGATGATGAAGTTATTTGACTGTCTGATTTTAAAACAGTTTACGTGCTTCAACTTTGTGCCAGTGATAAATTCGGTTTACCTTCGAACAATTTGTTCGCAACATTCCCGAAAGTTGCCAGATTAATAAAAGTTTTGTAAAGTGTAATAAAGGGTCTCGTCGCAGACTTATTGGAAAAGCTGGTAGGATTTACTTGCCGATGGAATTTCACTTTATTGGTTTTTGCTTTCGACAGCTGCGGAAATAGTTCCGCGTTATATCGTCTCTACGAAATCGGTAGCGAGTTGAAATTTTCACTAAATAATAAATCAAAAGTTGGAAGGAGAAAGGGGTACTACATGAAACTTGATTTGTTAACGTTTTGGCTTTATCGCAAAAGAGTTTATATAACCAAGAGCCGTATTGGTCAGTTTTTTTACCTATCTCATTTACCGATATCATACTTAAAAATAGAGAAATAGACATATACCTAGAAGTATTTTATACTCATAGAAATAGTAAGGTATGTAAAGTTACCTTACAGTAAAACTATTTCTGACTTACAGAATTTGGTCACGTTAACTACTATATATTAGGCTTCGTAGAAACGGAACGTTTTTAATGATCAGAAAATACGGGTGGGGCTGTGTCGGTAGGTTTTACGTGAAAAGTCTATAAGCGTTAATTTTTATTTCAAACTGCGCAATGTGTTACTCGCCACCGGCAATAGTCACACGGATCTGAGTAATGGTTACTTTGTTCTAGTCAACGATATATAAATAAACTACACACAACATTTGGTTAAAGAGTTACATTCCTCGGCGAGGCGAAATGTTTTCGTTGCATGCTGTTTTAGCAAGTGACCCCTACTACCGAACTGGATAAAAAGGATAGACCACTTTACTACTCAACCGAGGTGATGAAACGGCTGTATGAACTTTTGGTGAAAACTTTATTCGAGCCCTACTGATACAAACTAGGGGATCTAGCTAATATGTAGGCAATACAAAACTCACAAAACAGCCCGGCCTTCTTACTATCCAATTTATTGTGTTACAAGTTGCGCTCATAATTAAGAGCAATGTAATAAATAAAATAAAATATTGATAGACCCGCCTGCCAAGCGTGGCGATTATGGCAAAACCCTTCATGGTTTGTAAAACCATGAGGGAGGCCTATGTCCTGCAGTGGGCCTCAAATGGCTGATGATGATAATGATGATTGATAGACTTATGCCAATGTCATACTTAGATAAGAATAGGGTAAACTTAAATAGTCATATAGCGTAAGGGGTATAAAAAGTATTTCAGAAAGCGAGAAACATTATACGAGTGTAAAAAAAAAAACAAAAGAGCGCGCAACTAACAGAAAAGAGAAAAGTTAAAATTACCGAAGAGGTCAATGCAGTAGTTACTTAGAAAATTATGAATATGTAAGAGAAAACTCAACGA
Source organism: Yponomeuta malinellus (assembly GCA_947308005.1). Lineage (NCBI taxonomy): Eukaryota > Metazoa > Arthropoda > Insecta > Lepidoptera > Yponomeutidae > Yponomeuta > Yponomeuta malinellus. Next base: position 13,847,178 of record OX371012.1, read on the forward strand.
AATCATTAATACACGCGATTTAAATCAACAAAAATTAGGAAGACCAAAATTTTCGAATCTAAGAACACAACAGATCGCAACAAAAAGATAAGAAAGAGTTTGAAATTATCAAAGAGGTCATTGCACCAACTCTTCTATCACGTAACTGTCCACTCTATCGGCTTAACCATTTTGACGACTCCAAAGTATCAAAATATGTATTTATTTAACAGTTCGGAGTAGATTAAATCAGCCAACTCCGTAAAGTGTAGGACTTACGTAGTAGCGCCCCAGATAACCATGCGGTTGCAATACAAACACCGACCTCCATGGAGATCACCTACCGCTAACCTCCAAAGTACGCCAAGAGTACTATGGAGGTCAGCGATGCCAGATAATCCTCTTTTCAATGATTTTAAGGAAAAGCAGGCCCGTATTTTTTTCTATCTATGAAAACCGTCCATTACTCTGGAGCATCTTTGACGTTAATCTCATTAAGAACATGGCTGACAGTAATAAGTTTTAGAATACCGTGGAAGTCTAAAACACAATTGACTAAAACAAAGACTAGCTAATTGGGATTTTATCAATTTTGAGTTTCGCGCAAGTTTTCAGATCACTACAATAAGATTTTAGGGAGATTTGCTATTCGAGCGACACTGAATTAAGGTTTTTGTCTGAAATAATTACCCTGTGTACTTATATCAAATACGATTGCCTCACTGGACGTTGTTTACAACCACTTTAGACGATGAGAGTTTTCGATTCAAATCCCGGACTCAGAATAAAGACGACAGAAATATAGTTTAAGGAGCTCCTTGCGGTAACACTAGCGCTAACAATGGAATAAATCATATCATTTTTTACAGATCGTTCTTGAAAAGAGTGTCACACCAATCTCTCAATCAATAATAGTGATTTTTAGAACCCATGGCCGTGCACCTAAGGCAAAACCCAGGACTTGATAGCCTTAACGTCAAAAACGGCCGTTTTTGGCATACACGCGATCAAGTGCCAGGTCCGTGATCCTAGGTCCTCGTCGTGGGTCCTCAAAATCACTATTAACATAATTTTTTACGGATCGGTACCCAGCAGGTGCCAACGAATTCCTATCAACAGTCATTGTACCACAGATTGTAGTGTAGGGAATAGTGAGTTAGTATTTTTATAGAATACGTTGTTTTTAATTGGAGTCTATAGTTTTCTTTTTAGGTTTTAAATACTTTAACTGATTGAGAAGTGTATTGTGTTGTAACAATTGAAACGGCTCTGAAGTAAAATGTGTTCTTTAAATTACACGTTATATTTAATGTATCACTCAGTCATTTCAAAACAGCAATCACTGAATAAGACTTGCATCGTCTGTCAGGCCCGCGTAAAAGTAGATATTAAAGCTCTCTTTGTCTTTTCCACACCCTCGTCCCACGTTCTTCTCCCATGCTTAAGATCCAATTGACGAAAGAAGCCGACTTTCTGTGCGGATGTCTTCAAGCCTGGGCCATTTGTTAATCCATCGTTTGGTAAGCGATTTCTATTTATCTTGGAAGCTTTTCATTCAGGTATTGTTTGTTTTATTTACCGCAGTAGATGTTTCACTTTAGTTTTCAGTTTTCATTTGCTTGGTTTATTAAGTTGCTCCCTACAGTTTTATTATTTTATTTTATTGGGAAAACTAACAGCTTATTACTAACACATTAAATTTATACACATAGATACAGAAAACCAACAAAAAGTTTTCACTAATAGCAATATTTTGGGAAATTAGCACGGGTGAAAGAGAGATAACACACAAAATACCAGAGTCAGTAACCACATCGACAAAAAATTAAAGAAGAAGAATGGCACACCGTGGTAATAGGTTTTGTCGTTAATGAAGCCTATATAGAGTCACAAAACTTAGAAATTATTACGTTGCGAATGACGGAAATGCTATCGGCGAACAGATCAATGTCTTCATTTATGTCTTGTCAATGTCTTTATGCATCTAGTTGTAATTTATTGTACACGTTATGCGACGCAACTTGATTTTATGTGTTCCGCTGTGTACCCGATAACAATATTTCGATTCAAGGATAAATGTGCAAAACATTTTGACCTTTTAACCACTAGTCTGCCGCGACACAGATCTGTACCCACCTATACGTTCCATTCCCCGAGCGCAGTTAAGGGGTTAAACGCAAATTATTGTTATAGTATAGCGACCCACACCCCTCTCCCGGCTAAACGGCACTTTTTACAAACGTTAAAAAAATTAGAGCAGTTACACATTTAATGAGAGCGCTTTCAGCGCTTTCAGCGCTCACCCTCAGCACAATGCTGAGTCAGATGTGGCAATTTTGACACACCACAGGATGCACTCTGACGCTCTGACTTTGCCTTGTCCGGGTTGTTGTATTTATGTGACTTGTTGTTCCTTTGTATTTATGTAACTTTTTATGCCTTTTCTTTCTTGTGATGTGTTAATTGGTCCCAATAAATGTCTTTCTTTCTATCTTTCTTCCTTTCTAATGAAGTTAAAATGAAAACTTCGTACAAATCCATTGAAAATTACTTTGATGAAGTACAGTAAAATACAATCTTTATATCAAAAAACCTCTCCTTCTACGGAACCTTACACTGCGCGTGGCCCGACACGCATTTGGTCGGTTTTGCGACGTCAGCCCCAAATTGAATGTAAATAGTAATTTTTGAGCTGAAAGTAAGCACAAAAAAAATGGAAAATAAAACTGAACGCATGCATAGCATTTCTAGCATTCATTACTCAGTGTCAGGAAATTTCGAAACTATTAACAAAAATTACCGTATTTCTCACTAGATTCGAGTGAATTGTCAGGCACAAGCGCGACGTTGGCGACCCTTCCGAACATATCGCTGCTTCATAATAAGGGCCCTGGGGTTCAATCTTACAATAATGACCAGGAGATCCATGGCACGGGGAAAACCTATTTGGGACTATTTGTGTATATCGTAGTTTATTCAGTCACTTAATGTAAACAATTAAAGTATATGTTTCATACTGTATACATAATACGCATCCTATTGCATATAATTATTATTCTGTATTACATAGTATTCTACTATATATAGTATTGTTTACGGTTGTACCACACCGCGGTATGTGACGCTCGCGGGGTAACTGACTGAAAATCAGCGCTGAAGGCTTGACCCTCAGCGTACTGCTGAGTCAGTCGCCATTTATAGCAGCAGTGACACGCCGTCATCTTTCGTTTTCCTTTATTTTTTATAACATTTCTGTTGAAATATTTTCTGGGTTGCTTTTTTGTTTTGTTATTGTGGCGTGTGCACTGTTTTTATAATAAATGTTTTTTCTTCATCTTCTTCTTCTTCTACTACAAAATATAACATGCTAAAGACCTTTATTAATTTTTGAGTGCATTGTGTATTGGAGAAAATAAAATATGATTGTATTGTTATTCTACGGGTACAACATTTGTTTCCAGCGCTCTCCCCGCCGTGCTTAGCTGCCGCTAAGCTCTTATATTATGCACACCAAATTCTGTCTGAATTCTGACGTTTGCAATGGCAATTAGTATGGAATTTTACCGCCAATCCGCGGTGGGCACGCGTGGTGATTAAGCCCAAATTTCTCTCCCCGAGAGAAGACCTATGCTTTGCAGTGGGACGTATACAGGCTGCTTTAGTATGGAATTTGACAGCCAGACGGATCCTTCAAGATTTGATGCGCATCATTAGGCCGTAGAGCGGCGAGGACGTGGGTTGACCGGAAGACAGCGAGAATTGGAGGCCCTTCTACGGGCCCTTTTTCTCCGATAAGGCCAATTCAGTGCTTACAAACAATCGAACTCCGTGTTTAAAAAAGTAGTATCATACAGTCAGCGCCACCCACAGATGGAAGTTGCCGTAGATACAAGTTGTTAATAGTAGAACTTATTTCATATGCCACAAGGGCTAAGCTCGCAACTGGCGCCGACTGTGCTCACTTTCACGTTCACAATCACTTTCACAATTCGATGTACATCGCATACCCGATTAAACGACAGATTATAAAGTAGGGAGACTCGATTACGCAATGTACATCTAATTGTCATAGTAAAATATACACAACGGCCCTTTACTCTCGGCGTCAATATGGCTTTTATTGAGCACGTTGGTTTAAGAATAACTCCCCGTGTCCCGCACATTAACAGCATATCAAGCTGGTTGTTAAAAGTTGGTACATTAGCATAAAAAACTGACAACCGTCAATATAAAAGTTTGTTAACAAACAAGAAACCGAGAGTAAGTATTATGGATGTGTATCGTTAAATTGTAAATTTAAATTCAACTTTTCATATACGCTGTTAGCCATGATCTTTTAAGATTATCTCTGTTATGACGTCACATAACTTATAAGTAAACACGTTAAACGAGGCGTAACCACGGCTATTTAAATTGTCACAAATTTAGTGACGTCACGACTGTTGTGAAGAGAATTTTCAGTGTTTCCAATCAAAGATTGAAAACAAGATTATTAGGTATCGTCTCCTTTTATTTATATGTTGAAACCGATATGCCTTTTCAGATTCTTGAGGCCAAGTATTATAGGAAATAAACATTTTTTAATCAATTCTGATGTGAGTCAAATAACGTATTATCAGTATTGACGTCGAGAGTACGAGAGGGTCGCATCAAATACACAACAGTGCTGGTGCAAAAAAAAACTGGCATGTGCGTGTAGCCTAGTAGGTAGAACATTGGACTCGGAAGCGGGAGATCCAGGTTCGATTCCTAGTGCGGGCATGTACCTATGACTTTGTTTTCTAAGTTATGTACATTTGTGAAGTTATAAAAGCAATACCACTCGCTAACGGTGAAGGAAAACATCGTGAGGAAACCTGAGTGTCTGAGGTCAGCGCTTGAAAACGTCGTGGGCACGCGTGGTTATTGAGCCCAAGTCTCTCTCTCTGAGAGAAGGCCTGTGCCCCACAGTGGGACGTATATAGGCTGCTTATGCATGTGCGAGTAACTTCAAAAAGATTTGAAAAAGAAAACACCAAAGGCAAAAATCCACACACCAAAAACCAATCCCCCCCCCTGTCCGTAAAAAACCACTCGCACACCGACTTACTAGCGTAATCGTTTCCTACTGTCTGCAGTAAGATATCTTCGAACGCATCTGTGCTAAATATCTCGCGGCCTAGAGCGGCGACGCCCTCATTTAGGAGATACTGGTGGATCGTACCAGCCATCAGGAAGCCCCCGCTATTGCCTACGACCTCCGTGAAGGCGTGGGTCTCGTACAGAAGGACGGTTCGAGACCAGCCGAAACTGCGAAGAAGAAATTTTAGGAGACACTGTTACATTGCGTTACACAAACTCAGACCTGTAAGCGGATACCAGGGTTTGCCGCTTGCCACGATCCTGACAAACCACTGACATTGTTGACACACAAACACACATCGGTAGACATTGTTATAGAAATAAAGTAGGGTTAAAGGACATGCATCTACAGGGTGACTTTGAATGCGTTCACCTTATTTTAAGGGGACATTCTAACCATGATAAGAAAATATTTCGTGATAGATTTTAAAACAAATACACGACAAAAAAAATTACTTTTTAAAATTAATTTTTCCCAAAATTACTTCACTCATGCATAAACAAACCATACCGAAAAGTAATAAAATCCCAAAAAAATAATGTTTTGAGCGTCATAAAGTCAATTTTTTTTATTTTTTTTTCACTTTATCGGCAAGATTTTTCAGAGCTTTTCAACGTATATACAGAATTGAAGAGAATGAGGCTTCTGTAACATTGGCTAATAGTCTATAAACTGCTGCCCGTTGACAGTGACGTTGACGTTGTTAGTGTTCCCATGAAGAGTTTAGTTGACCGGTACAAATATTAATGAAAATAAAAAATCGGACGATTTCTGTCGAGTCCCATTACGTACTTTATTCGTATTCGCATTAATAATGTATCGGCGTGGATACATTAATACTGCGAATACATCCTCATCCACGAAAGCGATATAAAATCTGTTGAACCGTTTTACCGGGCTGCGCTTAAATATCACTATTGGCAACACTGGTCCTCTCTATACACAGTCTCTATACGTAGTACTTTAACCCAATGGTGCCTCATGGCAATGTTTGTTACAGTCTTAGGCCCTCCGGAGCAGTAAATTATATTCGCTCACTTTACTCCAGGATCGCCATCTAGCGTCCAGTTGCAAACGAAGAAAATCGTAGGAAGGCAAGGGTATTATTATCGCCACCTAGAGACGAATAGCGGTACTAAACGAAGAACGCCATCTGCTGGGTGGCGCCTAGCAACTTTACGCCGTATGGGTAGGTTGTACCTCTGTGGTTGTACTTGTATTAAACAAAATGTGAGGTAGACTTACCGTTTCCGTTGAGTAACGTAGATGGCAGAACTTTCGGTACCATAATATAAGGTAAGTACAAAATGTTGTTTGCAGAATTGTTTGTATCTAGTGCAAAAACTTTAGCCAACCAATTTAAAAACTCACTCAACAAAAATACCGTGCACAATATCCTACGTGTGCTCCCAAAAGGTATCGATATCTTTTCAACAATACGACAGCGATAAAGAGTCTACGAAACATTGTAACAAAAATTACAAGAGTTTGAACTTCAATCAGTTTTCAGTTTTTTTGCCTGTTTTCAGCATTTTAGAGGTTTCAGCACTTATTATATAATAGTAATAATAATATGCCTCCAAAATATACCCACAAGTTAGAAATCAAAGTGATCAGCCGTCGACAGGGCACCGTTGTTTTTGTTCTTATGTCTTTTTTATATAATCATTTAATTGGGTATTTGACAAAATATCAAATGAGTCACTTTTAAAACGGAATTTTGTATGAAAATACTGGCTTATGACGCCACATTTCAGAGCACTCTTTTTATGTTTAATCTATCTAAAAATTGTAATAACTAGTAATTGACTAAAAGAGATACATTTTCCGAGATATTTTGTAATTTTTGTTTTAATCGAGCATATGAAATAATTTATTGTTGATCGTGTCAAATACCGTATTGATAAAATATGAGTATTTTTCTTTTTTGTGATGCATGCAGGGCAATACGCATGTACTTAGTTTAAAAATAGCCTATTGTGTGTAATAATTAATTAGTTTAATAAACTTATGGTTTCTGTAATCCTGAACCGATATTAAATACATTTTCATTTTCATTTGTTAACGGAACACTTCAGACTAATTCCTTCTAAATACCTTGCAGAAGCATTTCCACAGTTCTTCCCAAGCCCAGACCACTTACTTGTGTACTTAGTACCGAGATAAAACTTGAGGTTTTCCGTGTTGTTGAGCCCCCCGTCCGACGTGGTGTCCCACGGCGTGTACAGGATCTCTTCCAGCTTCAGGTAGTTGGCGAAGGTCTTCGCCATGAGGTGGCAGGTGGACTTGCCTGCCACGTGGACTTGCCCGTCGGGCTCCGTGATGAGCAGGAGCTGCCGCCAGTCGAAGCTAGTGCGGGAGAGAGTGCGTGTTAGTGCGAAGCTCACTCTGTGCGGAAAACAGTAGGAAAACGTGGTTGGTTAAGGTGGTAGGGTGCCTGGAGCGTTACGTATACTCCATGAATTTTGGGTGGTTTGAAAGCCGTAGCTAAATTGAACGTGCCTTAACAATGCCTATCGAATGTGCTAGTTTGTTTTTTTAAACAAGGCACTTACCAAAAATATCTTGGAACAAACTAGAATCTTTTAGAAACATTAGTAGCCAGCCAGAGTGGCGCGTAGGTACGTGCCGCGAGTCCGCGAGTCATTTTTGTGTTAGACGGAGAGGCAGTACTGATTGTTGGCGTATTTTTTTAAACAAGATTTTCAACTCAATTTTTTTTTATTATTTACGTCTATACTTATAAGCTTATCGCTCGTAGCCCCGGCTGCCTGAGTGATCTTAAACGATCACGAAGGTTAAGCAACACAGGGCGCGTTCAGTGCATGGATGGGTCGCCGTCTATGCCTAACGCTAGTGGCATTTTTCCGAGCGGTTCCGTGCTTCGCAGGGCACGTTAAGCTGTTGGTGCCGGCTGCCGTCGATAGATGGCAGTCGTTAAGCCAAGTCAGAGGCCTTAGGGCGGCTTGACAACTTCTGACAGTAGACGAGCCACTAGTCTACAAGCCTCCACCAATCCGGACTTGGCCCCCGTGGTGGAGTATGGCCTATACCTTCCTCAGGGAAGAGACCCGTGCCCCTCGGTGGGGACATAATGGGTTGATGATGATACTTATAAGTAATTGTCAAAAGAGATGCCATTTTTTATTACTAGCCACGGCCTTCAAACCGGCCAGATTTCAGCGAGTATGTTTGTGATGTTTTTGTGGTAGACGTGTGAAGTTCACTAATGAATGCTTCAAATGAAGGACTTCGCTTCTCAAACCATTTCCTTTATTGACTACAGTTCCTTAACCTAGATAGTTAACCTTAATAGTCCGCACAAAAGAACTCGGGCCAGTAATGAACTCCGTCCATAAGGTTCATAAATTTAATCAATTGCATTAAAAAACCAAAATTTTTTAACTGGTGGGATTTACATAGATAGATAGATAGGTAGAATATTCTTTATTGCACACAAAGATTACTTTAACAGAAATGATGGCAGAAGCTTTAATATATACTGATCAATAAAAAAGGCAGTTTCCAGCTTTTATATACTATTTTTTTTTGTATCATACATAACGAATCAAAAATCCAGTACACAACACTGCGCGTAACACGCTTTCTTCATTAAGTCATTCATTTAACAACTCTTCAAAATCTTTCGATTCAAAAAATATTATTTTCGAGTCAAAAGATATTATAGCTGTTGAAGGAACGAGAGCCGGCATGCCAATTCATATCTTTCTGAACTGCTGAACGCTAACGAACAAGTGAACTAGATGAGTGAACATAACATAACATAAATGCAAGCCTGTATCCCAGAGGGATAGGCGGAGACTAGGGACTGCCATTTGCCACGATCCCAACAGATCTCTTCCGCTTCATCAATATTCATTCACACGCCAGTTTCGGGTACTTTTTATCTTGCCCTTTGCTAATACATCCTGTAATTGGTCGAAGTATGTCCGCCTGGGATGTTTCATACCGGTCCTTCCACGCACATTCGCTCCATATATTTGTTTCGCCAATCTTTCTCCCTTCATCCTCCCCATAACCAAACTAACGTAACGATCGCTTCTCAATTAGATGAGTGAACTACTTTGTAAAAGGAAATTAACTAAATCACTATTTTCTTTGCAATAAAGCGTTTTGCGCATGTCTATTATGCGGTACTTGGATTGAAACGAGGGCGAGGACAATACTGCACCATTTCTATGCAAAAAATCCTGCATTTCGCAGCCATATCTGGGCGTAAAATGGTAAATTGGGCCTTTCGTTTTAATGGACAAGATACGTTTCACTCTGCTAATATAGAAAAACATACAAGAGTAGGGAATAATTCCGTCTATGATGAAAAAAAGGTATGATCCATGTCAGAGGGTTTTCGATGCGTGAAATTCCGAATGAGAAGATTGTACTCAATGAAATACTACTTTGTATTTGGTATAGGTAAAATCAAGTGTTGGTGACGCAGTGCATAGTCATTCGGGCTTCACATGCTTAATGTCCAAGGTTGGAATCCCGGTATTTTCAGCATATGTGGGACTTTGTTTTACAAGTCACATACTTTTGTGAATTTGTAGTACCACTCGCTCTAAAGGAAAACATCGTGAGGCAACCCTTGGGTTTCACGGTGGGAAGACACTTGTGTCCGAAGAGTTCTCATACCTCAGCGCTTATCTTTCGCAATTCGCAGCGGGCACGCGTGGTGACTTCAGTGGTGAATAAAATCTCTCTCTGAGGGAAGTTGAATGAAAAAGAAATAAAAAAATCATGCCACAAGAAGTCCACTGCTGGACATAGGCCTCCTCCATGGATTTCCAAAAAGACCGGTTGGAAGCGGCGTGCATCCAGCGCCCTCCCGCCACCCGGATGAGGTCATCTGTCCATCTTGTGGCTGGTCGTCAATAAAAAAATATTTAAAAAAGTTTATGTGGGGTTGCGAGCATTTTCTGAGCCAACTATAGTACTTTCCCGAATTCACTGTAAAAAGTATTTGTGGTACGATTCAGTGTTTATAGAAAGAGTGACATGGGGGTTTTATTTGGATTTGTTTGTTAGCAAATCCGCTAAGAGAATGCCTTTGAAGAAACTTACAGGCAATAGTGAGGTGATTTGATAATAGTGTTTTTTAGCCTGTAAAACTTTTCACAGGCATTATTTCAGCAGACTTCCCATGTTAACAGTGACACTATTCGCAAATGCGATCTGTAGAAGAAGGTATGATTTATTTTTTCCCTTAACATTCGACACATCCCGCGTCCCCCGCCAATGGGACCACGCAAAGTCAGTCATTTGGGCAAATTATTTGTGCGTGGGCATTATATATTTTTTATACATTTACGAAAGAAATACATCGAGCGAATGCGGATAGAAGGGCCGGTAAGGGACGTCCCAGGTGGACATACTATAACGAGGTAATCTCGTTGCTTTTTTTATCATTTTCGGCCATCTACTATTCCAAATTTAACTATTTTATGACATGTGCCGCAGTGTTCGGACGTATTTAGAGAGATATTCCTCAGCCTCCGAACTAAGTGGACGTAAACGAGATTCTATCTTTATTATCAATTTATTATAACACGTCTGTCACCTTATTCTGATCACAAATATTCCGAAGGCACATTAATAAAATTAATTTGACCAAATAGGGGATTTATTAGCAAAGGGCAAGATAACAAGTAACTGAAACCTGCGTGCGTGCATGCACAACGACTAATGAATGTTTGTGAAGCCAAAGAGATGCGTCAGGGTTGTGGCAAGCGGCAAGCCCTGGTCTGCCTACCCCTCCAGGGTACAGGTAAGAGTTTATGTTATGTTTGTTATGTTTATTTGCGTTTTTGTAGAAACGGATCGTCGCGACCGTTGTTTTGAAAAAATAGAAACTTTTTTTGGGCCATCGGAAAACTACTCTAGGCGATTTAGAATTAAATAAATAAATCCATCAAATGAAACGGCTTAAATCCACCCAGGTATACGGATAATAAATATATTAACATTTGAAACATTCCCCAGTGTTTGCCGACGCACGAGGATAGGCAAAGCAAAAGTAAACATCATATTATTTACATTGTATTACAAAGACTTTTATTAACGCATTTTCCCATTAATAACAGGTGCGTAATTACGCGCACCAAATTCTGTCTGAATCCTGACGTTTGCAATAGCAATTTGTGTGGTATTTGAGAGACGATTAAAACCGTTCAGGTTTTGGTGCGCGTAATAAAGAGGCAGTTTCAATTTCAACTCAACTCACACAAATACGGTACACAGCGAGGAACATGGGAGTCTCGAGGTATGTACATACTTCCTTCCTACTTCCTGAGCATGGAATTTAAAAAAAGAACCCTGACAATTGCGAGTCGGACTCACCCACCGAGGGTTCCGTACAAGTTTGTAGGTAGTTAAATATTATAAATGGTTCAGGAATCGAGTCTCGCAGTTTTTTCCGAGTTTTTCCCGAACTTCAAAGATATTTTTTTATGATTTAATTACAAATGCACAGTTTTCCGATTTATTCCTGTATTCGTAGTCTACGACGATATTATTTACCAAATTTCATAGTTCTATGTTAACGGAAAGTACCCTATAAACTCTGATCCCCTTGAGCGTCGAAATATACGTTTGTTTGCTGCATAAATGGCTGTATATTTTTTTTACGTTAACTTACAAGTTTTAATTTTCACAGATTCAAGAGACTGTAGACCTGAGCATATAGTTTTAATTACAAGTCGATAACTTCACGCATTCCCGAGATAAATGGTCTTGACGGACAGACTGACGGACGAACGGTCAACAAAGTGATCCTATAAGGGTTCCTTTTTTTCCTTTTGAGGTGCGGAACCCTAAAAATGAGCAAAGCATATATTTCTTGAGATACTTGGGCTACAATGGCACGAATTTTCAAAAGTCCTTGTAGAAGTTATTGTATAAGGATTTTCTGTACAATAACGTAAGTGAGCTTATAGATACACCTGCTTAGGCTGTACCATACAAACTTTCACTCCTTGCTTTACCCCCGTGGGGAATTATTTGTTTATTTGGAATCATGGAATCAATACATTGGAATGGAATGAATACAATGACAGTTTCGAATAAAATTTCGAAAACGCTGAAATATCAGACTTTTGTATTGTTTTATTCTATTATTATGATTATTTATTTTATAATTATTTTAATATGTGACTTGTATTTTGTTTTAAATGACGCATATTCGACACTTTCGACCTTTATTTTAACGTTTTTTAGGGAAAGCAAAACTTCCCTTATTTACCACACTTACCGCCACTTGCACCATCCCACTATTCCGGGGCTAACCAGTTAAACCGAGTTACCATGGTTACCAGTTCAATTCGATACTGGGTTAACGGTTTAACGAGTCAACCCCGGGTTAGTGGGATGGCGAAAGTGGCGCTTAGGAATTTTAAAATTGGGAACTCACACTTTAACTTTCATCCCCTATTCTCCCCTCAGGGGATGCATTTTCAAAAATCGCAGTTAGAAAAGTTTTTACGTAGAATATGTAAGGAACTCTTGTGCGTAATTTTAGGGCGGTTTACCGATTTACCGTTGGTCCCTGTATCCTGATAGCTACTTAGGTACATGTATCCATTCAGCTCTAAAAGTAACTCACAGTTGGATACAGACCTACGTAGTAAATTGTCTGTAGGTGCCTTATGACGTAACGATAACAAAAACGAATACGAATTGTAAATAACTTTATTAAATTGCCGTAAAAAAAAGATGTGTCCGTAATGTGGCAGTAATTTTTGTAGTTTACTTGTTATTCAGTTTTAATGTTAAATTCAATTAGCATCATCATCATCATCAGCCATTTGACGCCCACTGCAGGACATAGGCCTCCCTGATGGTTTTCATAACCATGAGGGGTTTTGCCATAATCGCCACGCTTGGCAGGCGGGTTGGCGATCGCTGAGACGCTGCTGCCCGTCTCCTGGTAATTGATTTCCTTAGTCACCTTCTACGACATCCACGGAAGGAAATGGAGTGACGCTATTCTTAATCCGGCGCCACACTGAAAATTCAATTAAGTGGCAGATTAACCTTTACATTTTAGTTGCAAAGCCGCCGGTATCCCAACCATAGAGCATATGCGTGTAAAGGCTGATGTGCTGTACTATACTCCCGCACAAAGGGTTAAACCACACTCGATTGGTAGCGTTCGGAAGCGACGACGTGAAGCGCGTGCAGAGGGTTCGTGCCGCCGCGCGTCACCTCGCGCTGTCTCGCGCGACCGCGCGGGCGCCTGCCTGCGTCTCCGCCAGTCTACGATCTACATTTGGCTAGGGAAGTCGTGTTACTAGGTATACTAAATAAAAATAAAAAAACGTATTCAATCATTGTACCTATATTATCAAAATCAAAATTAACATTTATTAAAATCCGCGTGTGTGCTCGCGCCCTCACGATACTGCTCGAGCCGGTGCAAGCAGGCGCGAGTCGATGCAAGCCAGCGCGAGTCGGCGCGAGCCGCCGCGAGGCCACGCGCCCGCGCCGCCATGTTCATTCTATCAAGCGTTTCTTTATTATATGACATTGTAAATCAGGTTTATAATGTCTTGTAATTAAAACTGTGCGTCGGGTCGCTGCCAAATTAATGTGGTTTGAGCCAAACTCTGGCAGTAGGGAATAGCCAAAAGCAGGGAGGTGGCCAGGGCTGCCTGAGGCAAATACTTTCACCTCACGCGCTGAGTAGGTACTTAATTATTACACATACATACATACATTCATAAACTCACGCCAGTAACCCGGAGGGGTGTCTTATTTAGTTTGTAAGTTTCATTTTGTAAGCATTGTGCATGACAATACAATTTAGAAATGAAAAAATGAAATACGCAATCTTACATCTGATTAATAACTAAGCCTTTATAGCTTGAAACTTTAGTCACAAATACCCTTTGCTGTAGTAGTAGTCATAGTGATAAGCAATACTCGCTGTAGTTACACGTGCTGGACGATGAGTGGTTTCACGGAAATTTATCGACAGAGTACTTACGCCAAACTTACGCCTAAAGTCTATTCAATAGGATCGGAAATGCAATAGGATCCCGATCATCCCGATTATCCGGATATCTAATTACCCGGACGAACTCAAGCCATAACTCTAATTGCCGAATGGTTTATTCCCTCCAGACAGCACGCGTACTTTATCCGCGTGTGTGTCAAAGGACGACCGAAGTAATAACCCTGGTTTAAAATTATGACTAATGAAGAAATAATTGAGTATTTGAATATTACTGAGAGAGGTCAGGAAGAACCTGGAGATATATATGTTGAGTAAAATCTCAAGCAAAAGTTTTTGAAGACCCAGACTTTGCATTTAAGTGATGACAGGATGCATCGGATTCTATACAGTTGATTCAACTGAAGCGGATCAGAGAATTGGCCCCAATAAAAAAAAATATGATTCGTCGAAGATAAATAAGAAGTTATCAATTCAATTCAATTCAAGTCTTTATTTGTCAGCAAACACGGTACATGTAGGTTTTATATAATACATAAATACGGACAAGCGTGTAGCACCATTATATGGTATACAAATGTTATGATTTAAAATTAGAAGCTATATTATTTACAAAATTATTATACAATGTCAAGAAATTAAGATGTCATTATTGGGTTTGAAATTCATTATGGTTTAAAGAAATCATTTATACTGTATATACATTTTTGAACCAACCAGTTAGAAAGCGCTTTGTCGAATCTATTTTCTGGGAGTGAACTTATGTCTTTCGGCAGGGAATTAAATATTTTTATTGCCATGTAATAACTATTTCGTCTAAAAAGCTCGAGTCTAACTTTAGGATAGGTTAACGTTTTATGCCTCACTGTTCTTTTATTTTCATTATCATGCATTTCAAATAGCTTCAGGTTTCTCTTGACCAATTTACAGACCTCAAGAATATAAATGCCGTAAAAAAGTGAGAATTTTATATTTCTGAAAGATCGGTCGGCATGATTCTCTCCAAGACATGCCCCATATAGCCCTAAGACATTTTTTTTGTGCAACAAAAGCTCTGTGGCTTTCTGTAGAATTTTCCCACAGAACTACACCATATCGCAAAGTAGCGCAGACATAGCTGTGATATGCTAGAAGCGCACTTTCTACTGACGTGATTTGCCTTATTTTTCTTGAAGCGAATACGAATTTATTTATTTTATTGCATACTGCTTCGACTTGTGGTTTCCAAGTGCATTGTTCATCAAGGACAATGCCTAAAAATTTTGTTTGATTTACTTCTTGTATTTTGTTATTATTTATTGCTATATTTAGTTTAGTTTTATATCACTTGTTTAACTATGTTTGAATCACTAAAATATTCAGACAAAACACGTCTAATTACAAGGCCGGTGGTCGTGGGTTGGTCGAGGAGGAGGCAGTTGGTCGATTCCCGCTGCGGGCCACCGTCCATTTGTAAAAGTGGGTCTGGGCGTATTTCAATGTTTGTGATGTACTTACCTGGTTAGCATAGCACGCGGTATCCTAGTTTGGGACCAGGACAAGTGGTTGTGTTATGTAGAAGTTATTCTAGTAAGCCTCTCTTTGGTTTAATTAAAACCCTGGAACCCTTTAATTAAGACACTGGATTTTAGATTTAGAAGTGTTACAGTCTGCGAATATTTTTAAAAATATGAAGAATATGTAGCACTGTTAAGTTAAGAAAGGAACTGAATAGCGACAGAGATGAGTCAGGATCGCGGCAAGTGGCAGACCCTGGTCTCTGCCTACCCCTAAACTTATGCCCGTATCCCAAAGGGGTAGGCAGACACCAAGGTCTGCCACTTGCCACAATCCTGAGTCCTGACAGATCACTTTCGCTTCAACATTCATGAGTCATTGCATAAAGCCGAAAGCCGGTTTCGGATACTTTTTTCGCTCACACACTGTGGACAAACGTGGCTCACACACGACGGCGATATTGTATGAGCGAGTCAGATAGTTATCTAGGGACTAGATTAATTTAATTAAGAGTGCAATATATAAGAACTTACAGGTTTGGACTAAGCAGAATAAAATAAAATACGTTTAAAGTGATGACCTTTTTGAAAACATATCGGTGAATTCAGTTAACAAATACTCAGATAAAAAGGAAATTTCTAGTCAATTGTTTTTGCACTTATTAGCTAGTCGTGTGGTCTATTACTCTATTGTCAGTCGGACATCACTTTTTTGACCTTTGAAAATAATAAATGCCAAATGCTAGTCTGACTCGTATTCCAATAAGGTTCCGTATAAATAGTTCCGCACATAGCAAGTTTTACTTCACTCAGTTTTTGGGTTAGCGGAAGTTCAAGTCACACAAGTTCAAGTTGCACTTAGGCCGACTTGCACCACGTCATTAAGTCGCCATTTAAAATCGACTTTTGTATGAAGAATTTTAGTTAAATGCTGTTTAAGCCATATTTAAGAAAGTGGTGTAAGTCGGCCTTAGTCAGTTTTTATTACTTCTAATTTAACCTCTATAATCTAATTGCAATTAATTTCCTTCCTTATAATGCATTTCCTTCCGTGGATGTCGTAGAAGGCGACTAAGGAAATAAATTACCAGGAGATGGGCAGCAGCGTCTTCTTGAGATTCCAACCGCATACATGCGATCGCCAATCCGCCTGCCAAGCGTAGCCATTATGGCAAACCCCTTCATGGTTAGAAAACCATGAGGGAGGCCTATGTCCTGCCGTGGGCGTCGTCGGGTGGCTGACGATGATGATGATGAATCTAATTCTAATATAAATTGGACACTTCTTTTTTTTTACGATAGAGCAAATACAAAGCATAGGTATCTCCTGTTTCATGTTAGTCATCATCATTGTATGATTTATAAAAAAATATTTTTTTTACTTTTTTTATGTTACCCAATTTTCGGGTTTTTTGTTCTTTTATTACGAAATTCTAATGTTTGAGCTTTTTTAAGGCAATGTATGGATAAGCCGGCTATTTTTAGTCTGCAAGTCTGCAAGTGTACTCAATGTGGCCTCGAGTGCGTGAAAGCGTTTACTCCTATCACATGACGATGTGTCATATTGATTGAATAGAATTGATTACGGCGCGTTGGTTACGTATTTGCCTACCGATAAATGTACCTACTTATCACATCCCAAGTACTTGTTGGATGGTACGGATAGGTAGATTTCACGAGACCATTTTTAGAGTTAAAAAGGCCTTTGCTATGTTTTGTGGGCGTCCGAATGATTTATGTATCAAAGAATCCTTTGAGTACAAAGACTCAAACGGATAGGAGAAGATCAGTGATATTCTTTACAGTTTCTAGAGATAGGTAAATATGAATATGTAGTTACGTAATTGTATGACTGACAACCCTGTCAATCAGATATGTTTTGTCCGTTTGACCCTGGATGAGTATTATCTTATTACTTACTCATGCAGTGACGTCGATCCGTGTGGCGCCGGATTAAGAATTGCGTCACTCCATTTCCTTCCGTGGATGTCGTAGAAGGCGACTAAGGAAATTCATTACAAGGAGACGGGCAGCAGCGTCTTCCTGAGATTTCAACAGCATACTGCGATCGCCAACCCGCCTGCCAAGCGTGGCGATTATGGCAAAACCCTTCATGGGTAGGAAAACCATGAAGGAGGCCTGTGTCCTGCAGTGGGCGTCGAGTGGCTGATGATGATGCAGTGACTTGGCGCAAGTCGCCGTAAGTTCCATACGGATTTTGCAGTATAGTAGCAACATTGAAGAACATCATTGTGAGGAACCTGAGTATCTGCGTTGTTCATCCTTTAGTGGATCCATTTGTTAAGTTATAAATAGCCATAAATATTGAAACGCATGCACGTAAAAATTTAAGAAAAACGCGAGAGTAACTTTAGGAATCTTTTTTATTCGTCTTTGTCCTTGACATAGTCCTTGATCAATTTTTAAAATATTAGACATATAGAAAAAGTATAAAAGAAGTAAAAACATAAAAAAGGTTGGTTGGTCGGTCGGCAACACATGAATATATCTTTATTTATTTCTTGCTAGAGATCCACATACAAGATAAATAACACACTGCAAGAAACAAAATCACAGTACATTTAAACAGAACAAACAAACGAAATAATAATAAATTCATTACTTAAGACTAATAGACCTCGCCTCTATGACACTGGAGTGTCTCAGAAACGGACCGTTCCGTACGATTAGCAACCGCCGTCACTATGATGTTGCATAAATTGTTATGTACTTGCACTCGCTCACACGCCCTCTTAACTTGATATTATACATTCTTCTTCGTCTTTATGTGCCACCTCCTATTGGAGGTCGGCTACTAATTCGGCTATCTTGCTTTTGAGGCTGCCATTATAAACAATTACTGGTACTCTGTTCAAGCCACTGTTGCAAGTTGTGTAGCCATGAAACCTAACCATATTATTATTATTATTCTCTTTATTTATTTTCATGACTTAGAATAGGTTTATAAAAGTAAAAAAATATAAGAAAATACAAAATATATTTTATAAAACTATCCTAGTTGGCCACCGGTAACGGAGCTAGGCTCAAGCTACTGGTAGTTAGGGCCGCAGAGAGAGAAATCTCCGGACGATGCGCGCCGTGTCCAAGAGCACCGCCTTCTGTATCTGCCCCCTGATCCAGCCATCTAGCGAGAGAGCCTTAAGATGTTGGTCAAGACTCTTCGCTATGAGACCGTTCGCCGATACGACTATCGGGACAATGGTTGTCGAATCCACATCCCATAAGGCGGTAGCCTCGTGGGCCAAATCAAGGTACTTGCTAAGCTTGTATTATTATTATACTTTATTGCACATAAGACATTTAACAGGACATTACATAAGAAATTACATGTACAAAGGCGAGCTTATCTCTGTAAGAGATTTCTTCCAAATAAATATTTTTATTTTTGTATAAAAACAAAATGTTCACTTTATAAACGTCAAAGTTGTTAGTTTCACAGTTACTTAATAGATTATGTGGAGAACGAGCTAACAAAGAATCTCCACATTTATTCTTTTCAAAAAAGTTTTTACTTAATCAAGAGAGTTTTCAACTTTAAAATTACTACTCATGAGTGTGTAGAACACTAGACACAATCGTCGTCTAAATATCCGTCTATTATAATTAATCTACTGTTTAAATCATTTTAACTCAATTTTATGACGTTAGCAAGCACAAATAATTTAATTCAATAAAAATATGTTTATGCTTCATAAAAACAAAGGTTCGCTTTAACGTCAAAGTTTTCAGTGTCACAATTACTTATTATTCTGTGGAGAAGTAGCTAACACAGAATCTCCACATATTATCTAAAGTTTTAACTTAAAAAACGGAGCGTACAGCTTAAACATTTTTACTCATTTTACTCGAGTGTATTGAACACTAGACACAATCGTTCTCTGAATACCCGTGAGCATTGCTGTAATGTAAACTTTGAGACGATCGAGTTTTCCCGTCAAGACTTGCGTACAGACCTCGTGTTTACTCATAAATTATTCAGCTAATAAGTCAACACACGACAAGCAACCTCCCTGTGTCGGTACTTAGAACTTGAAGGGTAAACTTGATCGTCACTAATAAAATAATTCCTGCAAAAGATCCAAAAACATCTCAGTGTTTTTTCTAAATTAAATATCCACGTGAATAAGAAGCACCTTATGTGATATATTATACAATAGTAAAGCCTAAGGAGATATACTACACTTCTCTTTAAAGAGATTTCGTCGCGCCTAGTTGACGCCTCAGGAGACCCGAGGGCTGGTGCCTACTTTAGCCAAAGTTTAAGCCTCGCTATACAGCGAGATCCGCAGAAGAACCCGGTAAGATATAGCTTCAAGCTATATCAGTAAGATATAGCTTGAAGAATTGCTCAGTTGAAGTGGCAGTGGCAGTGGGCGGGGCACACATCTCGGAGAACTGATGACCGTTGGGGCGAAAAAGATCTGACCTGGCGACCGCGGAAAGAATGACGCAGCGTGGGAAGCCCCCAGCAGATGGTCTGAGGACCTGGTTACTGTGGCGGGAGTCGCTGGATGCGGGCGGCACAAGACTGGGAAGCTTGAAACACCATGAGGGAGTCCTATGTCCTGCAGTAGGCGTCAAATGGCTAGTAATGATGATGATGATGATGATAGAGCGAGGCAATGGAGCCAGCCTTCTCGGTACTGTACCGGCCGACAGCGATCTGGCACAAATTTGTTATTTAAATTAGTAAAAAAGTTTAGATTTAGATTATTATTTTTGTTTTTCTAAATATTGTAAGATAATATTTAATGTTATAAATAAACACCAATTAAAATAGATAGGCTAACTCAATAAGTCTGGGAAATCAAAGAGAGTCCCTTGTTCAAACAAGTCAAATAATTCAGCAAATAAACGTCAAGAGGTCCCGTCTTGTTCATGTCTCTTTATTAAATCAACTCCGCGGAGATTTTGTTTGAGGCAGCGAAGAAAGATGCTCTTGATTGTTTGTTGACTGTATGCTGGTTTAACTTTGAATCGGACAGCTTTGTTAAGTAGAAATTTACCCAATGCACTAAAAAAAATTCTCATTGGTGAAGCGATGTTAAAAACCGGCAAAGTACGAGTTGACCTCGCGCATGAAAGGTTCCGTACCTTTATCTATACAACATTTTAATATTTCAAGCGTCTACCTGTTGCTGTTATTAATATCGAGCAAAAAACAGTGAGTGAGTGAAACAGAGCAGTGAAAATTTCAACTGTCTAGCTATCAAGGTTCATGAGATACAGCCTGGTGACAGACGGATGGACGGACGGACGGACGGACGGTCGGACAGCAGAGTCTTAGTGTAATAGGGTCACTTACCCTTTGGATACGGAACCCTAAAAAGCAAAAAAATAAAATAACCAAGATTCGAAATCAAACTTAATGTTTCCAAAACACGCAATTTCTCAACTGAGCTATAGTAAAAATATAATGTTTCTTGGGAAAAAAATGTTTGGTTTACGACACTAAATGGATTCTTGAACCTCTATCTCCTGAACTGTTGATTACCCCTGATTATGTTTCCTTTAGAAAAACTATTTTATCCCGGCATGTTTCCTTTAGAAAAACTATTTTGCAAAGGATACGTGGGTTTCGAGAAGGGAATTGCTAAATCAACACTTGGTTGGATTACCAGCAAAAAAAACTGAATTTGCACGGATATTTACTCGCTTATGACAGTCTACCGAGACCACGGCACTTGCAAAAGTACCGAAACGTCGGAAAATTGTAAAACAAAAATATTTGTGCAAATTCAGTTTTTATTATGTCTAGTGCTCGTGTTAACCTTAGAAAATATTCATCATCATCATCATCATTCAGCCACAAGAAGTCCACTGCTGGACATAGGCCTCCTCCATGGATTTATAAAAAGACCGGTTGGAAGCGGCCTGCATCCAGCGTCTTCCTGCCACTTGGATGAGGTCATCTGTCCATCTTGTGGCTGGTCGTCCTACGCTGCGCTTGCCGATATGTGGTCTCCATTCGAGAACTTTTCGGCCCCATCGGCCATCAGTTCTGCGTGCTATGTGCCCCGCCCACTGCCACTTCAACTTACTAATCCGCTGGGCTATGTCGACGACTTTGGTTCGTCTACGAATCTCATCATTTCTGATTCGATCTCGTAGAGAAATTCCGAGCATAGCCCTTTCCATAGCTCGTTGCGTGACCTTGAGCTTTCTTATGAGGCCCATAGTTAGAGACCACGTTTCAGTGCCATAAGTCATCACTGGTAACACACACTGGTTGTATAATTTTGTCTTGAGCGATTGAGGTATATTAGACGAAAAGACTTTTCTAAGTTTCCCGAATGCTGCTAGAAAATATTCAATTATAAGTAATTATTGTATTCTATTATAAGTATGTATTGCTAAAGATACACGAAATCAAAATCAAAATCAATTTTTTTTATTCAAAGTAGCACAGAAACTGCGACTTAATGAACGTTACAAGTTAAACTAGGTGTCCAATTCAAAATCTAGATCATTTTGGAGAAAAAATGGACAAAAAAACTCCAAACTTAGTCTTTTCAAGTCCTTAATTTACAGGATTTATATAAATGTTCTAAAACTCATGCATTGAACTGGCTTTAATTCCAGACATCATTGTCATCTAAATAATCTTTAATGTTATAGTAGCTTTTTTGGCACAAAGTGCGCTTCACACATTTTTTGAACCGCGTTTCTGGCAAGCTTATTATATCCTCAGGGATCTTATTGTAGAAACGTATACAATGCCCCATAAAGGATGTATTAACCTTTGCCAGCCTAAATTTTGGGAACGAAAGTTTATGTCTATTTCTAGTATTTACATTGTGTTGGCTACCTACAGTTTTAAAGTCACTGATATTTTTCCTAACATACATAATATTTTCATAGATATACTGACTAGCAACTGTTAGGATGTTGGTTTCTTTAAAGAAATCTCTTAACGAATCTCTATTGCCTAGCTTATATATGAATCTGATCGCTCTCTTCTGCAGGACGAAGATGGTCTCAATGTCTGCAGCCCGACCCCACAGTAGTATACCATAGGACATAATACTATGGAAGTAACTAAAATAAACAAGCCTAGCAGTTGCGACATCAGTTAG
The DNA here is from genome assembly GCA_947308005.1 of Yponomeuta malinellus. NCBI lineage: Eukaryota > Metazoa > Arthropoda > Insecta > Lepidoptera > Yponomeutidae > Yponomeuta > Yponomeuta malinellus. The sequence goes on from OX371012.1 coordinate 13,869,840, forward strand.
TTCCCGGATTCTTTTAACTGCGTATGCTGCAGAACTGAGCCTATTTGCCAATTTTCCTATATGAGGACCCCATTGAAGCTTTGCATCAATTGTGAAATACAGTTTCTTCTACAAGGTCTAGTTTATCATTCCCCAATATAACATTGCTGTCAACCATTTTGACATTTGGTAGTGTAAATTTTATACATTTTGTCTTTTTTGAATTTAATAATAAGTTATTAGAAGTAAACCAATATAGTACCTTAGAGAGAGCATTATTTGTACCCGCAAGGTCATTTTCTTGTCTCTTAATCTTAAAAATAAGTGACGTGTCATCTGCAAACAATACTATCTCTGACATATTTTGAACCATGAACGGCAAATCATTTACATATACGAGGAAAAGGAACGGCCCCAAAATAGATCCCTGTGGCACTCCCATCTTAACCTCCGACCCGGATGATTTAGTCCTATTTATGTCAGCTTTTTGAACCCTCCCTTCTAAATATGATCTCATAAGTTTTAAGCTCCTCCCATTCACTCCGTAGTGTTTTAATTTTAAGAGAAGTGTTTTATGGTCTACGCAGTCAAATGCCTTCGACAAGTCACAGAAAACACCTATAGCATCCTTCCGATCCTCCCATGCACTAAATATATGTTTAACTAATGTGACACCAGCATCCGTCGTAGACCGCCCTTGCGTGAAACCGAATTGCTCACTATGAAAAAGTTGATAATTATTAAAGTGTGTAAGTAGTTGACCTAGAACTATTTTCTCGAATATTTTACTCAAAACGGGTAGAACCGAGACTGGTCTGAAATTTGTGGGATCTTGCCTGTCGCCACTTTTAAATAAAGGAACGAGCCTACTATATTTCATTAGGTCAGGGAATGTACCCTCATCTAAACATTTGTTAAAGATTCTGGCCAAATGGGGTGCTAGGACATCGATTACTGAGCTAACTATTATTACTGACATACCCCACAGGTCTTCAGTTTTTTTAAGATTTAACTTTTTAAACGCTTTATTCACGGTATGAGCTTCAATATAATCAAACGAAAAATCGTGATCGCAGGGAGGGACATTATCTTTCAAAATACTTTCTGCAAGATCAGGAGATGAATCTAAAGGAGCCGTAGTTATAATTGGAACATTTGTAAAGAATTGTTCAAAAGCCGCGGCAACGTCTTCATTTGACGTTATTAATTTATTATCTATCTTAAGCGAAAATTCGGGGTCCGCTGATTTGGATTTACCAGTTTCCTTATTTATTATATTCCAAATGGTTTTAGATTTATTAGGCGATTTAAGAATTTTGGCTTTTATATGCTCGCATTTAGCTTTGTGGCAGACGGCCCTAAATAATTTTGAATATAATTTAACATACTGTAGAAAACTAGGGTCATATGTGTATGTCTTTTTCTCATATAGTGAATAAAGTGTGTCCCTACTTTTCCGGATGCCGGCAGTGGCCCATTCACTAAATTCTACCTTATTTCCTTTCGATGATAGCTTTTTCAATTTAAAAACTTTTTCAAAACTATCTGAAACGACCTTAAAGAAATCTCCATAATGGGCATTAGCATTGATGGTTTTATTTTTTTCGGTATGTAAACTACTTTGTAAATCAGTTTTAAATAATTCTAATTTTTTTGTTGTCATGGGCCTGTAAAGTATATCTTGTTCTGATTTTTTAAAATCAGATTCAAAGTGAACGACAAGGACCATTGATAGCCTAGTGGGTAGAACATTGGACTCGGAAGCTTTAGGGATTTTGGTAGTAATACCACTCGCTAACTGTGAAGGACAACACCGTGAGGAAACCTGAGTGTCTGAGCTATTCACATACCTCAGCGCTTGCAATCGCCAACCTGCGGTGGGCACGCGTGGTGATTAAATCCATACTATTTCCCTGAGAGAAGGCCTGTGCCCCACAGTGGGACGTATATAGGCTGCTTATGTATGTGTGTACATGACAAGAACGCTCAGTGAAATATACCGCAGATATTTCCCCAAGTACATGAGCTGTTACTGCAAAAGATGTTTTCTACGAGAAATCGTGTCAAAAGGTCCCTAATTTAGGGACTAGATTGCGGTATTCAGGTCCGGCCTCGGTTGTGAGAAATTGTGGCAACCCCTATCACACGTCGCGGGTTTGACAAACAAAATAAGCCAGTGGCGCACAGAAGGGACGTGGGGCGAGGGCGTGGAAAAGATGCGTCGTTAATGCAATTCACTTTCGTACAAAATGTACTGAAGGGACGGGACGGAGCCTACACAGAATAGACGGGACGAGGGCGCGATTTCTACACAATGCGTCGCGTCTTTTCCGCGCCCCCGCCCCTCGTCCTTTCTGTCTGGCCGCTGCTAAGGCTGCCCTCTGAGAATTTCTTTCTACAGCGAGCCTTTGAAATCGCCATGGCAAACAGAATTATATTTGTAAACGTTCGTGACTTCCAACCTTTGGTACGAAAGTTCTGTGAGTCCACAGTCAAAGTTTTAGTAAGTACTGTAGCGTTGGAAGATGTTTTTACTATGTAAAACATTTTTTAAGACTCGAGTCGACTAAGAGTCGTCCGATAAGCGAAAGAACAGATGAGTTGGTTTGTCTGGATGGATGGAAAACTAGCGCCATATGTCTCTAAATCATGGTTAGAGTGGCCACTTAAAACGGCGAACGAATAATAAATAAAAATAAATAAGTTCCAGATAATACTATCACTTGCCCGGTCCCAAACTAGGTTACCTCCGGCATGGCAATCAGACGTGGTACCGCTATACCAACGACGCAGTCACTAGAATTCAAAGTCACCCTGTAGTAGAGCCATGGTACTTATTACTTAGTAAAGTACTTAAAACTTTCGTGGTTGTACACATATTTTATTGTACAACAAACGGGGTTCCAGTAATTGGTAAGGCACTGTAGTGCGGCTATTATGTGAACGTATCCTTACAATGTTAGCTAGGTACTCTATTGGTATGATATTGTCTCTGAGCCATCTGTCAATATTTTTCAAGACAATCAACATTATTGTAAGTAGGAGCAAAGTAATGGTTTGGAACATTGAGTGGAAAGGAATGCTGCGTTGGTTTGGACATATGGAGAGGATGAAGGAAGAAATATTGACGAAAGAAATATATCGAGCGAATGTGGGTGGAAGGACCGTTAAGGGACGTCTCAGGCGGACATACTTCGACCAAATAGGGAATTTGTAGCAAAGAGCAAGTTAAAAGTACTTGCAGCGACAGATGAATTTTTGTGAAGCGAAAGGGATCTGTCAGGATCGTCGCAAGTGGCAGACCTTGGTCTTTCTCTACCCCTCCGGGATATAGGGGTGAGTTTATGTACGTTATAGATTTTTTTCATTCAGTTCGGAACCCTTAACGGGAGTGCGAATCATAATTGGCCCGGTTTCGTTGTTTGTTGTTATACTAGGTGCATCTCAATAAGTGTAAAACTATAATCTCAATAAGTGTAAAACTTGTAGAACTGCAATCTCAATAAGTGAAAAACTTGTACGTATTATCGTGTTCGGGATGGAGCAAAAAGAAAACAAAAAAAAAATCACGTTTGTTGCATGGTGACCGACCTTATTTTATTGCATTTTGTTACTTTACGAAAAGCTTTACGTTTAACTTAAGAGTCCACCCACTGTTTCTTATAAGCATCATCGCCTGCAACGCAACGAAATTTACCGCCCAAATGATAACAAGCCATTTAATTCAGGCAAATATAATTACCTTAACCAAATTATAAATACACCATGATATATTTCTTTACATTTATATCGCAGATTTTAAATTTGTTAAAATATTAGACTAGTTAGTTTACGCCGTCTTGTTTTGTAAGATTGTTTACATTTTCCTGATCTTACGTATGTGTATGCTTTGGGTGACATTCTAGATCTGCCCTATAAAGCCTATTCTGTATGTTATTGATTGTTTGTTACCTGTTTTACACACCAATAAAGTAAAATAAAATATAATAAATAGAAAGTTATCTTCCTTAGTCTATAGTTTGGTTTGGGAGTTTCGTTGACTAAATACTTTAACAGTCACAAGAAACCTCGTTTTACATGTAATATGCCCTATGGAGCATTACAATATAATGACTATATCATTGTGGCAGCGTATTGCCTCAACAAAAGTTTACAGTGGCGGTAAAAAAAATTGGGCCCAATAAATGCCAAAAGCTGGAAGTATTCCCTAGGGATGGGCAAATGTAAAAAATATATCGATATATTTATAAATATATTTACGCTGATTTCTGGGCGAATTGAAAGCCGCGGTTATCTAATTAGTGACAGGAAGACCCTGGATGCAAGAAGCTTCTAACCGGTCTTTTTGAAAATCCATAGAGGAGGCGGAGGAGGAGGAGCTTTCTGCTAGGACACAAACAATAGAATCTCCGACATGCTTACTCGAGAACTTGGTTAACAAAAAGTTAACGTTAAGTCATAATAGTAGTTTATGCAACTGTCATATAATGAAGGGTATTAAAACACGAGTGTGAGTTTATGAAACGAGCGCAGCGAGTTTCATAATAGTAACGAGTGTTTTAATACCCGTGTTATATGCAGTTGCATACACTACTTTATCTTCACTAATGCAATTAAAAATTAAATTCACGCGTACGTGTATAATCACAGTGATTTTGCCGCCATTAAAATTTAACCAATGAGAGCGCAGCTGCGCGCTTCAATAAAACGCGACCAACCTGATTGGCCCTGCAATCAAGTTGGTCGCGTTTTATTGATGTTATAATGAGATTTTACGATATCGATGTGAATATTATACCATCATGTAAAATTGCTTAAATTGAGTGTTTTGTTGTCTGCGCTATAACAGTAGTAATTATAAGTCAAGTATTGAAAACATAAGTAGAATGTTACAACATTAGTGTAGATAAAAACAATAACCTAATTACAAAAAAACAGGAGTGTCCAAATTTCAAAGTTTTTCAAATTTGTCATGGGCCAGGAGTTGAAGCTAGGCCTCCCAACGGTAAAAAACCCACTCCAACCTTTGCGCTGCCACCGTTTTGTCCAAAACGTGCCGTCATTAAATCTACGGGACTGCTTTGACACTGATGTATTTTTTCATTCCAGTTAACGTAAAACAAAGTAGCAGATGTTTTTTACCTGTGCGGGTGACAACGTTCGAGTTTGTTACTAAAACTCGTTAGCGCAAAATAGCGCACAAAATTTTCAGAACGCGATTTTTTTGGATGCACAAAACAAAAACAAATTATGCCCATAGGACCTGCGCTTCGATTGTGATTGGCTAAAATTTAGTGTGACCTATTTTCTCTATCAACCGAGCGTGAATATAGTGCTGTGATTGGTCGTAGTGTTTTCATTGTTGTATGTAATTAGTTATTCGATGGTAATTTAACAAAGTTTTATTTTTAAAACTCGAGTCTTATTGTAAGGTGAGGCTGCTCTCTCAATAACTAGTAGAATCCCAATCAGAATACCTACATGTCCAAGTACCTATTGCAGCCTTCGATGATCCACCTTTCATCAAGAGGAGCTTATGCTTAATGCTGAATAACGCCCTTTTTGACCTTCTGTGGCCACTCACATATGGCCTTAAAGCCTTAATAAGGCAAAAAAACGTTTGCCAGGTCCGCTAATATTTTTATAATTTCTTTGGAAATAAGTTTGCCTTTCTCCATATACACTTACCGGTTATTTAAGTTCTAACTTTAATTTTTTTTTGCAATAAAGCGTAACAAAAAGCAAGCACTTTTTGTTACGCCGACCGCACATTCGGGAGGTCGTGGGTTCGATTCCCGGCATGTACCAACGACTTTGTTTAGAGTTAGGTACATATGTGAAGTTGTAGTAGCAATACCACTGGCTAACTGTGCAGGAAAACATCGTGAGAAAACCTGAGTGTCTGAGACATTCATATACGTCATCGTTTGAAATTACCAATCCGCGGTGGGCACGCGTGGTTGAAGGCCTTTGCCCTTCACGGGACTAGGATACCCTGTGCTATGGTAACCAGGCAAGGACATCACAAACATGGAAATACACCCAGACTGAGGCCATGTGTATAAATTTACGACGGCCCACAGTAGGAATCGAACCTTAACTTGTTGTATATAGGTTATATACATTAATAACAAACTTTTGGAGTATAGAGTACTAATAAACCTCGGTGTCCTTACTTCACACATCTTTAACAAGCCTTGGACACACGTAAGAAGGCAATATATCTTCCTTGAAGACACCACAATAGGGTGTAACGTTACCCGCCATATTAACTATCGCGGCAATTTACTGAGAAACTTAGTAACAAAAGGCGCCGTAATGCACATGAGATTTCCTTTAGCATTTAATTTTCCTCAAATAAGTTACGTTTACACCATGCCAGGTACTCACCCTTAAATTGCTAAAATGTGGAAAAGATTCATTTTCTTGAAATCTACTGAATTTCGGTGCATTTTCAAATCTACACACTCTTCTTTATATTTATTATGCTGGAAAACTGGTACAATAGTCGACAACGCCGATTCATACATACGTACACTCTTATCGTACGTATATTTCGAACTCTCAAGAGGATCAAAATGCATAGGGTACTTTCCGTTGACCTAGAACCATGAAAGGGGTTTGTGCATTTTTCTATGGAAGCTAGCACATCCACCCGCCGCCATTTTCAATTTTTTTCAAAGTGTCCGCGAACGTAGAATATGTTAAATATGGATAAAGGATACTTATTAAATACAAACAAAATACTTCCAGTCATATTACCCTGAAGTATCACGTTTCCCAGACACGTAATTAATGCATTCTTAATGATTGTCATTGATCTCATATGACGAACTTTATCCCGAAATATCTCGGAAACGTGACACTAGGGTACCAGATGACTAGAAATATTTGCTGGATGCCGTAATACAGGCTTTATGCCTAGCTCGGCAACAGAGGCTATACTATACATTTAAGTCATTTCATATAACTATTCTTAGTTGTAGATCCTTGTAATATTATTGGTCAATAAACTATTACTATTACTATTTTGTTTGTACAAGCATTCTCTTTCCATATTTGAAAAAAAATCAAAATGGCGGCGGGTGGATATGCCACAGAGGTCCAATCCCCTTTGGCAAGTAATATCGTCGTATACTAAAAGTTCAAGGAAAAATCTGAAAACTATACATTTGTAATTAAATTACCAAAAAAAAATTTCTTTGAAGTTCGGGAAAAGCTTGGAAAAACTGCGAGACTCGATTCCTGAACTATTTTTAATAATATATGTAAGTCCCTACAAATTCGTACGGAACCCTCGGTGGGCGAGTCCGACTTACACATTTCGGGGTTTTTTAAGTAGCTTATATACGGCCCACTGCAGGGCACAGGCCTTCTCTCAGAGAGAGAGAGAGAGAGAGTATGGGCATCATTGCCACGCCTGCCCACCGCAATTTCAAGCACTGAGGTATGTGATCACCTCGGACACTCATGTTTCCTCACCAGGTTTTCCTTCCCGTTAACGAGTGGTACGTAACTTAGAAAACAAAGTCACATTCAGTCAGTATTTGGTTATAGCTACGAACATACAAACGCAGTCAGATTTCACGAAGAGAAAAACAAGAAGATTTAATTAAATAAAATTATGTATTCTTCGCGAAATCCGACCTTTGTGAAATTCCATTACCATAAAGTAAATAAATTTCCAATTACTGGAAAGTTCTTTAGAGAAGTTAAATGGAATAATAAATGGGACCTCGGTAGCCGGAGTCTGTTTAGTGTTAAATGTTTTTAAATTTAGTATTATTCAGTAAAGCTGTTTTATTTTTGTTATAAACATAACACTGCTACTTACGAGTATTCCGTATTAATCAACGCATAAAAAATGTTGATGCGTTGATTACGCATAAAAAATGTAAGCGCCTATTTTACAAACATGGTTTGCGTTGGTTTTTTAAGTATCGATATCATTATTATTCCCAATATTATCAGCCCATAAACAGAGTCAACTGTGAGGCATAAGCCTCCTCTCTTTCACGCCAACCCATCCGGTTATTTGCTAGTCTCGTCCAATTTTTTCCAGCCGCTTTCTCAATGTCGTCGGTTCACAATGAAACTTTCGTAACAGAAATTAAGAGTCTAGACACAATTGAGTGTATTACATCTTAGACCCCGTATTCGTTTACCGTTAGACGTACTGGGGTCCAAAACTAACCTGTTGTAATTAAATACTAGAACCTGAGAACCCGAGGATTAATTCAGAAAGTTATTTCAGGACTTAGCTCTCCTGGTAACATTTAAGTGGTTTGTGTATTTCGGAGCTTCTTTTCATTAAGTGGGTTTGAGGCGATCCAGGATATGTTTTACGCAGACCGTGATCCAATTACTGTTTCTTAAAGTTTGGTAAAACACATCTGTCATCATTCCACAGGTAAGTAACTTTTAAATTCAAACATACGAGGTAAGTTCAATCCCTCTGCGCAAAACTTATTATTAACTTGAGCCGCGGAGTTTGCGCAAAAGTTATTGGATGCTAAAGCAACTGAACTCACTAGATCCACACAGAGTCCTTAGTTAGTTCTCAAATGTAGCTCTTTAAATATTATGTCATTGAAATACATACGATGCACCGTGATCCAAGTTACCATACTGGGGAAAAGTTGTTAACAAAATTTTGACGAATATTTTACATACTTTAGAAAAGTAAGAGGTAGGTTATTATTACAGGTAAGTAATGTGTGACAAAATGTATGTTAATTACTATGCCATCAACTTTTTCATATGTGATAATTATTTAGTTATGTAAGAGCGACTATGCAGCAAAATTGCACTGTAAAAAGCAATACGCTGTGGGAGTACTACACACGTAAAGACCGTTTTATTTTTTAAGACCTGTAGGAAAATCTGAGGAAGCACTATAAGCACAAAATCTCTACTTTAAACTGTAACGAGCAACCTTCGCACAGTGCTTTAATTTCCTCTTAAAATCCGCCTTGATTCCATACAATACGCCCGAAAGCAGCCGGGTTGAGCGCGGATTAATGCATGATGGTATGGGCGTAGCAAATTCTCTTCTCTGTTTAGTTTCATTGACTACGCAATAGTGCTACGAAATGCTACGAGTGTGCTACGCCCCGCTTTTCTACAAAGTGGCTACATAGTTTTAAGCTACGATTTTAGTAGCTCGTGTGGGTGCAGTGAAACGTCAAATGTGATAAAGTAAAATAGCTGTATTGTAACTCGGTTATCTTTGTCTCGGGTAAGGAGTGTATCGTGCTGAGTTTACACATGTATTACCCAAGTAATTAAATACATTTTAAGTTAAAATGACATGTGTAAACAGTCACTAAAGAGCTCTTTCCTAGTAAGTTGCGAGTAAACGACCAATTCTCTGTTTCTCGTGCGCTAACTGTTTATTAATTTGCTACTGACATGTATACAAAAAAACACAAATCACAGCTGCTACAGTAGAGGGAAATAGGGAAACCGGAGGTACGCGTACGTGAGTAAAATTCTAACGAATCTATTTTTATGTTTAGTAGCCTGGCCTCCCTACACTGCTGAGGTATCCCAGTGGGTGTGCCCTTGTGTATTTGTATGAAGGTAGTTAAGGTACTTAGGTACGCTGCTGTCTCGCTCGCACAATGTAACATTTTTTGTGACTGTAAAAATAATATACACTTTTGATAAATCTGGTCTTGGGCTTTGCTAACTAATTAAAACACAGACATTTTAAAAACATGCGAATTTTCTTATTACGCTTAGTTTTGATAAAGAAAAGTTGTTTCCAAAATTATTAATTTTGGTATGAATTTTTCTCAATCAAAGATCAGGTTATAGGATAACTTATAGGATAACAAAAATGTGTCTCAACTGTACGTAATTTTAATAAAAAGCAAAGCCTCAGACCACATTTATCGAAAGGATATGTTTTTTACAATCACTAAAAATGTTATAATGTGCGAGTGACATAGCATGCCAGACGTCAAATCAGTCTTAACTAAATTTTAACCGCTTATAATTGATTTAACTGCGTATTAATCACGCTACTCGTGTGAACCAGCCATAGGGTTGTTCTTGTCCTAATACAATACAATGCGACGTAAGCGAGCGATGGTCCTTTGGGATATAAACCTAAGTGTATTTATGTATTTTAAAAGCAGTTGTAAATATATTTATAACCCTTGTCTCACTAAAAAGGCTTTTAAAGCTCTACGTGAACTTGGTCGTAGTTGAACGAGACAGTATACAGGGTGTAACTAAATAACTGAAAGCGAAACATTGCTATTGCATACCTTTGTATCTTTAATTGCATTATGACTCATTCTGTTTAATTTATAAAGTGACAGGAGTAATATGAGCGATTTTTTTAGTGTTCAAAAGTTTAAAAATTTTGTTTCTAAATTGTGTACTATAAGTTTGAACCTGTAATTGGCTTAGTGTTTCCCTATGTCAGATTCTATGTTATTGTAACAGCTGTTCATTCACCATAGATTTTCAAATAAATAACAGAATCTACATACATAAATAAACTCACGCCTGTAGTAATGCGGGTAGTGCCCCGCCAAGACGAGCCAAGCGAAGCGCAAGAGCACTACTACCTTTCTTGAAGCATTTTGTCATTTTTAGCGTTCCGTACCCCAAAAGGAAAAATTAAACCCTTGTAGGATCACTTTGTTGTCCGTCCGTCCGTCCATCCGCCCATCTGTCCCTTTATTTCAGGAATGCGTGGAGGTATCGTGTTGAAATAAAAACCATATACTCAGACTACAGTCCCTCAATATCAAATCAAACGGCCAAGCCACGTATTTTGACTAAGGTGTAGAGTGAGTTATGAAACGCGGCCCTGGTTCTGTAACTAGTGTTTGCGTTGAAAAAACGCTGCTGCGTTTCGTTGACAGGAAAACTGTCAACGACCCATCTCTAGTGGTAATGAAAAACCGGCCAAATGCGAGTCGGACTCATGCACGAAGGGTTTCGTACCATTTCAATACAACATTAGACACAAAGATCGAGAAAAAACGGCAAAAAATCACGTTTGTTGTGTGGGAGCCCCCCTTAAATATTTATTTTAGTGTTTATTTTTGAAGCTACTATAAAACTGAATATTCTGTGAATATTTCAAGCATCTATCCGTTGCTGTTATTAATATCAAGCAAAAAATGCCAAAAAAAAATACGTTTGTCGTATAACAGACCTGCTTAATTACTTCATCATCATCATCATCAGCCGGTGTCAGTCCACTGCTGGACATAGGCCTCTCCCAAGACACGCCACTGAGCTCGATCTAAGGCTCTTCTTTCCCAGTTACTTATTTTATTCTAATTTTAGTATTTGTTGATATAGCGCCAACAGAAATACATCATCTGTAAAAATTTCAACTGTCTAGCTATTGCGGTTCGTGAAATACAGCCTGGTGAAAGACAGCCAGCCAGACAGTCAGACGGACAGTGAAGTCTTAGCAATAGGGGTCCCGTTTGGCGCCCTTCAGGTACGGAACCCTAAAAAGGGGCTAATCTATACATTCGCGCGTTTTGAAAAAATACCTAAATACGTGCGTACAATTACTTGTCACAGGGCGATAGCCCTAATACCCTTTTAATGTCTTTCTTCTTCTTCTTCTTCTTCTTTTTTTAAGCGACTTCAAAAAAGGAGGAGGTTATATTCTTTTTGTTGCACTAACCCGTGCTGAGGACAATTTTAAATAGTAGATTGTGTCTCAAGGGAGCAAAATGATATATTTACGGCGAGGGCGGTATATTGAATCCTGAGTGAAGCGAAAGATTCTACAATAGAATCCCGAGCGTAGCGAGGGATTCAAGTGTTTACGCCCAAGACGGAAATAATTTTGCTACCGAGTGACACATACTGCTTTTCACACCTGCTATAAGGAAAATTTAAATCAAACACAATATGTGCCGTGGAAGACAATTATGATCGATGGCAACAAAATAAAAATCGAATTGGAATTACATTTTGTGAAAATCTGCACACGGATCATGCTGAGGGCAATAAAAAAAATCTAGAATATCAGGGAAGAAAAGTACAACTTTGATCCCTCATTTGAGGGAATCAAGGGATCTTTTCTGAATAGCAGGTGTGAAAAACCTATTTAGAGGCTAAAAATACCACCCATGCCGGGACTTGAACCCGCGACCTCTGGCTAACCCTGCCAGCGCTCTCCCAACTGAGCTAATAGGCAAGTGCCAGCATAGGCGACATTTCGAGCCTCTTTACAAACTTCTCTGTATTACGTACATGCAGTGACATCAGACCGAAGCAATTTACATCATTACATTACATCACTTGCAGCCTCGAGTTACCCACTTTGCAGTTAGGTTTTAACATCGGAATGATATCGCTTTACCTACATGATTATATTCTTTTTGTTGCACTAACCCGTGCTGAGAAAAGTTTTAAAAACCTATTTAGAGGCTAAAAATTCCACCCATGCCGGTACTTGAACCCGCGACCTCTGGCTAACATAATGTTTCAGTTTCATGATCAGGACATATATTTTGGACTACTACAAATTATACTCCTACAATACCTACATGTATACATACTCTATTTTAAAGGTATTCTTTTAAATTATTTCTAACTTTTTAGTGCTGTAGTGTTTTGAAGTCGGTTTTTATTTTTAATTTATCTTTAGTAATATTATAAATGCAAAGCGAAAAAGAGCCAACAGAGGAGCAACCCGGCGAATTAACATGATACCTACCTCGCTTTCAGTTTGCACCTTTGAGTTTCCATATAAACGCCACTCGAGTACCGTCATGTTAATTCGCCCGGGTTGTTGGTACATATTGATAGTCAGGAAAGAATGTTTTTGCCTAATCAGAAGTTAAATTTGGAAAAGAGTGTGAATTTATTATTATAATACGTTTATTGCACGTAAGTAAAAATACAATGGCAATGTGGCGGACTTAATGCTATAAGCATTTTCTACCAGTCAACCACAGGTGGTGCAAGAAATTAAATGGTAGGCATACGAAATAGACGGTAGGAACGATTTACTTCAACTAAAATTAGATAAACTGACAAATACGCAACAATAAATAAGTAAATATTTATACTCTAAACTTATAATACATGATATCATATAAACTGTAGCAACATAGTTGTGAGATTGCAATTACACAGCTGAGATCCTCCTCGCAAGCGGCTCGGAATAACGAATTCAGTATATTTGTGGATGACAGTGACTAACTACACAAAATTAATGGAACAAACACGTACCCTTAAAAATTTTTGTTCACGTGAAAACATCATCGGGGAACCTTCTCCCCGGTAAATCTGTAGGTGTACAACTCGCATGGGATTCCAATTAAAAGTGGTCTACTATGAATTCGAATCCCATGCGAGTGAATTCATCTTTATTAAAATAACTTACAGTCGATTCAGTATATTTGTGGGTAACAGTGACTAACTACACAAAACTAATGGAACTAAGACGTACCTCTTAAAATTTTTTTTCTAGTCATGCGAGAACATTATCGGAGAATCTTCTCCCCGGCCCATCTCTAGGGGTACAACTCGCCGAATCCCATTCAAATTAATAGTAGGGCACTTTTAATTCGAATCCTATGCGAATGAATTCGCGGGTACAGCTAGGAAATTTAAAAGTCAAACTCAATTACATCATCATCATCATCATCAGCCATTTGACGCCCACTGCAGGACATAGGCCTCCCTCATGGTTTTCATACCCATGAGGGGTTTTGCCATAATCGCCACGCTTGGCAGGCGGGTTGGCGCAGTATGTGGTTGGAATCTCAGGAAGACGCTGCTGCCCGTCTCCTAGTAAATTATTCCCTTAGTCGCCTTCTACGACATCCACGGGAGGAAATGGACTGACGCTATTCTTAATCCGGCGCCACACGGCACAATTACAAAAGCAGCCGATATTCATTCTCTCAGTGAGACATAAAGATATCTAATCTAATCTTAATCACCAAGCTTGCCGACCGGCGATTGGCGATTTTAAGACCTGACGTTTATGAATACCTGGGACAATGAGAACCCCCCTCGAGGTTGTTCTTCACATTTAGTGAGGTATCGCTACTAAAAATTCACAAATATTTGTTGGAATCGAACCTAAGACCCCTCGAACGTGAGTCTAGCGTACTAACGATGCTCTAACACCACCTGTAAGTCGATATTAAACTTTAACCGGACGCACACGACACTTTACCAAGGATCATTAATTTTCCAAGTTACCCCGGCGAGCAAAATATTCGGCGTTTTGCGTAAAAGATTGCTTTTCAGATTGTAAGTCATCCATCATCGTGGGAGTGGATTAAAATGAATTTATTTACAAGCAGTTTATGGAGTGCTTCCTTCGTTACCTGAGACCGCACTCTGTGCGCATAGAGTTTCAGACATAATGGGGAACTTGCGTCTAACTAAGATTGGAGTGACATTGCTTTTATACCATAGAAATCATGTAAAAACCTTGGAAAAACTTAAAAATAGAACAATAAAAATATTTTTGTCGGAGTTTTCGGGGTCACAAAAAATGCGAAAAATTAAGTTTCCCCAGTAACATAAAACTTATTAGATTTCGTTTTGTCATTGAACTCTGAACATTTTCTTATGAGGGTGTATGTACATGCATACAAACATTATTTTACGAGATAACTCAAATATTGATTATATTAATTGGCATTAACATTTTAACATTTACATACAGGCACATACATTGCTTCTGGCCCCACACTAGGATACCCTGTGTCGTGGGAACCAGAAACAACGACATCACAAACATGTAAACATCCAAGACCTGGGGTTTTTTTTTGTCCCCAGCCGGAATTCGAACCCGGGACCTCTCGCATGGTATGCAGATGCACTACCGCTGCGCCACGAGGTCGATAAACGCTTCATACATTATAGGTGTTACGTTAGGGAGTGACGTCATAGTCTAAGGTTGATTTGTATGGCGCGTTTATAGTAACATTTGACTTTTCGACTGGTTACATTAACAAAAGTACCACGTTTATTTATCTATTAACGTGTCCTCTCCTATTAAAACATTTTTTTGAAAGTTCTCCAGCACAGGCCTTCTCTCGGGGGGAGAGTATGGTCTTACGCGTGCTCACCGCGGATTCGCGATTTCAAGCGCTAAGGTATGTGAATAGCTCAGACACTCAGGTTTTCTCACGATGTTTTCCTTCGCCGTTAGAGAGTGGTATTGCTACTATAACCACGCAAATGTACATAATTTATAAAACAATGTGAAGGAAAACATCGTGAGGGAACCTGAGGTGTTCACACACCTCAGCGCTTGAAATTGCCAATTCGCGATTAAGCCCTTACTCTCTCTCTCTCTGCGAGAAGGACTGTGCCCTGCAGTGGGATGCATATAGGGTACATAAAAAAATCACACCGACCCATATACATACGAGTACATCATTAAACCCCAGGTCTTGAATGTTTACATGTTTGTGATGTCGCTGTTTCTGGTTCCCACGACACAGAGTATCCTAGTTTGGGGCCAGGAGCAATGTATGTGCCTGTATGTAAATTTTAAAAACCTATTTAGAGGCTAAAAATTCCATCCATGCCAGGACTTGAACCCGCGACCTCTGGCTAACCGTGCTAGCGCATTCCCAACTGAGCTTATGGGCAAGTGCAGGCATCAGTGAAATTTCGAGCTTCTTTACAAACTTCTCTCTATTACGTACAGGCAGCGACGTCTGGCCAAAGCAATTTGCATCACTTGCACTTAGCCAGAGGTCGCGGGTTCAAGTCCCGGCATGGGTGGAGTTTTTAGCCTCTAAATAGGTTTTCAAAATTGTCCTCAGCACGGGTTAGTGCAACAAAAAGCATATAACCTGTATATAAATGTTTATTTTTATTAAACAGAAACGAACGATGTGCTTTCGAAAATTCAGAGTAAGAGACCCGAGGGAGTATTTTGAGGGTTCACATTATTCAGGCCAAGCCTGTTTCCAGTTAGGTAATTAACCTTTTTTCAGGAGACAGTTTTCGGGGAGCGTTTAATCTTTAGCCCTTATCTAAAGGCTCCGATCGTGAAAAGCTCGAAAAGGATACTTAGTATTTAAAAAACGCCAGCTAATCGCGACTCAGATTCTTGCACTGAGGGTTCAGTAGCACTAGACGGTTTACTTATAATTTATATCATACACCTATTCGTTTGTAAAGGTCCTTTGATGCTCGTTGTTTTTTATTTGGTTCTTTCTTTTAAGGTTCAATACACAAATAACGAAGGATTAGCGATAGAGACCCTTTGATTACGGAATTTTTGCTTTTAAAGTTATTGATGGCAATCACGAAACCTTATCATATAGGCTCTGATGTAGTAAGTTTAAGATGATTTAGGAAAATATTGTCAGAGTGAGATTGTCAGAGTTTTTCTCCACTACAGATACGGCCCGAAGGCAGCGGCTAACATAGTAACATAGTACATTGGCATTCAGCAAACATAATGTAAATTCTTTACGTTGAAATAAATTATTGATTTCTGATTTGAGGAAAACGAAACAAATTTTTATTGGTCGTCAATTACTATTGGTCGTATATTTTTAGGGTTCCATACCCAAAGGGTAACTGACCCTATTACTAAGACTCCGCTGTCCGTCCATCCGTCCGTCCGTCCGTCTGTCACCAGGCTGTATCTCATGAACCGTTATAGTAAGAGAGTTGAAATTTTCACAGATGATGTATTTCTGTTGCCTGTACATCCACTGGAATAAAAGTAAGGAAGTACCAAGACAGCCACAAGTGTAATTCGGACTCTTGCACGAAGGGTTCCGTACAATTATCTTTACAACATTTGAATTTTTCAACCGTCTACCTTTTGCCGTATAGGGAAGAGCGGGTGATCGTACTCTTCCACTATAAAGGGAAATTTCAGTGGACTCTTAGTAATAGGATCCCTTACCCCTTTGGGTACGGAACCCTAAAAAACCGGTCAAGTGCGTGTCGGGCCACGCGCAGTATAGGGTTCCGAAAGAGGGGATTTTTATCTGTTTTACAGAACTAACAACTTCATCAAAATAATGTTCAGTGGATTTTGTACGAAATTTTCCTTTTATAAGTTGGTCGCCTATTACTCGTTAACTTTTTAAAGCCTACTTTACCGTTATAGCTTTCCTTATATGTGCTATTGCCCTGATTTTTTTCACGTTTCTACAATTAACCGTTTACCCGGGAGAGGGGTAGGGGGACATCCTACTCTGACAAAAATTTGTGCTTTAAAACTTAATATTTCACAAACCGAACCCTAAACCGAATAATGGTCTTTCTACACCCGTAATATTTTTAAACGACCAAGGATATTCCACACTATCATGTAGGCAAGAAAAAAAATGCATCCCTAATTTAGGAGTATCCTAAAAAAATTTTTTCTACAATTTTTTTTTAAACTGTAGATCGTTTTGTCGGCGTAATAAATATGTATATCCATGCTAAATATCAGCTCTCTGGTACTTATTGCCTCTGTGTTAAGCCGCGGACACACAGACGGACAGACAGACAGACAGACAGACTGATGGACGCACATGGCGAAACTATGAGGGTTCCTTGTTGACTACGGAACCCTAAAAACTAGCCAGGTGTGAAAACAAACAAGCTCCCGCTAAGGATCCTGAACTGAAAAATAGGTACCCAGGAGAGGGAGGCAGAGACCAGGGCTTACCACTGCCTTTGCCACGAAATATAATGTTTACCGTGGTACGGAACCGCTGGCTTTTGACCGGTTTTCTCTGTTGCAATAATTAGAATTTTTTGGCTTGGCTTACTTTACCTGCATCGATGTACCTAGTTAGTCTAGCCAGGCTCACTCATATTTTAATCCCGGGAAACATGAAAAATACTAAATTAAATCAATTTCTCCACTGCGGAAACTCCGCTCAGCAGGAATATTGAATAAAACCTCTGAATAACGAAAAGTAATGAAATAGATTATGGCAAAACCCTTCATGGTTCGGAAAACCATGAAGGAGGCCTGTGTCCTGCAGTGGGCGTCGAGTGGCTGATGATGATGATGATGAATGAAATAGAAAATGGAAATTGCAGTCTGATTTGGGTGATTTTCTTCAATATAGCGAGATATCTCAGATATTATTTTGATGTAAAAGAAATCACGGTGAATACCTGATTTCAAGCAATAAGCTAAGGTATAAGAACTCCTCATACATTCAGGTTTCCTCACAAAAATCTCGAAATACTTTCTGTGTTCAAATAAATAGATCAAAAAATTTTGCAAACTACATTTTGTTTTGTGAACGACCCGCTAGGTGTGCTGTCCTTTTCTATAGATATTCCTGTTAATACGAAAACGTTCACGCTCCAAGTAAACTCCAGAAGAGTTCAGCTATAACAACAGTAATAATCTAAACCGTTTTCGATACAAATAATGGGCCGTTGCGACCATTCTACAGTTTATTCTTGTGGGTTTTTTAAGTGTAAAGCCAAGAGTCAACAATCCCATTAAATGTTGAGTAACCCTACTCACAATGTAGTGGGAATGATCATTGTCTTATATAGTTGTTACAGCCAAAGTAATAAATCTAGATATTATACATAATGACTGGTCATTATATATAATGTCTACTCAGTTTAGATAAAGTGATAATTAACACAAAATTAATCACATTTACTAGCAATTTTATTTAATATCATATTAATATCATAATGTAGGGTACCTATGACTTTTCCATGCACCAACCTTGTTTAAGTTTGACACAAAACTAAGTTTTTTAGTGAAATATTTTTTTTCGCTTTTATATAAAAAAAAAGAACTAACACCCGAAGTTTCAGGATGGAGCGGAGCGCAGCGACCTATTTTTGCTTATGTGTACTGACCTAACAAACAAAATGCGAAATATAAATTTAATCAAACAATTATTTGCTATATAACACTTGCCAAAATAAAACGTTAGCATAATAATTTATTACTTTGTCTAGTGAATTTGGCTTTTATATATAATGACTAGTCATTATGTATAATAGCTATTTAATCACTATGACTGTAACATAGTGACAAAATAGCTACAAATGACACGGCATTTTCAAGGTATAAGGTCAGTAAATAGATAGATAGATAAAGAACACTTTATTGCATAACCACATGAAAAAATTACAAATCTAATACTATATTCGTAAATTGATAATATTCATTGATTTCTCGTATTTCTGTGAACAAGTACTATAACTTTATTCGACCTTCTTACGTTTAGTTCATTATGACATTTCAATGCAGGTACATTGCGTAGCAGAGTCTGCCCACTTGTTGATCTGTGGGTTACTCAACTTGTAATGTACATCGAATTGTTATGAATTGCAATTCTATGAAACAGGGTATATTAAACAGGTCTGTAAAAAAAACTGACTGGACTCGGAAGCGAGAGACCCAGGTTCGATTCACAGTGCGGGCATGTACCTATGACTTTATTTATTTTCAAAGTTACGGACAAGTGCTAGTTTGTAGTAGCAATACAAACTCTATGGTCCTGTTTTATTTATTCGTTTTGTCTGTTGTGTATTTAGTTTTATTTCTGTTTTTGTGCATACTATGTTACTTATCTGCTTATTTTGTTTCTGTGATGTATCTTATTGGTATAATAAATGTATTTCTTCTTCTTCAATGCCATACGCTAACTGTGAAGGAAAACATCGTGAGGAAACCCGCGGCTTGGAAAGCCACCGCACGTATTGACTTGTCTTTCCTGTGGGCTAGTCCGACTAAGCTGTCAGGATGGCATAGGTGCTGGGCAAGCCTACTCCATCTAAAAAAAACAATGTTCCAGGAACTGCAGCGTCCGAGTGGTCCCTTCACCCATCCAGTGTGAGTGAACGTGCCACTGGACGCTCTATAAATCATCTCATTACGTAGATGCAAACACTAAAGTTTTTTTTCCGTCAAAAAACAAACACAATTAACTTCTGCTACATATTTGAACAGATTCTGTATCTTTTCAGTTTTGTGTTTCGATGAGCTAAATGTCATGGCACATTATACCGGAATGACACACCGCTGCTAGTCAAGTTGAGCCGCTGCCAGACAAACAGACAGACGGACAGACAGACAGACCTAGAGAAGGAAATAATTTATTGTTGATCGTGTCAAATACCGAATTGTGGTTGCCCACATAAGTTAGGCCCGAAGTAAACACTTTTCATGGATAAAAAGGTTGCCTGACAGATGGAAACGTAAATTGTTAAGAGGGTCTTGAATCAAGAAGCAATTCCTATACAAAGGTAGTTCGGTTTTAATATTTACAAACCGTGTAACGGTTGGCAATGAAACTGTACCAATGTGTTAAGAGGGCACAGATGGAGGTTTGGTCGTTCTTACAACTGATAATAAACGAATTGAAAAGAAATAAGAGAATGTCTCTTCTTCGAAACTTCTCATCATTCAGCCACAAGAAGACCACTGCTGGACATAGGCCTCCTCCATGGATTTGCAAAAAGACCGGTTGGAAGCGGCCTGCATCCAGCGCCTTCCTGCCACTTGGATGGGGTCATCTGTCCATCTTGTGGCTGGTCGTCCTACGCTGCGCTTGCCGATATGGTCTCCATTCGAGAACTTTTCGGCCCCATCGGCCATCAGTTGTGCGTGCCATGTGCCCCGCCCACTGCCACTTCAACTTACTAATCCGCTGGGCTATGTCGACGACTTTCGTTCGTCTCACAACGCTCAAATTTCTTTATGACTAGTTTATTCGCAATTTTAAACTTTACACATAGGTAAATTTTCACTGCGATCCGTTTTACGTTTTAAGTTCCTACGTTTGCATAGGAATTGGTACTTGAGGCAAGACCCTCTTTACTATTTACTTTTCGCGTCCATCTGTCAGGCAACCTTTTTATCCATGAAAAGGGCCCCACCTATTTGGATAACCACAGTCGACAGCCAATATCTACATACGGGCACTCAACTCGGTTACATTACGGGCGATTTTCCAACAACACAGTATTCGCCACTTCTTGAGTCTGTACCCCTTTTCACACGGTGTTAAATACCGGCGAAATGTTAGTTAGATTAAGGAATAATTTAACGTTGACGCAAGAGCGCTTTATCAATTTACTGATAGACCTACTGGAGCTGTGGTGGTCGTCTAGCTAGAAAGAATCTACTCGTTTGAACGTTCGTAGAGCTAATTTCACGTAGGTTTGGCCTCTTTAAAATGCGATAGGAGGCAATGAAAGCAACCGATTTTACTTCTGGTCTCTGAATTTTTTTTAATTCCGTTTTGCTGAAAAGTTATGTTTCATATTGACTTTGGATTTATTGAAATTGCAGTGTTTTCGTCATTAACTAGTATGTCACGGGACACGAGAATCAACGTAGCATGATGGCACGAGTCACGTGTTTTTAGGATATCATAAACTCACGCCTATATCCCGGAGGGGTAGGCAGATACCAGGGTCTGCCACTTGCCACGATCCTGACGGATCTCTTTCGCTTCATCAACGTTCATTAGTCGTTGCATGCACGCACGATGGTTAATACATCCCCTTTTTGGTTGAATTATGTCCGCCTGGGACGTCTCTTACCGCCCCTTCCACCCATATTCGCTCGATTGAAAGATTGACGAGAGAAATATATTCGTCTATCTTCCTTCCTTCATTATTTTTATATGTGCTAACTAATGTAACATTCCTGAATGAACAGAATTTAATCATTGAAATAATTGTGTAAAAGATAAATTTTCTTACCTAAACAAATACTGATACGGTAGATGAGTTAAAAATTGATTACTATGAAATATCATTTCAAAAATACATGCTGTTTGCATTGCAATTGGGTATTTGACAAATCAAATGAGTTACTTTTAAAACGGAATTTTGTATGAAAATACTGACTTATGACGTCACATTTCAGAGCACTCTTTTTATGTTTAATCTATTTAAAAATTGTAACAACTAGTAATTGACTAAAAGAGATACATTTTCCGATATATGTTTTAATTTTTGTTTTAATCGAGCATATGAAATAATTTATTGTTGATCGTGTCAAATACCGTATTCACGTAAAAGTTATGTTAATCTAATATTGAAAATCTTGTTAAGTTTAGATTTTAAACAATGCTGAAATAATGAGAAAAGCTTCGTAATTTATAGTTGCGGTGCCACTAGCAACTTAAGACGTCATAGAGGGCGTCGCTTACGCCGAATTCTCGGATATATTATGGAGACCGTTCTGCTGGCCTTACGGCAGGATGGTAGCCTTGATACAGGAGGTAGCCTCGAGCTGGATCGTACTGGATTCACCGAAATCATCGACCATTTTGTGAAAGTGAGCTACATTTATTACTAAAAACACACTTTAACATAAATATACACATTTTGAAAGCAAACTCGCTGTCACATGACGTTGCAAATTAAGTAAGTCATATTCTTGAAGCCCACCATTCCGGTCTTGACGCTGGATTCGATAAAGTGGCCGACCATTTTCTCACTAGAACCAATAATTTCTTTTGAAAGAAAGCAAACTCACTGTTGCGTGATGTTGCTGAGGAAGTAGGCCATAAATGCCATAGTTGAATCCCACAAGGCCAGTCCTGAGGCTCGATTCGCTAGAGTTATCGACCCGATATGGTAAATAATTTCATTACAAAATTCCAAACTTACTGTCGCATATCCATGATGAGGAAGTCAGTCATGACCCTGAATCTCACCACGAGGCTCTGAAGTTTTCTCACCAGAGCCAATAATTTATTTTAAAAGAAAGCAAACTCACTGTCGCATCACGTTGATGAGGAAGTAGGCCATGTCCTTGAATCCCACCACGCCGGTCCTGAGCAGCATGTAGAACTCCTTGTCACAAGTCAGTTTTGGCTCCACGAAGTCGAAAGTGAACCCGCCGGTCGTCATTATGGGAGTTCCACCGTTGCCAAGGAACTTAGCTATCCTGGCCACCGAGGCTGAGGACAAAAGAGTTTAGCATTAGCAGTGATACAGGAGGTAGTCAGTTGCCTAGTTAGACCTGAGATTTCAGGACTTGCCTTTATTTGTTGCGAGCGCTGAATTACGTGAAAACCTTAGACACTTGGCTTGTTTTCCTTTACTGCTAGAGCGTGCTGAAGCGGTGGCAGCCCAGTGGGTAGTACAATGGACTCGGAAGCGAGAGGCCCAGGTTCGATTCCCAGTGCGGACATTAACCTATGACTTTGTTTATTTTCAAAGTTGCGTACATCTGCGAATTTGTAGTAACTGCTACCGCTACACGCTAACGGTGAAGGAAAACCTGCAGTTTTGTTGGCTCCGCACCGCACGTATTGACGTGTCTTTCCTGTGGGCTTGGCCGACTAAGCTGTTAGAAATGGTATAGGTGCTGGGCTAGGTATGCTTCTACTCCATCTAAAAACTAAAAATCAACTAAATGCGTGTCGGGCCAGCAGTGTAGGGTTCCGTAGAAAGAGGGGGTTTTATCTGCTTTACTGAACTAAAGACGTCATTAAAGTAATGAGTACGAAGTTTTCCTTTTGTAAGTTGGTCGTCTATTAGTGATTACTCGTTAACTTGTAATGCCTACTAAGCCGTGAAAGTTTTCCTTTAAAGTTCATTATAATGTGCTACTATTCTGATTTTTTTCACGTTTCTACAATCAACCGTTTGTTTAGCCAGGAGGAGTGGACGCCCTTTGCGCTTTAAAGCTTAATATTTCGCAAACGTAACCCTAAATCAAAAAGTGGTTTTTCTACAGCCATAATATTTTTAACGACCAATCCAACAATAACTACACACGATCGTGCAGACGAGAAAAAACAATGTACCTCTTATTTAAATGTATGGGGGTACACTAAAAAAAAAAAAAGATTTTATTCTATCGTTTTGTTGGCGTGATTAACACCTATATGTGTCTATATCAAATTTCAGCTTTCTTGTAATAGTCGTCTCTGAACTAGGCCGCGGACAGACTGACAGACGGACGGCCATGGTGAAACTACAAGGTTTCCTCGTCGACTACGGAACCCTAAAAAACAACGTCACAGGCACTGCAGCGTCCGAGTAGTCCCATCTCATTGCGTAGATACTCGTACAAAGGCCAAATCTTTTTTTTTTAGTGCGTGGCATTGCTTCCACTCTTCACTAATTATAATGGAGATAGCTAGATAAGGGAATTTTGACACTCGTCATTTATGGTAGTCATTTTTGATTGGGTAACAACGGGAACTATCTGAACAATTCTCCTTTCCCTAAAACGCTCTTATGACATGAGATCAACTTTTGGAGAAATTACAAACTGCATTTACAGATTTCGGTTAAATTAAAGAACGCAAGTTCACATAATTTGGTGATGCCAATCAGTAGTAAGTTACTGCAGATGATGTCTCATGGTATAGAAGAAAAATTGAAACCTAATACGCGATTTAATATGAATAGCTAAACACATACATACATACATACATAGACTACCAAAATCATAACCCTCCATAATGGCTCTGCCGTAGCCGGGTAGAAAGGCGGAAACCAAGAGCGTTACTAAAATAAAGCTGTATAATGTTCAGTTCTCCTTGCTTCGCCGACTTACAAAGAGCTTTGTTAACTCAATGTACCCTCATTTATTGAATCCCACTTTCGTTAACTATCGTTAGCGGACTCGTATCGTTAATCTAGGGTACTATTTACACGTAGCTTTCCAATTTTGTTCTGTTGATACGCAGAAAAAAACTCCATTACTGGACTTAATGGTGAATACCATACATATAAAGATAATTTTATCGAGGTCAGCGCGAGTAAAGCACCTGCCTAGGTACTACGATGACACGAGTCACGCGTTTTGCGGCGCTAAAATGTCAGAATTTAACAGATAATGTACTGGAAAGTCGCTACTTTTGACATTTAAAACGCGCGACTAGCGTCGTCGTGCTCCCCAGGCAGACTAGCACGTTCAATACACTGACAACTACAAAAAGTCCATTCTGATGCTTTCAAAGCCTTGTCGGAAGAACAAATGAATACCCTGGTCGGACAATTGTACTACAGAGTTAACCACATAATGACAGCAAAGTAACCAATGAGTTTTGAATGGAAATAGAGTAGCACCATGTTAAGTATCGATCAGCATACACAAACTCACGCCTGTATCCCGGAGGGGCAGGCAGGAAACAAGGTTTACCACTTGCCACGAACCTGACAAAACTCGTCGCTTAGGGTCTAGGCAGACGAACTGCATTGCGACTGTAAAATTGCAGTTCAGATGCAATTTGAATGCCGCTGGTACAACGGCAATAAAACTGCCAACCAACCGAACAGGAACTGCATGCTAACTGCACACCGACTGCAGTGGGACTACTCGGTTGGTTGGCAGTTGTGCCAACTGCATACAAACTGCATCTGAACTGCAATTTTGCGGTCAGAATGCAGTTGAAATGCATTCTGTCTGTCTAGACCCTTAATCAACGTTAATTACTTCGCTTAATCAACACTCATTCGCCACTACATGCGTGCTCGCCGGATTTAGGTTATTTTTATGTCCCTGTTCTCCTATTAGCCCGACATTTGTCCGCCTGGGGTATCCTTTACCGGCGTTTCCACCGACATTCACTCAATATATTTCTTTCGTCAATCTTTCTTCATCATCTCCATATGTCCAAACCGACGCAATTTCAACATTCCTGTCTCAATTTTTGTCGCTGCGTCCTCTTTCAGTCCACTAGTCTCTAGTTTGTTCTCGAGTCACAATATAATAACGTATCCTATCATTCAAAGCACATAATTGTCAAGTATGGGTCCAACCCGAACAGTCTTATACAGAGTGATTTTAAAATCGGTAGCAGTATTTTGAAGAAATATTCTTTTCATTTCCATTTTCAAGAAGCGGCTTGCATCCAGCGTCTTCCAGCAACTTGGATGAGGTCATCTGTCCATCTTGTGGCTGATCGTCCTACGCTCATTATCAGTACTTTATCAGTTCATCTCACCCTCATCTTAGTATTTTTTTTATTGGTCGACTTATTTTCCCACCGCTGGGCAAAGGCCTCCCCTTTAGCTCTCCACTCCTGCCTGTCATCAGCCAATCCTGCCCGCTTTGGTAGAAAAATCGTGGGGTCGTCCCGCCATCTCCACCTTGGTCGGCCACGTTTGCGATATTTATTCGTCGCATGAGACTCACTCAGTGTAAATGTTTCCCTCTGTCTAGGCCGATGCAACTTACGTGGCCCGCCTAATTCCATTTTAATTTTGCGGTCGCAGGTCCAACAAAAGTGAATTTGGTTTTAATGGTCTAGTTGTAGTTACAATTACACTACAATTCAACGAGTTATAAACATTCCCAAAGTCTGATCGTATCTTTTACAAGAGCGTGGGATGGATAAGGATAACTGCGAGAGGATACGTACTTTTTCCTGTTAAAGTTACTTTAACTAAATTCACAAAATTATAGGTTCGGGTAGAACATAGTCTCTTTTAGACAGAATAAGCTGTTTGAAGGACAAAGGGATGTATGTTTTACCGGTTACATGAAACTTATCGGAAGTCCGAATATCAGATTCACAAAGTTCCATTTGTTATTTATATCTTTTCTTTAGTTAGGTTCAGGGCACGCTTGTGAAACGGTTTTAACGTGAAAACCTTAAAAATAAGAATGAAACACTTTGAAAGTTATGTGACAGAAATTACTAGTTCGGTTTATTTATTGGTTTCAATCCTACAAATTCGCGCCCAAAACAAAAGCAATTTGTTTACAGATCGGACGGCTGGTCTTTATGAATTAAATGAGCGCAAAATGTATGTACGGCAGACCGGACGGTTCACAGACCGGACGGTTCATCATCATCATCATCAGCCCTTTGACGCCCACTACAGGACATAGGCCTCCCTCGTGATTTTCATAACCATGAGGGGTTTTGCCATAATCGCCACGCTTGGCAGGCGGGTTGATCGCAGCATGCATTTGGAATCTCAGGAAGACGCTGCTGCCCGTCTCCTGGTAATTGATTTCCTTAGTCGCCTTCTACGAGATCCACGGAAGGAAATGGAGTGATGCTATTCTTAATCCGGCGCCACACGGAGTTAGGCTGGACGGTTAGTCTTTACCAATTAAATTTTATTTTTATATTTTATTTTTTATACAGGAGGAAAAACAGAATAAACAAAAATTGCTGAAATAGAGACACCGAATGAGAGTAATATGTATTATGCATGGCAAACCGGACTTCATTTTCTGTTCTTTATTTTCAAACCCACGACCTCCGGCGCATGGTAATCAGACGTGATACCCCGCTACACCAACGAGGCAGATAATATAAAACCCGGCTTTGGGAATGTAAAATATTGCTAAAAGGTACTAAATATTTCTGTTAAATTGTCGCTAACCTGAAATATTGAACAGAATGAAATAATCCGGCGTCAAATTTAATACCGAATGGACGGATGAACAAAAACAAGAGATTAAAGCACTTTGGGTTTGATTACAAAGAGCAAGAGATTCACTTTTTTTTGCAATGATTCAGAGATATTGAAATATAAGTGCATCCTTTATTGATACATTGACAATAAAAATCTGAAGAAATCTCTAGGCGAAATTTTAAATGCTCAAGAGTCTGCCGTCCGATAATCATGAGTAAACAATTAAAAAAACATTTGAGCTGGCCGGCGCCAACCATAAGACGCTCGAAACACAGTTTTTTTATTTTTATTACTTTTCATTACATTACGAATCAGAAATGACTGTAGACGAACGAAAGTCGTCGACATAGCCCAGCGGATTAGTAAGTTGAAGTGGCAGTGGGCGGTGCACGTGGCACGCAGAACTGATGGCCGATGGGGCCGAAAAGTTCTCGAATGGAGACCATATCGGCAAGCGCAGCGTAGGACGACCAGCCACAAGACGGACAGAGTACCCCATCCAAATGGCAGGAAGGCGCTGGATGCACGCCGCTTCCAACCGGTCTTTTTGGAAATCCATGGAGGAGGGCTATGTCCAGCAGTGGACTTCTTGTGGCTGAATGATGATGATGATGATTACCTACTTTTCTCAAACAAAGTAATTTTGGGTAACAAAAAAATTACACCAATTATGTTTCCAAATCATGCTTAGAATATTCCCTTAAAAACGGTGAACGAAATCTAAGTCACCCTGTAGTATCCAATAATCTAATAAAAACGCTACTCAAACCTTACGTAGCTCCACACTCCCTAGGAGGCAAGGCGAGGCGATGCGAGGGCGAGAATGTGGATGAAGCTCTCGCCTCCTCTCATGTTACCTCGCCTCGCCTCGTCAACCCTCCGTCCGGTCACAGTTTAAATAAGAATCAGTTACCAACCTTCCCACTAACGTCCGAAATGCGCCTATCCAATATACATAACTACGAAACGCGAGATCTCGGTGAGCTTCGGTCAAGTTCGGTCCCACCGCAGTCCGGTGTTCATCGCGCGTGAGTGCAGACCAAAGAGTAGTACATATGCAGACGGGCGACGCGTCGGATCGGCTAGTTAGATGAAAATGTCTAAATCACGTCGACTATATTGCTCGGTATACGGATGTCTAAACTCGGCAGTATCAAAACAGAGTTAACTTTTTTAATTTGCTGCTCTTTTTTCTATAACAATGTATAAAAAACTTCGTTTTTCTGTCACATTGTGAGTAGAAACTAGACGTATTATTTCGTATCAACTTATTAGACTTCATACTAAACAAGCAAAAAATCTCAATAACTACCTACAACTCTCAAAATACCTGGTAAATGTGACGACAATATTTAAATGTAGCAGTATCGAATTCGAAACACAAGCGCATCAAGCCTGTCGCGTCTACTTCGATCGAGCGAGCGCAGGTGGTTAAATCCAGCGGACGGCCAACATTGGCTACTGGTGTTCATTATACTGTGGTTCGGTGTCGGTTTTTTGGGCCGGAGTCAAAGTACACGAGGCGCGAGTGGCGAGCGCACCAACCATACTCTTGCGGAGCGTTCACTTAGCTAGACCAGCGGACTAGGACGAACGTGTGTGCGATTGCTTTAATTTATCATCTTGATCATGACAAATTGGTCAAATAACTTATGTTACACTTTCACGGAGTTGTACCAAATGCAAATGCAACATTTTTGGAATCCCAAATGTTATTTGGGATAACAAACATCCGAATCCCAAAAATACCCGTATTATATCCGTGCAAGAGGTTATAGTAGGTATTAGTAAGCGCATAAAATAGGAAACGCAGCCACTTCAACCACGTCCATGTTGGTGTAAACAAACTGAAGGATTGAAGAAATGGCGAATGTGGATGGCCAATACTTTTGTAGCCTCCGCTCGCGGCCGCTCGAGTCGCGAGAGGCGAGAGTGTGGAGCTACCATTAGAAGAGCCACCATCGTAACCCCGAGTCTTTCCTTCTTTCTTTCTCGTTTGAACTGGTTGGCTGAACCACAATTCGGTCATCAAATCCCTGTAATCCCGTCTGATTGCCTGTAGGGATTTGTTTAGAGCAGCGCCAAGGCTCGTTATCGTCTTATAAACCTCAATACGGCACAGGCAAAATTCTTTTGGGAGCAGAAAAGCTTCGACATCACCACCGTCATAATTAAATAATTTTAACTCGCGATTAATACACATCATTCACATACCTATTTAATGTTTAATATTTTTTTGTTAAGTAGGTATCTATCGAATAAAACCTCTAGGCGAAATGTGAAATGTTCCAGACTATCGGTATTATTTACAAAAATAGAATTCCTCTGAAACACTCCTTAGAGGCAGTTTATAAGTTACATTGTTATATTTGGGTCTCGCCTGGTCGGGTCTTTAGTTTTTTTTAGAGCACAGGCCTTCTCTCAGAGAGAGAGCATGGGCTTCATTACCACGCGTGCCCACTGCGGATTGGTAATTTCAAGCGCTGAGGCATGTGAACACCTCAGACACTCAGGTTTCCTCGCGATGTTTTCTTCCACAGTTAGCGAGTGGTATTGCTACTATAAGTTCACAAATGTACGTAACTTCGAAAACAAAGTCATTGGTATATGCCGCGATTCGAACCCATGACCTCCCCAATGAGAAGCCGGCACTCTACCATTCTACCGGCTATTTTTATTAGTTTTTTTGCTGTATATTTTGTTGTTTTTGTATATACACAGATTTTGCCAGAGGGATCAAAGCAAGAAAAATCAAAGCAAGAAAAAATCAAATCAAGCTGAAATATAATATAATAAAGGTGATGGTTGATATTGATTTATAATGATTATCATGAAGCCCCTGTTCAAAGCGAAATATCCTGTATATTTCGGTAGGTATCTAGTTTCATTCAGGCTTCGAAGGTTCAAATCCAGGCGGATGAAAGTAAGTATTTTGCATTTGTTTCATCCCAAAAGGAGAGTAATGTGTTTGGCTCGAATTTATGTAGGTATGTCCGATTCTACGTTCCCTCATAACTCATTAACCAATGGTCAGATTTTGACAAATAAGACCTCAATCGGAATATACGATTTTTTTTATAGCCTATGACACTCGGGCAAACACGTCGACGTGTTCCGTGTTGCACCGGATTAAGAATAGCGTCACTCCATTTCCTTCCGTGGATGTCGTATAAGGCGACTAAGGAAATCAATTACCAGGAGACAGGCAGCAGCGTCTTTTTGAGATTCCAACCGCATACTGCGAGCGCCAACCCGCCAAGCGTGGTGATTGTGGCAAAACCCATGAAGGGTTAGAAAACCATGAGAACCTGCAGTGGGCGTCAAATGGCTGATGATGTTGAAATATAAAATCAGCATACTTCGAAGCATAACATAATAAAAAAGTAAATATAAAGACAAAAATAAAACTGAATAAAAAATTACGTTATTAATAATTGATTAATTAAATTATTGCTTATTGGTATCTAAGTAATCGTCATTAGTAAAAATCTTCAATATGTATGTACGTACTACTGTTGTTATTTATCATAATTTCCATTAATCTATTAATATTAAAAATATCGGGTTCTCAAACGTGCGTGCTTACGCTTGTTTGGTTTATGAAATCGTTGTTGATATTTTAGTTAACCTACCTTAAGAAAATAATGGATTTCGCTGAAAATTAAATTGGATAAAGTAGGTTATTACTGCCTCGTTGGTCTAGCCGTTAAGGCGCTTAGCTACTTGTACAGTCTCGGTGTATTTTCATGTTTGTAATGTCCTTGCCCGGTTACCATAGCACAGGGTATCCTAGTTTGGGACCAGTTCAACTGATTGTGTTGTGTGTAAGTTATTATTATGGGAGGATAAAAAAGATAATACTCTCGTCCGACCAAAATGACCAGACTGACGCCCTCCGGCTGAGGATTCCAAGCGGCCGGAGGTCAAGGCGACGACGAGAGAAAACATCGGACTGTATTCTTATCATTATTTGCGTTATCATTTGAACAGAACTTACAACTAACGCGAAGTCTTTCGTAAGATCGATCAGATCATATACATATCAAGAGAAGTCGCTACAGTTGTAAGTTCAGTAGAAAATCGTTTTTTCCTCTTTTTATCTCTATACGTACTCCAGTTTCTAATCAACCCGTTTCACGGTACTCCGTTGATTTCTAATACGAGCACAGCACTAATAGATAGATTAGCTATCTTACACAGTGCTTCACATTGATCCTGTTTATCTTTACTCCCCGTGGTATCAATAGCAAACAAACATCGTTAAAAGCTTAGCGTGGCCGTACACGTACACAACATTTAGAACTATAACACGATACGGGGTACAAACGGGGTCTTCTAAGTAGGCTCTCAAGGCTGTTCCCAATGATTTTAACGGGCCCGGAACTTTATTTCTTCAGTTTATTCGCGGGCCGGTTGCGTACAAGGGCGAGAAAGTGTTCGATTGCAACTGGTTTCGTACATGCATACATAAACTCACGCCTGTATCCCAGAGGGGTAGGCAGAGACCAGGGACTGCCACTTGCTACGATCCTGACAGATCACTTTCGCTTCCTCAACATTCATTAGTCGTTGCATGGACGCACGCCGGTTTCGGGTAATTTTATCTTGCCCTTTGTTAATACATCCCCTATTTGGTCGAAGTATGTCCGTCTGGGTCGTCCCTTACCGGCCCTTCCATCCACATTCACTCGATATATTTGTTTTGTCAATCTTTCTTCCTTCATCCTCTCCCTCCATGAGTAGTGATGGACATGTGGAGACTCTCCACATTTGGACATTTGGAGAGTCTCCACATGTCCAAACCAACGCAACATTTGTTGGAAACATAATTAAGTATTAAGTAATTTGGTGTGGCAACACCACCTTTTCTCATTTCTCTCTCTGTCATTTAAAGTGTCAACTTCACCATTCGTTCGTGTAAATAAAAGCAAATTAAATACATTAAAGAGTTTGTCATTGCACATAACAGTGTATATAACAAATTGGTGCCGAAACCCGGGACTTTTATTTACACGAACGAATGGTGAAGTTGACACTTTAAATGACAGAGAGAGAAATGAGAAACAACATTCCTTTCTCAATTCTTGTCACTACATCCTCTTTCAGTCCACAACGTTCTCTAATCACACTATCGCGTATCCTGTACCGTATACTGATTTCGTACAAGGAAGAATAAAATATATTCGAACGCAATTTGGTTACGAAGCGCCAGTTACCTACGCCTCCGAAAGGAAATCTTCACAAGCTCGTTGCAAGTCGTTCGACGAGATTCTTGAGCAACTCATTTGCTGTTGGGGCCGCCCGGCTGTGGAACGATCTGCCGGTTTCAATGAGGCGCTGTTCTTCCTCAGCTGTCTTTAAAAGCACGGTTCACGATCTTTATCTATCACTCTACATAAGCAGCCTATATACGAGTACGTCCCACTGTAGGGCACGGGCCTTCTCTCAGGGAGAGAGTATGGGCTTAATCACCACGTGTGCCCACCGCGGATTGGCGATTTCAAGCGCTGAGGTATATGAATAGCTCAGACACTCAGGTTTCCTCACGATGTTTTCCTTCATAGTTAGCGAGTGGTATTGCTACTATGACTTCACAAATGTACATAACTTAGAAAAAAAAGTCATAGGTGCATGCCCGCACTGGGGATCGCACCAGGGCCAGGCCAACTAAGCCTACTCCATCTACAAGACAATTTAATTTAAATTATTGGAGCCAAAAAGTCATCTCGGAGGCGATGGACAAAAAAGTTTGAGAACCTCAGGCCCTAATTTATTCTGTGTCATCAAGCGTAGTGTCTTAGTAAGGTGTTGGTCTAAGTAATGAGTTCTAAGTAGGTAATGTTCTTGTTTAGACTTGGTTATATGGGAAAATTGAGGCAATCAATAAACTGTCACAAGGAAGTACCTATTGAGTTAGCACACACATAAAAATTTTTCGTTATTAGGCAAAAGACCGAAGTTGAAGACATTGGCATGAATGCCAATAACCAAGTTATAGTGGAGACGGGCAGGGCATGGACTGGACAGGGTCAATCGTCTTCTTAGCTTGGTACAAACCGACTTCGATAGATTTAAGAAATAGCATTAAAAATATATATTATATTTCTTTCAGAATTGCTACCTTTTGTAATTTATGATCGACGAAACAAATACATGGAGTGAATGTGGGTGGAACGGCCGGTAAGGGACGTCCCAGGCGGACACACGACCAAATAGGGGATGCAAATAGCAAAGGGCAAGATAAAAAGTACCCGAAACCGGCGTGCGTGTATGCAACGAGGAACGTTAAGGAAGCGAAAGTGATGTGTCACGATCGTAGCAAGTGGCAGTCCCTGGTCTCTGCATACCCCTCTGGGATTCAGGCGTGAGTTTATGTAGGTATGTGTGTATGTAATTTATGTGATAAGTTAATTTCAAAACGAAAATTACGTAAAATATGTTTTGATATTCCTCGGTTAATTATACTTTATGACACACACGAAACATTGAACAAGGCATTAGGTATATAAGAAAAAACATTACAAAGGCGAATTGATAAAGAATCTTTCTGAAACTCCTAGCGTACATAATAAATAAATTCCATGACATAGAAAGGCCAGGGCCGAGTTACATAACACTACAATTCGTAGTATATTATGACAAACCGATGTACATTGCGTAGCAGACTCTTACTACTCTCTAATCTGTGGGTTAACCAACTTTGTAATGTAAGTCGAATTGTCGTAGTAAACCATGAATTGTAGTTCTATGAAACAGGCCCCAGCAAGAAAAGTGACACTTTTATCTATGCCATTCGGTTTGGCCACATTGACACGTAGGTATCGACAGTTTTGACACATTGTTTTGAAATTCAATAATTTGAATAGGATTTGTCCGTGTGGCGCCGGATTAAGAATAGCGTCACTCTATTTCCTTCCGTGGATGTCGTAGAAGGCGACTAAGGAAATCAATTACCAGGAGAGGGGCAGCAGCGTCTTCCTGAGATTCCAACCGCATACTGCGATCGCCAACCCGCCTGCCAAGCGTGGCGATTATGGCAAAACCCCTCATGGTTACGAAAACCACGAAGGAGGCCTATGTCCTGCAGTGGGCGTCAAATGGCTGATGATGATGACGATGATGAATTTGAAGGATTTGAATTAATAAATTCATATAAGCAGCCTATATACGTCCCACTGTAGGGCACAGTGCTTCTCTCAGGGAGTGAGTATGGGCTTAATCACCACGCGTGCCCACCGCGGATTAGTGATTTCAAGCGCTGAGGTATATGAATAGCTCAGACACTCAGGTTTCCTCACGATGTTTTCCTTCACCGTTAGCGAGTGGTATTGCTACTATAACTTCACGAATGTACATAACTTAGAAAACAATGTCATAGGTACATGCCCGCACTGGGAATCGAACCTGAGTCTCTCGCTTCCGAGAACAATGGTCTATCTACTAGGCTACCACCGATTTGAATTAATATATTCAAATATATTTAAATATGTAAGCAACCTATACGTACATATCCTAAATAAACACTTGTTTATCCCATTAAAGCTTTATGTTGTTGTTTACTGATGAGTGTTTGTCGGTAATGTTTGGCCCATTGTAAACAAAATGCTCCTAAGAAAATACTAGATATTATATCTTGTTATGTCTTATGTGGTTAATCGGAACAAGTGGCGTAACTATAGAGTTGCAGGGCTAGCAAAATGCCACGGGCCCCCAACCTAAGGGTCCCCCGACCTCAGGGGGCCCCCGAACTATGAGGCCGCGAGGTCAAAAGTAAGTTAACATTTTTAACAAATATTGGAACGATTATAATGTTTATTATATGAGCACTTCAAATCAATTAAAGTTGCTCGCCATGTACACTTTTTATTTTTTCTGTAAATGTGTTTTTATTCATGTGATTTTATGTGTGCAATAAAGTATATATAATTTTACCGGGAGGGCCTCAGATCGTATAGTTACGCCACTGATCGAAACAATAATATGCGGTTGTGTGAGATAAATGTGAGGTTCTATGCGTCATTGCGTTCCACTTCTACTATGAATAAAACATCGAAGTCGCGAAATAAATGTCAGCTGTCCCATACTAAAATTACCAAGTACGGCATTCAAATATGAGGAACAACAGATATACATATTTTTCGCAATTTATGAGTTTTCCCCAAACCTGTACTATGTATTCTGTTTTTGACAGAATACAAGGCGCTCAGCTACCAAAACAGAGGTCGTGGGTTCGATTCCCACTGGTGGCCTCCGTTTATTTGTAGCAATGGCATCCGTCTGGGTGTATTTTCATGTTTGTGACGTCCTTGCCTTGTTACCATAGCACAGTGTACCCTAGTTTGGGACCAGATCCAGTGATTGTATTGTACATTTATGAAAATATTATGTACGTTAGAAAAAATATCAAAGACTTCGAAAATGTTGGTGGCCACCATAATTTTAATACTAGAAATAAACATAAATTGTCAATTTATTAGACTAAATTAGACTTGCAAAAGTTAACACATCCTTTATGGGGCACTGTATAAGGTTCTACAACAAAATTCCTCAAGATATATTAGAGTTACCTCCAACGCGATTTAAAAAATGTGTTAAGCACATTCTGTGCAAAAAGGCTTACTATAACATCAAGGATTATTTAGAAGACAAAGATGTTTGGCATTAAACAGTAGATTAATATTATTTAAAGGACGATTGTGACTAGTGTTCAACACATTCATGACTAATATTTTAAGTTGAAAACTCTGTTAATTAAGTTAAAACGTGTTTTGAAAAGAATAAATGTGGAGTTTCTTTGTTAGCTTCTTCTCCACATAATCCATTAATTGTGAAACTAACAACTTTGACGTTCATTAAGTAAACATTCTGTTTTTACAATGAATAAAAATATTTGAATTGAATTGAATTATTGTGTGGAAGGTATTATTATTATTATTTATGATGTTATCACAATATAAATAATAAAAACTAAGTATTGAATCCGAGGCCAAATCTCTGCCGTCGGCAGGTAAGGTCCCTAGAAGGCTGGCAGCATCACCCCGCTGAATAGCGAGGCTCAGCCGTTGCCCGAAATAGGCACCAGCCCTCGGGTCACCTGACGCATCGACCAGGGCGCGACGAAATCTCTTTAAACAGTTCGCCGCCCTTCCGGCCCCCACGGCCCGAGAGACTCCACACCAAAAGGCACAAATACACCTATAGCTTTGTCCTAAGCCCGTATGTTTGCGCCTCTTGTTCGCCTCCGCGGATAATAGATTATCTATTATAATTTTGTTACAAGTTTTGTTTTACATATAATATGGTACGTTAAACCAATTCCACGACGAATAAGTCATTGTTATTAAGTCATTATAGTGTATGTAATTTGCCTCTTTAATAAGTTAATTTTTTTTCTCAAATTTACAGACGCTGTGACTGCATATGAATAACTATTAGGGATGCACCGACTGTTCGCCGACCAGTCGGTTAAGCCGACTAGTCGGCCATATTTGCAGTCGGCGACTGGTCGGCGAACAGTCGGCCAAAACTGCCGACGGATTAGGGTAACTGAAATACGTATTTATTTTAACTGTTATGTAATCGTTTATTAGTTTGTACCATATTAAAGATATTCCACTTCTAAGATACTCTTCTTACGAGATCAGATCAGTCATATAAATTTAAAACTAATAATATATGTAAGTATTTTATGACGATATTTTATTTATTTTTTTTACTTTATTGTATGTATGTTATGGAATTTGACTTAATTCTTTAACTGCACCACGGCACGCACTCCGTAGTACAATTATGGGTTACCGTAGGCACTGACTGAAAATCAGCGCTGAGGGATCACTTCCTCAGCACAACGCTGAGTCAGCTGCCTTTTGTGGCAATGTAGATACACCACAGGCTACATCTATAGTCCTGTTTTATTTATTCGTTTTGTCTGTTGTGTATTTAGTTTTCCTTCTGTGTTGTGCATATTATGTTACTTATGTGCTTATTTTGTTTCTGTGATGTATCTTGTTGGTATAATAAATGTCTTTCTTCTTCTTCTTCTTCTTCTTCATAAAATTATATACGGATAAAAGTAATCAACAGTCAAACCCTAGATCTAAGCTGGCCTCTATGCTCTCAGGCTTAATCATAACGAATTTAATCAGTCTTATTTATAAGTCTCGATTAGGAATCTGAAAGATCTTATCTACTAAAACATTATATATAAACAAAAAATCATGTCGCGACATGATCACGAGCGTTGCCGAGGTCACCCGAACTCCCCCGAAAACAAAGTCGGCCCGGCCGACATATCGGCTAATTTGTAGCCGACTGGTCGGCCTGTCGGCCAGTCGGCCAAAGTCACAGTCGGCCCATCTCTAATAACTATACTATTCATCATGATTCAATAAGCAGCCTGTATACCTCCCATTGAAGGGCACAGGCCTTTTCTCAGAGAGAGTTTGGGCTTATTCACCACGCGTGTCCACCGCGGATCGGTGACTTCAAGCGCAAAGGTATTTGATAGCTCAGACACTCAGATTTCCTCACGATGTTTTCCTTCACCGTTAGCAAGTGGTATTGCTACTATGTGAATTCAGACACTCAGGTTTCCTCACGATGTTTCCCTTCGCCGTAAGCGAGTGGTATTGCTACTATAATTTCACAAATGTACATAACATAGAAAACAAAGTCATAGGCACTGGGAATTGAACCTGGGTCTCTCGCTTCTGAGTCCGATTTTCTACCCACTAGGCTACCACGGCTCTCTTGAAATCGCCAATGCGCGGTGGGCACGCGTGGTGATTAAGCCCATACTCTCTCCCTGAGAGAAGGCCTGTGCCCTACAGTGGGACGTATCTAGGCTGCCTATGTATTGCTACTATAACTTCACGAATGTACATGACTTGGAAAACAAAGCCATAGGTACATGCCCGCACTGGGAATCGAACCTGGGTCTCACGCTTCAGAGTTCAATGTTCTACCCACTATGCTACCACCGCTATCGCGCTATACCGCAATGCGTTACTCAAAACACAATATCTGACTGAGCCTGAATTGTTATTTTTTTCAGCCATATCATACTTATTAGAAATTCTCAGACATGTAGGAATGTTATTAATTCTCGAATAACCCTTGTTCTCGGCAAAAGAATGATTTGTGTGGGGCTTACAAACACCCATTCCGGTCAGTGTTCACAAAGCACGCTTGGGCGGGAATATCTCTTAATTAATGAATTAATTATCTGTTGAATGATAATTATCTTAATGAATTATCTGTTGTAATTCACTCAATTTGTCGACTCTTTAAAATTTGAGCACAAGAATAAATTAGTCAAAAAGTTGAAAATAAAAAAGTAGACTAAAAAAATTAGAAATTCAAAATATACTCATCCGTATCATCTACTTTTAGAATTGCTTACCCTCTGAGAACGAAGTCTGTCTGGTCCATAAATAGCTTTATCTTTTGAGCCTGAAGGGTTATTAGTTAATTTTCAAATAATTTGTGCTATTAAGGCGATTGTTAGTTAGATCTGAGATTTCCGCACTTAGGGCCGATTTCTGAACAGATAAGTTAACTAACTAAATACATAAGTAACGTTCTGCTACGCTCTTTTCTGAGAAATTCCAAGAGACAAGAGACAAGAGACTGGGCATTACTTGGTGTGCGGTATGAAAAAAACAAGCCGTTTGTCCAGTATCGACATCTAAACCACTTTCAATAAAAAAACAACTTTTTTGAATTCATTCCATCTAAAAAAAATTTTTTATTTATTGACCGTCAATTTGTGGTCAATTTGTATGAAAAATAGAAAATAACAGATTTTTAAACTTTTACTCATTGAATATGTTTCAAGCATCGAAACTGAAGAAATAGTTGTCAGATTCTGCGTTATTTCAGTATAGTGCAGTCTGAGGAGACAAATAAAGGCCTTTGCTCTGCAATAGACGAAAAATATTAAATATTGAATAACTTTTTACCTGGAACATTTACAAAACAAACACGTACGCATAAAATGTACGTTATTTTGTCTTCCTAATACTTCTCTCGGACACTTTTGTCATAGAGTCAATCGTTAAGGAAATATTAGAAAAAAAAACTAATTTTGCCACATTTAATTCAAGATGATGGCTCGCCCCTCTCCCTGGTCGAAAACTTGCACTTTTATT
The DNA here is from genome assembly GCA_947308005.1 of Yponomeuta malinellus. Lineage (NCBI taxonomy): Eukaryota > Metazoa > Arthropoda > Insecta > Lepidoptera > Yponomeutidae > Yponomeuta > Yponomeuta malinellus. Next base: position 13,909,274 of record OX371012.1, read on the forward strand.
GCGACCCCGAACATCATACATCAAAACCATTTATTTTCCACCTACCTATCGCAAAGCAAAAACCTCCACAGACTGGACTAGTATCACGGTGTATAAAATTTACGAAGTCTCCGGGAAACCGGCCATTGTAAGGGGCCATTCTTAAAAGGTCTTAATTATTAATTATATTCGGGATTGCCCTCGGCAGAAGTGGGCGTAAGATCCAGATTGTTCCATTGAATTAGAGCGTCACTTAGCAAATTATTTTGTTAAAAAGTAAAGAGATTTACTTAGTCGTTTTTTATTGAGACGTTTTAATTACTCGAGACAAAGTTAAGAAAAAAGTTTCACCTACTGGAAGACAATTTTTTTTTAATTGATGTCCATTTAAATGTTTATTATAATTTAATTGACTTTCAAGTGCTTTTAACCACTCGTCTGCCGCGACACAGATCTGTGTCCAACTTAGTATGGGCCACCTATACGTTGCGTTCCGCGAGGGCAGTTCAGGAGTTAAGGCCTACTACTTACAGTTATGGCGCTAGTTTTTGCCAAAAACGTATTTTTTTAGCGAAAATCGTGAATTAATAATAATAGTAACTACCACACAGCACAATCACTAGCAGTCAAGTATAACTTTTTTAGGCAATTTTAGGCTTTATTTTCTAGTAGTTAATTCGACGGATAATAAAAATACGGCCAAGCTTGAGTACTGAACCCTCGGTGTGCGAGTCCGACTCGCACTTGCCTACTTGGTTTTTATTTGATATTGTTTATTGCTCTCTGAGGAAAGGCGTGTCCCTGCAGTCGGACGTATACAGTCATAGATTACTATCATCATCAACCCATTATGTCCCCACCGAGGGGCACGGGTCTCTTCCCTGAGGAAGGTATAGGCCATACTCCACCACGGGGGCCAAGTCCGGATTGGTGGAGGCTTGTAGACTAGTGGCTCGTCTACTGTCAGAAGTTGTCAAGCCGCCCTAAGGCCTCTGACTTGGCTTAACGACTGCCATCTATCGACGGCAGCCGGCACCAACAGCTTAACGTGCCTTGCGAAGCACGGAACCGCTCGGAAAAATGCCACTAGCGTTAGGCATAGACGGCGACCCATCCATGCACTGAACGCGCCCTGTGTTGCTTAACCTTCGTGATCGTTTAAGATCACTCAGGCGGCCGGGGCTACGAGCGATTCGATACGATATCTACGATAGATTACTATATTAACCTCTTCACTCTTGTTTTTTTATGAAGCATAGATAGTGCTGCTGTCGGCGGACGGCTAGCGTACTATTTTTAAAATAAATTTATAATACGAAAGACATGTCCGAGTGAGGATTCGAACCCACGTCACCTCACACCAATCAAACTTCGCAATGAGATGTACACGATAGAGCTACCATGAACTTATTAACGGTATGCAAATTTTGGCTTTCTATGACACCGCTCATTTAGTAACCAGACCGTCCGCTAGATGCACTTCTACATAAAAAAACTGTTTATTTTTTTTTTTTTAGTGATGGCTTTCCTAAGGATTCTGCCAAAAAACTGTTTATTGACTTACCAACAATTATGACAGCTGTCATCCGCTATTTTTTTAACCCCCGACGTAAAAAACGACAACATTTGATCAAAAGATTTCATACGTACGGTCAACAGCGGGTCAAGGTAACTACTTGGAGTTCAATATTAGCATTTATGCCTCCGGCATAAGGGAAGTCCAAAGTGGATAGTTAGACTTGCTGTTATCTGTATTTAAGTAGGGTCATCATTTCGAATTTATTTCTTGACTTTTTATAGGGTTTATAAGGCAACCTTTTTTTGATGAAAATTTGTGGTATTTAATTACCTAGTAATTTTAAATTGTTCTTAGGCTTTTTTAGGTTTTTTTGCATTTTTTTGTGTCGGAAGTTTTTTAAATTTTTAATTTAAGTATTTTTTTTGTGCCGTCTTATATCCAGTGACAATTGCGTCGTTCCTATCATACAACGCCTCATTTATGAGGAATTTGCCTCCAGCTTGGATTAGAGTGACATTGTTTTATAACACAGAAAAACTCAGAAAAAAACAAAACCATAGAAATACGTACTTTTGGAATAATAAAAAACGTATTCGATTGAGTTTTTTTATTGAATTCTAAGCGTTTTCTAATAAGGGTTATGATTCATAAAAACATTATTTTTTAGCCTCTAAATAGGTTTTTAAAATGGTCCTCAGCACGGGTTAGTGCAACAAAAAGAATACAATTATTTTACGAGGTAACTCAAATATTGATAAACCCTTCAAACGCAATAAGGCGTTACGTGCACCTTGTGACGTCATAGTTTGAGCCTTGAGAATTACTTTTCGACAGGTTATGGTCATGAAAGTTATTAGTTGTAAAGAAAAAATACCACGATTATTTATCTTTTAACGTGGCCTCTCAAACGAAATAAGAAAGTGCTAGTTCTCCATTACGGACACACTCACCTAAAGCGTAGTCGCAAGCAGGCCCAAAGAAGACCTGCGCACAATCGTAGGTGTAAGCGTCAATCGCCGAGATGATCGCGTAGGCGGCGTCACAGTCCGTGACATCGTAGGTGGTCCACTCGAACTCGAGCCAGTCGGGCAGGACCTCTAGGACCGCCTTGCTCTGGAGTGCCAGGTCGAAGACCGGTTGCACCTGGGGGGGGAAAGGACTGATCATGAAAACAACAGCCCGACTGCTGAGCCGACAGATTAACTCTCTACTAAGCGGGTGGCACCCATGTAAACACCTTTGAAAGAAAGAAAGAAAGAAAGAAAGAGGATATTTATTTAACTTGTCACAGAAACACAAAGTAAAGGTACACAAACAAAAGACACGAACATCAACAAAACAGAAATAAAACAAAACAATAGTAAAGAGAACATGTGAGGCATATAGAGTCAAAGGCAGCCGGATACAGTAATGTATGGCACCCAGCCACCTCGGACCTCAAACGCCTCAGGTGCTTCCGTGACAACAAAAAAGGGGCTCCAACTCAGCATACTTTACCGGTGTGTGCTATAGTTAGGATAACACCAGCGAAACTGATTTTCAGTTGGGACCATATGATTCCTCCTTTGCCATGAGATAAAATATTGAATTTGCTTTGTTTCAGTGTTTTAGTATAGTTTTTTTTGTTTTAGTAAGAGCAGCGCCATCTAGTAACAAACTACCTACAGAACTTCTTGTAAATAAAGTAGATCGAAAATTTTATGAAGTTTTTTTTCTGGATTTATATTTCACACAGCCTTACACTACGTACCTACCCAAATACGACGAATAGATTGAGATCTTATCAGACAAAATTTGACCACTGGTTAAGAAGTTACCATAGAATCGGACGTACTTACATACATACATAGAGACAAGACGAGACAAAGACCAAAAGGATTTGGGCTCCGTCGCAGTCAGGTAAAAAGAACTTGTTTCGTCTGGCATCCGTTTTGCTCTCACATTCTACTTCTTTGTCGGTACGCTCTTGACGGTACGGCACGATCGTGGTCCTCATGGAGACGTCATATTCTACGATAACTTATTTACATAAGCAGCCTATATGCGTCCCACTGTACGGCACAGGCCTTCTCTCTCATCATCAACCCATTATGTCCCCACCGAGGGGCACGGGTCTCTTCCCTGAGGAAGGTATAGGCCATACTCCACCACGGGGGCCAAGTCCGGATTGGTGGAGGCTTGTAGACTAGTGGCTCGTCTACTGTCAGAAGTTTTCAAGCCGCCCTAAGGCCCCTGACTTGGCTTAACGACTGCCATCTATCGACGGCAGCCGGCACCAACAGCTTAACGTGCCTTGCGAAGCACGGAACCGCTCGGAAAAATGCCACTAGCGTTAGGCATAGACGGCGACCCATCCATGCACTGAACGCGCCCTGTGTTGCTTAACCTTCGTGATCGTTTAAGATCACTCAGGCAGCCGGGGCTACGAGTGATACGAGGGAGAGAGTATGGGCTTAAACACCACGCGTGCCCACCGCGGATTGGCGATTTCAAGCGCTGAGGTATGTGAATAGCTCAGACACTCAGGTTTCCTCACGATGTTTTCCTTCACCGTTAGCGAGTGGTATTGCTACTATAACTTCACAAATGTACATAACTTAGAAAACCAAGTCATAGGTACATGCCCGCACCAGGGATCGAACCTGGGTCTCCCACTTCCGAGTCCGAGGTTCTACCCACTAGGCTACCACCGTGTGATAATTTAGATAACTTATTTAATGATCGTAAAATTATGGCGGGATGGCGTCACAATTTTTCTGGCGGGGTGGCTGGAGCCAGAGGGGAAGGCTGAAAGCGAAGTCTTTGCCCAGCCCTGAGACACAGACCAGGCTAATCTTATATAATATAGAATCTAATATATAAGAGCCTTGTGTCACAGTGTTTGTTATCAAACTCTTCCGAAACGGCTTCACCGATTTTTACAAAATTTAAGGAGTAGGTACATTTGGTAGGTCTGAGAATAGCTTGAAGGCTATTAAATATAGAAAACAACATTTGTCCGGTAATGAATGTTTTTTTTTCATCAATGAAATAATTTTGAAGGATGTAGCTTGAATTAAAAATCGCACATGAAGTGCGTTGTGCGCAGCATCGAAATTATTATACCGTATCACAATTTTTTACAAACAAATAATCCATTTTGTACATTTGTACTGGTAGAAAATGGATAAGCAACGGAATACTAAAATGGATAAACACGAATGTTAAGATAGTAAAAATTGTACAAATTTTTGAAAAAGTTACCTTGTAAGGAATTTAATCGGCGTTATTTCGAAGATCTATAATAATCTAGACACGTAAGAAATTAAAATCACTTACCGATGATAAAGAGGCGTCATATGTCGTATTCTTGGGTAGCAACAGAGCTGCCCTTACTTTACAGTTCCCGTAACTATCACACAGCGACTCACAATCGCGTTGCCTCGGTTCCTCGCCGCGGCAATTCTGACCACTGACAACACAACACAGAGAGCACAACACTAAACACTTCACAAACCACTGCATTTTATCGATCAATGACTAGGTACATCACTAAATTACAATTTACATATTTGGCGTTGCTAATACTGGTGAAAGGGAGATTTTTTTGTTTTGTGAAAACATTTTGTTTCGTATTTGTTGTAATCACGTTTATTTGCTGTCAGTGTCGAATCTGAAACGAAGGACGAGAAAAGATTATACGTCTGGAATATAATTGGTTAGGAGGTTTGATGAGAACAGAGCTAGGGTGTAAAATGAAATAATTTATCGGTATTTAAGAAACGGTTTCCAGATTTTGCTTTATTTCAATTACACGTTTTTCTTAGTGCTGAGTGCTGAATGAGTTACGAATTAAGAGAGCAATGTGAGTTGAGGTGCAGATAGTTTGTCAACAACGATTGGTTAATTTCATAACTTCGTAATGATTCTTCTTTATACTAGCTGGCTGGCAGAACCTTCTCGTCTTATTTTGAATATTTTGAAGGGAATCGTTACGTTTTGTTTTAGATGTCAGTCGATCCCTAGCTAGGCTAGGGAATTGATGAAAAATATGATAATAAAATAATATTGCTCCTTAAATCTGTATTTCAATAAGTAGAGCGTTACACTACTCGACCTACGACTTTTGCAGCATTTATTGTTATTATTTATTCTTTAAAGCGCAAAATAAAGTCTTCAAAAGGCATTCTCTACCAGTCAACCCGCAGGAGGAGCATGTTAATTATAACCGTTTTCTGATTGAATTATATGTTGAAACTTATATAGCGCGAACCAAATTTTAATGAATTCTATGTTGAATATTACTTATACTTATTTATGTGGTAGTTTATAATAAATTATTAAGGTAAGATTTATGTAAGTTTATTATTAAGTTTAAGTACGTATTATTCGTATTTGCACTAACTACCCGTCTCTTTTTCTCCTTCGGCAACCTTTCCGTCACAAGGTTGTCTGGAAGAAATTGCTGTTAGAAATAAGACCGCCCATTGTACTCGTACTTTTTCATTGTAACTTTCATATTTATGTGTTGTTTCTTGTGTGCAATAAAGTATATTCTTATCTTATTTTGAATGTTCGTGGCACATTTTCTTTTCCGTTTACCTTTAAGCTTAAGGATTTATTAAGGTTAACGACAGCCCCTGATATTACTTTTTATATTTTGTTTCTAATAAAAGCCAAGGAAAATACAATATTCCCTTATTCATTTAACGAGCCACCGAGATTGTAAGCAGTGGTGAACTTGCACTAAAAATGTTTTAATAGAATAGGAGAGAACACGTTAAAACATAAATAAACGTGGTATTTTTTTTTCTCTGCTACTAATACTTTTTTTTTATTAATATAATCAGTCGAAAAGTCAATATGGTCACGTGGTACTAAAACGCGCCATACAAATCGACCTTAGACTATGACATCCACTCCCTAACGTAACGCCTTATAATTGTAATGTATGAAGCGTTCATCATTATTTGAGTTATCTCGTAAAATAATGTTTTTATGCATGTATATACACCCTCATAAGAAAACGTTCAGAATTCAATGACAAAACGAAATATAATAAGTTTTATGTTATTAGAGTAACTTTATTTTTCGCATATTTTGTGACCCCGAAAACCCCGAAAAAAATATTTTTATTGTTTTATTTTTTTATTTTTCCTAGGTTTTTATAGATTTCTATGGTATAAAAGCAACCCAATCTAAGTTAGACGCAAGTTCCCCAGTATTGTCACTCGACACAGATTAAAGTAATAATAGTTATAATACCTTTCATACAGTACAATCACTTGTCCTGACTCCAAACTAGGGCACCCTGTGCTACGGTAGGCAAAGACATCACAAACATGAAAATACACCCAGGCGGTCTCCATGGGAAATAGCCCACGACCTCTTTTTTTGAGTCCAGCGATTCAACCGCTAGACTAACGAGACAGTCAAATATGCACATGTATGTGTTTGTATTTATAGGTTACAACCTAACGCCTAAATTCCTTATCCGATTTTGATGAATGAGGTGTCAATCGATTCGTTATTATAGTCTGGGTGGCGGCTACGTTTTAAATTAACAAAATCAGTATAACCGATGATACATCTACAAAATAGGGGTCCCTGATGTTTTTTTTTACTTCCGAGTGGGATAAAAGAGGAAAAAATTCAAATATACCAAACGACACGAAACAATTTTACTATATTTCAGCTTCTATGAACACATGTAGGTACTACTAGCGCCATCTATATTAGCAGTTCTTAATATGTTTATAAAATTGTTCTCTTTAGTCGTTTGGTTATACAGGGTGACTATGAGTTCTAAAAAAAAAAACTATTTAGTGGCTAAAAGCACGGGTTAGTGCAACAAAAAGAATATATGACTATGAATTCGTTCGTTCGTTCTGCGTTTTTATTCTTTAAGGGGATATTCTTAAAAAAATGTAGAGGAAGCGAAATTGTCTGTCCCTGGTCTCTGTCTACCCCTCTGGATACAGGCGTGAGTTTATATATGTAAAATAAACATATTATTTTTTATTTTTACTTAAAATGAGTTCACTTAAGCATAAACAAACAATATCAGGACGAAGAGTAATAAAAATCTAAAAAAACTATGGTTCGAGCGTCTTATTGTTGCCGGCCAACTCAATTCTTTTTTTAATTGTTTATGCATATCGGACCAAAGAATTAAACTTTTTAGAAAAGTTTTTCAACGTAATGGTACTTTTTTTAAAAACCTATTTAGAGGCTAAAATTCGATCCATGCCGGGACTTGAATCCGCGACCAAGCAACCGTTGGCATAGTTAGCCAGAGGTCGTGGGTTCAAGTACCGGCATGGGTGGGATATTTAGCCTCTAAATAGATTTAAAAAAAAATTGTCCTCAGCGCGGATTAGTGAAAAAAAAAAGAATATAGGTAGTTATGGTACTTCCTACCACTGCGAATTTAGATTCACAGTTTGGAGCCAAAGGAGCCAAATATTTACAAATATGCATGTACCATTAGTAATAAAACATTTATAATGCTCTTTTTCACAGTGAAAAAACATTCCCTCAAAATATTGCATTGATTTCAAAATCACCCTGTAGTTTTCAATCTTTTAACGGTTTTTCGACCCGTTGCATTTTTTTTACATTTGCGCCCTCTTGCGTCTCTAAAATGCCTCTTTACTGTGTTTAGTAAAACGTAGGACTTTCCCAAATTCTAAGTTTAAGGATTTTAAGGGCTCAGGGTTTATTGTAGATAGTGTCACATAAAACCGGCCAAGTGTGAGTCGGACTCGTGCACGAAGAGTACCGTACCATTATCTATACAACATTAGACAAAGCTCGAGACAAGATAGATTAGGTACATTGAGAACAGCGCCATCTATAAAAATCAACAAGAAGCGTTTAAAATTGACATTGAACGACATTACATCGGCGCTGTGAAGGTTACATACATGGCCGCTAGATGGCGAGCGCTGTCTTTAGACAACATTTGTTGTATGGGAGCCCCCCTTAAATATTTATTTTATTCTGTTTTTAGCATTTGTTGTCATAGCGGCAACAGAAATACATCATCTGTAAGAATTTCAACTGTCTAGCTATCACCGTTCATGAGATACAGCCTGGTGACAGACAGCCAGACAGACAGACAGACAGACAGACAGACGGACAGTAGATATTTAGAAATAGGGTCCCTTACCTCTTTGGTAATAGGTACGGAACCCTAAAAATGTAATAGTTCTAATCGGACCTTGTGTTAGTAAGAGCATTATATCTTGCTCGTAAACTGGAGGGTAAAAACCCATATCATGTAGTACATTTATGTCCATAACATAAGCAGGCTATATCGGGCTGTCTCTCAAACAATAACTTCCACACAACACAATTACCAGAGGTAGTCCTGATCCCAAACTAGGATACCCTGTGCTGTGGTAACCAGGCAAGGACGTTGCAAACATGTAAATACACTCAGACTGAGGCTATTTGTACAAATGCACGGCGGCCAACATTGGGAATCGAACCCACAACAGTGTTGCAAAAACGTACCTAAAGTTTCTAATGTATTTTAATATCTCAATGTATTTATGATGTTTTTGAAGCACAATTTGGAGCACAATGAGACGAAGACGGCAGTTTAGTCCAGAATAATTTTTATTAGTGGCAAATAAGTATTTACCAGTGGCGGTAAAAAATCGGTGGTAGCGCAGCGGTAGAACGGCGGGCTCACATTAGGGAGATCGTGGGTTCGAATTCCAGCATGTACTGATTACATTGTTGTGTAAGTTACGTACATTTGTAAATTTGCAGTAGCAATATCACTCTCTAGTAGTGAAGGATAACATCGTGAGGAAACCTAAGTGCCACATAGAAAAATTACCTGTGGCTGGTTAATCTTACACACACCTACGTAGTACGGTCAAATTGTTAACATTTAGATATTGCCTATAACCTGCTTTTGGTCTTGTCAAGATCATACGTAAATTATCGATACTAGCAGACAAGTGATTAGATAAATTGGCAGATAGGAACAAACAAGGGAAAACCGCAATAATTTCAAAGCAGAGAGGAATTTTACACACTAGGGTTCCGTTCCCAAAGGGTTACTAAGACTCCGCTGTCCATCCGTCCGTCCGTCTGTCACTAGGCTGTATCTCATGAACCGTGATAGTTAGACGGTGTCATTTTCACAGATGATGTATTTTTGTTGCCGCTATAACAACAAAGACTAAAAACAGAATAAAATAAATATTTAAGGTGGGCTCCCGTACAACAAACGTGATTTTTTTTTTGTTTTTTGCTTGATATTAATAACGGCAACAGTTACACACTTGAAACATTCAAATGTTGTATAGACAAGGGTACGGAACCCTTCATGCGCGAGTCCGACTCGCACTTGGCCAGTTTTTCTAAAATTCATAAGAATGGTAGATCGATAGATGATATCTTATGGTTTCTTATATCTAATTAGTGGTATACAATTGACGGTCTTATCCCTTAGAGCGATCTCTTCCGGAAAACCTTTGGATGGAGCGGATTGCAGAAAGAATGTAGTCGGTAGGTGGATGTACATATAAATAAGAGAAACGCACACTGTCACGGCTAAGTAAGCTTTACAAGTTAACGAGTAATAGGCGACCAACTTATAAAAGGAAAACCTCGTACAAATACCATTGAAAATTACTTTGACAAAGTTGTTAGTTCGGTAAAACTCCTTCTTCTACGGAACCCTACACTGCGCGTATCCCCACACGCACTTGACCGCTTTTTGTTTAACACGATGCCAAATAATGATCCTACTTCTCCACCAATGGTCAGCTATCTGTTGTTTACTTACAACAATATAAACAATATTTTGCTATTTCACTTTTAACAATCGTTTTCAGTCACTGTGTTGGAAGCTCCGCCTCGTATTTCGACTTCTGAATATAGCGAAGTCGAAAAGGGTTTATCTCAGTAGTAGTAGCAGCTGGGGACCGTTGGCTCGGAGATGCCTCGGGGTGAACTATTTAACTGTCATTTGGTATAAATAAGTGACTTCCTTGCTGTTAATATTATGAAGGAAGGAAGAAAATGGCACAGGACTTCTCTCTCTGAGAGAAGGCCTGTGCCCTACAGTGGGCCGTATATAAGCTGCTTATGATGATGAAGGAAATGGCGTGCCTTCGTCCAGCAGTGGACGAGTATGGGCTGGTTGATTAATGTTATTGTTTAATATTAGTATTTATGACGATGCTGTTACGGATGTATTTAGTTTAAATAATTTTTTGTGCTCGCATGTCACATTTTTTAATTATTAAGGCCGACTTGCACCATTTTCTTAAATGTGGCTTAAACAGCATTTAACTTAATTTCTTTATAAAAAAGTCGGTTTAAATGGAGACGTGGTGCAAACCGGTTGAAAAACATAGTTGATTGGTCCTTGTCCAACTCCAAAGAGACCTTGGCTTGATTATAGATTACGTCACGTAATCTTACCTAATACATGCTCCATTTCATAGAAATCCATTAAGGTTACGAACATCAAAGGGGAGTGTTGTCTCAATGGTCCGTGTTTTTCGATAAGCAATTTTAACACCTATCCTGTGTATATAAAGGCGATTGCAAAGTGTGACAGACGTAAGTGACGTTTTGTTTATGCAGAAGTCCATTACGTACGTATATTTGTGCGTTCGGTCGGTCCCGTCAAAATAAAGTTAGTAATAAATAGTATGTAGGGTCAATAGCAAACCAACATTTACATCATCATCATCACCATCATCAGCCATTTGGCGCCCACTGCTGGACATAGGCCTCCTTCACGGTTTTCCTAACCATGAGGGGTTTTGCCATAATCACCGCGCTTGGCAGGCGGGTTGGCGATCGCAGTATGCGGTTGGAATCTCAAGAGAAGGAAGACGCTGCTGCCCGTCTCCTGGTAATTGATTTCCTTAGTCGTCTTCTACGACATCCACGGAAGGAAATGGAGTGACGCTATTCTTAGTCCGGCACCACACGGAACATTTACATGCGTGTACTTTATTCAGTGGCGTTACGGGCGACTTTGCAACTAAAATGTAAAGGTCTAGCTGCTGCACTAACAGTTAAACGGGTTAATTAGAAACCGAAGTATGAATTGAAACAATAAGTGGAAAATCGTTTAGGAAATTGGTGCGCGTAACATAGGGGAAGATCTGTCAAGAGACGTCCTGAGTTGTAACCTAAGCAGCCTATATACGTCCCACTGTAGGGCACAGGCCTTCTTTCAGGGATAGAGTATGGGCATAATCACCACTCGTGCCCACCGTGGATTTGCGATTTCAAGCCCTGAGGTATGTGAATGGCTCAGTCCTGAGTTGTAAGTTCAATAGGAAATCGGTGACAAAAAACCATTTTCCACTTTACTTCAGTTTCTAATCACCCCGTTGTACTGTACTGTAAAAGAGAATGAGCCTTGCTATAGCTATTTCATTTCGGTAAAGCAGGTATTGATGAGTGGAATCTCACGTTCGTGGTTGTATATGGGCATTTTGTAATTTATTTATTTTAGCCTTAAGGGGATCCAGTGGGCTAACGATGGCTAACGAGCGCCACCAATGAAAACAAAATCATATCTTCTTTTACAGATCGTATTTGAAATGTGTCCGTACAATCGGTACAATCTCTCAATCATGTTAACAGTGATTTTTAGGACCCACGACAAAGAACCTAGGATCACGAACCGGGGACTAGGTTTTTTGCCTTAGGTTTACGGCCATTTACATAACATACATCATCATCACCATCATCATCATCAGCCTATGCTTGGCCTCTCCTATTGCACGCCTCGGCTACTCTCATCCAGCTCTTGCCAGCCGCCCTGCGAAAATCATCGCTCCAACGAGTCTGAGGACGTCCTACACTACGTTTAGCGATCCACGGTCTCCACTCAAGAACTCGTCTACCCCATCGTTATCAGTTCTTCGGGTGATATGGCCGGCCCACTGCCACTTCAGCATGCTAATCCGGTGGTCTATGTCGGTGACTTTGGTTCTCTCATGTTCTCTGTCGGATCACCTCGTTTCGAATTCGATCTTTCAGAGAAACCCCGAGCCCTTTCCATAGCACGCTGAGCGACTTTAAATTTGTGGAGCAGCCCCACCGTGAGTGTCCACGTTTCGGCACCACATGTCATGACTCAGACACTCAGGTTTACTCACGACGTTTTCCTTCGCGGTTAGCGAGTGGTAAATGCTGCTATAACTTCACAAATGTACATAGCTTAGAAAACCAAGTCATAGGTACATGCCCGCACTGGGAATCGAGCCTGGGTCTCTCGCTTCCGAGTCCAACGTTCCACCCACTAGGCTACCAACGCTACGGCCATTTAGTACGGTCTGTAAAAATAGTAGATTATGCATTAAGGGGATAAAGCAGTGTATTATTATTAGCTAGAATCCCGAGGCCGAGGGGTTCAAAATATCGCCCGAGACATAATACACTGCTTTATCCCCAAAATGCATACTCTACTTTATATAAACACTGCGAGGCAATAAAACATAATACAATTAAAAAGAATTCTCCTTGATTTAGGGCTCTATGAAAAGTTTTCATTCTAATTTTGAATAAATTCTTCTTGGTGTAGGGCTCTATGAAAAGTTTATATTCTAATTTTGACGTTTGGTCATGGATTGCAAGGAGCTCGTATATTCAATGTTGATTGCATTCCAAATTCAAATGTCATAATTCCCTAGGGGATTATGAAATTCAGTACATTTATAATGACCCGGCTAGACCATAGGACACAAATGACTTGCTTTAAGTTGAGTTTGCATCACACATAATATGCCATTGACGAGCAGGTGTTATATAAATTATATAAGTTTTATTCCTCGGTGGAGCTAGTGTTACTTTCAGCATGGGTAGTACGATAGCACGAGTCACGCGTTTTGTGGCGCTAAAATGTCAGAGTTTGATAATATTAATGTACCTACGCTCGTAGCCCCGGCTGCCTGAGTGATCTTAAACGATCACAAAGGTTAAGCAACACAGGGCGCGTTCAGTGCATGGATGGGTCGCCGTCTATGCCTAACGCTAGTGGCATTTTTCCGAGCGGTTCCGTGCTTCGCAAGGCACGTTAAGCTGTTGGTGCCGGCTGCCGTCGATAAGCCAAGTCAGAGGCCTTAGGGCGGCTTGACAACTTCTGACAGTAGACGAGCCACTAGTCTACAAGCCTCCACCAATCCGGACTTGGCCCCCGTGGTGGAGTATGGCCTATACCTTCCTCAGGGAAGAGACCCGTGCCCCTCGGTGGGGACATAATGGGTTAATGATGAGTGTACCTACTAGATAGTCGCGACTTTTGACATTTAAAACGCGTGACTAGCCTCGTCGTACTACCCAGGCTGGAGCCCCTTTTGTAGTTGCTACAGTAAAAGTTGTTATTATTCATGCGTAGCGTAGAGCTCTCCCTTCCAACTTCCGAAAATATATGAGAGTTTTGTTTGTATAAACCCTGTATGACACTACCTGCAGATGCAGAAGGACGACGCTAGTCGCAACTTGTGACGTTTGACCCGATAAAACGCGCGACTCGCGTTGTCACGATACTTGTGAAGTGGAGATGTCGTTTATCGCAAACATCGAAACGGGCCAAACAGACTGTGATAGTATCGAAGAACTGAGATAAACTGCACTCGAGAGACAGAAATAGACTTATCTGGACATTGCTACCCACTACGACAACGGCCGCGATAACCGGCTTCAACTATGTCTCGGAAATCGCGGAAAACTTTTCATCTATTTTCTTCGTTGGTACTAACTTACATACTTATATTGTCATCAGGTATGTGTGACTTTCATACTCCTAATATCTCCACTTGCTGCGGTCTTGAGGAGCAACTTAAAGGGTTTTCCCAATCCCGATCTACATAGTTTTACAGTTTCAATGCAGTATCATGGACGCCAGATAGTTATTGGAAGCCCACATTTTGCTGCTCAAATATTCTTTGGTAAATTATCTTATTTCTGATGTAATCCATAAAGAAGACATCGAGCATAGCCCGTTCCGTAGCACGCAGAGCGACTTCGAATCGGTGGACTAGGCCTACCGCGCAGTGTCCACGTCTTTATTTGTACTGTGGTCCACGTTTCCGCTCCGAACTGGCAGGACACTTGTATCTTGACTCTTGTGCTTAGATTCATAAGTTGTGTTGACAAACTAGCTAAAGGTATAGGAAAACATATGACAGAGGTGTACCTACTCTACACAACACTCAAAACTAGTTTTATTTTATTGAAAAATTCGGTAATGAAATACGAAGTACGGGTTCTTAAAAAAACTCATCTGAGATTGACTTAACAACCACTTAATTAACCCCACTGCTTGCAGACATTTGGAAACCATCGCAGGAGAATGGGGATTGTAAATAAATATCACGTACCTGGACATTTCTTCGAATTATGTAGTAAATCTAAAGCCAATACTAATGACAAGCTTGTTATCTACCTTCCTACCTGTAATATAATCCGGTGTTAGTATTCAAATAACAACCCTTAGGTATATTAAGAACTAAATACCGAAAACTAACTGTTATGTCATCTGTCGAAATTCAGCTTAAACCCAAAAACTCAACTGTCTCAAAACTCACTTTGTGCGGGTTGGAACCTTTTTGCTAAACTACGTCAGTAAAAATAAAAACATGAATTAAAATACATTTTTTAATTAATACTTAACTTTATGCTATTTCAATTTTACATCGCGCTGTAATTGAGTGGCTGCATAGAAAGTTGGAACATGGTTCAACCGAAATGTGAAAATAGAACTAGTTTTTTTAATAATTTGACAGTTGTCAGTTGAAAACGATTCTCCCTAGGGCTGAAAAATATTACTTTCAAGCCGCTCCTCAGGCAACTTCAGACTTACTTTCCGAGTAGGAGTAATGAAAAGGGAATTTTCATTGTAATGTATGTCAGCCGTTACAGGCATTTGCTAGGTACAGTGACAGGAGATCAACCTTTACAATTTAGTTGCAAAGACGCCCGTAACGTAACGGAGTAAGAGTGCACGGATGTAAAGATTGATGTGCTGTACACGAAAAATTTGATTTACAACATTCATCATCATTCTCGCTAGAATGCAAACTGGGTCTGGGCTTCCGCAACAAAAAGTCCTGGCTGAAGACACAAAACATTGCCAAATCTTGTTCAAAGTTAGTCCAAGCCTGAATGGGGATCCAGTTCAGACTCAACAGGATGAGTCTCTTACGAGCGCTGGTAGGCTAGTGGGTAGCACATTAGACTCGGAAGCGAGAGACCCAGGCTCTATTCCCAGTGCGGGCACGTAAACTGACTTTGATTTCTAAGTTATGTATATTTGTGAAGTTATAGTAGCAACACCAATCGCCAAATGTGAAGGAAAACATCGTGAGGAAATCTGTGTGTCTAGGCTATTGACATACCTCGGCGCTTGAAATCGCCAATCCGCGGTGGGCACGCATGGTGAGCCCATACTCTCACTCTGAGAGAAAGTCTGTGCCCTACAGTGGGACGTATATAGGCTGCTTATGAGTCTCTTGAAAGTAGCTACTTTGGTGCAGCGGTAAATGGTCACCAAGTGGGTTTTGGATGGGTGAAAAGATAGAAGGTTTTTTGTGTGATGTTCGTTAATAAACGTAAGTCGTTATTACCATTCCGTACGTGAAGGGTGCTCAACGGGACCCTATTACTAAGACTTCACCGTCCGTCTGTCTGTCTGTCTGTCACCAGGCTGTATCTCATGAACCGTAATAGCTAGGCAGTTGAAATTTTCACAGATGATGCATTTCTGTTGCCGATATAACAAAAAATACTAAAAACAGAATAAAATAAATATTTAAGGCGGGCTCCCATACAACTAACGTTCTCTCTCTCCATCTAGCCGCCATCTATGTAACCTTCACAGCGCCGATGTCATGTGGTTAAATGTCAATGTTAAACGCTTCTTGTTGGTATCTATAGATGGCGCTGTTCTCAAATTCGATCTTTGTCTAATGTTGTACGGAACCCTTCGTGGGCGAGTCCGACTCGCACTTGGCCGGTTTTTTTAACTTACATTTTTTTGTGGATCACATTAACTTAATTAAGACTAACTTCTGCTAGCCATATAGCAAGTGACACTCACTTGCGTAGAGAACACCTTCCATTTGACACATAATTTGTGAAAATAGGTCCGGCCGTATGGAATGACCATGCATACATACGCGCTAAAAACACAACCATTCTTTGCTCCCGCAGTCGGGCAAGCAAAACATAAGTCATGTTTGTCGGAGTCTTGCGCTACATATCACGAATGAATGAACACGATGGAAATATATGACAGTTATATTTGCAAGGCGTGTTATATTGAGAAATATTGTATCGTTTCACAGAAACACACGAATATAATATTTTCGTTCTTACTTACGTATTATAATAGAGATGGGCCGATTGTGACTTTGGCCGACTGGCCGACAGGCCGACCAGTCGGCTACAAATTAGCCGACATGTCGGCCGGGCCGACATTGTTTTCGGGGGAGTTCGGGTGACCTCGGCAACGCTCGTGATCACGACGCGACATGATTTTTTGTTTATATATTATAAATATTATAATGTTTTAGTAGATAAGATCTTTCAGATTCCTAATCGAGACTTATAAATAAGACTGATTAAATTCGTTATGATTAAGCCTGAGAGCATAGAGGCCAGCTTAGATCTAGGGTTTGACTGTTGATTACTTTTATACGTATATAATTTTATGACTGATCTGATCTCGTAAGAAGAGTATCTTAGAAGTGGAATATCTTTAATATGGTACAAACTAATAAACGATTACATAACAGTTAAAATAAATACGTATTTCAGTTACCCTAATCCGTCGGCAGTTTTGGCCGACTGTTCGCCGACCAGTCGCCGACTGCAAATATGGCCGACTAGTCGGCTTAACCGACTGGTCGGCGAACAGTCGGTGCATCCCTAATTATAACGCCTCATCGTACCTAGTCATTATTCTATATCTACTCTGTGTGAAATTAAAACATTATATTACATAAACTCACGCCGGTATCCTGGAGGGGTATGCAAAGACCAGGGTTTGCCATGGTTTGGTTTGGGCTTGTGAAATTGTAAATTCTAAGTTTTTTTTTTTTAATTACATGTAGAAGGAGAAGAAGTAATGTCATACTTAGAAGGAGACACATGCAGAAGGAGAAGGTTGAGTACAGTCGAGAGCAGGTCAACCTTTACATTTTTGTTGCAAAGTCGCCCTTAACGTTGCCGATTAGAGTGCTTGTGTAGAAAAAAAAAACTCTTGACTGTACAAATCACTTTTACACAACATAATCACTTATCCCTGGTCCCAAACCAGGTAACCAGGCAAGGACATCACAAACATGGAACTACACACAGACTGACGCCATTTGCACAAATCAAGTACAGCGGCCCCCAGTGGGAATCGAACCCACGACCGACCGCATGGTAATCAGACGTAATACCGCTAGACCAACGAGGCAGTCAAAGATTATGTAGAGCAACCAAGATATTAAGCAATGAATAAGGATACACGTGCTATCTTGCACTCAATTTGTATTAATAGAGATTGTTAAGATTAATTACTATTTTTAGTAACTAATCGTAATTGTAGTGACTAATGAAAAAAATTAAGGTCTTATCTCTCTTCTTTACGTGCCGTATGTGCGGCCAATTGGCTATCTTGCTATTCGAGGCTGCCGATAGCCCGACACAAACAAGGAACTGGAGCTTAACTATGCGCACCAAATCCTATCAGAATCCTTACTTTGGCGATAGCATTTAGTATGGAATTTGACAGTTAGACGAGTGAGTGGTAGCCTAGTGGGTAGAACATTGGACCCGGAAGCGAGAGACCCAGGTTCGATTCCCAGTGCGGGCATGTACTTATGACTTTCTTTTTGTGTACAATTGTGAAGTTATAACAGCGATGCCACTCGCTAACGATGGAGAAAAACATCGTGAGGAAACCTCAGTGTCTGAGGTGTTCACATACCTCGGCAGAAAAATTTCCAATCCGCAGTGGGCACGCGTGGCGAATTAATTGCTACTTATGACAGTAAAACTAACTTATTGTATCTAAGTAGTCAGAGAGAGGCATTCATTTTCTACGTTAGAGGTTTGACAAAAGGATTAGGAATGAAAATATTTGTTAAGAATTACCAATTAGTATAAAAATATATTGAACCGTGTGGCGCCAGATTAAGAATAGCGTCACTCCATTTCCTTCCGTGGATGTCGTAGAAGGCGACTAAGGAGATACATTACCAGGAGACGGGCAGCAGCGTTTTCCTGAGATTCCAACCGCATACTGCGATCGCCAACCCGCCTGCCAAGCGTGGCGATTATGGCAAAACCCCTCATGGCTAGGAAAACCATGAGGGAGGCCTATGTCCTGCAGTGGGCGTCAAATGGCTGATGATGATGATGATAAAAATATATACTTACCTCAAAAATTTTTGGGTTTTCTTACCTAGGTAATTTGTTGACCAACTTTTTACAATTTTTCTAAATTCGCAGTTAAAAGTGAACTAATATTTTGAAACTCATAACGGCCTTCGTAGTATCGTTACCAGATTGAATAGTTTAATAGACAATTTAATATTTTTAATTGATTGACAAAACCCGCGCTGTTGGCATTGCTTAAAGAGATTTTATTATATCTCATACTCGGCAAGGCTGCCAAGTAAAACTTGTAGGTGTTTTAAGTTAGGCGAAGAACGTTTCGGTAGCGGACTAGATGATGACGCCTTTTTTTAACCGACTTCAAAAAAGGAGGAGGTTATCAATTAGACGCGCTTACCTGGTTTTGACTATGTTTTCGCATAACTCCGTCAAATCTTAACCGATTTTAACAGTTCTTTTTTTGTTCGAATAGATATAACGTCCCATTTGTCCCATTTTAATTTGGTGAAGATCTGATAAAGACTTTCAGAGATGGAGAACGGAACTCTTCAATGGATAGCAGTAAATAAGGCCTAATGATACAGGTTCGCCTAGTATGGTTTTCGATATGAAAACATAATAATACAGTTACACGCGTACCTACTAAGTTCAATGTATCCAAGACAAGACATGTATTTTTTTGTTGTACAGACGTTCGTAACACAATAAACTTATTTCTTCTTATTTTCTCGCGCGCCGCACTTTCGATGCGCGCGCAACTTTAAGAAACCGACTTTTCGGCCGGAGCAGCAGCACTACAAAAAATAAAATTAACTCTAAACGAATGTTTCTAAATACGATAGATAAATTAATTTGTCATCTTAACCCTAAAATAAATATTCAATGTTCTTAGATATAAACTTCTGCTGAAATTTAAAAAAGTTTATATTGCAGCACTTGTATGGTAATATTTTTAAAGTGTGGTAATACGCTGAATTATGAAATAATGAAACTAAAATCGGCGTAATAAGAGTTAATTTACGAGCAACTGTGTTGAAAATGTAATTAAAATGTACGGGTAATTTTATAATAGGTTTCTTTCAGTGCCTCAAAAATTGTGTTTTGGACTTATGTGTCCACTGACCCTAGGATTTAGGTGTAGGGGAGGTAACCTAATTTTTTTATCCTTCTGATTTATCGCCGATATTTATATGTATGTCCATTTTAAATGTCAGCTTTATGGTACTTGTCTCTTTGCTAAGTCGCAGACAGACAGACTGTCCGTCCGGACACGGCAAAACTATAAGGGTTCCGTGTTGACTACGGAACCCTAAAAAGAAATTGCGTGTCAAGAGTTAAGTAGAGGAGGTGAACAGGAATTCTCTGAATTCCCGTACCCTGTGGCAAAGGAATTTTCTGAAATCCACAATGGAATTCTATTGCCCTTACACCTTACACGAGATTCGTTTGAATTAAAATGTCTCGAAGGTCAATACGCATGGCATCAATTTTATGCTTCATCGGCCCCTTTTGCTGAGGTGCGTATAGGGTAGACGCACCTTTGCTATGTAGAGTTTAGCGGTTGAAATCGATTTGGCAATTGTGAAAGGAAAATGTTGCCGAAGAAGAAAAAGAGACTGTTCTTGGGTGGAATATTTACAAACGTCTATAACATTCATTTACATTTATAAGTTCTTATATTTAATGCTTAATAATGAAAGAACATACATACTGAAGGAAGTTATATAATTAGGTATAATAATACGATAATAAAGAAAGCGCCAAATACGTTTTTTGTGAATTAATTTTAAATACGTTTTGTGACTCGGAACAATCCAATTTTTGTGACTCCTGGTGTTTCCAACGCTCCAGCCTTTTTAGCTTTTTGAATAATATGCCTATTTTGGGGTCTTAGCGCAAACAAACATTGCAAAAAAAATAGGTACACGTGGGATCTGGCGGAGCACAAAAGTGAATGATGGCCGCTCAAGTGACAGTGATAGGTCATTGGTTAGTTGGGTTTGTTTTTTTCCCCTTACCTTCCGTTCCTCTCAAATTCAGGCGATTCTATATGCACTACTACAGGTAAAATATGCTACTATAGAGGACAAAGCTCAGTATTATATACAAACATCCATAAAGATGGCGGTGGTAGCCTAGTGGGTGGTAGCATAAGGGCTCGGAAGCGAGAGACCCAGGTTCGTTTCCCAGTGCGGGCATGTACCTATGACTTTGTTTTCTAAGTTATGTACATTTGTGAAGTTATGGTAGCAATAACACTCGCTAACGGTGAAGGAAAACATCGTGAGGAAACCTGAGTGTCTGAGCGCTTGAAATCGCCAATCCACGGTGGGCACGCGTGGTGATTAAGCCCATACTCTCTCCCTGAGAGAAGGCCTGTGCCCTACAGTGGGACGTATATAGGCTGCTTATGTATCGAGAGGAAAAGTAGACGTATTTTGTTTTTAAATACCTACATTTTTTACCTCTAAGGGATTTTAACCCTGTCTTAAAATTGAGTAAGAAACTGACAGCTGCCAAAACTCACATCCGAAAGAAATTTGGGTTTCGTATACAATAATATTGGAGGGTCTTAAAAATACAAGGTTATTTTTTCAATACCTACTCAGTTCCCGAAACAGGTCAATTACGATTTATAATTTAAAACAACCATTGTGCTAGGAGTCGATTAAAGACCAAGTAGACGTAGATTAAAGGCCAGTTGACGTGATCCACTGTGTCTTCCTTTTTCGGGTGTAACCCCTTATTGCCTCCCGATGTGGCGTAATGAGAAGTATTTTACATTATTAAAAAAAAGAAGTCGAAGTCAATTACAAAGTCAAAGAAGCTGTTGTCATACATATATACATACACTCACGTCTGTACCCCAGAGGGGTAGGCAGAGACCAGGGACTGCCACTTGCCACGAACCTGACAGATCACTTTCGCTTCCTCAACATTCATTAATCGTTGCATGCACTTGCTCTTTGCTAATACATGCCCTATTTGGTCGAAGTATGTCCGCCTGGGTCGTCCCTTACCTTTCCTTCCACTCACATTCGCTCGATGTATTTGTTTCGTCAATCTTTCTTCCTTCATGGTCTCCACATGTCCAAACGAACTTTTGGAGATATTTTGGCCACTCACAAGCAAGCGCAAGGCACCGTTTACACAATTTCCTGCTTTTACTCCTCTTTCTATATCACCTTCATACTTTCCATCCCTGGTAAAGAGGACAAATTCTTCCCAAATAGACAAATGCTTTCACTTGTTCCACCCTTTCACCTCTAATCCTTATCTTGCACTCAGTCATTTCATCATCTTTCTCGAACACCATTACTTTCGTCTTACTTACATTAATGTTCTTTCCTTTTAAATCCCTCATCCATGATTGTTACTTGTGTCTGCAGGTCTTCAACCGACGATGCGAACAAAACCTGATCATCAGCTTATAGCAAGCATTTAACCAGTAGCTCACCCAACCTTATCCCAGTCATTCTCTTTCAAATCAGTCGGGCAACTGTCCATGAATAAGGTGAACAACCAGGGGGAGGCGACACATCCTTGTCTCACACCCCTGCGGATCCTAAACCAGTAAGTATACGCCCCATTAATTCTAACGCAAGCACTGGAGTCTTCATAGAGAGACTTCAAGAGCTCGCAGCAAGACGCGGTCCACCCTATACACGGACAGTACCGACCACAGGTCATTCCTCACCTCTCTATCATAAACCTTCTCCAAGTCGACGAACGCACAGAAAACCCTATGACTTTTGGCCAAAAGTTTTTCCACCATCCGTCTCAAGGAGAAAATTTGGTACACGCATCCTATTCCCTTTTTAAAACCCGCTTGAACATCTCATATCTTTTCTTCAGTCACATCTAGTACTCTTTCAATCAAAACCTTTGCATACAGTTTGCCGACAATGCTGAAAAGGCTGATACCGCGGTAGTTTTTGCACACCTGCTAGGACCCTTTGGCTTTATAAAGCGGCACTATGACGACCATACCCCAGTCCTTAGGTACTGTGCCACTCCACCAGCACTTGTTGAAGAGCAGGTATAACTTGCTAGCTACAAACCCTTCACCGCCCTCAGCATTTCTAACGACACTCTATCATATCCCGCAGCCTTACCTAATTTCATGCTTTTCATTGCCTTAACCTTCCAACCAACTTGCCATACTCATAACGCTATTTTCAAAGTAGCCAAATTCAAAGTAAAACGAATAAATAAAACAGGACCTATAGATGTAGCCTGTGGTGTATCTAAGTTGCCACAAAAGGCAGCTGACTCAGCGTTGTGCTGAGGAAGTGATCCCTCAGCGCTGATTTTCAGTCGGTGTCTATGGTAACCCATAATGTACTACGGAGTGCGTGCCGTGGTGCAGTTAAAAGAATTAAATCAAATGCAATAACATACATACAATAAGGTTAAGGTTCCGTGTGGCGCCGGATTAAGAATAGCGTCACTCCACTACCTTCCGTGGATGTCGTAGAAGGCGACTAAGCAAATAAATTACCAGGAGACGGGCAGCAGCGTCTTCCTGAGATTTTAATTATATTATTATTTCTTTCTAAAAGTGGGTTCTCTGACTTTCCGTTTTATTATTTCTAAGATTTCATGTGTGTTATTTGAATGAATGTTTTTTTAAATTTCATCCGGCATGACATAAGGATTCTAACAACAGCACCCACTTCAAAATCTATTGAGCATTTAGAAGTTGGGCTAGTTTCTGAACTGAGAATTTCGCTAAGTAAATAGTTAACTGTAGTGCTGTCTCTTCGAATTTCTCAGAGAAGAGCGTGACAGGACGTTACTTAAGTATTTATTTAGTGAAATTCTCAATTCAGAAACCGGCCCATTTATGGAGAAGTTATGCTTAACAAACCTACAAACATGTACCCTAAAACATACGCCTTTTCTTAAAGCGGTTGTGTCAGAATAGCCACTCACCGTCAGTCCTTCACCAACCTTCCTTACGCCGAATGCGGCATCTTGAACAAATACGTTCCCAAAGTAAACTGGAAGGTACACACTTTTCACGAAGCGCGGAAAACGCGGGCGCGCCGGAAAACGCTGCGTACGTCGTGGCGCGATCGGCTTTCGCGATACACTGAAGGGAGATTCACTGTCATGGGGCGCGCTTAGACTCGACTGAGATATTCACGCTGAAAGATTAGATAGATAGATAGAATATTCTTTATTGTATGTAAACCAAGAATTACGAAAGATTAGATATAAATAGATTAGAAATCACTCTTTTCGTTTCGTAAACCTACTTAGGAAGCAGCAGTGGTAGCGGAGCGGTGTAGAACGCCTCACATTTCAATGATTTCGTACCACACTGTATTACTGTGAAGGAAAACATCGTGAGTAAACCTGAGTGTCTTAGGTGGTCACATACCTCAGCGCTTGAAATTGACAATCCGCGGTGGGCACGCGTAGTAATTAAGTCCGTACTCTCTATCTGAGAGATGGCCTGTGCCCTGCAGTGGGACGTCTATAAGCAACATAAAAAAAACTTAGGCTTACGGGTCCGAGGAATGACTTTACTATACGACGCATTGTGGCACGGCCCGGCAATTTTAAGTGTATTCTAGTCATCAATAGAAACAAATTTTATTATGAGTCCAACTTTGAGATCACGAAAAATATCGGCTGCCTGATATATTCACTAGAGCAGATATCAAAATTTGGTATGGGACAACTGATATTTTTTGGCGATTCTAAAGTTCATCTCGTAATAAAAATTATTTAAAAAGTAACGATTATGTTTTTTTGATAATTTTGGTCATGTTTGTACTCGAATAACTCTACACGTTTTTAGGGTTCCGTAGTCCGACAAGGAACCCTTATAGTTTCGCCATGTCCGTCTGTCTGTCTGTCTGTCTGTCCGTCCGCGGCCTTGCGCAAAGACCAGTGGTACTAGAAAGCTGTAATTTGGTGTGTGTATACACATTTATAACGTCGACAAAGTTAAACAAATGTTGGAAATATTTTTTTTTTACTGTACCTCCCCTAACATGAAAAGTGGGGATGATTTTTTTTCTCATCTACCCCGTCATGTAAAGTATCGTTAGATTTGTCGTTGAAAAATATTGTGGGTTTAGGAAGACCATTTTTTTATTTAGGGTTCCGTTTGCGAAATATTAGCTTTTAAAGCGCAACCTTTTGTCCCCCCCACTGTCCTGGCTAAACGGTTGATTGTAGAAACGTGAAAAAATTCAGGGTAATAGCACATATAATGAACTTGAAAGGAAAAGTATCACGGCTAAGTAGGCTTTACTAGTTAACGAGTAATAGGCAACCAACTCATAAAAGTAAAATTTCGTACAAAATCCATAGAAAATGACTTCGATAAGTCAGTTCTGTAAAGCAGAAACAAACCTCTTTACATTGTGCGTGGCTCGACACATACTTGGCCGGTTTTTAACTAATTAAAATATAGGCAGGACACAGACGTTCGAGAGAGAGACTAGGGCTCCATCACCACGTGTGCCCACCGCAAATTGTTATTTGAAGCGCTGAGCTATGAGATGTTAATCTCAGACACTGTATTTTCCGTCACCAATGCCAAGTAGGATTAATTACTATAATAAACTCACAAATTCCACGCAACCGATATCGCAGACGTGGTCGGCTAAGGCGGAGATCGCGGGACGATCTCTCAACCTTTTTGAAGGAAAGAAAGAAAGACATTTATAGGGACAAATTAACAGACCACAAGAAAAAAAAAGGCATAACAAGTAACATAAACAAGTAAAAAGGAAAAAGAATACGACGACAAACAATAGAAGTCCTCGCCCGGATGGGAGAGGACGTCTCTAGGCAGAGAGGAGTGTAAGACCATGCGGGAGCCCAGCAGCGAGACACAAACCCGGCTAACTAAAATAAATCACAAATGTACGTAACTATGAAAACGTTCACGCTCGGATTCGGACTGGAATCAAAGCCCTCCTGCAATTAGGAAAAGGATGCTACTCCAGTTTCAGTGTTCATTGATCCGTAGCAATTGGGATCAAATACGACGGATATTTGATCCCAATTACTACGGATCTAAGTTAATGGGTATTTTAAGTATTTCTAGTACTATAACCTTATGTAGTCTGAAAAAATTTCAATCTTCATCAGTTCATATAAATGAACGTAAGATGCTCTTTAATATCCATTTTTGAACTACACTCATAAAAGACTTGCTCGGACCTGCCGCTCTTAATTGTATTGTGTAATGACGGATTACCTCTTATGAATTCACTTAGCATCTATTAAAAATAACAAAAAGTCTGCTGAGACAATTGGGCAACATTACCAATGTTCCCGGAAATCCTCCGGGTACATTGGGGTTGGAAGTGTTCTTGCAGTAGCAATATTCATAGGCTTATTAAGAAGAAGAATGACCGTGGAGAACAGTAACCTACTCACTGGTCGCTGAGTCCCTCAAGAGGTGTGCTACTCATATATATTGTATGGAAAAGGATTCAACTTATTGAAGTTGTTTAATACACGGTCCCAAACTTCCTCTCAAAGAACCTTTTTGGGTTACCTGGAAGCTTCTTGCTAAGCACTTTCGTTCGCTTAAAGCATTTCAGTTTTGTTTGAAAAGTTGTTGTAAGTACCTCAAAATAACTGACTAGTTTTGCCTATCGTGGTAATGTTCCGACGACGTGGAAAAACGGCGGGACCTCTCATTGAATTTCTCGTAGACTAGTTTGGTCCAGTCTGCTAAGATTGAGGCTCGAAACCATTGCGTGCATGCAACGACTAATGAATGTCGATGAAACGAAAGCGGTCTATCAGGATTATTATTATTACTATTATTAATTCTTTATTGCACAAAGACAGTGTACAAAAGGTGGACTTAATGCTAATGGCATTTTCTACCAGTCAACCTGCAGGGGGTGCAGCAGAGGCAAAACTTGAGGTAGGCGTGCAAAAAATGTGGCAAGCGGCAAACTCTGGTCTCTACCTACCCCTCCGGGATACAGACGTGATTGGCATGTTATGTTATGTTAATAATATCTATTCTATGTAACGCATCTTAAGAACAGAGCCAGCACAAAGCAGGAAAAACCATTAACCCTTTCAGACCTGATTTATGGATTTTATTCCTACAACTAAGATTTTTTTTTTCAGACCAAATGTTAATATACATATGAAAAATATGAAGGAAAATCTAAAAAATATTTATGTTTTAGTAGGAAAAAATAGGTTTTTCTTAATGTGTACAACTGTACACATCCGGCCTAGATGAAACTAAAAATCTATTAAAGCGCTTATGGGGATCTGTCTAAATGTGTAATGAAATCACGTGTTTATTCTGAAATTAAAGTATTTATTACGTTTTAACAGTCTTGATAATAGGAACTCTTATAATAATAAAAATATATGCCTTATGTGTGAAAAGAAACGAAACAATTTTTATCTTTGGTGAGACATAAATGAACATTGCACTTGATGCATTTAATGCGAGACCTTCCAGAACATCCGGGATTTTTACATCGAGTTGGTAATTTGTCGTCATGTCCTGGTAAATGTCCTGCGCCATCCTTAGCGACTTCCTCGTAGGGGCGTTTTTCTCCCGGTCTTATTATAGGCAGTGGACTAGAGCTGGGCCTTCCCCTTTTGGGTGTTGGTACGTATTTGTTTTTATGCACCAAGTTTGCTGCCAAACGATGTCGGAATCCCAGGAGCTTCATCTGCTTTTTCTTCAAAACACCGAGCATGTCACATTCCAGCTGGTACTCCCTGAAGGATTGAACTGCTGCTAAATCGGATATGATAAATCGGATACCGGAATCCGGTAAGGGGATACTTGTATTCGATTCCCAGTACATCTTCAGGCACGGATAGTTGAAAATGCCTGTTGCCATGTGCAAACTAAACAGCACTTCCAGTTCAGCTTTACTCGTGGGTTTGAATCTTGGTTTATCTGACTGCATGGCATATAAATTAGTCATATCAGCTATCGTTTCAAAAATTCCGGTAGGTAAATACTTTTCATAGTATTCTGTGGGAGGTCTTATTTGTGGATCACATACAATGGAAGTCTGTTATGAATAAGTTGTCGATTGCCTTATGCCTCCATTTTATTTTTTCTTTTGGTGTGAGGTAGTCATAAGTGGGCTGAGTAGTGAATACTTCAGGTTCAACCATTTCGTGGGTAGATGGTAAATTCAGCATCGGCGCGGTGGGTTCAGTATCGTCGGTCTCAGAATCATAAGGTATGTACTCACTTTGGCTTGGAGCCATGCGATCTGCACCCAGTCGCACCTGCCTTAAAGACAAAAATGGTGGTGGTTCATCTTCAGTCTCCTCATCAGAGGAAGAAAGGTCCAGATCTGAAAGATTGCCAGACTCCAGCAACTGTAATGTATCCTTCGATATCATTGTCGGTTTTTTTCCATTAACTGCAACATAAAACAAATCAAAATATACCAAACAAAGTCCAAAATAGGTACTAAATAGACAGAACAAGAAAAGGCGATTATACAGTATCGAGCAACATCTAACAACGCATGTGTACAGTTGTACACATTACGAAATTATCTCTATTTAGGCATGAACTCAAAAAAAAAATAGAAATATATGTTTGTTCTATTCTTCAGACAGTATACTTTTCATAAGAATTTATTTTTATACCATATTTAGGGTTTTTGCAATGATTTCAAATAAAATAATTTTACTTACCTACACGCGCTCCGACTTCAGCGAACTCCCGTCGAAAAGTGAACAAGACGTTCTTGAATTCAACACAAGATGGCATTACTTGTATTATGTGAGTTATTCATAATGTGACCAAACGAATACAATAGGATTGAAATAACGAAATATTTTTCTTAATTTTTTATAGCGAAAACAATTAATGTGTACAATTGTACACGTGTGGTTTGAAAGGGTTAATACTCAAACTTTTTCCTAAAGAACGGAAAAGTTTAAAATAGAAAATCATAAGTCGTAAAATAAAAGCCTGTATCTGTATCTGTATCTGTATCTGTATATGTATCTGTACTTGTATTTATACTTTTATTTGTATTTGTATTCTCTGGTCCTGTGATAGGATAATCTGTGCTAACTAGACAAAGACGTGGACAGTATGGATAAACCCGCAGACTGAGGTTATCTGTGCAATTCAAACTACGGCGGCCCCCAATGGTAATCGAATCCATAATATTGCCTTGTTGGTCTCGCACAAATACTACTAACTTGCTATAAGATGTTTAATTGAGTTGGGCCCGTTTTGGGGACTCAATACTTAAATTTTTCCGGTATTTTATTATTATTGTTGGTTTTCGTGTCTTTTACATTTTTTTACCTTTACCCACATTTCAGCTGATATTTTGTTTTCTGTTGACTGTTGTATTTTGTTGTGTGATTTAATGTTTTTTTTTTGAGTATTATATATAATAGTAGATTGCGAGGAAAATTTCGGACAACAAAATCGTCGTACAGTGAAACGAACATAAAAAATAACCGCCAATTTATTTTTTAATGTTGCTTTTTTAATTTTTTCCGTGTGAATTTAGACTTAGATACTTGTTTTCTGCCAAGTCATAAAAACATTTCGGCGCATTTTTAAACAATAATCAACTCCTATTTTATGTGATTTCATTAATTAAATTATGGAAAACTTTTACATTATGGATACTTTTACATTTTTGTCCACAAACAGCACCTACAATACAGCAGCATAATGCTGACTGCTAGTTTTTCTTAGGCAAGACGTTATTAAATGAAAGATAGCTGCTGTGTTGTGGGTCGTGGAATAGGACAATCGCGGGTTGGCAATCGCAGTATACGGTTGGAATCTCAGGAAGGCGCTGCTGCCCGTCTCCTGGTATTTTTTTTCCTTAGTCGCCTTCTACGACATCCACGGAAGGAAATGGAGTGACGCTATTCTTAATCCGGCGCCACACGGAAGTTAGTCAAGTATAAACAAACAATATCAGGACAGGAATTTCACTAACTAAATACTCAAGTAACGTTCTGACACGCTCTTTTCTGACAAATTCCACGAGGCAGGACTACAGTTAACCATTTACTTAGGAAATTCTCAATTCAGAAATTGGCCATATATGTATCTTATCCTCCATCGCATCAATCAATCGACCAATCGCATAGAGCAATTATTTAGTAAATTTTACGAATATCTATTAGTATGAACACGCGTATTAAATGAATTGATGCATGATTCTATTGGTAGTATCGGTTCGAGTATCGTAATATACTTTTGCTTCATATTTAATAATATCATTAATACTTGAAAATATCGATATTAACCCACTATTATAATATATCGGCGTACTACGACGACTTCAGAAACTCAAAGCCTTATCCTCCCCGAGATGAGTCGGGGCAAAAGTGTAATCAGTACGCGATTAGCTTAGCAATAATCTCAGGATTTGAATTGATTAAATCCGTCCGACATTGAAATTCCGAGTTCAAAATGAGTACAAGATTTTTGGAGCGGATATTATTTGTTAGTTCAGTAAGCATGTGCGGCGTGTAGGAAATCCCATCCCCAGAAAGTTAAACTAGCCTCAAAGTTTTGGCTGTGTTAATGAATGTTATTATTAACAATTTTCTGTAATTATTGCGTCCCCTTCGAATATCCGACAGTTTTTAAACAAATTTTCAGACAACAAGCAACGTAATGCAAATGTATCATTTCACGACTCGATATTCCATATAAGAATGTTTCACAAACCCTACATCTCATAAAGTATTTTTTTCTTATGGTGTCACTTGGCAACAGATAAACTTTTCTTCACATAAATGCATTAAATCGACAAAGTTCTACTAATATGATTTAACATAATATACAGTTCACGCAAGTCAGAAAACAGGGCACCGGGAGTGCAAGGGGGTGGAGCCCCCCTGCGAGAGGGCGAGGGGGCGAGGGGGCGAGAATATTTTTTTTTTTGGTTACGCGGGGGAATGCATTTACGCACTTCGCCGCCCTGCTGTCGGGGGACAACAGGGCGCCTTTGTGTGGGACTCCCAGCCCGAGTGCTGGACTACCCACTAAACCCCCGCGGTGTTCCTCTTCTACTCTACCGGGCCACAGGATAGGTCGGAGGTTAAGTCACTGTGGCTCGGCGAGAGGGTGTCCCAGAGGGACTCTCGTAGTGGGGGGGCCAGACGGGCCCCCCTGTGCTGTGTCGTAGCGTCTTCTAGCCCGCGTCGCATCGCCCTACGGGGCTCCTCTGCATTCAGAGGAGGCCGTGAGCGAGCGCGCGGGCACTGTGTTTTGCTGGAAGGCACCCCGGAACACGTGGGGGCGCCTTCCGGCTCGCCGTGATGGTGGGCGGCGGGTCCCCCGACCCTCCGCCCACGGCCGCTCTAGTCGGGGGCGCGCGCATACGCCGCGCGGCGGCGCCCCCTAATCGGACGGCGCGGCGGGGCGGGAGCATGAGACCAGCATGCTCCCGCTCCCGCAACTCCTCTCTCTTGGCCGCCATCACCTCGAAAGCAAACGTGGCGATGGCGGCCCAACTCTCTTGGCTGCCGACCATTTTCGGGATAATGGCCGGCAGCGACAGGTCAGCCCCCACAACGGCGATGAGGGAGGTCCGCTGCGCGCTCCAGGCGGAGCACACGGCCAGCGTCCGCCGTCCCAAAGTAGGCTCGCCGCCAGCAGGGCGAGAATAGTAGGTTAGGTTGGGTTAGGTTTGTAATCTCGCTAAACTCGCTATTTGTTACTATTTAATACGACAAACTGTGAACGTATCGATATAATATTTTTACGTGTTTTGCTTGTGGCAATATTGTTGCCAGCTCGCACTCTCTTTCTACCGCCATTGTTATAGCAAGTTACGTGCGCCCCAATAAATTCGATATAAATTGTTTTTTATGTGTTTTTAGCTACAATACCAATCCCAAACACTGTTCAGCAAACAATAAGTTTTTCTGGCAAAACAAAGTTTTGTTTCTTATAGGTAACTTTAAAAAGCGAATAAAATTGGTATTGCAAAATACATTATTTTGTTATCTGTCAAATGTTGACGAGTGAGTATTTTAAACATAGAATAAATAATGCATTTTCAAAATAACTGCATATCAAATTAATCTTTGTATCTTTGTATTTAGATGTTGTTAAAACAATAGTTTGTTAAATGAAACATTGACAAAAATGTTGCTTGTGACCTGATACTTTTATAATGAATTGTAGGTCAAACATCATAGACTCATAATTTTTGCATGTTAATAAATATATTGAAATTGAATTGAATATGCATCCAACAACGGGGGGTTCTACTCATGACTAAAAACAACTTATAAATTTTTGTTAATCTTAAGGTGGTAGCTTTAGTATGGACCAATTATACCTTTTTGAGGTTTCGAAATTTACGGTCAATTGTGTAATTACTCAATTGAGTATGTGTGTAGTGCAGTCAATAGCGCGGACTACCTTAGCTGCTCCATGGCATCGGTGCCGGTGACGTCATCGGAGGATGCCCGTAAACAAAGCACGCTCCCGCTCCCGCCGGTTCCCTTATCTTGCAAAGCAACAGCTGATGAGGCGTGTTACGTTAATTTTATATTGAATGCGGATTCAGCGCCTATTTAATGAGTCGAGCCACGGAATCAGATAACTTATTATCGCAAGTGAAATGATTAGGACATTTTTAGGGTGTTTGTTGCGAGGCATCAAGTTAATAAAACCTGGAACGCACAGACAGGCTTCATAAGCAGCCTATATACGTCCCACTGTAGGGCACAGGCCTTCTCTCAGAGAGAGAGAGTTGGGCTTAATCACCACGCGTGCCCACCGCGGATTGGCGATTACAAGCGCTGAGGTATGTGAATAGCTCAGACACTCAGGTTTCCTCACGAGTGGTATTGCTACTATTACTTCACAAATGTACATAACTTAGAAAACAAAGTCATAGGTACATGCCCGCACTGGGAATCGAACCAGGGTCTCCCGCTTCCGAGTCCAATGTTCTACCCACTCGGCTACCGCCACCTTCATCATCATCAGCCTATGCCTGTCCACTGCTGGACATAGGCCTCTCCTATAGCACGCCACTGAGCACGGTCCTCGGCTACTCTCATCCAGCTCTTACCAGCCGCCCTGCGAAGATCAACGCTCCACCGAGTCTGAGGACGTCCTACAATACGTTTTCCGATCCGCGGTCTCCACTCCAGAACTCGTCTACCCCATCGGTTATCAGTTCTTTGGATAATATGGCCGGCCCACTGCCACTTCAGCATGCTAATTCGGTGGGCTATGTCGGTGACTTTGGTTCTCTGTCGGATCACCTCGTTTCGAATTCGATCTTTCAGAGAAACCCCGAGCATAGCCCTTTCCATAGCCACCGCCACCTACCAGGCTATTATTAAGAAGTTGGTCACTTAAGTGTTGTGAAAATGAAAGCGATTCCGGTGGCCCGGCATGGGCGCAGACTTAGAGCGCGCGGTGGCTCACTGCGACGTGTGCACACAGCTGCGGGCCACGCCCTGGCGCCCCTCACGCCCTGGTTCTACCCCGCCGAGCCCTGGCATAGAGCACACCTAGACTTTTTAGTTCCATTTAATAAAAGATTGTATCTCGTGATTGTAGATGCCTGTTCAAGGTGGGTGGAAGTGTATGACGTCAGCACCGGCTATGGGTCAAAGGTTGTGATTAATAAATTAACGGACTTGATGGCTGCTTGGGATTATTCAATACCATTTGTACAGATAACGGGACATCTTTTACTTCGTCCGAGTTCCAACATTTTTGCTCTAGTAATGGTGTTTCCCATGTAACGTCACCCGCTTGCCACCTAACTAGTAATGGGCAGGCTGAGAGCTACGCTAAAATAATAAAAAAGGCTGAAAAGTCAATTTTTGTTTCTGGCTCCAGCAACAGTGATTTAAATATAAAGTTGTATAAGTTCCTTTTTAACTGTGAACTCATTCATTCATCCACAAACAAGTCTCCTGCAGAGGTTCTATTTGGCAAGAAACTAAGATGTAGGTTGGATTTATTAAGCTCATTTCTATCCCCATCGTCCGAAACGAAACTAACAGAAACTGTAAAAGGAAATCAGTGTTTACAGGCTAAGTACGACACGGACAGGCGAAATATCGACTTTAACGAGAACGATTTAGTAATAGTAAAAGCGCAAAAAAATCAGAGAATCAGTTGCAATCAGGAAAAAGCTTGGTAAACAGCCTACTTGGTTTATTTACTTGATTATGATCGCGTCGTGAAGAGACATACAAACCAAACACGTGAACTAAAAGGGGAGAGTGAAGTTTCCTCGAACAATTCGAGGTTTTACTCAGCTGTGAAGAAACAACGACAAAACTGTTGTTACCCTTGCTCATACCAGCACCTGCCCCGTTGCTATCAGCTACACCAGTAACCACATCCGTAGCAGTCGAACCGTTGGTGTCTCAGCCGTCAGTAATCGTTAGCAATCCGGAGACGGCTACAGACGGAACTGTCCCCGCCCCGTCCGATCCTTCCGCCCCGAAGCCCGTTGTAGGGCTTGACTGCCAAGGTGCTGAGATCGGTCAGGATGCGGATGAATCCGCAGCCACCAACGCCGCGGCCGTTGATGACGTGACCGGTCATACACTGGCGAGCACAGATACTCGCCCAGCTGAAACGCGGTCACTTCGACCCCGAGTTCAATTTAGTTATAAGAAGTTCATTTAAATTTATTGTTTTAAAAATGTTGGTGAAGGGATGTTAGTGTTAAGATATGAGATAGATTGACGTTGCCAAGGGCTACCCGCTTTATGTTAGTCAGAATAGACAGTTGGTTTGAAGAAGTCGTTCTTTTATTTATCTCTGATAATCTCTGAAATAACACTTAGTTCACCGACTGTGTTTCCGCCTAACCAAATGCCCCCGCCCGTCTCCATTTTAGCTTTATGATTCGTGTGCCTATATCTTCGACTTTGTTTTTTTGCCGAATATTGACTTTTCCAACACTGTCGAAAATTCCAATACTGCCAGGTAAATAAATTTTATCGATTGATGAGTAATCACCTGAAACACGCAACGGGCGTCTGCCTTATCGCCCGATAAGATACGGATTGTCACTCAATTATTGTATTAAAATAATTAATATTTATTGAAGCCATCGAGTGCATGCAATATACAGAACTTATCAGGCTCGAGTGTTCTTAAAATTGGGAAAATCACTGCCGATACTCGTATACGCAAAACTCTGATATCGTGCTAGAGTGTATCAACATGCTGATAGTAAGCAATACCCTACGCTACCACTTACCAATCCGTACTCTGCGCCAATGACTTTGTTTTCTAAGTTACCGCAAACAGTTCCAATGACTTTGTTTTCTAAGTTATCTATGCTTTGTTCTAGCAAACCACTCACCAACTGTGCAGTAAAACATCATGTATCCTGCATCAGTACCACGACAAACGCGAATCGCGCGTTTTAACGTCAAAGTCGCGACTTTCTCGTACTTAAATTAATTATCAAACTTTTGGCATGACTCGCGCCGTCATGCTGCCTGTGCTTAGTGAATGAGGTGTTCGAATATCTGTCAGCGATCAAAATCGTCATTCCGCTTTGAGCACGCATGGTAATTATGCCCATATGCTCTCTTACTGAGAGAAGGTCTGTGCCCTGCAGTGGATCGTATTTATGTATTATGGGATACTTGCGTACACACTTTTTCTATATTAATCAGCTTTGTAAATAATAATAACTTCTACATAGCTTTATAACCTTGCTGATCAAGTGAATAGTTAATACTTAACACATTAAAGTATGTTGATACATTGGTAGATGTCTGCAAATACCTATTGTAACTTAGTTATTGATTTTTTTTAATGGATTACTTTGAAATGAAAGATGATAAAGTTAGACAAAATATAATTTAATTACAACATCTTTACAGTGATAACAATGACAATCATTAGTTACATAATTATAACTGTACATGATTAAATAAAATCGTTTGAAACGATCTCCAGAGATGTGAAATAATATTTAAAATATTTTTACACATTGCTTACATTAATAAAACTTTCTACAATTGTTTAAGGGTAAATCATAGGTAAATAACACAAATAAATTTTATATTAATTACATTACGTGTATAGCGATAAATAAATCTCTTTTCACGTGCAATTGAAAAGTGGTGTATTCGCCCTAACTTGCATCATCATTTCAGATACAAATAAACCAAAACTATTTTAATAATCGATCACTTGTAAACTAGGTAAAACAGTGAGTTTTTAAAATTTGGATTATCAGAAAAATCGAGACGAACTTCCGTTGCTGTATTGCGCCTTGCATAGCAATCTCCGTTGTGAGAGTTCCTTTAATTACTATTGCTGCAAAAGACATCCCAGTAAGGAACAGGAAATTTCACTATAATATCTATATAATAAAATCGAACAGGCCTGTCACCTGTAACCTGCAGTAGGACGTGTATAGGCTACTACATTAAAAAAATAGTTTGTCAGCATCGTGGTAAGTGGCAAACCTTGTGCTCTGCCTGCCTCTTAGGGATAAAGGCGTGAGTTTATTTAATGTGCTTGGACAAGGGATTGTGAGAGTTGGCATTTAGGGGAAAAGACCTATACCCACCAGTGGGCAACGGTGGGCTGGTGATGATGATGAATTTGACAGTTAGGGACAACATGATGATGATGAAATGGACAGTTCGGGACAACTTGAACAGCTAGTTTCAGTACAAATTGAGTTGTCGACTTAGATTTGTAATTAATTTTATTCATAACATTCCTTTTTGTAGCGTTCACTTTAATAAGATGTGCTGTGTGCATAAGTTAAGGGTTATGGATCAATAATGTAGTGACTGAAACATGTTTTGTCTATAACATAAACAACTCACTAAGAGAACGCGCTTTGTTATGCTACAAGCACTGTCTACTGGGCACAAGGTAGGTAATAAGTACGTACTTTTAGCTAACGAGCTATCCCTTCGAACTTCGTACCGCCACAGAATTTTATACGATTCTTGCACAACGCCATCTATTTTTAAAACACAACGCTCGCTCGCACAACGCCATCTATTTTAAACTTAAAATAAATATTATTCCACGGAAACACATTACTGGGATATCAAGTATGCTCCGTCTCAATTCAGGTCTTTGTCTATCTGTACGCCAAGTTTCATGTAAATCCGTTCAGCCGTTATTGAGTAACAAACATCTTCACAAACTTTCACATTTATAAGAATACATAGCTTATTCTAGATTCTAGCACAGTGTCAAAGGTGGCGAATTATATGGCTCGTTCACAACGTTTTATACAAAACATCACTTGCACTGTGATTAATTTAGCATAAGTTATTGTAAACACAATATCCTAATAACAATTTACATACAATTTTTATCACAAACAACAACTCTTTAAATTAAATGTACAGCGTTTTTAAACTTTTCAATATGGCTAGTTAACTTAACTACTTCGATGCTTTACATAGATATGAATTACAGACTTAGAGGCCGTCAGCGCAAATGTAGCCCAAGCTAAACATACTTAGTATGGAGATAATGAGCTACACATTTTCATGAATTTAATTTGAATACATAGTCTGCTTCGTAGGCAAAAACAATACGCGCAAAAATAATGTCTGCAACGCCATCTGTTATCCACGGGTGAAACTAGGGATAGGCCGGTTTTGCATCAAAATTTACCCTTCGGTCCCTAACGACAAAATATCAAAATATTATGTTTTAAATAAATTGCAATGAGTAGGAATATGAAAAACTGTGGGTTAGGCCACTTTGGCGCTAACGGCCTCATTTAAAGAACACGTTTCCTTCACATGCAGTTTAAGTTGGACTTTCCTTTTACAACAGACTAGTTATAATCTGCATTCGTGGAGTGTTTTAGAGGAATTCTTTTTAGGGTTCCGTACCCGAAGGGTGCCAAACGGGACCCTATTACTAAGACTTCACCGTCCGTCTCTCTGTCTGTCCTTCTGTCTGTCTGTCGGTCTATCACCCGCCTGTATCTCATGAACCGTGATAGCTAGGTAGTTGAAATTTTCACGGATGATGTACTTCTGTTGCCGCTATAACAACAAATACTAAAAAGAGAACAAAATAAACATTTAAGGGGGGCTCCCATTCAACAAACGTTGTCTAAAGACAGCGCTCGCCATCTAGCAACCATCTATGTAACCTTCACAGTTCAAATTTCAATGCTAAACGCTTCTTGTTGGTTTCTATAGATGGCGCTGTTCTCAAATTCGATTTTGTTTTTGGTGCGTGAGTCCGACTCGCACTTGACCGGTTTTTATTTAGGCTGTTGTTGGCATGCTGTCTCGCTCACACAGTGTACCATTTTAAGTGACTAAAAAAAATTGTACTTATACTTTTGATAAATTTCAATGTAGTGTGAGAATTTGCTAGTTAACAAAATTACGGCCTAATGGAAATCAAAAAAAAAAGGTTTGATGGGTGTGCCCGCGTAGACTTAAAGCAGCCATGAAATGAAAACCGCCATGTTCATGCAGTTGTCATGTTACTACAATGCATTAACAGAATCTAGGCCCTGAGTGTTTGAGCTTTTCACACAGCTCAGCGCTTGAAATCGCCCATCCGCGGTGGGCACGCGTGGTGATTGAGCCCATACTCTCTACTCTCTCTCTGAGAGAAGGCCTGTGCCCTACAGCGCACACACGGCAAATAAGACCAACCAGCACGACAAAAATAATTGTACAATATTAACTGAGTTTTTCGCTACTTACTTGCTTTTTTATTATTAATATGTACCATTTGAAGCAATATACTTGTTTTTTCTAATATAATATATTATATAAAAAAATTATAAAAAAAAAAATATTACAAAAAGTGAAATATGATTTCTTTTTTCTGAAAATTATTATTAAATATTATTTTCGATTATTCATCATCATCATCATCATCTGACCTTTGAATAGCTGCATTCTCATGGTCTACCACATTAAAAGTTTTGACAAACTCTGGGATATCCAACATCTCGATAACTTCCGCTGCAAAGGGTTTGCTTTTTCTTTTTTTTATTATTCGTAGCGATGATATAACTGGGTCCGATGAAATAAGCATCCAGTTTAATATATCTGTATTTGTATCAACTCTTGAAGTTTTTCTTGAGTGAAACAACCTCACATTTTTATAGTCCTTCTGCCGTGCTTCCAGAACATCCTCGGAAAGCTGTCCAATAGGCAAGGGCAACGAAGCAATGATATCGCTTCCGTGCACTAAAATCTTGTGTACAGATGCAGTCATGTTGTACCATCCATATTCATTAACACACATTTGTGCGGTGTCCAAACAATACTTTTTGAATTTAGTAGAACTAGTGGCAACTAGATAAAGAGCTTAGGATGTTGCCGAATCGTCTCAACAAATTTATATCCAGTCCAGTTATTCTTGAAACTGTGCACGGATCATCAAAAAATTTTCGGGCCGTGTTTCCGTCATTTGAGTTGCCTCCGCCTTGTTTTGGTTGATCAACAACCAGACCCATTTCTGTATAAAAAGATGAAGCTATCTCTTTTTTCCTATTTTTTATTATCTCCTGAGCTTCTTGACCCCTTGCTTGCCATTGCCTAATATGCAACTTGTAAGTGATATGCAGCAAATATTCGAAGCACCTTATGTAGGCATGTAAAATGGGAAAGCCGAATTTATAAGTTGATGTGTCACATGGCCTTTCTAGAACCTTAGCCAAATCGTTCATATCCTTCGGAGATGCTTTGCAGACATTGCACCTTTGGGATGATGCAGTGTCTGTTAAAACATTACATGTTTTCCCATCCATCATTGTGCAGAAAAGCTTATGTTTGATATTTAACTCCCGTTCAGATAAGAATGCTTTTGTTGGCCTAAGTGCAGCTATTTCGCGTTCAGTGTTCTCGTAAATATCTTTTATGGCATCATTAGTTTCTTTCTTTAACTGAAACTCAATGGGTCTGCAGTATCTAGTGGAAGAAGTTCTATAATTTTTCCATATAATCTTCTTTTCTGTGCCACGATAAATGCACAACTCAAGTAACACAATAGTGCATAATATTATGTTGTAGTCTCCATACTGTACGTGATCACTGAAATTTTGTTTGTATATGGTGTGTCCTCCACTGCCATCAAATCCCCATTTATAAAGTGCTTCAATCTCATTTGCACACTGAGGAATATGCTTTTATAACACCTCAATCTGTACTTGGATGATACGATGCATAGTTAAATCCAATAGATCTTGCAAAGGGATTTTTGCTTTTATTTCGGTAATTATAATATTTGAAGGGTAACAGAGCTTTTTTGATTGGGCAATCACACTGTAAGCAGGATAAATGTTGGCTCCTCTAGATTTTGCACCTCTTTGTATAGCAATATAATCTTCTTTTCCTAATCCAAGATCTGCAATCAATGCAAGAGCTTCATCAGCAGTGTACGTTTTAATATTAGTGAGCGTAGAAGTATCATGAATAGCTTTCATTTTCTTAAATCTTTTTGGGTTGGTCGTAAGAGCAAGTTTGACTACTTGTGCAGCAGTCCTTTTTCCACTCTTAATCAGGCTAGATTCCGTAGCAAAACACAATTCTTCCGGTGATTTTTCAGATGAAATTGATTCGACCATCCTTAGCTTTGTACGTCTTGAACTCTCATCAAAACTTTTCTTCGGTCTTCCTGGATTTGGTGTTTGGTTCAAATTGTCAGCGACAGTAGGCAGAATTAAATGACCGTCAAGCCATTTGCCATGTGTTTTTATAAATCTCTCAAGTATTTGTTTTGAATTTCTCCATTTTTTTAATAGTTTTGACACGAACAAGCTTATCGACTGTTTCAGCTGTTTTTGAAAATCTTCATGGGGTTCAAATGAACAAAATTTGTCAACGATATAGTTAAACAATCCTTCTGTGCACTTCAGCGATGATAATTTAAAGAATTTTTCATTTTTTAGCGCTAAAAATAATTCCATTCTAATAATAGATTTTGCGCCTTCATTTTCACTGTCACGACTTCCTGCAAAGATGTGGACATATCTCAAAAAAGGATTCTTTGGGATAGCTGTTTTTTTTTTTACAAGTCCTCTAAATACTAAAGTCCAACTTAGGATTCGAAACATAGCGGTATCTGCTGGAAGTTTTTTTGAAAATCTCAATCAAAGTTGTAGTTTAACACAAAAGTCATAATTTCTTTTTAAATGTATTCGGTATGAAAACGTGACAGATACTCATGAGAAATAGTCTTAATATAACGTACATACCTGACCCTCCAATATTCATCACTAAAACTTGTTAAACTTTGAGTTTAAATCTCTGATAATCGACTGTTAACCTGGCGCACTTTCGGGTGTAACTATTGTGCGAAATAATTGTCGTCTGTGACGGTCGCTTATTATTTTCCTACCCACAAAAAAAATATATTGCACGTCGGTAGTTAGTGGAGTGGTTCATTGTGAATGATAATCTAGATAGGTTTGTATTGAAAGAAGAAAAGTATTTTATTCTTTTTGTCACGCTGTATAGTCTCATTTGCCGTGTGTGCAGCGGGACGTATATAGACTGCCTATACCACAAACTATGAGACATCTCACTGCATGTCCCTCGTGCCAACTACCTGTGCCGTGAGGACTTACAAGAGGCCTCGGAAGCTGGTGTGCGTGGGACCAAGCTCTGGGCCAATAAAAACTCAATATTTTGTCACCGTCACGATGAGAAGATAAGCATCTTGTGTCATTGAACAAGACTATCTGTATATCCTGTCTGCACTCTAACGCTCTTATTTACAAAAACACGATTCCTTAAAACACTCCTCAGAGGTAGTTAGAGAGTGTGTTGAAGGGAAAGACGTAGCCACAGATCAATTTAAACTCTGAGGTTAAAATTTTCTGAGGTTAACACGAGCACTAGATATAATAAAAACTGAACTGAAACGTCGGAAATTTGTAAAATGAAAACAATAAACGAGTAAATTCAAATTCATCCGTACAAATTCGGTTTTTATTATAGGTACCTCCGAGGGGTGTTTTAGAGGAAATATGTTTTTATAAATAACAAAGTCGCCGCGAAAGATGGCGTGATGGGGAAAAGGCATATACCCAGCTGTGGGCAGAGGTGGGCTGATGATGATGATGATGATGAAATAACAAAGTTAGGTTAAATAAAATATATCTTTGTTATTGCCTTTTTATGTACAATAAAGTATTCTCTATCTA
Source organism: Yponomeuta malinellus (assembly GCA_947308005.1). NCBI lineage: Eukaryota > Metazoa > Arthropoda > Insecta > Lepidoptera > Yponomeutidae > Yponomeuta > Yponomeuta malinellus. Next base: position 13,951,250 of record OX371012.1, read on the forward strand.
TTTTTTTGATATTTCGGAGTTGAATTACAAAAAACATACGCGTCGAATTGATAACCTCCTTGTCGACGCAACTACTCTCTAAAGGTTGACACCGAGCGCCACCTGTTGGAGATTTAGATCGAGGCAACACGTATCGCCATCTATTATCGAAAATAGAAACTAGAATTACCCCCACCTCTATCGCTGGGGATCTACATTGTTTTATCGACACACTACTCGCTTGTCTGTTACCATTCGATTATTAACGGTTATTGAAATAAAACGGCTTTACATTTTAAACGAATAAAATAAATTATTGAAGGAGCCCTGAAAACCCCCTCATACTGCACATAAATTGATCCTGCGGCCGGATCTGACGAAGAGGACTTCATTTGAGAGAAGATTCACGGCGAAGAGGATTCTTCATTTGAGAGAAGATTCGTCACGTCTTCACGTCGTGATACCTCCACGTCAGCCATCGTGAACCATCAGCAGCTCAACGGTCAGGTTTTCCTTCCCGTCTACTCCTTCCTTCCCTATACGAATCGTGTTAAAACCGTGTCTTTTGTGCAAATTCTAGTTCGAGTCTTTGTGCCGTGTGATTGCCGTTGCAGTCCCACGTAACCGTGAGTATCTTCCCCTATTCTTACACGTGGGCCTTTAGAATGATGAATAGTGGTGAGGAATTGTTAGAAGTGCCTATAGCACAAGCAGGAAGTTCTGTTTCGCCCTCAAAACGTCGTAATTACCTTTCTGACCTCAGCAGGCAACGCGGTAATTTGAGAGGTAGATTGACTCATTTCACAAAATACCTAGACTCTTTCGAAAATGTCAGCCCATCTAAACTACAAATAAAACAAATAAAGTTTAGAATGCAGGCCGCGCAAGACATTTTTCAAAATTTCAATAAAATCGAAAGCGAAATAGAGCTTTGTTCTCTAGAGTCAGAGATGGAGTCTAATATTGATTACGTAGAATCTTTTGAGTCATTGTACTTCAGTGCTTTGGCAACTGCTGAAAGTTTAATCGAAAGTGAGGAGACTGAGGACAGTTCCAACCATGCGAAATCTAGTTCTACTGGTTTTAACGGTTCACCGCGCGTTCATGTTAAACTACCCGAAATTAAACTGCCATTGTTCGATGGATTGTATGACCATTGGCTCGAGTATAGGAATTCGTATGTCACTATGATCCATAAACGTTCAGATTTAGACGCGATACAAAAGTTCCATTATTTGCGTTCTTCACTCAGTGGCAGTGCATTGCAGGTGATAAGTGCACTAGAGTTCACAGCCGATAACTACCTACACGCATGGGAGTTACTACAAAACAGATTTCATAATACGCGACTTCTTGTTCACAATCATATAAAATCTTTGTTTCCCATTTCAAGCCTAAAACAAGAATCACCTATGCAACTTAGAAAACTGATAGACACAATTTTGCGAAATCTCCGTGCTCTAAAAACGTTAGACGAGCCCACCGAGTCTTGGGATACGTTGATTATTTATTTAATCGTTTCGAAACTCGATATAGCTACTGAGCGCGATTGGGAAAATCACAAAGGTTCTATTCTCACTGATTCTTGTCAAAAGTTGAAACTGGAGGATTTGCTTTCATTTCTTCGTAATAAAGCCGATATGTTGGAGATGATAAACGCGAGTCATCATAATAAGTTGCAAAACAAACCTATAATAAACGAAAAGGCTGTTATTCAACACAAAAGCAATGCGCCAGTGCATAGCTACGTCTCGACCAACAATACCGGTTTGAAAAGCAAACCATCTTATAATAAAAACTGTCCTCTATGTAACGGTAATCATGCACTTTATACGTGTTACAATTTTTTGAATTTGTCCGTCCTAGATAGGTCAAAATTCGTTGACCAAAAACAGTTGTGCCGCAATTGTTTACGTTCCGGTCATCCACTAGCAGATTGCACGTTTGGTCCCTGCAAGCAATGTCAGGGCAAGCACAATAGCTTACTCCACTCAACTAGTTTTGCTAGCAACAATCACGCATGTGTGCGTAGCGAGCGCACAGCTGATCCGTCTCCCGTTGCTCCGTCCACCGCGCTACACTCGTTATCAGTAGATACCTATCTACCTACAAATAAAACCAGCAGCGGCGGCGATGCCAGCGATCAGCCGGGTTCTTTGCAACCGGTGTTGCTATGCACAGCTTTGGTGGATGTAATGGACGACCATAAGCGACTTCATGCAGCCCGAGCGCTATTAGATAACGGCAGTCAACACTGTTTTATCTCGGAAACGTTAAGAAAACGAGTAAATGCGCCTCTTATACAGTCCACTTTTCAGATTTCAGGTGTCGCACAATCGGTGACGCACTCAAATCATTCATGCGAAATAACTATGCGATCTAAATTAAACGATTACTCAGCAACTGCTCAATGTATTGTCTTGCAGCGCATAACAACCGGTTTGCCCTCGACAAGTATTAACGCTGAGCTTATTCGACTTCCGAACAATGTTCAACTAGCAGACCCAACATTTTTTGCCCAATCAGAAATCGATTTGCTGATTGGCGCAGATTTGTTTTGGGATCTATTAGAAGAAGGCAGGATTCGGCTAGCAAACGGGCCATATCTACAAAATTCGAAGTTAGGTTGGTTGATTTCCGGTCCTATATACGATAACACTCGGAACTTGCGCATCAATCAAGTCCAGTGCCACTTTACTCAAGCTCTCGATGAGCAACTTAAGCGTTTTTGGGAGATAGAAGAGATACCTCAGTTAGGTAGCCCCCTCACCAACGACGAATGTTTGTGTGAGGAGCTATTTACTAAAACGACTAAACGACTGACTGACGGTAGATTTTCTGTGCGTATTCCACTAAAAGAATCGGCCGAAGCGTTGGGCGATTCTTATTCAATGGCGAAAAATAGGTTCTTGTCTCTAGAACGTAAACTAGAGCGTTCCCCCGACTATAAGCGAATGTACGTTGAGTTCATGCGTGAATACGAGGCTTTAGGTCACATGTCGCGTGTGGACGACCCTGGCAAACCGAATTACTTTTTGCCACACCACGGGGTTCTTAGAGAAAGTAGTGCGACTACTAAATTACGCGTGGTTTTTAACGGTAGTGCTGCGACTACATCTCAAAGGTCACTGAACGATATTCAGCTGCCGGGACCAGCACTACAAAACGATATATTTGCGATTCTTTTACGTTTTCGTCAATATAAATATGTTGCCTGTGCTGACGTCGAGAAAATGTTTAGACAGGTTCTGATACAAGCAGATCAAAGGTCCTTGCAGCTGATACTCTGGCGAGAGAAACCTATAGATCCCCTGAGCGTCTATCAGCTCAACACTGTGACGTACGGGACTGCGTCAGCGCCATACCTAAGTATGCGCTGTATACGGCAGTTAGCGTTGGAGTGTGATGATGACGTCATAGGTCGCATTATCAGCCAAGATTTCTTCGTGGATGACTTGATAACAGGCGATGACGACTATCAAAATTTGTTAGCCATTTGCGAAAAAACACAAAACGTCCTACAGTCTGGTTGTTTCCCACTTCGTAAGTGGACATTCAACTCTGACGTCATGAATTGTGCTTCGACAGAAATGTTTATTGGCGAACATACGCAGAACAAAACACTCGGCATAGGCTGGTACAGTGACAGCGATGAGCTTCACTTCACCACAAAAATTTACGAAAATCAAGATACATCGAAATTAACTAAACGAATGATGTTATCTATTATATCACAAATATACGACCCGCTAGGTCTTTTATCTCCCGCAGTAATAATCGCGAAAATATTATTACAGAAGTTGTGGCTCAGCAAACTGGACTGGGATTCTGTTGTGTCTCACGAAATTGCTGTAACCTGGAATTACTTCATCAGCACTCTGAAGTGCTTACACGAATTGAAGATTCCACGTCGTGCTACTAGTGATAACGTTCAACACACTGAGCTTCACATCTTCTCAGATGCGTCACAAAATGCATATGGTGCTTGTGCCTACCTGCGTACCTACGACGATGATTCAACGGTCACCGTTAGGTTACTATGCGCAAAAAGCAAGGTTGCCCCCCTCAAATCGATTAGCATACCTAGACTTGAACTTTGCGCTGCACACGTGGGTGCAAAACTATATAAAAAGATAATTAATTCGTTAAGATTGTCTTTTACAAACGTTTACTTCTGGACGGACTCGACTATTGTCATGAGCTGGGTGCGCATGTCACCACATCTGCTAAAACCATTCGTGCAAAATCGTGTTACGCAAATAAACGAGCTTACAGGCGATGCAGAATGGTTACATGTCACTAGCAAGGATAACCCAGCTGACTTGTTGTCTAGAGGTCTCAACCTTGACTCGTTGATCAGTTGTAATTTGTGGTGGAGCGGGCCATCGTATTTACAAGACCATTCTGATTTTTCAGCTGAAAAACGCGACAACTCAGTTGATTTAAACGATTTACCGGAACTAAAATCGCAAACTTGTAGTTTGGTTTGCGCACCGATCGGCAGCCTCTTTCAATTTGATCGGTATTCGTCATTTAATAAACTTAAACGCATAGGTGCGTACGTACTACGATTTATAACTAATGTGCGGCGCAGCCGATCGGAGCGCAAGGCGAAGCAACAAACCGGTTCACTATCAGTGGACGAGCTGAACGCATCTCAGTTCATGCTAGTTAGATGCGCGCAGATTGAATCGTTTCCGGACGTGTACGCGAATTTGTCGAGTGATTCGACAATTAAAACAAATAAAATGCAAACGAGTCATATATCCGGTCTTAATCTGTTCTTAGATGAACACAAAGTGATTAGAGTCGGTGGTAGACTGTCGAATTCCTCCAGTTTCAGCTACGATAAGAAACATCCGATGTTGTTGTGTAGTAAAAACCATTTCACGAGACTATTAGTGAGACATGAACATCGGCGCTTACTCTATGCCGGTCCACAACTACTCTTGTCAACAATTCGCGAGTGTTGGTGGCCATTGAGGGCAAGACATCTTGTGAGAAAAATAGTGCATGAGTGTGTGATTTGTACGCGAATCAAAGGCAAAACGTTGACACCTATTATGGGAAATTTGCCAGCCGAGCGTTTAGACGCTGGTTTCCCATTTATACGAACAGGCGTAGACTATGCTGGGCCAATGTACATGCTCAATCGGAAGGGCAGAGGAGCTCAACTCACAAAATCGTATGTTTGTTTATTTATTTGTTTTTTAACTAGAGCTATGCATTTAGAACTAGTAACCAGTCTCTCCACTGACGATTATATTTTAGCATTAAAACGTTTCATTAGCAGAAGGGGTAAACCTGATGCTATCTATTCCGATAACGGAAAAAATTTCGTAGGGGCTGAAAAGGAATTTCCTGTATTTTTACGTGATAATTCTCAGCAAATAATCGATTTCGCCGCAAATGACGGCATCAAATTTCATTTTATCCCACCATATTCAGCTCATTTTGGGGGCCTGTGGGAGAGTGGGGTAAGGTCATGTAAACATCACCTTAGACGCATCGTAGGCAACGCGAGATTAACGTACGAAGAATTTAGCACGGTTTTAACACAAATCGAAGCCGTCCTCAATTCCCGTCCTATGTCCCCTCTTTCCACAGACCCAAGCGATTTCACTCCACTCACTCCTGGTCACTTCTTCATTGGCCGGCCGTTGACTGCTCCTGCCAGCGAAGACCTGTCTGCTGTGACGACTTCACGACTGGACCGTTATCAGCGCATCGAACAACTTCGCCAGCACTTCTGGCAGCGATGGACCAAGGAGTACGTGTCCGAATTACAAACAAGGACGAAGTGGAAGACGAATAAACAAGACATCGCTGTGGACAGCTTGGTACTTATCAAAGATGACCACCTGCCGCCTCTGAAATGGCGGATAATAAAAACGTTCCCAGGCACAGACGGAGTTTCTCGAGTCGCCGACATCCGTACTGCAACTGGAACTACACGAAGAGCGTTCTCTAAAATCTGCCCGCTGCCGCTGCAGCCGGAAGACCACAACATCGAAGACTCCATTGGAAGCGGTGCTTCCAAGGCCGGGGGCATGTCGACGCAACTACTCTCTAAAGGTTGACACCGAGCGCCACCTGTTGGAGATTTAGATCGAGGCAACACGTATCGCCATCTATTATCGAAAATAGAAACTAGAATTACCCCCACCTCTATCGCTGGGGATCTACATTGTTTTATCGACACACTACTCGCTTGTCTGTTACCATTCGATTATTAACGGTTATTGAAATAAAACGGCTTTACATTTTAAACGAATAAAATAAATTATTGAAGGAGCCCTGAAAACCCCCTCATACTGCACACTCCTCCTTTTTTGAAGTCGGTTAAAAACAGTTGTTTTGTACTGACGCCTAGAACAATACTGAAATTTCCTACAATAACAACCATTACATAGTTGATTGAATGTAACCGAGAACAAACAATCTTCACATCATTTTACCGTAAAAGGAAACCACTCCACGGCCTGTTTACTCCCTGACGTTGCTCGCGACAAGCCTCATTCCATTAGTGTCTTAACCGACTTTAGGCATTTTATAACCGGCTGCGAAAGCAATGGGTGTGTTATGTTTTAGGGCGCTTATACACAGACGGTACGTGTGCCAACTGCAGCCGTCGACGCTCGTCGGCATACGTCGACCGCAGCCGCCGACGCGCTGACGCGGATATTCGACGCTGACATGTCGGCGACTGCCATCGACGCTTCGACGCCGCCCATGAATAAGCGCCCTTACTGGTAAGAAATTTACTGTCGAACAAATCGCCCGGACGCGACGCAGCGATTTCTTGCCAGTAAGGGCGCAGCAGTGGATGCGCTACGCGAGTGTCGACGGCTACAGTCGGTACACGTGCCGCCCATGTATAAGTGCGCTTACAGGCAAGAAATCGAAAAACCAACAAAAATTCACTGTCAAACAAATCGTCCGGACGATGCAGCGTGGGCAGACCCCCTATCAGATGGTCTGAAGACCTGGTTACAGTGGCGGGGAGTCGCTGAATGCGGGCGGCATAAGACCAGAAAGCTTGGAAAACCATGAGCTACGTCTATGTGCTGCAGTGCGCGTCAAATGGCTGATGATGAAATCGCCCCGCGACATACTCGAGCCAAAGGTTCCCATAACGCTGGCAGCACTACCCCGCTGTATAGCGGGGGAGATCCTCTGCATCGAGTATGCTCCAGAGCGGTAGTCCACGCCACGGTTCCACGTAGTAGAAGGTACCCCGAGTTGGGCGTTACTTTGCAAGTCAACACGTTGTATATTTTTTTTTTCTGTTCTGAACATGTTGCTTCTTATACATTTTTTTTATTACTTTGGACGAAACGTTTGTGGATGTAGAAATCGAATGTGCACCATAGGTCGCGGATCCCGGCTGGAGATTAAAAAAAAACCCAGGTCTTCGATGTCTACATGTTTGTGATGTCGCTGTTTCTGGTTCCCACGACACAGGGTATCCTAGTGTGGGGCCAGAAGCAATGTATGTGCCTGTATGTAAATGTTTATGTTTAGGTATTTTTATGGCACGAGTCAAGCTTTTGTGGCGCTATATATTGCGGTGGAGTGGACGAATACGAGCTGATTGATTTATTGTATCGGTGAAACCGTTTGGCTCTTGGACAGTCACAAAGAAACATACATGCGCGCGAAAAACATAACCCTCCTTTGCCTTTGCAGTCGGGTAAAACATTGCCAAAACGTACCCTTTCTAGTGAACTGTGACAACATGTTCATTGGTATACTCGGTCCGAGATATACTTTTCCTGAATTTACATTTACAAAAATCGATAAAAAATATTAAGAACGGAGAAATTGCTAGGCATTGATAGTGAAAAGCGATATTTTAATCATAATATACCCTGCCGGCATTTACGATACAGTAAAGAAGAGACACATCTTGGAAGTAATTAATCTATTTACCCGAGTGCGGCGGTGCCCAAAAGGAGGGTAATGTGTTTAGCTCGTATGTATGTATGCATGTAGGTTTGTCCGATTCTATGTTCTCTCATAACTCCTTAACCGATGGACAGATTTTGACAAATAAGGACTCAATCGATTCGTCATCCCTGCGCGACTTTCATATGCATTTCATATATGAAATTAGAATTAATGAAAAAGAAAAGTAACAAATAACAAAAATTGCTATTAAGTAACGTTATAGTACAACCATGAGTCACTAGATGTCGCTGTTATATTTTATTTATTTATACTCGGATCTTAATTTTATTTAACTACGCCAATCACGTGTAATGGTGTAAAACACCTGTACGCGGGTGTCATAGGCTATATATAAATATCAGCATTTAAAATCACAAAAAAGAAAAAAATAAAAAACTGAAATAAAAAATAAAGCAAACTTGGTCCCACCTGGTTAGTAGTTGATGCTCAGCAGTAGTTGGTTATTTTTTATTTCATTTCTTTTTCACAAAGCAGCACAGCGCCAAAATATCAAAATATATCGCAATGATGAATATTTCAGTTTCACAAAATATTTCAATCCATAGACGAAATGGACAGGTTTGCAGCTGTAAGATGTTAACCGTAGACCAGAAAATGAGGCGTGCCTGGTGGGGGACGTTCATTGCGACATATTTTGTAAATTCACTGGTTTAAAACTTGTCATAGTCTCATCTTCAATCACCAGAATCCGGGGTTCGTATGTTCAATGACGTTTGATACGAAAAATGTATTAAGCTGGAATGGAAAAAACATTTACACCGATAGTATTCTGCATATTCACTGATTTTAAACTTGTCACTGTCTCATCATCAATTAGCAGAATCCAGGATTCGTATGTTCAATAACGCACCGCTTGCAGTACTTCTTGACAGCCCTATACCCCCTCAGCGTCACCGGTGTATCCTGTATATTTAGCTGGGTGAGACCTCGGCAGTAGTAAGCGACTGCCTCTAGACCTTCATCGCTCACCAGCTCGCAGCCCCGCAGAGCCAGCTTCTTGAGGTTCGGACAGCATCGAGCAAGAATCTGCAAGAAAGTGTACTGTTCAGTACATAGTGAAAAAGGTTTCGCAGGAAATACCTATAGTTGTTCAACAGAAGACCAGAGTGGAGGACGTGGGTGCACGAAACTTAAGTGAAGATGAGCGGGACAAGTTCAATCTGCCCATCGTTCGTGGGTAGGCCGCCTATCCGATGCATGGGTCGATCACGTTAAGAAGGCGACAGGAGGACAATGCACGAGACTGGCAGAGGACCAACGGGGATCGCGTGATGGTGAAGTGGCCCAAAAGAGGTCTTTCATAAGCTTTTTTTTTTCTTGGAATTTTATGGTATCTTTTCTTTTGATCATTATCATAATTTTTAGCCCATATTCATACATAGCATAGGACATGGGTCATCTCAAAGGTACGCCACTTTTTTTCCGTTTTCAGCCATCCTCAACCAGCCGCTACAAGGCACACCAGTCTGGCGAGCTGGTGTGCCTCCTACGCTGCATTTGCCAGTTTTTGGTCTCTACTCCAGACCCGTTGCATTATTCGTCGGTTCAAAGATAAAACACGTTTTGTGGCATAATTTCAGACAAAATTAATTGAGAGCCAAATGGGATTACAGGGGCTTTGGAGTTGGACTTTTTCACATGACAGTTTCGTTATGGAGGACAATGTGCACTTTGTGTTTTTTCTTGTCGTAGATTTTCTCTTTAAAGAAACAAGACTAACTAAATCCCGTTTTGTGTCAAAATGATACTTAGTGAGTTTTACCTTTGACCCGACAAATATCGGCTTTAAAACCCTATTTAGATGCTGAAAATTCCACCCATGCCGGGACTTCAACCGGCGACCTCTGGCTAACCGTGCCAGAGGTCGCGGTTCATATCGGCTATCAGGGGCCTAATTAGGAGCACCAAATCCTGAGCGATTCCCATTGTCTAACTGTCAAATTCCATACAAAATTGCTTAGGATTTTGTGCACATAGTATAGGGGTAGTTCTATCGTACATGTAAAGTACCAATTCTACTTCCTATTCTTAAGTCCACCTTTTTTATAAATGTAAAAAATCCGAATACCGAATTTGACTTTTTAACACGAAAATAGTTTTGTTATGATGAAATAAGTGGCTGCCTGCTGAATAACTCGTCTCACCTCGACAGTATTTGCGTAAAAGCTAAGTAGTCTGAACTTACACATAGTGCTTTCACGGTGCAAAAGAGACTAGACCAAAGCTGGTATAAACTTTTTATAGTTATTTATCATCTGTCTCTTAGCACACCACATCTTCACACATGTGCATGATTTCATCCAGTTCAAGCGAAAAACAATGGGACCTCACCTGTAACCCAGCCTCAGACACGTCAGTGGCTCCCAGGTCCAGTGCTCTCAGTCTGGAGCAACTCCTAGCCTCGGTCACCTAGTACGCCAAACCTCCTCAATAGAAGGTTGGTTTCATCCAGTTCAAGTGAAAAACAACGGGATCTCACCTGTAACTCAGCCTCAGAGACGTCAGTGGCTCCCAGGTTCAGAGCTCTCAGTCTGGAGCAACTCCTAGCCACGGTCACCTGGTACATCAAACCTCCACATAGAAGCTTGGTAGTTCAGACATCAATGGGACCTCACCTGTAACCCAGCCTCCGAGACGTCAGTGGCTCCCAGGTCCAGTGCTCTCAGTCTCGAGCAACCCCTGGCTACGGCCTCCACCCCGTCGTCTCCCAACGCGCCGCACCCTCGCGCGTTCAGGTAGCGTATCTTGTAGCAGCGACGGGCCAGCGTGCGTATTCCTGAGTCGGACACCTGGTAAATAAGACTCAGAGTTGTAGTAGCCGTTCTATGGACGGGAACATTTTTAATTATATCTAAATCGCTAGAGTTAGTAAAGATTTTTTTTTCTTGGGAGCGACGAGAGTCTTTTTGCCAATAACGCGATAAATCGCAAATTATAGAATTGTAATTCAATGGTTTTATTATCCATTTCCTTCCGTGGATGTCGTAGAAACCAATTACCAGGAGACAACAGACCAAGCGTGGCGATTATGGCGAAACCCCTCGTGGTTACGAAAACCACGAAGGAAGCCTATGTCCTGCAGTGGGCGTCAAATGGCTGATGACGATGATGATGATGATGATAATTATCATCAAGATCGACAGATTTTATGTCTACGAGTTTTAAAAGGGTACGTTTACAATTTACTGATTTATTTATCATCGTCATCGTCATGGGGAAGCCCTAGTCGGACAACATTTTTCGCTTTAAAGCTTAATATTTTTCAAACGGGTTCCTCGAAAAATCGAAAAATGGTCTTCCTACAACCACAATATTTTCAAACGACCAATCCAACGATGCCCCACACTATGGTGTAGGCAAGAAAAGAAACGCATCCTTAATATACTCCTAGGTGTAGGGGTTCTACCGTTCTACCTTCTATTCTACCGTTTTGTCGGCGTGATTGACATGTATGTATATGTCAAATTTCAGCTTTCTAGTAGTAATCGTATCTGCGGACTGCGGACAGACAGACAGACAGACAGACGGACGGACATGGTAAAACTATAAGAGTTGCTTATCGACTACGGAACCCTAAAAATGGGTTCATAAACGTGTACAAAATAAATTACATAAACTATAAAAATCCTTAAGATATATGCGTGCGAGCATGCAAAGACTAATGAATGTTGATGAAGCGAAATTGATCTGTCAGGATCGTGGCAAGTGGCAGTCCCTGGTCTCTGCCTACCCCTCTGGGATACAGGCGTAAGTTTATGTTATGTTATGTTAAATTTTCTCTTTATGTTTTTGAATCTTGAACTTTAATCCCACCAAATCTAAACTAACATTACTGTGCTCTGACTTTTGTAATAGTTTGTGGACATCAAAACTTAGCGCTAATTACCAAACAACTGGGTGCCATTCCCTTTGAAAACCACTTAACTTTGTAAATGTAGTGCCATTTGGCGTCTAGACCACGTAGCTACTCTCAGAGTCCCTCTGACGTTATTTGTACAGAAAATGTTTTCAGTGAATAGTTTCCAAGCTCCGCGCTTCTTTTCACCGCAAAGTTTTAAAAGTCACTGCATTTAAAAAATATGTCTAGTAAAAGTGAGTACTTTGAAAACAGAAAACACTATATTGCACAACGAGAAGAAAGAATTACAATTTATATCTTATATCTAAGAGTATAAAGTGTGTAATATATAATTGAACCGCTTTCAATAAGCATGAGCTTAGTAAAAGCTCTATTGATTAGCTAACCTTTGAATACGCTGCACAGCTCAAATGACGCTAAAGGTTCGTTTCAGTGAAACTGAATCGAGGGACAACGTTCCATCTTAAGCGGCGCAAACCGGAAAAATGTCGCATAATAATAATAATGCAGCTTAAATACATTCCACTACAGTAGGCCACACGCTCTCTCTCAGAAAAAGACAGTATGAGCTTAATCACTTAGTGTTCTAATCTAATCTAATCTAATCTAATCTAATCACCACGCGTACTCATCGCAAACTGGCAATTTCCAGCGCTGAGGTATTTGAACACCTCAGGCACTCAGATTTTATGCACGAAGTTTTTCGTCACGGTTAGCGAGTGTTATTGCTACTATAAATTCTCAAATGTACGTAATCTAGAAAATAAAGCCGCATGTAACAGCCCTATCACACTAGCGATTTGAAAGCGATGCGATTTCGCGGCCAGCTCACCGCGACGACGCTGCCCCGGTCGCGGTGAGCTCGCAGCGTGCGATCCGCGTTTTGGACACTCAGTAGCAAAATAGATTGATCTGACGAGAAAACACTACTGCTGGCTTTGTTAATTCGAAGACGCAGGAAAAGAAAGCAGATACAAGTCAACGACGAATAGAGGATTAATTATCAAGTAATCGACAAGGAGAGAGCGACTACCATGTATCCCGTACAACGGGACGATTTTGAATTTTAGTTATAAATAACCTCTAAAAGATGCTACGTCCGCTTGCACACGTATCTTTGATATGACTCAAGTGGAGCGGGGCGGACTATCGAACGCGATTGTACAAAATGGTGTCGAGAGTGGTAATCGGCGGCGCAGCGTCATTGCTGCGCAATCGCATCGCTCGCGAATCGCTAGTGTGATAGGGCTCTAAATATCGCATGTGAATAGGTAACCACCCACACGTTTGATTCTGGGGTGGGAGATTTTGTTACTTTTTAGTTGTAATTTGTTACTTTAGTACATACATACATAAACTCACGTCTGTATCCCAGAGGGGTAGGCAGAGACCAGGGACTGCCACTTGCCACGATCCTGACAGATCACTTTCGCTTCCTCAACATTCATTAGTCGTTGCATACACGCACGCCGGTTTCGGGTACTTTTTATCTGGCCCTTTGCTAATACATCCCATTCGATGTACCCCTATTTGGTCGAAGTATGTCCACCTGGGACGTCCCTTACCGGCCGTTCCACCTACATTCGCTCGATATATTAGTGTTACCTACTTTAGTATTTTGTTCAAAAGATGTATTTTTGAATTATTTGTATTATTTGAATGTAGACAGACGGACAGACATACAGCATAGGTAGGTATAGTACTTAATAAGCTGTAATTTGATTTGCACAAATTGCCCCTGTCTGGGGGTTTTTCCATGTTTATCTGGTGACCATAGCACAAGGTATGGTAGTTTGGGACCAGCTCCTATATTACTCGCACCAAATCCTAAGTGATTCCAATCGTCTTAACTGTCAAATTCCTCATAAATTGCTACCGCTAACGTCAGGATTCCGACAGGATTGAGTGCGCATAATGAGGCCCCGCGACAAGAGATTATGTTGTATGGAAGTTGTTATTATTATTATGCACTAAAATAATCATGGGGTAGCACCCTTCAGGTATGAAACCCCAAAGAAGCATCTCTTTTAGTGTAAAGGACGACACTGAATACTCAATATTTTAGTGTAAAGAACGAATGCGCTTACTTGAGTACACTTGGCGACGGACAAATATCGCAGCGCAGGCCCCAGTTTCGCCAGCTCATAGAGTCCAAAGTCGGTTACACCCGCGCAGTCTGACACACTCAGCTCCTTCAGCGCACAGTATGAGGGGATCCATCTTACTCCTGCGTCTATAAAGAAAGCACATAAAAATTCCATATCGTTTCGCTGAAGATCTGAATAAAATGTTTCTGATAAGATGAGGCGAAGTACTCCTGACTAGGTACTCTATTTATGGCACATACTTTAAGAGATAGACACGTGCAACAAAATCTTTATATACATCCTAAACTTGGGAGTCCAGCCCACCAAATCCTGAGCGATTCCAATCATCTAACTGTCAAATCCATTTCCTCCCGTGGACGTTGTAGAAGGCAACTTAGGAAATCAATTACCAGGAGACGGGCAGGAGGGTCTTCCTGAGATTCCAACCGCATACTGCGATCGCCAACCCGCCTGCCGAGCGTGGCGATTATGGCAAAACCCCTCATGGCTACGATAACCTATGTCCTGCAGTGGGCGTCAAAGGGCTGATGATGAGAACTGTCAAATTTCATACAAATTTCAATCGCAGACGTCAGGATTTCGACAGGATTTGGTGCGCGTAATGGGGAACTTACGTCCAACTTAGATTGGAGTGACGTCGCTTTTATACCATAGATAGTAGATTGTTAACCGAGGGCTGAAAGGCACCCATTCCTGACGAGATGTTTTGGCGCTCGAACGAAGTGAGGGCGCCAATAGTTTTAGGCAGAAATGGGTGCTATCACCCGAGTAAAACACTCTACTTTTCATTACGAATACGAGGAAAGTAAACACAAGCCAGTTAAAATCAAAATTAATTATTAATGTTAATCACTAAAAGATAAAAACAAGTTTAAAATATAAAACTTAAGGAAATCACGCCGAAACAGACGGATGGTCTAGCTCGCGGCGAGATAGCTCGCGCGCCAACTTGTGCTAGCCGTACATCACAATTCGCAAGATGGCGCGCGACCGCGAAAGACGGCCATTTTGAATTTGCGTATTTGGTGGTTTTATCTGTGTCTTAAACAATATTTTAATTTATTTCGCAAATCACATCTCGCTTTGAAAGTGACTAATAAATACATAAAGTACATTATATTAATTATAAACATCAAAAAGAATTTAAATGTCAACAAAACTAATAAATGAAGAATTAATCGTTTTATGGCTGTACCTATAGGTTACTACCATTGCGTTGTTCAATTCATATATATTTTTTAATACTTTTCTGCATTAGAGCAGGCATGTACCACTTTCAGCCTGGATGAACAATGACCCCCTTTCAGAGTATGAGTAATGAAAAATCATATAAAAACCTAGGAAAAATTTAAAAGTAAAACAATGACGATATTTTTTTCGGGGTTGTCCGGGTCACAAAATATGCGAAAACTAAAGTTATTCTAATAACATAAAACTTATTATATTTCGTTTTGTCATTGAATTCCGAACGTTTTCTTATAAGGGTGTACTGTACATGCATAAAAACAGTATTTTACGAGATAACTCAAATATTTACGTTAGGGAGTGACGTAATAGTCTAAAGTCGACTTATATGGCACGTACAAGTACCACGTGAAAGATTACAATACATACAGATATAAACTCACGCCTGTATCCCAGAGGGGTAGGCAGAGACCCGGGACTGCCACTTGCTACGATCCTGACAGATCACTTTCGCTTCCTCAACAACAACATTCATCAGTCGTTGCATGCACGCACGCCGATTTTGGGTACTTTTTATCTTGCCCTTCGCTAATACATCCCATTCGATGTACACTGTAAAGTCAATTAATCCACAGATTTACACGTAGACTCTGCTACGCAATGTACCACGCATTCTCACAATGAACTACGAGTTGTAGTTTTAAGAAACTCGGCCCAGAAGAGCTGTGGTAGCGGAGCGGTAGAACGCCGGCTTCTCATTCGGGAGGTCGTGGGTTCGAATCCCGGCATGTACCAATGACTTTGTTTTCTAAGTTACGTACATTAGTGAAGTTATAGTAGCAATACCACTCGCTAACCGTGAAGGAAAACATCGTGAGGAAACCCCAGTGTCTGAGGTATTTACATACCTCAGCACTTGCTCCGTACAATACAAATACAAATAATACAAATGAACTTTATTTCTCCATCCACAAATAAGGTACAAAAGAGGTGGCACAATATGGCCCAATCTGAAGCAATTTGTGGAAAGACTGGATCCTAAACTAGATCAGAGATCTGTATCTTAGGATGCCAGGCCTCCCAAAAACTAGGACAGCAAAGTATGAAACATACTGTAGACACTAAGTCAGTCCAAGTCAAAAATCGACGGAGAAATCAAATTAGAGAAAATACACAAACAAGAGAAAAATATACAAACAATGGCCCAACTATGAGGCTAAGTGCGGAAATCTCCAGTCGAACTAGAACTAGAACTCGGCCCAGAGGTAAGTCGTACCTGCCGGGGTTCGAATTAGTTCGTGAAATGTTGGGACGATTTATCCACTGCATCATCGCACAAAACCATATTACTGGGAATAGATAGATCGATAGAATATTTTTTATCGTATGTGAACCGGGATTTAAAACTTGAACATTAATAAAGTACAGTACAATTGGCGACCTTATTACTGAAAGTGGAAAGAGCCGCTCGTAGCCCCGGCTACCTGAGTGATCTTAAACGATCACGAAGGTTAAGCAACACATGCGCGTTCAGTGCATGGATGGGTCGCCGTTTATGCCTAACGCTAGTGGCATTTTTCCGAGCGGTTCCGTGCTTCGCAAGGCACGTTAAGCGGTTGGTGCCGGCTGCCGTCGATAGATGGCAGTCGTTAAGCCAAGTCAGAGGCCTTAGGGCGGCTTGACAACTTCTGACAGTAGACGAGCCACTAGTCTACAAGCCTCCACCAATCCGGACTTGGCCCCCGTGGTGGAGTATGGCCTATACCTTCCTCAGGGAAGAGACCCGTGCCCCGCGGTGGGGACATAATGGGTTGATGATGATGATTACTGAAAGTAATTTCTTTCAGATAACTTTTGACGGAAGAAAATATAGGAGCTAAATGACGAATGAATTAAAATGTTTATGTATGGAAGTTACACAGATTTTCACATTGGAAAGGTATGCAGTGTGAAACTCCTTTGGTTTCCCAAGATAACAAGTTAAAATGTATCCGCAGGCTTAGGAAACGTCCGGACGGTCTCACTATGATTCCGTGGGAGAAGGGTCGGTGCCTGCTCTGGGATGCCACATGTGTCTAGGCTCAACGGCCATTTCTCCAGGGGCTGCTGCGGAAGCGGCTGCTAGCCAAAAATGTTCCAAGTACAGCTCGTTAATGAGTAGCTACTTCTTTGTGCCTCTAGCTATTGAGACTACTGAGGTATGGGGAGTCCAGGGAAGAGCCTTTATAAAGGAGTTAGGGCGTCGCTTGAGGAACCGCGGCATGGACTACCGCTCTGGGGCATACTTGATGCAGAGGATCTCTCTCGCTGTGCAGCGGGGTAACGCTGCCGGCGTTATGGGAACCTTTGGCTCGAGTATGTCTCGGGGCGGTTTGTTTGACAGTTAATTCATTCGTCATCTTGATTTATTACTTTGGACGAAACAATTGTGGATGTATTATTATTATTATTATTTTTTTTTTTACTTATTAATTTATGTTTTTAAAAATTGTAATAACCAAAGTCTTAAGTCTGAGTTAATTTGCTTGAAGTTCAAGCCTTGAACAATCATTCCCGTACGTCGAAACTCGAATGAATATAATTACCTAACTTAGTGAAAGCTAACTCAATTAAGTAAGTAGGTTTGTGCGATATTACATATCTTTTCTTACGTAAACTCAATTTAGCTACTTTGCTTAGGTACTGACTTAAACCGCCTCAGGCGGTATTTTGGGGTCAACTACGGAATAATATTATTCTCTAAACCCTCCAACCCTTGATCTTTGGCAAAGATATAATATATAATTCACATTCCTGATTTCTACAGCCAATATTCGTGTTGAAACGGATTAATTTAAGTCGTAGATAAGTTTGTTTCGGCGCTTTACAAGGATCTCTTTTTGTTATAACACTCGATTTTAAAAAGACAATACACATTAAAATACAAACAAAGAAATAATATAATCGATACAAAATACACCCGCAGGTTTCGTCAAAATGGTAAATTTAAAAAAAAGGAATAATACAATGTCAAAACAGTATTGAAAATAAATAATAATAAATAATATAACCTAACCAAATAAATCACCCCGAGCCACATCCGGCCCAAAAGTCCCCATGATACTGGCCGCATTGCCGCGTTGCACAGCGAGGGAAATCCTTTGGCTCAGATATGCCCCAGAGCGAACGTCCATTCCACGGTCCCTCAATCGGCGGCCCAGCTCCCGAATAAAAGATCTGCCCTGAGTGCCCCACACACCAGTGGTTTCGATAGCCAGCGGCACAAAAATATAATTACTCATGAGCTGACTATACTTTAGGCACTTTTGTCTTTCAGCCAGTTCAGCTGCGGCACCAGCAGTAGCAGCAGTAGATGCTACAAGGATTATGTAAGTAGTTTAACATGTTTATGATACAGGATGTAACAAAATTCCCTTACACGTCTGAAAACGCGAGGTTTCCTCCTCAATACAAACAACTTAGCCAAGGGCAAGATAAAAAGTACCGGAAACCGGCGTGCGTGCGTGGAATGACTAATAAATGTTGATGAAGCGAAAAAGGTCTGTCAAGAATGTGGCATGGCTGGTTTGGCAAGCCCTGGGCCTAGATTCTGTTAATTCATTGTAGTAACATGACAACTGCATGAACATGGCGGTTTTCATTTCATGGCTGCTTTAAGTCTACGCGGGCACACCCATCGGACCTTCTAGGCGTCAATGGTACGAAAAAACACGTCACGTGACCCGACAGTGTACCTGTCATTATACTACAATGCACTAACAGAATCGAGGCCCTGGTCTCTGCCTACCCCTTCGGAATGCAGGCGTAAGTTTATGTATGTACAAACAACTTTCATTAAAGTTCCTTTCAAGAGGCTTGCAGTCATATTAGGGGCCTACGTATGCGCACCAAATCCTGTCGGAATCCTGACGTTTGCGTTTTGATTTTATTTATGCCCGTGTGTGGGACATTCGGATTTTGCGTGGAAGCTAAGCCACGCTATAACGCGTGGTTTCATAGCACGACACGAAATCGCGCATTTTAACCTTTAAAAATTCATTGTTATTTCTCTTACCTGTGACTAGAATACACCTCCTCAAATACAGATACTGCAGGGAGGGGCAGGTGTGGAGGAGGGCGCAGAGGCCGGCGTCGGTCAGCGCGCCGCAGTCAGTCAGGTCTATGTACTCTAGGGGGGGGCACCGCGTGGCCAGCTTGGCCTCTAGCCACGCCCACTCGGGCCAGTCCACGTTGGGGCAGCCTAGAAGGAAATAGACAATACCGTTGAAAAAGAGGAAAAGCGCGTTACATTCACACGTAATCTTGTGCGAAGCCCTACACTAAACAACACTGATTGTCACGTACATTTGCGTGAAGACCTGACACCTCGCAGGGCAAAGTAATTTTGTTTTGTAACTGAAGTAAGCAAAATCAAGGGGCCGAAAATGTGAAAAGAACAGAACTCTATAATTTAAGGACTGAAACGCACTTCCAGTTACTTAGCATGCGGCCAATTCAGCTATCACTGGCTTTATTAGCCACAGACCACTCTTGCCAAAGTCGGTGGCGAATACCTCGGACTCTTTCTCGTGATTTATCATCCCTTCAAGTCTTAAAATCACCCTTCTGGGTTGCTTTCTAGCTACAAATGGTGATTAAATTCTCGACCCTCTGTTTTCCCCGTTATTTTTCTGTAAGAGCAAAACCTGTTAAATCCAGATGCCTCAAGTCAACCAGGTCGGTGAGTATCGGCGCCAGCGCTCTGCCGTCCATGCTGGTGGACCCCGTCACAGCTAGATGCGTAAGGTGCCTGAAGGTAGCCACTAGCAGCTGTGCTGCTGTCGCTGTTACCTGCAAGGGATACATGAAGATGAACATCAGCGCCAAGTCAACGGATAAGTATTATTGTTTTTATTGTTTAAAATTTAAAAATGTACGTAACTTTGATAATAAACAAAGTCATAGGTACATGACCGCAGTGGGAATCGAACCTGGGTCTCCCGCCTCCGAGTCCATTGTTCTACCTACTGGGCTACCACCGCTAACCGTGAAGGAAAACATCGTGAGGAAACCCGCGGCTTAGTTGGCTCCGCACGTCTTGAATCGTCTTTCCTATGGGCTAGGCAAACTAAGCTGTCAGGATGTTAGAGGTGCTGGGCAAGCCTAGTCCATCTAAAAAACAATGTCCCAGGCACTGTAGCGTCCGAGTGGTCCCTTCACCAATCTAGTGTGAGTGAAGGTGCTACTGGACGCTGTATAAATCATCTCAGTACGTGCAAAGGCCAAAGTTTCTTATAGTTTGAAAGAGTTTATAGAATATGATATTGAATAGTTTTTGAATAGTGTGTCAGATGTCGAAATGATTAGATATTATGTAGCTTTTTCGTTTTTAATATGATCTCGTACAGTCAAGGATTTTTGTTTTAAAATGTGATTATAAGATTTCTTACTCTTTCCATCATACGTATAAAAATATTATGTGAAGGATGGATGAGTGTGAGTACACCTGTTAAGGTAAGATTTGGTTATTCTATTTTAAGTAGCAACTGTTACTACAAAATGTAACCTATGTCTAAGCTCACAATAGATATTCTTGACTCTAATTAATTGACCACCGTAACGAGGTCGTCAGACCATCTGGTGGGGGCCTTCCCGCGCTGCGTCGTGCGATCCGCGGTCGCCAGGTCAGAACTTTTTCCCCCCAACGGCCATCAGTTTTCAGCCAATACGACTGAGCAATTCTTCGAGCTATATCAGTAACTCGCTTCAACTGAGCAATTCTTCGAGCTATATCGTTGACGACCTCGTGGCGCAGCGGTAGTGCATCTGCATACCATGCGAGAGGTCTGGGGTTCGAATCCCGGCTGGGGACAAAAAAATACCCCAGGTCTTGGATGCTTACATGTTTGTGATGTCGCTGTTTCTGGTTCCCACGACACAGGGTATCCTAGTGTGGGGCCAGAAGCAATGTATGTGCCTGTATGCAAATGTTTATGTTTATGTATATTTAACTCGGGTTCTTCTGCGGATCTCCTCATTCCTGATTCGATCACGCAGTGATCCTAACATAGCTCTCTCCATAGCTCGTTGGGCGACCTTAAGTCGTTAATCTAGCATAATCCCATCTAGCTGAATAAATATTATTGAATCCCATAGTTTGTATACCGGGTAAGAGGCTAGTCTGTCAAATTATATTTATTATCTTGGCACGTAGCGAGTCTATCGTAAACACTATGAATCAACTTGATAATTTGATGCATGCGGTTCACCGATTACCTACGTGCTTCAATTTGGTAGGAAATTATATACGTACTCTTAGAAATTAAACATAGAAGCCGGGAGTTGAATCCAGAACCTTACATGTGTGAAGCAACGGACGTAGCCACTGCCCTACCTGGGTTTTTGTTATTTATAGCTTGACAGTAGGTATCATCATCATCATCATCATTTGACGCCCACTGCAGGACATAGGCCTCCCTCATGGTTTTCTAACTATGAAGGGTTTTGCCATAATCGCCACTCTTGGCAGGCGAGTTAGCGATCGCAGTATGCGGTTGGAATCTCAGGAAGACGCTGCTGCCCGTCCCCTGGTAATTTATTTCCTATAGTCGCCTTCTACGACATCCACGGAAGGAAATGGAGTGACGCTATTCTTAATCCGGCGCCACGGACAGTAGGTATACAATTTTATTATGCTTCGCAGCTACAGAAAAGAAATAGTTATAATTGTCACGGTAGACAGACGCAGCACTGAAATACTTCACGGATGATTCCGTTTTAAAGTTCGGTTCCCAGGGCATAACTGGAACAATGACATGGGAAAACGCAAGCATTCCTTGCTAATCACACCGATTTGTTTTGTTCTGCTATTTGCACATTCCTGCTTTTTATTTATCATGTATTCAATGGTAAATTGAAAATATAATTTACCTCCTCTTTTTTACAACCTAGCTCTAGCACAGCTCACTGACGTACAATGGTGTGATTTCCTTATCGCTAAATATAAATAAATAACTTCCATATAACACAACTCAATCATTATATTATTTTTGTTGCACTAACCCGTGCTGAGAACCGTGCTGGCACGGTGAGCCAGAGGTCGCGGGTTCAAGTCCCGGCATGGGTGAAATTTTTAGCCTCTAAATAGGTTTTTTACAACTCAATCACTTGACCTGGTCCCAAACTAGGATTGCCGTTGCTATGGTAACCAGGCAAGGACATCACACACATGGAAATACTCCCAGACGGTGGGAATCGAATCCACGACACTTGACATGGCAATATAGCCCAGCAATTTTAGCACCATTTGACAGATTTATCTTATCCTAAATCAGGTAGAGTAATTTTTCGCATGTACCTATGTGTACCTATGTGCCTTTGTCCTATGTGTTTTGTCACGGTTGAATAACATAAAAGATTAGATCAGGGGTAACTGTGAACGAGTTGTTCAGAATTGCACTGAACAAGAAACCGTACAAACAGCTCACTGCCAAACTCCAGTGATAAAGAGACACTCATAGAAGAAAGTGAAAGTGAAACACATTTATTACCGAAAACATAAATTATATATTATAAAAACATGATATTACACATTTAACAAGTTTTTAATAAACGTTTTATAAAGGGTACCTACATAAGGGTTGGCAAATGGACCCATGGTCAGCGATAGAAGTTTTAACGTTGTTTCTTAGTCTACTAATGTTCATAGGAAAGATAATCTAGAAACATTAAAATACCTAGTACACAGTGTGCACAGTGTCTAGACCTCCCAATTATAAACCGTATAAAAAAATCTTAGACATTTTAAAACTGAGTCCTTATCGACTTCCAGGTGTCAGTTAGATTCCGGTAGTCTAAATATATAAAAATCTCGTGTCAGTCTTTGACAGTTTCGAACGTTTTGAAGTTTGTTATCGTACTCCTCCGAAAGGGCTTCACCGATTTTTATGCAATTTTTTGTGTATATTTGGTAGGTCTGAGAATAGGTAGTAGCCTAATCAATATGACAAAACAACGTTTGCCGGTCAGCTAGAGCACTCATATAAAACGTCATTTTCATTGAATTGTTACTTATTTATGTGTTATATGATAGCGTCTTCCTGAGATTCCAACTGCATACTGAGATCGCCAACCCGCCTGCCAAGCGTGGCGATTATGGCAAAACCCCTCATGGTTATGAAAACCACGAGGGAGGCCTGTACCCTGCAGTGGGCGTCAAATGGCTGATGATGGTTACTTATATTAAGTCGAGACATCAGAAATTTAGGATGCACGGATGTCAATTTTTCTCAGCAATTGCAAATCCTACAAAACTAATATGTAAGTTGCAAAAACACATTTGGTTGACCTTTATAACAGAGAAACAAATATCGCGCTAACCTCCTTTTAATCAGAGATTTTCATTTTTCAGGCACACGGAAACCTTCTAGGAAGTAATGGATTGAAAAAAACGTAACAAGGGACCCGATCATGAATCCATCATTGCATTGTAATACACTGTAACAGAACTAAGGCCCAGGTGCTTGGTCACCCGCAGGGCTATAATGATTGTAAGCCTGTGACCCTTAGAGATCCAGAAGAAAACTCACCACGCAATTCCGCGTCCTCCACTCCCTGACGTCACCAGCGCAGGGGCCGGCTCTAGCCCCGGCACACCTGGCGGCAATTTCGAGGACTCCGGCCGCCCGCACCCGCTTCCAGACCTCCGGCCGCGCCGTCAGCCGCGAGACCAGCCGCGCCCACCGCCGGCAGACCCGCGACATGCGGCATAGGTCGGACACCTGGAAATTGCAAACGGAAGATTTGAATCTTTGTACACGTGATTTCATTCATTCATCATTATCATTAGCCATTTGACGCCCACTGCAGGACATAGGCCTCCTTCGTGGTTTTCATAACCATGAGGGGTTTTGCCATAATCGCCACGCTTGGCAGGTGGGTTGGCGATCGCAGTATGCGGTTAGGATCTCAGGAAGACGTTGCTGCCCGTCTCCTGGTAATTGATTTCCGTAGTCGCCTTCTACGACATCCACGGAAGGAAATGGAGTGACGCTATTCTTAATCCGGCGCCACACGGACGTGTTCATTCATTTCATTCATTATCTGTATATTATCTGAGAGAGGGCTGTGCCCTACAGTGGGACGTATATAGGCTGCTTATGCTGTAAAATCAATTCAGGATGTTTGACCAGGGTTTCACTTGGAATTATTATATTACCGAATAGGCTGTGCCCTACAGTGGGACGTATATAGGCTGCTTATGCTGTAAAATCAATTCAGGATGTTTGACCAGGGTTTCACTTGGAATTATTATATTACCGAATAGGTAATTATCCATTTATTACCTGACTGGCAGTGCCCACGACTGCGTTCGCGCGGTAAACGCATTAGTCTATGGCTATGTCCCCTGAAGATCCATTCTAAATACTGGTGGAAGAACTGTTTAAATCGGTTAATTACTTTTGGAGACTACCCATTACATACAAACTTACAAACATGTAGACTTACAAACTTTTCCTCTTTATAATATTAGTGTAGATATGCGGCATTCAATGGATGAGGTGTTTACCTACATAGCAAAAAAATTATAGTATCCTAAGCCAGATTACTTCACCTTGACCACGGCAGTTCGCAATCGGCCAACGTATGATAGCGGTGCTTGGTCCAGAGTCTAGTATTGGCTTAGCTCCCTAATCAGTTCCTCAACAGATGTCTAACTGTATATTAGATTTCTGTGCAATTTCATTTTTCCTTTTTCCTTGTTATCGAGCGAATGTGGGTTAAAGAGCTGGTAAGGGACGACCCAGGCGGACATACTTCGACCAAATAGGGAATGTATTAGCAAAGGGCAAGGTAAAAAGTACTCGAAACCGGCGTGCGTGCATGCAACGCCTAATGAATGTTGAGGAAGCGAAAGTGATCTGTCAGGTTCGTGGCAAGTGGTAGTCCCTGGTCTCTGCCTAGGTACCCCTCTGGGATACAGGCGTGAGTTTATATATGTATTTATGTTCCTTTTCGTGTACAATAGAGTGTTTCTTATCTATCTATGTGACCTGACCAGGACTATCTGTCATACTTCAGATCGTTAATCATAGAAAACGATTATTTCTCCGTCAAGCTCTACATCCACAAAACACCTTATCTACAAAAACGATAGTACCCTGACACGCAGCCGAGCCTGCAACGCGGCGGCCTGCAGTCGGTCAGCGTTTGGAACTGGAACAAGCTAATTTCCGCGCTCAACGCCTCAGCAGCAGATGTACCTAGCTCACTCCCACATCCTATAACTAATCTTAGGCAACGAGCCTTCTTCGCTCAAGTCATCGTCTTTACCACAGAACAGAGAAAATAAGTTAGAATTGCCCTAGCGCGTATTTTGTACGGGAACCGCTGTCGCCGCTTCACCCCCCACCGTTCTTTAATAACTGCTTCTTCACTAATGTAAGCAATACGCACGCAGGCTTATACATGTGTGCGTGAGTCGGAGGCCGCGAAACGAAGCGTTGCAATTGGCCAATGCAGTTCACACCAACGCAACTTTTGATGTGTGCATGCGCCTGTTCGTACAAGCAAAGCAATAGGGATTGACAAAAAGTTAAAAGATATCGATATTATTAACTTTGTTTGGCGAAGCTTTTTGCGAATGAATGTAATTTTAAAATTTTGATATTTTGTGTGTAATTATTGATTGTTGCATGTACTGGTGTGTCTCTACTCTTCTTTAGCGCTTAATTCTATCAGATTAGGTTTCATTATTTACTTATGGCAATGTTATCGTAAATACTTGTGGCAAGGGTGTCAGAAGTGGTTAAATGGGGAACTCGCCTCAAACTCATAAACCGCAAAAGTCATAAAACAAAATTTCGGCGTATTGTAGGTTTCAGAATGTGCAAACAAATTTACATTTTAACGTCGGCCTATTTTTTTTTCTTTTTTTTTTGTTTATTTCCTGTTGTGTTATTTCGCTTTGTGTGTGTGACTGTAGTTGCAAATAAATGTAATTATAATAAAAAATTAAAAGGAAAAAATCCGAAATCCGTAAATTAGTACACAAAAAAATATCTTGGAAACTAGATTCCTGCAATGGACGAACCATTTACATACCTACAAGTCTGTACTGAACCCTCGGTGCGCGATATTGACTCGCACTTCTAAGTTTCTCGGTTTCTAAGAGCAATGAAATATTCCGTAATAACAAAGTTGAACAATATCGACACCACGACAAACTGACCCAACACTATCGATAAGTTATTCCCTTCGCTACTCTTTCTGGGGAGTACCACGGAATATTGTGAAGTCAATCGTTCACGCAGACACACATGCTTTGCATTCCTCTTCGCGTACATAATACGTTGGCGCAGCAATTATTTGCGTACAACACCGGCAATGTATACTTCATCTTGCGATATTTTTCACTATTGCTGGAAAACATACTCTTTTCAATATTTTCGATCAAATCACTCAAAATAAAGGTTTAATTTACGTACCGATGAAAAGAAATTCCTCCATTAGTCTGACTAACGTCTCTGCTTCGAGCTCTGTAGGTGATAATTGCGCACGATGGCATTTTTACCCTTTTTTTAACAGTTTTTCTTCAGTAACATGCTCGGTAAGACTACGCGGCCGACTGGGTATGTTTTTGTAAAATATGATCATTTGTACAAGTTCGTGGCACGCGCGCCCCGCTCACATGCGCTTTCTACCTTATTCCTGTGTTCTGTGGTCTTTACCTCCAAAAACGACAATATCCTGAGCCAGAGCGCATCGCTGAGCGTGTTGTCGCGTCTGCGACGCGGCGGGCCGCAGTCTGCCAAAGTGTGGTAGCCCTGGTCTAGGCTGAGCTCGCTGAGCTCTGCCGTCAGCGACAGCGCCGGCTCGGGGGGCGGGGGCGGCCGCCGGCGCACCCCTGAGCATGTGGGCCCAGAGCAGCTGCCGCTCGACATGGTGGGCCTGGAAAGATAAGGACGCTGTCAGAAGACATGACATCAAAACTTAAAATAACCCTAAAAAGATGTAATTTCAAATGGAATCAGCAGTCAAAAGGATTAAGGACAAGATAATCTGCTAAATGCTTGAATGGCAGATTATTTACTCCTAAATCCATTCGATTGTCCTGTCGATTGTATAATGACGTTATAATGATTGGACAATTGACAGAAAATCGATCTTTACATTTTTGTTGTTGGAGTCACCTGTAGGCGACTTTAACCGAGTATCGTTCACGCGTGCAAAGAAGGAAGTGTCACTTTGTATTGTATTTAAAGATTTTATTAAAGGAGAAAATAACAAATAGGTTGACAGACTTGCAACTTGCCGGTGCAACCCAACCGGTGATGAGTGGAAATCACATCGCGATGCGCGCATTTGCTATTGTTACGGGTGCGGTTGATTTCGGGTCGGTCAGTATTGCCACTATGACGATACCTACTTGGCTTAATAGCCGTGCCAACTTCAGTAAATATCCATGCGTTCTATTAACCATTAGGGCTGAGCGACCACCATTGCGTTTCCTACCGAAAGGTTCATGTGTCCACCAAAGTGTACACAATCAGCTTATACTTGTAGACAGAGGAAATGTAAATACGTCTCCTGAATATGGATAAAGCCAAGACTTTAATAATGGAATCAATTTCAATGGAACCTATTCAGTGGTTACCAGTTTTAATTTAGAATTCATCTCTCTACAGCATAGTGTGGCTTTGCACCACCAACGTGTCCATTGACGATGAAATTATGTGATGAAATCACACTTCAGCTCTGGACACGGTGTTACGCAGGCGTTGATAATAATATGATAGTTGTTTACCTATCTGCAAGAACGTTTTCCTTGCCTATCTGGGACCATCCTAACGTACACAGCACATTAACATTTTTTCGGTAATGCATTCCAGTCGGACAAAAAGCGTGTTAGGACATTTGCAACCGCATAATTTTTAATGAGGAGATCCGTAGACGAACGAAAGTCGTCGACATAGCCCAGCGGATTAGTAAGTTGAAGTGGCAGTGGGCGGGGCACATAGCACGCGGAACTGATGGCCGAAAGGTTCTCGAATGGAGACCACATATCGGCAAGCACAGCGTGGGATGAAAAGCCACAAGATGGACAGATGACCTCATTCAAGTGGCAGGAAGACGCTGGATGCAAGCCGCTTCATACCGGTCTTTTTGGAAATCCATGGAGGATGCCTATGTTCAGCAGTGGACTTGATGAATCGAATGATGACGATGATGATGAATTTTTAACATTATTTTATGAGTATTCCACATGAGCAACTGTTTCATCGGCACAACGACTATGTTGATAAGAATCGCTAATTGGTTCTGACTGAGACATCGTTTCGATGGGGCAAGTATCCCCGCACCCAACATCAAGAAAATTACACACTTCGGATTGAAAACCCGTAATGAATGACTGTATTGATGATTTATTTGACTATTGTATATCCAATCGACCAATCAAACTTGGCGCTTGATTCCTTTAAACGTGGGTGTTATTTGTAAGAAGATAAAGGTGTTTTTGCTTATGGACAAGTGTCTTGTCAAGTCGGAGGACAAAACGGTACAGCGATGTAGGTCAACAGACCTCTTGAGATATGGAATGTGACACCTAAGTGCCGATGCTTCAATACCGTGATTCAATGAGAAGTCTATAAACGTTTGTACACTGTAGGGGAAAAGTGAATCTCCATTCTCCGAGGTTCCTTCTATTCGTTACTCCAGTAACCAATGTACACGTGAGGCGACCACCGACATAAAAATAACAAGGTTGATTTGTTGACTAACAGGGCTGCGTTTCATAAAACTACAATTCATAGTTTATTATGAGAATTCAATGTAAATTGCATAGCAGAGTCTTCCTGCCTGTTAATCTGTGGATTAATCGACTTTACTATTATTTTAAAATTCTTAATTGCATTTAAACACATAGTTTTGCACATAGGCGAGATTAATGCTACTTAGCATTATCTACCAGCTAACCTAAGTTTTGGAAGAAAACGTTAACAGGTAGTGCAACTTAGAATATAAAATAAACTAATTACTTATTTCGATCTAGATATTTAAAAAAACATACAGAGGGGAAACATTATACAAATACTTCATTATAAAAAAATAATACATAATACAATAAATAAATACATAATACAATCAAATTTACTAATGATAATGTGATGTCTACATGTGAATACTACTCATAATACATACATACATACATAAACTCACGCCTGTATCCCAGAGGTGTAGACAGATGCCAGGGACTGCCACTCACGCATAATAAATTAAGATAATTATTGGAGACTTAGGTAGTGACTGTAAACTTTGCCTTTGGATATTTCAAGCGATGGGACCTGTCGGATGTGTAGAGGCAACTATTCCACAGGCGAATTGCTGTTAAAGTGAAAGAGCTTGAGACCAGCCGTATTATGCTCGGGGGTACGGTCGCACAAGGCAAACTTCACTGAGGAGGAACTCGAAACGTCCTCTGAGATACTCGTAAGAGGGGGAGCAGGGGTTGTTAAGAATACCACGCAGTATGTCGAGAATGTGAGCATTCTTGCGGGAACAAATGTTGAGCCACTTCAAGTAACCACTTTGGAATGTACATTGAATTTTCATAGTAAATCATGCATTTTAGTTCTGTAAGATAGGCCCCAGGTATGCAGATATTGTAGTTTTATGAAATAGGGCACAGGGCTACGTTTCATAACACTACAATTTATAGTTTATTTTGAAATGGGACCCAGAACCAACAGAACTCGTTTGTAGGATTTTTACGAGTGATAGTCCAAAGAAGGTTCCGTCCTTCTGAGGATTCCAACGTCAGCAAGCCCTCCAACTTTTTAGCTTAATTTAAGCGCAATACAGACAGTTTTTGATCATTGAGTTTATTAGAGATTATTTGAGTGCGTTAGTTAAGATCCCAATAAAATATTTGGTTCCCTACGCATTTCACCATGACATTCTGTTTTCCCTCATACTACCCCATCTATCTTCCTGGCTAATTAACTGTGTGATCTATCTGTAACTCGCATCACCTTCGCATTCGCCTGCTTCATACGAATTGCAGCCCCATACGGCAAAGGGAACGAAGCTTCATAAGGGGTCACCCTTTGTCTGTTGTGGGACTTGTGGTGTTCAGTTACTCGGCTTCCCTATATTGGTTTGTTCCTTTATCGACTCAGGGGTCGCGGGCGCTTCTACGTTAGTCCTTCACTGTACGGAGTTGTCCGATTTCACCAACTCTGAACTGTAAATACACATTTTCACAGTTTGGAATCGTTAAATAGGTTACTCCGATAGAGTGGACAGTTACGTGATTGAAGGGCCCATGAGCGATAGCAACAAACGTCGTGTGAGAAAACGACAAAACTTTTTACCATTATATACCTTACTACTGCCCAGAACCGTATCTTATCCTATGTTAATATTAACTTATGTAGGACTTGTTTTTACAGGCTTTCCTGTCTATTTACGTGGCCTTAAGTAAATATTTAATTTCTTCTTTCTTCTAAACGCGTCGCTGGGAATGAAAAACGTACTTCTATTCACATGAACCACACGTGTTAATATCAATTTACCTATCGGCTCTTAACTTCAGTTATTAACTTTTTATTTCAGCTTAAACCTAGGCCTAAATCTGGTCCTAAGCAGTATAAAATGTGCAAACCCACACCTAATCCTAGTTTAGTGTCGCACGAGCTCGCTGGCGCCAACTCAAGGCGCCGACCACCAGCTCTACCCAACCCACCAGTGTTACCAGGTACTCGGTAATTAGCGTAGAATTACGATATTTTTGGCTAATATAATCTACGGTAATACCGTCTAAATTACCGTAGACCAAATAAATTAAGATTTAGTAATATGGATGCCTAATTCGGAATATGAAATAAAATTTTAAATAGTGTGTCATTCATTAAATATGAGCAGTGACAATGTCGTTACGACGACACAATATAGAAAGTCATCTTCTAATATTACGAAAACTCTGGACGTAATTAAGTATTATGCCTATAATCAAAGCAAAGAAAAACGATACTCAGGACAAAACAGCAAAGAGCCTTTCATTATAGAATCAAAAGGAACTATATGGTTTTCGTGTATTTATCGTGTTTCAATATACTGACAACTAACTAACGTACGATCTGTTCTCTGCATCATCATGTTTTTTTTTTCAAAGGTAACCGTGCTTGCGATATGAACGGCTTCAGAGCCGAACTCTGAACTTCAACACGTCCCAAAGAACCTAATTGAAACTTTCAGGCTTACTTTCAGTTTTTAGGAAATTTCAACACGCAATGTCTTCAAAATATCGTGATCTCCAACAAGCGTAGCGCATTTACGCTCCATGCCATAAGCACGCTGAAAGCCATTGCAAAATTTTTGGATATTTTAGTAATAAAAAAAATCCAACCAAATTTTGTAGACAAAGTACTTTTATTTTGGTGCTCAGAATACGTAGCTATCGATTTGGGAGTCAGTTTTTGAAAATCCTGTATTGAGCATTTTCTTGTTTATTTTTAAAGGTTATTTTGACAGAAACTGGTCTGCACGGAGGTTCATAATTGTATATGGTAACACTTCTACCCACATACCGCCCTTGGCGTGCCATAGTTTGACACTCATTTGAGCTAAACAAGTTTAATGCTCCATGCTAGGCTTGGGACAGGCCTTTTAAACTTGGAAGAATTCTTATGGCATTTATGAGTAAGTGGGAAGGCAATGGAATAACATTACTTGTCTGTTTGTAGGTATTTGATGTTATTGGCTTAGGAATTTGTCTGCTGTGAGGTTTAGATCAACCAATGGATATGCGTCCGTGACGGAACAAACATTTCGTGAAAACGCATTTTTCCCTTTTTTATAGATGTACGGGGTATTGAAGGAACGTCCGGTAGAACTTTGGGTTTTTGGATAACTTTTGAACAAACAATACAAATAATTTGTCTATAGGATGAACTCTGAAATCGCGAAAAATTTCAGCTATTCTTTACCTGGTTTGGGGAATGTTTGAAATGTGATAACAGTGGTAGATAAACCTTGTTGTAGTTTTTGCCTGCTGGTGGGTTTAATTATTAAAGTTTACTTTGTGCTTATATGAAAAATAAATAATAAAATACAGCTGATATTGTTTTGCTATTTCGTTGTTGGTCCCATAGAAAAGTTGTTTGTATTGATGAATAGAATAACCAAGTAGGCAGAATATTATTAAGTTATACTTAAAAGAATTCACGTACATTTAGGGGTATGACGCTCGAGATATGTCAGCATAAAATTGTTATAAAAAAATTAATTTCGTAGAAGGGCGGATGTTTTTTTTGTTTATTGATGTTTTTTTTTTGTTTGGCGACCTCGTGGCGCAGCGGTAGTGCATCTGCATACTATGCGAGAGGTCCCGGGTTCGAATCCCGGCTGGGGACAAAAAAAAACCCCAGGTCTTGGATGTTTACATGTTTGTGATGTCGTTGTTTCTGGTTCCCACGACACAGGGTATCCTAGTGTGGGGCCAGAAGCAATGTATGTGCCTGTATGTAAATGTTTATGTTTATATTTAAGTTTATGAAATGTACAGAAATGACGGATGTCAGTTGGAAGGTAACTGCACTCATCAGATGGAATTATCTCATCGCTCAACCGCAGACGGGCGTTCCAAGACAATTTACTTACCCGTTCTACAAACTTAAAGAACATTTATCTAAATAACTTTAAAAGCGCCGCAGGGAATATTTTCGCCTAGTCTTTTTTCCTCTAGCCTCGAGTTATTATTGCAAAGGTAATAAGCCGACCTTCAACTAATTGAGTGCCGGGAAACGTAATTTCTACTTCCACAATGACCTTCAGCTATGAAGGGAATAGACGGGCGGAACCACTTTCACCAGTTAAATTATTACGATCCTTAAAGCTGGGTTTAGTAGATTTCAAAATAGCTTGAAAGCCAGGCCCAATTTAATTCATCAGCCCACATTGATTGATTGAACATTCTCTATTGCACTATAAAACAAGCTTGTACTTGTACAATGATGACCTCTATACCTACTCGTTCGTATTTTTTGCTAGCTGACCTTACCGATATTCACGATTAGACATCATCATCATCAGCCATTTGATGCCCACTGCAGGACATAGGCAACCTTTGTGGTGTTCATAACCATGAGGGATTTTGCCATAATCGCCATGCTTGGCAGGCGGGTTGGCGATCGCAGTATGCGGTTGGAATCTCAGGGAGACGCCGCTGCCCATCTCCTGGTAATTGATTTCCTTAGTCGCCTTCTACGACATCCACGGAAGGAAATGGAGTAACGCTATCCTTAATCCGGCGCCACACGGATTGGACATAGGCCTCCCGAAATAATTTGAATGATTTTAATTAATTCATACTAATTTTGATTGTTTTTAGAGTAATCTAATAAATTTATATACAGGCGACTGCTTCATTTAATAGAAATTTATTCACAATCACAAAACATATCTAGGTATCTAAAATATGTTTTATTCTAACGTCGTTGAGTAAACCCGTATTAATATTTTTTGCTGGATAGTAAGTCCTTAACTTTAATATGATGGACGATAACAGTAATGTACGAAAATATATTTTATTAATAATAACATATAAGAGTAGGGATGTTTCAAATCTCAAAGTGGTTCGGAATAGAAAAATATATTAACCTAAACCAACATTTAAATTAAAAATTATCAATATTACTGTTAGCCACACACAAGTGCCTTCATCTAGAGTGGGATGATATATTCATCAATATTTTCTCTGATCATATGAACTGAGTAGCCTAGGTTTAAATATTTTAAGCTCATGTCAGTGCAAGTAAGCCGCAGTCAAGCAGTGCAATATTTTATAGAGCAGGGCATTAAAATTCGCAAGAGCCTGAGCTATATATCAACGTCCCACCTTTACGGCTATGCGTATCTTTTGAGATAGCTTCACTATTAACCAATATAGCTACGTCGGCATGAAGAAGGTTATGCAAAATAGCTTCGATCGACTCAGAACTTGAATCAAGAATCACCTATATATGGTGACTAATAATTTTTTGACATTTTTGACATCTTCATCCATTGATCAATATCTATTGCAGTAAAACCGAATTCGTTAGCAACATTTCTGACATTCTAACTTAGATCTAGAAATGGGTCAAGTTTATTATAAACTTTTATTTTATTATAAAAGGCAAGTCAAACAAAAAAAAATTGTTATCAACAATGTTATGTTATGTTAACGCAAAAAGTTCTAAATACAGAAAAAACCCTAATTGTTTTTAGGGTTCCGTACCCAAAGGGTAAGGGACTCCGCTGTCCGTCCGTCCCTTCGTCCGTTCGTCTGTCACCAGACTGTATCTCATGAACCGTGATAGTTAGACAGTTAAAATTTTCACAGATGATGTATTTCTGTAGCCGCTATAACATCAAATTCTAAAAACCGACCAATTGCGAGTGTACGGAGTGACACTCGTACTATTAGCTATACAACATTAGACACAAAGTTCGAGAAAAAACTGCAAAAAGTCACGTTTGTTCATCAAAACACCCTTTGGGTACGGAACCCTGAAATAAGATATTTTTTCTTTTTCTCCGTAGCGCTGGTATTACTCCCTGGAGCCCCTTAATACTAAAACGGCCAATTCTGAAACATATAAATTGTCATAAATACCTAGCAACTACTTTTGTACTAAGACAAATTAAAGTTCCTAGTTGTTTTACGATATTTCTGCCTTATATTGGTGATGTTTGACAACGCAGTTCTTTATCCCCACTCTTACCACGACGTAAATATCGCAAATATTCACGTCAATAAAGCCGCGTTTTCACGATCTTAGAACGCTCAGAACGAGTGAGCTTTTTCAGCATTTATCAACTGGTCTATTATTTAGTATTAAGTATTTTTTAGCAATTTCTCCATTTTTAGAGCCATTTGTGATTTTATTATACTTCATTTCATTCATTTGCTTCTTAGCTAAATAGCTTACAGAGGAAGCCTAAAAATATCAGATGTTAAACAGATGTTCTTTAATTAAAAAAAATATACTATACTAATTATGCTATATGTACTTTATAGCGGTGGTAGCCCAGTGGATAGAACAATGGACTCGGAAACGGGAGACCCAGGTTCGATTCCCAGTGCGGGCATATACCTATGACTTTGTTTATATTCAAAGTTACGTATATCTGCGAATTTGTAGTAGCAATACTACACGCTAATGTGAAGGAAAATATCGTGAGGAAACCCGCGGCTTGGATGGCTATTGAGTTGCCTTTCCTGTGGGCTAGGCCGACTAAGCTGTCAGGATGGTAGAGGTGCTGGGCAAACCTACTCCAACTAAAATACAATGGACCAGGCGCTGCAGCGTCTGAATGGTCTCGTAACCCATGTAGTGTAAGTGAAGGAGCCACTGGATGGTGCATAAATCATCTCATTACGTAGATATAAAGGCCTTTTTTTATACTCTATTGCACACGTAAAAGACATGCAGAAAACACATATTACAAAATAAAAAATTGTACAATAAGTCTAAGTGAGCTTATTTCAGTAGAAATCTCTTCCAGCCAGCCCTTGATCATACCAGGTTAACAAAATACTGATTTGAAGCCAAACAAACTACGGAAATGAAATTACGTGTTCCACTCCACTTTACAATAGAAAAAAAATAAATTTATCATTATTTTAATTATCTCGTAAAATTGTTTTAACTTTCTATATTTTGTTAGAAAACGTAGAAATGGAAACACAAATATAAGTTTCGTATTATTAGAGTAACTTAATTTTTCATATTTTTTGAGAGTTGAGACTGCGACTGGTAAAACTTTTTGGGAGTTTTTCTATGATCATGGATGGTGTCGCGAACTCCTTGCGGTTTCCTAGGTTTTTTAAAAAACCACAGATGGTATAAAACAATATTACTCCAACATACAAGGTATCGGGATTTTATTACACCTCCTATTAAATAAATAAAACGAATTGAATATTTTTTTAAGCCATGAATTTCACTATTTCAAATCCTGTTTTCCAGCAACTTGCCTTTACCTACGAAGAGATAAATTAATTCTTACTGTGACTTTGCCAATCTAATTGCTGGCAACACATTGCCGCGAGTTAAAAGCTCTTGGCACAACACCATTTTGTGAATTATGTTACGTAGCCTATAGTTATCTCGCCATTTGAGGATTCATCTGGTGGCCTCTATTATCTAGCTCGTAGTATATGCATAGAAGTCACCTGAAGCTGGCTGTTTGGGAACATTATGCATGGATTTGTGATCTATTGTGGATATAAGACATGGCGACACAACGGCGCCGTTTGATTTAACTTAGCTTATGAACGCACCTTCGTTTTTGGGGCCACAAAATATGCGGATAATGATGCATACGCGTACAGCCCTGAGCACATCAATGTGCTATCACACGCGTTACGGGGTACCTTGCAGCTAAAATGTAAAGGTCGAGAAGCTGTGGACTGTACATACACAAGACATACAACGCATCTTAGGGTACTAGATACACAAACAGTCGTCAGCACATCAATGTGCGCTAATCACACGCGTTACGGGCGACCCTGCAACTGAAATGTAAAGATCAAGCAGCTGTCGACTGTACATACATAAGACATGCAACGCGTCTTAGGGTACTTGATTTGTAAATTTTATGGGGTAATTATTCTACCTATTAATTACGGTTTAGAGTTAGTTAGACCTGAGATTTCCGCACTTAGCTTTATAGTTGGGCCATTGTACGTATGTAAATACCTCAGATACTAGGGTTTACCCTTAGGGTTCACCGTTAGCGAGTGGTATTGCTAGTACAACTTCACAAATGTACGTAATTTAGAAAACGAAGTCTTTATATAACAGGTTTTGGTTCAGGTTGAGGTTTTTATATAACACACGATATTGATAAAGTAATTCTCCTGGCCACCAGCCGAAACAACGCTGCCCACTCGTTGCCCTTGCAGATATATCTACTTGTACAGCCAGCAGCAGTCAAAGCTGCCCTATAATAGCTTCTATATTGAATTGCATAAGTGCCAGTTTCAAACAAAAAGAGGAGTGTCGTGATTTCGCCGAGAGTTGGTAGGCACTCTAGGTACTGGCGACGAAATTCATTTCGGTTTCTTGACAAATTCTAGACATTGCTGACTAATATTTCTAACATTTCTAACTCCGTTAATATTTGAAGCGTATTAATCCGCCTATGAGCTGACCATAGGAAGCAAAATCGTGGGGACTAAAATTCAATTCTCTTCGTAGCAGTTTCAGTGGTAGATCCAATCCATACTAATATTATAAACGCGAAAGTTTCTATGTATGGATGGATGTTTGTTACTCTTTCACGCAAAAACCGCTGAACGGATCCGGATGAAATTTTGCACAGACATAGATTATAGTCTGGATTAGCATATAGGCTATTTTTTATCCCGGAAAAATATACATCCAAATTACCACGCGAACGTAGTCGCGGGCAACAGCTAGTTGGTTATATGGGTGTACCAGTTGCCTTAAATTCTGATTGGTTTTGGAGCTGGTTCGATTTTCGGCATAAATTTATGATATTATCTCTAAGGTATGTATAGGTACAGTAATATATTTTCCATCATCATAAGCAGCCTGTATACGTCCCACTGTGGCACAGGCCTTCTCTCAGAGAGAGAGTATGGGCTTCATCACCACGCGTGCCCACCGCGGATTGGCGATTTCAAGCGCTGAGGTAGGTATGTGAATGGCTCAGACACTCAGGTTTCCTCACGATGTTTTCTTTAACCGTTAGCGAGTGGTATTGCTACTATAACTTCACAAATGTACATAACTTAGAGAACAAAGTCATAGGTACATGCCCGAACTGGGAATCGTACCTGGGTCTCTCGCTTCCAATGTTCTACCCACTAGGCTACCACCGCTCACAACGGAACGTACCCATACTACGTGACCCGTTTAGAGGGGGATGGGGGGTCTTCAAAATACCACGCTGGGTCACAGAGACGGGTGGGGGACTTAGGTCTTCGTCACGTAGGTAATCAATATCGGGAAAGTTCGCGATTTTCGAGCTGTATTCAAATTATGACGCGCAGCGTTCAGCGCTTTTGACTCACAGCCACAACACATATACCGGGACGCCAGCTGATTAAAAACTGACGGTTTTCATACATGATTATATTATTTTTGTTGCACTAACCCGTGCTGAGGACAATTTTAAGAACCTATTTCGAGGCTAAAAATTCCACTCGCATAGCACAATAAGTCCCATACAAATCCGTGCGCTCGAAGAACCCAGCCTTAAGCTATCTTACTTCTCGAATTTCACCACAAACTTAAGTTAGTTTATGTCTACACAGAGACAAAGAACTATAAACCGTGGAGGTAACAATGCCTTGCGTGCGGTTGGCAGCCAAATGAGTTCGAGTGAGAAACAGCACGTTCCGGGTACCCAATCCTAGTTTGCACTAGCCGTGTTTAGATCGTGAATCAAATTACGAACGTTACTACATTATAGAATGATAGTTAATAACTTCCAGTGGTCCTGGTCGCAAACTAGGATACCCTATACTATGGACATCACAAACATGGAAATGCACCGAGACTGAGGCCATTTTTACAAACATACGGCGCCCCCCAGTGCGAATTGAACCCACAACCTCCGGCATGGTAAGCAGACGTGATACCGCTAGACCAACGATGCAGTGGTAAAACAACACTTTCATTCATACACTACATATTGTTCTATTCATATTTATATTCGTTGATAGACCGGGCATCTCCTAACACAGGTTTTTAGGGTTCCTTAGTCAACAAAAAACCCATATAGTTTCGCGATGTCCGTCCGTCTGTCTGTCTGTCTGTCCGCGGCTTAGCACAGAGACAAGTACTAGAAAGCTAAAATTTGGCATAGATATACATACATATTCATCACGCCGACGAAACGGTAGAATAAAAACTTTAAAAAACCTTTTCTTAGCGCACATCCCCTAAACCTAAATTACGGATGCAATTTTTTTTTCGCCTGTTCTATTGTGTGGGGTATCGTCGCA
Source organism: Yponomeuta malinellus (assembly GCA_947308005.1). Classification (NCBI taxonomy): domain Eukaryota; kingdom Metazoa; phylum Arthropoda; class Insecta; order Lepidoptera; family Yponomeutidae; genus Yponomeuta; species Yponomeuta malinellus. Next base: position 13,990,353 of record OX371012.1, read on the forward strand.
TTGGTCGTTTAAAAATATTACGAGGGTTGGAAAACCATTTTCGATGTAGGGATACGTTTGTGAAATATTAATCTTTAAAGCGCAATTTTTTGTTAGAGTAGGGCATGCCCACCCGTTAATGAAACGTGAGCCGACGAGCTTAATTAGAGTAATAATAATAATTAGAATCCTGACCGTTAGCGAGGGAATCAAAAGAGCACAAGGTAAAAATCATTGCGCTCGAGTGCAACACATAACTTTTCATCCCCCCTTAGCGAGGAAATTACTAAAATGCAAAAAAACACAAAGCAGGTTCCGAGTCTGAGTTTTACCAAATTAATAGTTATTTGTTTCAAAGTTAATTTTTGGCGCGAGTACCTTGTATTGAAACCTGAGCAAGCGAAGGATTCTAGGATTGAGCCACGAGCGAAGCGAGTGGTTCAAATATAGAATCCTGAGTGTAGCGAGGGTTTCAAAGGTACGAGACGCTAAATAACTTTGCTGCCGAGCGCAACACACAACTTTTCAACTCACTAAAGCGAGGAAAATGTTAGGTGCAAGAAAAACAGTTTTAATAAATATTAAATTACTGTTTATTTATTTCAAAAATTAAAAGTAAAATTACTACAATTGGTAATATTGAAAGTTATTTTTTTTTTAAATCAAATTTTCTTGCCGGCCAGTGCGATTCTTTAAATGAGGCTGGCGCATGACATGAAATAAGTATTTGCATTTCAATCATCAATGGACTGGCTGCAGAGAATATAAACTATTACGAAACCAATGAGGTTCTATATATATGTAATTTATTGTACGAAACCTTTATTGAATAAAAATATTCGAATTTTAAAAACACTTTCCACGCTAGCGGATAAAGTATGATTTTCCACGCAGATTTCGAATGATAAACAGAGCTTTTACGAGCTAGTGAGGTGAAAAAAAAAATGTGTGATGAATTCGGCACCATGGAGGTAGAAGTAAATAGGTTTATTGTTTAATGTTTTGAATTTACAAACTTCGTGCAGACCATGTTCTAAATTCAATTTACTTTATCCTCTAGCGGATAAAAACTGCTTTTGCACTCAGATATCGAAGAACAAAAATACGCTTTTCGAGATGGGGGGATGAAAAAATCTTTGCACTCGGGTGCAACACCTCATCATCCCACCTCAGCCTGGAAATGACTTAATGCAAAAAAACATAAAGGAGGTTCCGAGTCTGAGTTTATAACAAATTTAAAAAAGTAGTATAATAAATTCGGCACCATGAAGGTAGAAGTAAACAGGTTTAACGATGTTTTGAATTTACGAATTTTGTGCACTGGATGTTCTAAATTCAATTTACTTTTTCCTCTAGCGGATAAAAACGGCTTTTGCACTCAGATATCGAAGAGCAAAAATACTCCTTCCGAGATGGGGGGATGAAAACGATATTAATAAATCTTTCGTTTCTTTTCAATGAAGCGTTTGGCGCACGGCTAGTTTGCACGCACGCGTGTATCCCGTGTAGTTTGCATGAAACCGTGGTAGCACCGTCGGTAGAAGCTTGCCTCATATTCGAGAGGTCGTAGGTTTGAACCCAACCAAAGACTTTGTTTTGTAAGTTACAAACATTTGTTAATTTGAGGTCAGTGATAGTGAAAAACATAGATTTGCGCTCATGTCATTTGTGAAGACTCATCGAGAGGACTGGGGCCGTTTTTTGTAGGAAGAAATACTTCTGTGGTTTTTTATTCGTACTTTGTAGCAGGTGTGAAAGAAAACGTAGTGACGAAACTTGATTTTATCTTACCTCAGCGCTTAAAATTGCCAAACCACTGTGAGAACGCGTGGTGATTAAGCCAGTACACTCTCTCTCTCTCTCTCTCTCTCTCTCTCTCTGAGAGAAGTCCTACCCCTATATTACGCGCAGCAAATCCTGAGCGATTCCAATCTACCTGTCAAATTAGTACGGAAGTTGACAGTTAGACGATTGGAATCGCTCAAGATTTGGTGCGCATAATAAGGCCCCATGAGATAATTTATACAGCGTCCAGTAGCACCATCACTCACACTAGATGGGTGAAGGGACTACTCGGACGCTGCAGTGCCTGGGACATTGTTTTTTAGATGGCGTAGGCTTGCTCAGAACTTATACGATCCTGACAGCTGAGTCGGCCTAGCCCACAGGTAAGACAGGTCAAAACGTGCGGAGCCAACCAGGCCGCGGGTTTCCTCACGATGTTTTCATTCACAGTTAGCGAGTGGTATTGCTACTAAAGAGCCCTGTAGCGCGACGTATATAGTCTGGCTTATTTATTACGGACGCGTGGATACATTGAACTCGCCTCCAATAACAGTACATAAACCCACGGCTATGTAAGAAGGAAATCTGCCTGGTAGATTAGGCATAGTCCAGGGTTTGCCACTTGAGAGTTGAGATAACTATTTCTCTTTTGTATTTTTAGACTTTACTCAGTTTCCTTCGTTACCGTTAGGTAACATTTTGCTTCGCAGACGGCGAGTGGAGCTATAAAGAATAGTACCACTTACCGCTAACTGTATGCAGAGAACAAGCTGTACGTGCAATACACTCGATTCGCATGCAAATGACTTAATACGACTGAGCGAACTCGGTTTTTTCTCACTTTAAGTTCTCGCTTTGAATATCAACAGGGTAATTTCAAAAATGCGTAATTCCTGAAACATGTAAATTAGAGTTTGTCGTTTGCAACCACCTTTTTTCTTTGACTTTTATTTTTCTGTTTAATTTGCCATTTTTTATGTATTTTTACGGTAAGTCTACTTTGTAGTAAAGAAAGAATGAGAGAAGTTGTGGCGCTGTTTGGTAAATAATACTTGAAATATTGTGTTTTAAATACAATGGGCATTTTTATGTAGGACAATGATTTAACAGATGTTGGTAGAGAACGTACGTAAACCCTGTACTATCAAAGTGAGAAAAAACTCTAGGCCCGCCAAAAAGTATTTAACCTCTTTGCTAGTTCATTCATCTTTTGTTTTTGTTGTTGGTAAAATTTTCGCACAAGCAACACTTTATTGTATTAAACTCTATTAAATAATGGATTCTATTGAAAAGTCACCGTATTTTTTCTACGAGGATTTACAAAAGAGTTAAATCTCTTCAAACTCAGAACAATATTATGCCGTATTCCACTAATTAATCCTCAAGGAATTTATTGCGTATTTTAAAGATAACCCTGTATATTTTAGTTCTATAAGTTGCGGCTACACTTTCTCTGTAGCCATAATTTACATGTAGCTAATTGGCAAAGGATAAAATGGCCCAACTACCATTGAAATTAACCATATTTTGCTTTTTCGCGGATATGTCATCTCGATAATAAGCATCCGATCAACATTTAAAAAATAATAATCTTGATTTTTTTTATTGTTTTTCAATCCCCAAAAATAACTCGCCAAAGTTCTTTCCTTTTTCCCGGTATTTGTCTAATTTATCCTTTAACAAAATACACCTGAATAGAGTCTACTTAATTGATTCAAGTGGTATAACCAAGGCATTTGCTTTGAAATAATTATATCAGAACTCTACGGAACTCAATCCTATTATCAGGTTCTTTAGGGTATAAGATTGTATGTTGGTATGTGACTTTTCGATACAGAATCCTGATTTTATTGCAATATTTTTCGGTCATACACGACTAATACTAGATTGGCAATTGCCGCCATCCGACGCATCACCATGTTCCAACGAAGCAGCGGTACAGTCCCGGAAAAGTTTCACCACTTTTAAGCCACTCGAAGGAGATACATCGGCGGAACTTCGACTACGTAGGTGGGAAGAGCCGATGAAACACCTATCTGACATTTTCAAGGCCATGGAGTCACTACCACTTGGTGGGCATGAGCAGTGGAGAGTATGGAGATCGCTGAACCATCCTCGCGGAGGTGTTGCCTGAAGATGCAGAAATCTCGTCGCGAATTGGAGCTGCATAAACAACATCGCATGTTTATGTCTGCCCTGAAGCTCCACAATGCAGCTTGCAGGATCTCATGGAGGCACCGCCCAGCGCAATCGCAGTGGCGGGGTTTTGGGAGCGAGATGTCTGAGGAGCGTTCGATACGAAAGAAGAAGAAGATTGAAAATTAACGATTCGTGACAAACGTCCTAGACTGGGCTCCTCTATTGCACTATTACATGTCCTATATATTAGATGCTTTTAGTTCTTAACTCTTGAATTGAATAAAGACTAAAGAAATCAGACCGACTTGGCTTCTGACAATGATAAAACTTTTCCAGATAAGTATTATGGCTTCCAAGCCGTTATGAGAAAGAGAGAAGCATCCGTGATGCGGAGAGTGCGTGGCGGTACTAACAGCATCCTGACCGTGCTGGAAGATAGGCCTGATAGTCCTTTTTTCAAACATTGGACTTAACTCCATGTTGATTTCTAAATCTAAGAGTTTTGGAAGTCAGTATGAATTTCGGAGTCAGTAGAATGTTGTCACAATTATTTGTACGATAAAGTTAATTAATTAAGTATAATTAATTGTTGCATGGTAGAATTTTAAGACTGTTCTGTGGTGTTATTGTATTTTAATTTTATGAATAATTTAATGGAACTATGTCATAATCATCATCATTCAGCCACAAGAAGTCCACTGCTGGACATAGGGCTCCTCCATGGATTTCCAAAAAGACCGGTTGGAAGAGGCTTGCATCCAGCGTCTTCTTGCCACTTGTGGCTGGTCGTCCTACGCTGCGCTTGCCGGTATGTGGTCTCCATTCAAGAACTTTTCGGCCCCATTGGCCATCAGTTCTGCGTGCTATGTGCCCCGCCCACTGCCACTTCAACTTACTAATCCGCTGGGCTATGTCGACGACTTTCGTTCGTCTACGGATCTCATCATTTCCCACAAATAAATAATATTTAAAGATATAACTTGTGCCCGTCGATTTGCATGGCCGCGCCCCAGGAGATTCGTGTACCCTGTTTGGTCCGGTAAAATATTGCATGGAATATCTTGAGCAGAAATGGTAAATGGTGAAAGATTTCAAAAAAGCTGAAAACTAATTTAGTAAAGAGCTTGATCGTCGGCAAATCGAAAGCACAATTTATATGCACGAGATACACTGAATAAAAAAAGAAAGTGATAGCCAGGTTAAAATCTGGAAACTAATTTGGTAGAGAGCTTTCATCATCAACCCATTATGTCCCCACCGAGGGGCACGGGTCTCTTCCCTGAGGAAGGTATAGGCCATACTCCACCACGGGGGCCAAGTCCGGATTGGTGGAGGCTTGTAGACTAATGGCTCGTCTACTGTCAGAAGTTGTCAAGCCGCCCTAAGGCCTCTGACTTGGCTTAACGACTGCCATCTATCGACGGCAGCCGGCACCAACAGCTTAACGTGCCTTGCGAAGCACGGAACCGCTCGGAAAAATGCCACTAGCGTTAGGCATAGACGGCGACCCATCCATGCACTGAACGTGCCCAGTGTTGCTTAACCCTCGTGATCGTTTAAGATCACTCAGGCAGCCGGGGCTACGAGGGATTAGAGCGATAGAGAGCTTTATCGATGGCAAATCCCAAACATGGGTTTTCCAGTTCGTTTTAAGCACACTCGTCCAACAGTTCTGACGTGAAAATAATGGAAAATGGGATTGTGAACAATACGGTCCTCCAACATTTACCACTCCTTTGCTAACTCTACTTCGTCTTAAACGTGTCATTATCGATTCAATCCCAGTGTGATCGCGCGCGGATTATAACGATTGATTTTCTTATATAATTTGTAACAAAAAAGAAACCTACTTGTCAGTACATAAATTTTGCTATAGGAAAAGTAATGTTACCACCTGCGGCATTTAAGTATGTGGCATCTGATATTCTTTTTGCATTTTCGAAGTTTTCCCCATAATAAAAGTTGTTCGTTTGGACGAATATGTGTTTTGTTACTCCTTGCATACAAAAATCAGAGTAAAAATAAAAAAATATGAAAGAGGGAGGGGGGGGGGGGCATTTTTTTAATTATGTAGAGACTTTTTAAGACTTGTCTACCCTAACGATAAGTTTCAGTACGGCTAAATATAGGTTAAGGTTTTAAATTTACTAACACTCGATGAACTTTCCTATGTTATTTAATTAAGTTTAAATATTTTCAATTTCAATTTACACCCTATATAAGTAGTATAATAATATCAATAAATTTTGCTATATTCCCCGTGTAGCATGGCAGTAGTTGAGGATGCTTGTACAGCCGAAGTGATTTTTTATAACACCCGATGGACGACCGAGTTCCTTTACCCCAAAGCCGTATTTAATGTTCAAAACTGACACTTTAATGTGTCTCGCCCATGATTTAGCTCGCCTCCTCTCTCACGGGGGAATACATTATTTTAGCGCCGTTTTATAGATACCAGCTGGTCAAGAAGTTGTAGAAAGGCCGTCTCTATCCAGCTACGGGGTGACATCATACCCTTAGGTCTTTTTATAAAAAAAAACCGGCCAAGTGCGAGTCGGACTCGCGCACGAAGGGTTCCGTACCATTATCTATACAACCTTAGACATAAAGGAAAAAAAAACAGCAAAAAAATCACGTTTGTTGTGTGGGAGCCCCCCTTAAATAATTATTTTATTTTGTTTTTAGTATTTTTTATTATAGCGGTAACAGAAAATTTCAACTCTAGCTATAACGGTTCTTGAGATACGGCCTGGTGACAGACAGACAGACGGACGGACGGACGGACGGACGCACGGACGGACGGACAGACAGACAGCGAAGTCTTAGTATAGGGTCCCATTTTTATCCTTTGGGTACGGAACCCTAAAAAAGTGCTCGATGAACGCCGATCAAAATAGTCTGTGGTGGAGATTTTACAACAAAAAGACGTAACCACAAATTAATGAAACTGCCTCTGAGCATTGCTTTGGAGGAATCGTATTTTATAAATGGGCTGTTTCTTTTTTGCAGCTATCTGACTGGATTTTTTCCTATTCAGTCCAAATTTTGACGAAGTCCCGCTATACAGGGTGGAACAAAATGTTTATTTCGGATATGGAGGATTCTAATTGCCCACACAGACAACTATCAATAAGTATGAGTGTGATACACTATTACAAAAATTTTAAAAGGACGTTCTAACCATGATATACCTCTAGAATGATATATAACACATATATGGCACTGGTCTTAAAAATTGTTTACTAATACTATAATTTACTTCACAGTATAATAAAAAACTATGTCTGCACCATGGTTCAATCATCTTCTGGTCGGCACCGGCCAATTCTTTCACTTTTTTTATTGGTCACATAATTATGCCGTAGAAACGATGTTCGTTGTGGTGCAAAGTTTCTCGAGTTGAGACCACGAACCGGCAAACGCAGCGATAGAAGTATGTTTAAATAAAACCGGCCAAGTGCGAGTCGGACTCGCGCACGAAGGGTTCCGTACGATTATCTATCAACATCTGAATATTTCAAGCGTCTACCCGTTGCCTTTATCACGTTTCAAAAAATGACGTTTGTTGTGTGGGAGCCCCCCGTAAATATTAATTTTATTCTGTTTTTAGTATTTGTTGTTATAGAGGTATTAGAGAGCTAAAATTTGGCATAGATATACAAATCTATCCGTGTTGCTCCGGATTAAGAATAGCGTCAGTCCATTTCCTCCCGTGGATGTCGTAGAAGGCGACTAAGGGAATAAATTACCAGGAGACGGGCAGCAGCGTCTTCCTGAGATTCCAACCGTATACTGCGATCGCCAACCTGCCTGCCAAGCGTGGCGATTATGGCAAAACCCCTCATGGTTATGAAAACCATGAGGGATGCCTATGTCCTCCAGTGGGCGTCAAATGGCTGATGATGATGATGTTATAGCGGCAATAAAAATACATCATCTGTGAAAATTTCAACAGTCTAACTATCACGGCTCATGAGATACAGCCTGGTGACAGACGGACGGACGGACGGCCAGCGGAGTCTTAGTAATAGCCTTACCCTTTGGGTACGGAACCCTAAAAATACGATGCTATAGGCTGTAAATAAATGTACCAAACAGAAATAAATTATGTCATAATGAGAACAGGACGACGGTCAGTAGACAGACCGGCAGCCCGATCGTCGGACAATATCGTCGGAAGTTCCGTGGATGGCAAGGGACCGTGAGAGATGGCATTTGGGAAAAAATCCGTATACCCAGCAGTGGGCAGCGGTAGTTATGATGATGAAAAATGTACTAACGGTATTATTTATAAAAAACACGATTCCTTAAAACGCCGATTAAAATAGTCTGTGATGGGAGATTTTACAACGAAAAGTCGTAACCACAGATTAAATAAACTGCCTCTTATAAGTGCTTATGTTTTTATGAATAAGGCCGTAGACGTTTGATTAGTAAATAAATGTTTTACTTTAACCACGTAGGTACCTGGATCCAAGGACCGTTACATAACATAAGCAGTCTATATACGTCCCACTGTAGGGCACAGGCCTTCGCTTAGGGAGAGACGCGTGCCCACCGCGGATTGGCGAATTCAAGCGCTGACAAATGTGAATAGCTCAGACACTCGGGTTTCCTCGCGATGTTTTCCTTCACAGTTAGCGAGCGGTATTGCTACTATAACTTCACAAACGTACTTAGCTTACAGAACAAAGTCGGGTACATGCCCGCACTGGGAATCGAAGCTGGGTCTCTCGCTTCCGAATCCAATGTTCTACCCACTAAGCAACCACCGCTCATAGAACCATTAAAGTGAGACTTCTATCTGCAACTTTTGTCACGAAGGCACTTATAAAACAAAAAATGTTGCTCTGGCCGTGCAAGATTAAACGATGAAGGAAGCTGTGAGGCTCTTAGGCAGCGTGTTGATATTCGCAAGCAAAGTTAAACTCAACGTCATCGTAACAAGATACACAAAGGTACAGGTACTTATAGACGGATATATTTTATTCTTTACAATTTTTTTTTTGGACTATCTTGAGCGTGTGAATAATATATAACTCTAAAAAAATATACGAAAAATCTGTGGAAAAGGGCAATAGGCCACTTCTAAAATGGCCTATCTTTTGCGGTCACTTTATAAAACGGTCACTGTCTTTTTCTCATTGATCCCCTTAATGGGTCTAATCGCTAAGATTGTTAATTTTTAGTTTACCAAATAAATAATTGCGATTGGACCGTTTAATGTAGAACCAAATATTAATATACTCTGGACCAGATCAAAATTCCATAAAAATAAACAAACCGAGATTAAAAAAAACCTGCCAAGTGCATGCTAGCCTCTATTTTTCATAACATGTTTGAAAATGAATGAAATTATGTGACGATCAGTGAGCCTCAGCTCAGCATACTAGTTGAAGCTTTTCTTATACGTGAACCTTAAATTTTTCATAACATCTTTGAAAATTAATGAAATTACGTAATAATTAGTGTGACTTAGCTCAGCATACTGCTTATAGATTTTCTTATGCGTGAGCCTTAAAATAGATCAGCAAGATTATTTAACAGCAACATCAGCAAAATACCGGCCAAGTGCGTGTCAGGCCATGTGCAGTGTAGGGTTCCGTAGAAAGAGCGGCTTTTGTCAGCTTTACAGAACTAACGACTTCATTAAAGTAATTTTTAATGGATTTTGTACGAAGATTTGCTTTTATAAGTTGGTCACCTAATACTAGTTACCTTGTAAAGCCTACTTACCCGTAATAGTTTTCCTTTTAAGTTCATTATATGTGTTACTTCCTTGAATTTTATTACGTTTTTACAATCAACCGTATAGCCATGAGAGGGGTGGGGGGAAGCACAACGGGCGCAAAAATTTGCGCTTTATAGCTTAATATTTCAGAAACGGAACCCTAAATAAAAAAATACTCTTTCTACACTTACAATATTTTTGAACGACCAATCTGACGATACCCCACTCTATGGCATAGACAAGAACAAAAAAATTGCATCCCTAATTTAGGTGCAGGGGGGATACACAAAAAAATATTTTTTAAGGATTTTATTGTACTGTTTTGTTGGCGTGATTAATATGTATGTCTATGCCAAATTTCAGTGCTAATTGTTTCTGAGCTAGGCCGCGGACAGACCGACGGCAGACGGACAGACAGACAGACAGACTGACGGACGGACACGGCAAAGGATTCCATGTCGACTACGGAACCCTAAAAACATTAAAATATGTCGCTTAACGTATATCGTTGACCTATCAGAATTTTGCAAGGAGCAATTTTATTTTACTCTTGCCTGTCATATTGTCAAATTAATGTTTGTTTTCATATAAGGGATTATCTCGTACAGGGCACGTACAGGGTATATCTAAGCTTCCTTGTCAGTGTATTGACATGACAGCCATTGGTTACGGCAAATAAAGGTTTATATCTTTTTTTCTCCTGTCTATTCTACAGTAGTCCTTATAGCGCGCGACTTAAGTGCTTTTCTGGAACGAATATTGTATGGTTTACAGGGTAAGGGTAGTCGATATTTTATTTCTCAATAAAGATATTATTTATATAGGTTACTTTTCATCCGAATCCCACCGAAAAGAAGTCGCGGGCAATATGTTTTTTTCGATGCCTTTTCGCCATTACGAAATTGACGAGGGCAGCTTTCATTACATTGTATATTGACATTCAAGAAACAAAAGAAGAAATTGTTTACGTTGGAATGACCTGAAATATTAAGTTGACGATTTTACAACCAGAAAAGGCACTAACAATTACTTAACTACGAAAGTGACACGCATGACTACATCGTAACTAACTGTTAACACTTTGGACATCTACTTCCCTGTCAAACATATTAAACCAGTCTGGAAGAGATCACTTTTAGAAAGAAAAGAAAGAGAGAAAGAATGAAAGACATTATAAAAACGAGACACATCACAGAAAAAAAAAAACAAACAGATAAGTGACACAATATGAAAATAACAAAGAGAAAACGTACACAATAAACGAAGTGATAAGGTCGCCGACTTTACTCGTTAAGAAATATCGGTATATTTTCCTCTTTGCTGACAATAAAGTGTTCTCTACTTTTCTCAACTGTACTTATTTACACAGTTGAAGCTCATGAAATAACCATGTTGAAATTAATTTCTAATTTCTGCAGTTGCGTTGCCATGGCCACGAATATAGATCGTGCTAAAACTTGATAGGTGTTTTAGTTTTTTTAGGAAGTTTCGCTTGGTATTTTGATGCGACCAAATGGAAAGTTGTAAAAATTCCGCGAGTCCGATTGCATCATGGGCAAGATATGTCGCTCGTTGACTCTTGGTGGAAACAAACCGGGTATTACACTGACGACTTAAGAAGCTTTTTTTATTATAAAAGTTTAACGGGATTCACTTACTTGTAACAATGTCGGATGGGAGATTATGGTAATGAATGAATGAATAACCATTTATGCCAAGAACAAAGATGTTTTATTTTTTTGTTCAACTTATAAAGTTATTACAAACTTATATTATTGGTACAATAACAAGTTCATGGACGCGTCAATTTTCCTTCATTGATGCTACAAGTCTATGCGCGCAAGCGTATCAAACCTTCTGGGGGTTAATGAAATGTAAAAACATGTCACGTGACCCGACCATGCATCTATCATCATTGTACAATAATGCTCTAACAGAATCAAGGCCCAATGGGTCGACGGTCAATATTCCTAAAGATATTACTAATATTGGACGCAATGGACATGGACAGACAATGGATTGACAGGGGGCCGGAGGGTTGGCGTGACAGAGACAAGGTCTATGCCGAGCAGTACGGTACGTGCTGGGCTGGATAGCTAGCGATCAAAAATATATTTCAACGGAGACAATTTCCGTTCTGTTGTTTGTCAATTTACTATGTTATCCGCTGTCTTCGGATCTCGACCCTACAACTCGTTGTAGTGGAGAAAATGACAGCGAAAAAAACTCTACTCTGACCATCTTTTTTCAAATTATCTTACGTATAATCATCTACAACAAAATTCCTCAAGATATATTAGAGTTACCTCCAACGCGATTTAAAAAATGTGTTAAGCACATTCTGTGCAAAAAGGCTTACTATAACATCAAGGATTATTTAGAAGACAAAGATGTTTGGCATTAAACAGTAGATTAATATTATTTAAAGGACGATTGTGACTAGTGTTCAACACATTCATGACTAATATTTTAAGTTGAAAACTCTGTTAATTAAGTTAAAACGTGTTTTGAAAAGAATAAATGTGGAGTTTCTTTGTTAGCTTCTTCTCCACATAATCTATTAATTGTGAAACTAACATCTTTGACGTTCATTCTGTTTTTATAATGAATAAAAATATTAGAATTGAGTTGAATTGAATTCATAGAATCAAAGGTATAGAACAGAGCTGATTATAGAAAGAATCAAGGCCGTGTTTCATAGAACTACAATTCATGTTTTAATATCACAATTCGATGTACGATGCAAAATCGATTTACCCACAGATTATCAAGTAGGACCCTGCCATGGAATGTACATTGAACTGTCATAACAAACTACGAATGTAGTTCTAGAAAACTCGGCCCTGGTACCGCCCTGATCCATACAGCTTATTCATTTAGAGTTGAGAACTTGAGAAGGACCCGGCATTGGCAGGTTATGCGGCATTATGAAAGTTCGAAAAACTTTTAATAACGTGGGATCGTAAGAAGACTGCTTGGAAAAATAAATTACAGCGGGACTGCCTGTACTCGACAGAGGTATTTATGCTCTGTAGAGATCCATTACACGTTGTATGGGTAAATAAAAACACCTTTGAAATGTGCCCAAACTTTGTCAATCCGGGGTGAGCACACTTGCTGGCGTCTTCATGAAATTCCAAACGCATACTGCGATCGCCAGCCGGCCTGTCAAGCGCGGCGATTATGGCAAAACCCCTCATGGTTATGAAAACCACGAAGGAGGCCTATGTCCTGCAGTGGGCGTCGAATGGCTGGTGATGATGATGACACTTGCTGGTTCAGATAATACTCTAATACTCGCATATTCTCTCCGAAAGAAGACCTGTGTCCTACAGTGGGACGTACATATAGGTTGCAGTACTAAGCACGAGCGGTGGCAGTCTAGTGGGTAGAACATTGGGCTCGGAAGCGACCCAGGTACGATTCCCAGTGCGGACACGTACTTATAACTTTTTTCTAAGTTACGTACATTTGTGAAGTGTAGCAATACAGACAGCAGGCCAACCTTAACATTTTTGTTGTTATGTGGCCCCTAACGTAACTGATTAGAGTGCACGTGTGTAAAGGTTGATGTGCTGTAGACTGTACCTGCACCGACTAAATAAAGATTTGAATATTTCACGAATCTTTTGTAAAGTATTTTCTGGTGGTACAATAAAGATTTTTGTATCTATCTATCATTTTAAGATCCTAATGTTGACTCACGGAGATACTATGTATAACAAGCTTCTGAATCGAAGACACTCTTAAATATTTCACTTGATCTCATCTTCAGCAGGGAAAAGATTGCAAGAAGGATTCCTCCAACTTTAACCATTGTGTCCTACGCATAAGTGTCATTTTCACAAGAGAATAGCCGGTTTTATTCTACCTTCGTTGTTGATTTGCGCAGAGGACAGGATTGGCTCTTTTGCATTCCTTCACCGTTAGATCGGTGCGGGCGACGCTTCCGAATGTGTTCGCATACATTTGGTGTGAATCTGCCGTTAAGAGGACCCAGCGGGCCAATTAGCACCACGAACGAAAAAAAATAATATCATATTTGCAAAAACTGTCAAAAAGTTGACATATTGTACAGACACATTTTGCAAATTCAATCTGTAAAAAAAAATATTACTCGGTGGCGCTAGTGTTTCCCTTGAGCCCCTTAATAAATATGACTAAGAAGCCTTAAGTGCCAATAAAGGTCTGCTTTTGTTCCATGGGAATTTTAGTGATCTGTGAAACAGTATCTTTTCTTTATTAGAATCTTTGTACCTATGGATTTTATCTTGTTTCTTCCAGATCGAAATTCGTTACTTCAGAATGTCGTGAAATTTTACGGAGATCGTAAGTCAGGGAGTAATAAACTATATGTTTCCGAAAATGTGGGAATTCGTAAAAACGAACAACTTCTAGTATCATCATCATCATCAGCCATTTGACGCCTACTGCTGGACATAGGCCTCCCTCACGGTTTTCCTAACCATGCGGGGTTTTGCCATAATCGCGACGCTTGGCAGGCGGGTTGGCGTTCGCAGTATGCGGTTGGAATCTCAGGAAGACGCTGCTGCCCGTCTCCTGGTAATTAATTTCCTTAGTCGCCTTCTACGACATCCACGGAAGGAAATGGAGTGACGCAATTCTCAATCCGGCGCCACACGGAAGTATAAGTAGGGAAAACTTTACCTTTTAAAGTTATTACCGAGCTGTTCCAGCATAAGTAGTAACTTTATAAATACGAAATTTTTGAATTTGGTTTTTGCTATTTTGAAGTTATGGCACCATATTGAAAGTTGTTCATATTTTCAAATGCTTATCTTGTTATACTTTCGATACTCAAGTATTTAAATTTATCAGTCATAGTTAATGGAATGCATTGAACACTTACGCGTTAACACTTAACACTTCAGTCACCGTAATTATGAACGCAACTTTAGTAGGCGATTTTCAGCGGTAACTTAAAGTATCTCGTTTCAGCAACACATAATGGCCAATATTGAAAAAAATCGAAATATCTATTGCATGAAAATGTAGCTGCGTTCGGACCTAATTTAATTTTCCACGAAAATTTTCATTGACGTTTATCACGTAATTGAAACTAAAACCAATATTCGAACCCTTCACATTTATAGAAATCTCGATAATCCCTCGACGCATAATCGGACGAGCAAATAGAAGAAGAAGAAGAAGAAAGACATTTATTATACCAACAAGATACATCACAGAAACAAAATAAGCACATAAGTAACATAATATGCACAACACAGAAGGAAAACTAAATACACAACAGACAAAACGAATAAATAAAACAGGACTATAGATGTAGCCTGTGGTGTATCTACATTGCCACAAATAAGCACAAACTGGTCGGACAGACATTAAATCATTTACATTAGGATCTCAATTTACATTCATACCCGTGCGTTCCGTAACACGCTGATAACTAATAAATATTAAACGCTCACTATGAATTATGTATCATTTCTATTAGGCTAGGTTCGGTGACTTTGAGGCATGGGAAATATCGTGGCTTTAGCTTACTACAAGATTTTACGCGTTCATTATGTTAGGTAATTTCAAAATGCGAAATTCCTGAAAGAAGCCAATTATTTTCATTTACAATTATTTTATTTGAAAAATGTTGTTGATTCCTTTTTTAGGGTTCCGTAGTTCTCTGTTCAACTTATAGTTTCGCCATGTCCGGATGGCGGCCGTCCGTCTGTCCGCGGCTTAGCACAGAGACGATAAGTAGGTACTAGAGAGCTGAAATTTGGCATAAGTAGATATACATTTTTTTTACGCCGACAAACCGGTAGAATAAAATCTCAAAAAAAATTGTTTTAGGGTAACTCCGCTACACCTAAATTAGTCGTTTAAAAATATTGTGGGTGTAGGAAGACCGTTTTTTCAATGTACCTTACATTTTGCGTTGCGTTCCGTTTGCGAAATATTAAGCTTTAAAGTGCAAATTTTCGTGAGCGTAGGGCGTCTTCTAGTTTGTAATGGCACTGTTTGATATTATTTGTTAAATTGATTGGATAGAATTGACTGCCTCGTTGATCAAGCGGTTAATACGCTCGACTACCAAAACACAGATCGTAGGTTCGAATTCCATTGGAGGCCGCCGCACTTGATATGTACAATTGGCCCCAGTCTGGGTGTATTTCCACGTTTGTGATGTCCTTGCCTGGTTACCACAGCACAAAGTATCCTAGTTTCGGACCAGGACAAGTGATTGTGTTGTGAGGAAATTGGTCATTGAAAATTGGAGATTGGCTAGTTCACTGGTTCACACAAATTTGGTGCTTGTGAAGATTCCCGAAGCGTATTTAATTTTATTCCTCGTAATTTACCTTCGTTCTACCGATTCATCTCACGAACCCAAGTTTACCTCTATCCGTCCATTATTCGCAATCAAAACAGGCTTCGCATATCAATAGGGCACAAACCCGACAATCAAACATCTAAAGCACCTCCCTCCAGGCTCCGGAGGCATCTAATCTGTGCAGAAAGGGTTCCCATCGGTCCGCGGGACGTTGCGTGAGTTGGAAGATGATAGGGGACGGGGAGATCACTGACACGCACTGAAAGTATAGGCAGATTGCGGTTGGCGACCCTGGCAAGAAACAGCTTTTAGGTCTTGCATTAATAACTAGCGACGGGCCGAGTCACATTTTTTTCAACTCGAGTAGCTCGAGTTTAAATAAGGGTTGACTCGAGTAGCCACTCGAATTAACTCAAGTAGGCGTTGTCTCAGCGCGCACACCGGCGTCAAATTACGCGAGTCGTTCGGACCGGACACCAACGCGGTGGTGTTGGTGGTCCATACAAACGTACCGTTCTCACTTTGACACACAGCTTGGTCGCATAGTACTGACTGACTCACTCAGCCACACTCGCGAGTCAGCTCGCTCGCGCACACTCGCCGAGTAAACTCGGTTAACAGAATTCTCAACTCGAGTTTACTCGCGTAAATTGACTCGAGTCGCCCATTGCTATCAATAAAACATTTCTCCTTCGGCAAATTCTCCGATATGAGGTTGCCTGGAAGAAATTGCTCTTAGCAATAAGGCCGCCAATTATATCTTATCTTTTGTCATTGCTGTTTCTGTAACATTTTTTCCGGTGTACAATAAAGAATATTCTTATCTTAACTTCTTACCCCCATCACATGGTTTTTGCATCTATTGGAGATGATTTATGCAGTGTTTTTGAGCATTTACGCTCCTGACTAAAAATTCCTATTCGGGAGGGGACTCCCCGTCCGCATACCCAGCATGTGTATAGTCTATTCATCCATACTTGTCCAATTTAGTAAACAAGATTCTACCCGCAAAGTATGACTTTTTAGTCGAAAACTGCCATATTCCCATAAATGAAGTAACCTGGGACACCATTTTGGATAACACGCTGCTATGTTTATAAACAAAGTGTGCGAACTTGCAAGAAAATATCTAGTTTCGGCATCAAATGTAAATTTTGAGGTTATTATATTGTTTACTAAATTGGACAAGTAAGGATGAACAGACTGTAGGCGGCAGGCCCCTGCTGGTCAGACCAAGACATGACCACGCCTGGTTTCTGCATCTGGCTGATAAACGCGCGAAGAGGCATGCACAGTCACATTCATATATTACGAGTACAATATATTGACAACAAAAAACCAACAACTCGACCGCTGAGCATTAACTACTAAGCAGGCGGGACCCAACTGGGTTCCTTGGAATGAGTTACATCCCTCGTGGCCCCCGTGGTGGAGTATGGCCTATACCTTCCTCAGGGAAGAGACCCGTGCCTCTCGGTAGGGACATAATGGGTTGATGATGATCGAATTTGGGCCCCGTCTGCTTAGTATTTAATGCTCGGCTGCCGGGTTGTCGGTATTTTTATATTTTAGTCTTTTTAGTGATTTTTTTTGTTGGCTTTTTGCTGAATTCATAGAGCTTATGACACTCGCGCAAACACGAGGAATCGATTGCGATATTATTTGTCAAAATCTGTCAATTGGTTAAGGAGTTATGAGGGGACATATAATCGGACATACTTACATACATACATACGAGCCAAACACATTACCCTCCTTTTGGGCTCGAAAAGAAATACTTGGCTTTTTTTCAAAACGAAAATAAAAATAATTAGTTCAATATGGGTAGGAAAAACATATAGATAGATAGAATATTCTTTATTTTATGTACACCAGGAATTACATATGAGAATTTAACAATAATAGAGTACGATTGGCGGCCTTATTACTAAAAATAAGTACAGTTGCCAGCAGGTCAACCTTTACATTTTTGTTCCAAAGTCGCCCTTAACGTTACTGTCCATGTATGTGAAGGTTGATGTGCTATCGACGGTCTCCATATTTTGCGTTGCAGTATAAAAATTATAAAATGACTGAGTTGTGGTTGCGTGCAATGTCAATTTTATTGTAAAACTAGCTGACCCGGCAAAGGTTGTTTTGCCATATTGCTTGCTGCACGGGCTGGTTGATTGATTGAAGGCAATTCTAAGACATTTCCATACCGGGGTGTGCGCGGGTTGCAGGGCGCCAACTCCCTATTTCCGATTTATTATTGATGACTGCGTCACCTTAATTATTTGAAGATAAGGAAGTTACTTTGGATGACATAAGGATCACATCACACATGTTGTTAGAATCCTTATTTCATTCAAATCAAGCGCTCAAGAAACGGTCAAACATACATATATCAAACACTGAAAACATGTTACAGGGCTGCCCCAACAAAAAACCGCGCATCGAGGGATCTTAGATGCGACAGAAAGAAGAAAGAAGAAAAAAGAACGAAACCATTTATTTACATTGCCACAAAAGCACACACATAAAAAACAGGTCCTTTCATTTTTGTAGCAAGATCGCTCTTAACGTAACTGATTAGAATCCACGTGTGTTAAGGTTGATGTGCTGTCAACTTTACCACCATCGATATAATATTACGTAAAGGAACGTATACGTGACCATATTACGTGACCCGTTTAGGGAGGAGAAGGCGGTCTTCAAAATACCACGATTGGTCAATATCCTCCAGGAAAATCTCGCGATTTTTCGAGATATATTCAAATTATGGTGCACAGCGTTCAGCGCTTTTGACTCACAGGTATCACAGCACATATGGGACGCCAGCTGATTTAAAACTGACCGTTTTTTTAACTTTTTTGTAATTCCGTGTGGCGCCGGATTGAGAATAGCGTCACTCCATTACCTTCCGTGGATGTCGTAGAAGGCGACTAAGGAAATCAATTACCAGGAGACGGGCGGCAGCGTCTTCCTGAGATTCCAACCGCACACTGCGATCGCCAAACCGCCTGCCAAGCGTGGCGATTATGGCAAAACCTCTCACGGTTATAAAACTGCGAAGGAGGCCTATGTCCTGCAGTGGGCGTCAAATGGCTGATGAGGTTTACTAATGTATTGCCAAAAATCGTTTCCCAAAGTATTACTTCCCAAACTATTTTCCGCAAATTATCACTTGGCAAAAAAACATTTCTCAAAACAACTTAAAGCAAATAAACAGTTAGCAAAAGTTATTATGGCAAGTTATTGTTTACCAAATAAATACTTGGTCAAAATTCATTTTACCAAGCATTATTCAGTCAAAGTTTTTGTGGGGTCGCAGTTCTAATCTAACTTAACCCACTTTTCTGGTAACAGTTGGTGTCTGTGGGGGGTCACAGTTCTAACCTAACCTAACCCACTTTTCTGGTAACAGTAGGTGTCTGTGGGGGTCGCAGTTCTAACCTAACCTAACACACTTTTCTGGTAACAGTTCGTGTCTGTGGGGGTCGCAGACGTTTGTCTTAATAAAACTTGACGCAGTAAAATTATGCGAAATGATAATTTGACCAAATGAATAAAATGCGAAATGAAAACTTGCTAAAGTTTCATTTGGGAAATGAAACTGATGCCATAAGTTTATTGGGAAGTAAAATTTGGCGAAAAATACTTTGGCTAAACGGCGGTATCCCGGCTGATGATGATGATGAATTGTAATGAGTGAAATATTTTTTTAATCTTTCCATTTGCAAAAAAAAATATTTAAAACCAAATTTATGAACTACTACGTAAAACAAAAGCGGTAGGGGCGAGGGGGGTCTTGCTTGTACTAGGGGTGTCACCAAGGGTCAGAACTGGGTAAAAAATTAAAATTAAAGTATGAGTAGGTTCCCTAATTGGTAAAAATGTGTTTTCTTTCATTCAGTCCGCGGCCCTTAGGAGTCCGACCACAGATATCATGCAGTTTCTCGTACACTCACACGCTGTTAATCTACTGTTAACAGCTGTCAATTGACCAAAGCGCAAACAAAAAAACCACTCACAGCTGTTAACAGTAGATTAACAGCTTGTTAGTGCACGAGAAACCGGGGGTAAGAGTCCGACTCATTAATCAGCCAGTTTTTATTATTTATTGTTTTACTACAAATAGGACAAAACAAAAATACATCAAATTAAAACGAAAGACAAACAAAAAACATTTCGGAAAGTATCAATAGTCATGGCATAAGAATTGGCCAATGAAAGTATCTCACCTACGTTACTATTGCTATGCTGCATAGGATGTGTCTGTAGAGCGTTTCCTCTTTATATGGTAGGTATGACGTAACTTAGTAAACAAAGTCATCGGTACATCCGGGATTCGAACCCACTACCTCCCTAATGTGAAGCCGAAGTGCTACCGCTGCGCTACCACCGCTTACGGTGAAGGAAAATATTATGAGGAACCCTGAGTGTCTGAGGTGAGGATACCCCAGTGCTTGAAATTACCAATCCGCGGTGGGCACGCGTGATAATTAAGCCCATACTCTGTCTCTGAGACTTCTCTCAGGCCTTCGCCTGTGCTCTGCTGTGGGACATATATTGGCTAAGTAAAAAAATGGTAGGTTATATCGACGTAAAATAAACATAAAAAACAATTGTAACATCTGATAATGGAGTAAACTTTTGAAAAACGTAGAAATCATTCATATGCAAACTTGAAGAAATGTTAATATCATTTCACGTTTTTGCAGACAACGCTTATCGCATTTCTTCTAAAAGCAAGTTATGGGAACCTAGTTTTACGTAATTTACTTATCAAGTTCATAAATATCGGATTAATCTCATTTATGCAAAACCTAGCGACTGCCACTATATTACCGCTATTACACCTTTACTGCTATAGATCGAAGGGTGAAAATGGTCTGGCTATCAAGTGATAAATATAAGGTGCAAAGAGCAATCCGACATCCGAGTTCTGTCAATTACGAAGTGAAAGCTAAGGCCTAAACATTAAATTGCTGCACGTATCTTATCTTAGTTTAATCCACATTTAAACGGCTTTTCCCCAGTACATTTTACCTCGTATGAACTAGGCATAAATGCGGCTACATCAGCTTTTACTAATACTATCGGTAATAAGATTTTAATCGCAGATTACTATAATTTCATTAACTATCCAGCAAGGGAAAATGGTTGGGCGGGCTTAATAATGTTTTCCTTTTAAATTGAGGTATTCATCATCAACCCATTATGTCCCCACCGAGGGGCACGGGTCTCTCTCTTCCCTGAGGAAGGTATAGGCCATACTCCACCACGGGGGCCAAGTCCGGATTGGTGGAGGCTTCTAGACTAGTGGCTCGTCTACTGTCAGAAGTTGTCAAGCCGCCCTAAGGCCTCTGACTTGGCTTAACGACTGCCATCTATCGACGGCAGCCGGCACCAACAGCTTAACGTGCCTTGCGAAGCACGGAAATTGAGGTATATTATAGTAAAATTCAATGATTATAGTAAAAAAAACACGCGGGAAAAATAGATAAAAAAGGGCAGAAATTTTGCATATTTTACCTATGCAGTCTGGTGGAAATTGATTGACCAAAATATCAATAAATTGAATGAAAACATTTTTATACGTTACAGCAGAAACTGCAAATGAAACATAGGTCTCCATTTCAAGCAAGATCCAGATTGTTACGGAGAAAAATCGACAAAAAAACTATGTGCTTAGTATTTTTATACTGGGGTTCTTAATTGACAGAACCAGAGCTTAAATTATTATTCTAAAACCTAGAATCTAATAAGGAACTTAGATCGACTATGACTATGACCCTACACTATGTTAGTTGAGAAATAACGCAATAATTATCTACGTATAGGCCAAAACAATGCACGGTAAAATATTGCACAAAACAAAAGCAGCGCAAAACATTATTTTTATTTGGAACAAAATTATTTTGAAAACGGATTGGTATGTAATGTTTCAAAAAAACCACGAGCATCTTTGTCAATCTAACAAGCAATTCGATGCCATAAAAAAGCTGTTGGGTTAGCTATGTACAAGTTAAGTGTGACAAAGTTCCAGCCCTATGTAACCGAGTCTAATGAAATCGGCCTACTTTCCTTGCACTGAGAGCATCGGTAGCATGATGGCAATAATCGCGCGTTTTGTGGCGCTAAAGGTCTAACCACAACCGGCGAAGCGCGGGCGCAGCGATATAACTAAAATAATTTTAAAAACCTATTTAGAGGCTAAAAATTCCACCCATGCCGGGACTTGAACCCGCGCTCTGGCTCACCGTGCCAGAGCTCTCTCAACTGAGCTAATGGGCAAGTGCAAGCATCGATGAAATTTCGAGCCTCTTTACAAACTTCTCTGTATTACGTACAGGCAGCGACATCTGACATCTGAAGCGATTTACATCACTTGCAGCCCCGAGCAGTTAGGTTTTTACATCGGAATGATATCGCTGTACCTACATGATTATATTCTTTTTGTTGCACTATGTGCTGTTGTGTTGTATGTCTAACCCGTGCTGAGGACAATTTTAAAAACCTATTTAGAGGCTATAATTCCACCCATGCCGGGACTTGAAGCCGCGACCTCTGGCTCACCGTGCCGAGGTTTTTAAAATTGTCCTCAGCGCGGGTTAGTGCAACAAAAAGAATATAACTAAAATAATCCTTAAATACTTCTAGGATAGAGACTATAATACTACCACAAAAGAAGCCCGACCACGCACGGCCGACGGGGAGACGTCTCGGATGTATCTCGACTATATGCTACGCTGTATTTACACAGGGCTGGTTTTCAGCTACCTCGGTTTCCTCGAGAACTTTTTTAGTTGTATATGGCAGGTCAACGTAAAATAAACAAGTATTAAGGATTATTTTACACTTAAATCGTGCCGCCTGCACGTCGTTGGCCCGTTGTATTGTGGATAGATCTTAAAATGTTACAAATTAATAATTAACGTACTGGAAAGTCGCGATTTTTGTTACTTTTGCGCTTCAAAATACGCTATTCGTACTGTCATGCTACCTATGCAGGGCCGTATTTGAGGCACTGAGTGTGTGTAACTTCTCTTACACTCATAGGGCCGCATTGAGGCATACAGGGTCCTTACAATGCTGCTGGTACCATTATCGGCAAGTTAAGGAACTTGGGTCATCTTGCACTTATTGTAGGACCACTTATAGCCATGTAATCCCAATGGGTCCATTCGGCAAGAACTACGGTGACTAACATAGCCCATAACATTTTGAGAAGAGTTGGAGTGGCATTGGACTGGTCACATACATTAAAGAACCGGCGGACGATGGGGTGCTAAGTAGAGACCACGTACTGGCAAATGTAATACATCCTTTATGGGGCACTGTATAACGTTCTACAACAAAATTCCTCAAGATATATTAGAGTTACGCGGTTTAAAAAATGTGTTAAGCACATTCTGTGCAAAAAAGTTTCCTATAACATCAAGGATCATTTAGAAGACAAAGATGTTTGGCATTAAACAGTAGATTAATATTAATTACAGAACGATCGTGCGTGACTAGTGTTCAATACATTCTGACTAATATTTTAAGTTGAAAACTCTGTTAATGAAGTTAAAACGTGTTTTGAAAAGAATAAATCTAGAGTTTCTTTGTTAGCTTCTTCTCCACATAATCTATTAATTGTGAAACTAACATCTTTGACGTTCATTCTGTTTTTATAATGAATAAAAATATTAGAATTGAGTTGAATTGAATTGTAGCGTAAGACGCCTATCAGTTCGCTGGACCGACGATCTGAAGCAGATCACTGGCAGCGGCTGTATGAGGATGGCGGAAGATAGAAAGACGTGGCATGCCTTCGGGGAGGCCTATGTTCAGTAGTGGACGTGTACGAGCTGATGATTGAATCCCAATGAGTGCTTTGATGTCAATTTCTTAAGCAATCAAGATAGTCACAGATAGATCGAAAGAACTGACTACCACCCCACCCTCATTTGATGAAGAGTCTTTAAGTAGTTAAGCACCCGGTTTTTCGTTCTCCAACAATCCGTCAAACAACTGTTACCAGCTGTCAGTTGGAAAAAGTTAATAAAAAAAACCGGACAAATGCGAGTCGGACTCGCCCACCGAGGGTTCCGTACACATTTGTAGGTACTTACATATTATAAATAGTTCAGGAATCGAGTCTCGCAGTTTTTTCCGAGCTTTTCCCAAACATCGAAGACTATTTTTTTATGATTTAATTAAATTACAAATGTATAGTTTTCAGTTTTTCCCCTGTACTTGTAGTATAAGACGATACTGCTTGCCAAATTTCAAAATTGTAGGTCAATGGAAAGTACCCTCTAAATTTTGATTTCTTTGTGAGTCTGTCATAACGGCCTTACGTTAACTTAGAAGTTTGATTTTTTTACAGCCTCAAGGGATTGTAGACTTGAGTACATGGTTTTAATTTCAACTCTATACCTTTACGCATTCCCGAGATAAAATGTCTTGACAGACAGACGGACGCACAGTCGGACAGGTTCCGTTTTTTCCTTTTGGGGTACGGAACACTGAAAACTGACAACTGTCAACAGTCTGTTTACAGATTGTGAACGTACGAGAAACCAGGAGAAAGTCTATCAAGTCTGTGGTTTTCCTTTTATGTGAAGGGGTAGAAAGAAACGATGGTTGACCACTAACCACGGAAGTACTTAAGTACTTATTGCTATAAGCAATAAGGTCGCCAATTGTACTGCATTTTTGTTAATATTTCATGTTTGTGTTTTTCCTGGTAAGTACAATAAAGAATATTCTTAGCTTATCTTACTTTAGAAAATAACGAACAAGTACCTGCAGGCAGCGTAACCCTACGATATCTAAAGCCGGGCCTCCTGCTCGTGTTTTTCATGAAAACAACGTGACAAAACAATCGGCTTACAATGCTCCAAATTAACTTTTTATTTTGCTTCCCCTAGCAACGAAAATGTTTTGCGCAAAGAAAACGAAGTGTTTTGTGTAGTGTTTCTTTAGCAGGAGACACGCCTTTATGGTGCACGGCATGAGAACGAGCATGGAACAAAACTAGACACTTCATGGGGTCTGTATCATAGAACTACCTACATTTCATGGTTTACTATGACAATTCGATGTACATTGCAAAGTCGATTAACTCACAGATTAATAAGTAGACTCTGCTACGCAATGTACTTCGAATTGTCATAATAGACTACGAATTGTAGTTTTATGAAACTCAGCTCTGGTACAGTCGACAGCACGTTGATCTTTACATGTGTGCACTTTGTTCAGTTGCGTTACGGGCGACTTTGCAGCTAAAATGTAAACCTCGAGCTGCTGTCGTCAGTATTATACTATGTAGGTAGCCGAGCCGTTTTTACTGCTTCTTCAACTCTCCAAGGTTTGCTAGAAGGAATCTCTGACAGAGATAAGCTCGTCTTCGTAGGTGTTATTTCACATGTGACGTCCTTTTATATGTTTCTTGAGAAATTAAGTATATTTATGTAGATATATCTGTAGACTCTATGTAGAGTGATTGATCACAAAGATTGTGGGATTTTTAAAGCATTGTGATAACCATTGAGTCTTATAACAACGCGTTTCCTTAAAACACTGCTCAAATGCAGTTTAAATAGTCTTTAAGGTAACATCTTTGCCACAGACTATTTGAACTGCATTTGAGTAGTGTTTTAGGGGAATCGTGTTGTTTGAAATAACACCGTTTTTCTTTAGCCTTATTTGAACCGAATTTGAGGGATGGTTTTTTTGGGATCATGTTTTTTTTTCATAACACTGATTATGTTAGTTGCATGTGCTTGCCAAACTCACATGCTCAAACTCACTCGAACATCACGTAGAGTCAATTGGTGTGAGGATTTTCTCACGATGTACTTCCACGTTAGTAAAAGCATGTAGGTGCATAGGTATAATTAGTTGCCTTAAAGGTAAGCCAATACAAAATGACAGTCCAACAACGTACCTCAAAGCAAACCGGTCCACTTTTTCCTAACAGATTTCACATAGAAAGTGATTTTCCACATTTTCAATCCAAACTCCGGTCTCCCATAGTGCACTCACTTTAAAAACGAAACTCGTACCTTCACATAGTTCCACTCAACTTTTAAGTACACTTCGAGTATCACAATTCACTTGCAGAGTCACTTGTCAAGCTACGCGAACGAGAAAAGGGAATACCAACTAAACTTCAGACCCAACCTCACTTGGGCACTTCCAAATAGTCCTCAATGCACTTCTGCATCCACAAACAGCACTGAAACTTCATCTGCGTGCTATATTCCTAAGTGGAGCTGGAAAATAAAGCGTATAGTGACCCTAAAAGTCGTTCCGAGACTGCAAAACGGTCGGCTGGCAGCGCGAGCGCCGATCTCGGTATGCGCGCGGCTCTGTGTGAGTATGTTCGGATAGGCGCCTACGCACACTGAAGCGATGAGGCTGCACGGTTTTTGTCGATGTCCACGGGGCAAGTAACCTCGTTGCCGGAACGTTGCAACTTGTACGCTCTCCTGTTGAAGCTTTTGCTTCGCCACCAGAGAGTGGAAAAAGCGGCGGAAGGAAATGGGGGTGATACGTCTAATAGATAGAGGCATTAAGCATTAAATTTCTGTGTACAATAAAGAATATTCTATTGATTCATTCGTCGTATTGTACATGTATTTGAAGTGTAATAAGAGTGCAAATAAATAAATAGAGAATGCTTTATTGTGTTTTTTTTTTTTTTTTAAATTAATATAATTTATTGTTTTCTTATACCAATAACTATTTACATTTACATTTACAAACATATCATTAAAAATAACTAAATATAGAAAACTGCGCCCAGATCGCCGCCTCTGGGAAGGGTACCCAGTATGCTGGCTACGTTACCTCGTTGGATAGCGAGACTTATCCTCTGCCCGAGGTAATAGCCTTTATTGAATGCTTTATTGTTAACAAAAATGGAGTTATTTGTTAAAAGGTTCCATTATACTGACTAGCGCCACCAGTAGAAAAAAAAACATATCTTCTGTTGCAGGTATTTTTTTTATAAAGAGAATAATTTTTGCAAAAACGATATGTAAAAGAAGATGCCAATTTTTCCCCATTGAAACTGGTAATTTTAAATGTTTTTTGTATTACTTTCAATGGAAGACATTCGTGGCGGATCTTGGAAAGACTATTAAGTTAGATTACATTGCACACCGTACAATTTAAAAGATTTGGTGCATATCTCGGCCAGAAAATTAGTTTGGCCATCCAAAGGGGGAATATGGCCAGCATCCTGGGTTCCCTGACGCGGGACACCGACATGGGGCAACTTTTTTACCTGTAAATATGTATACTTAATTAGAAATTATATTTATTAGTATTAGTTTATATCATTAGTTGTATCATCATCATCAGCTATTTGACGCCAACTGCAGGACATAGGCCTCCTCGTGGTTTTCATAACCATGAGGGAGTTTTGCCATAATCGCCACGCTTGGCAGGCGGGTTGGCGTTCGCAGAATGTGGTTGAAATCTCAGGAAGACGCTGCTGCCCGTCTCCTGGTAATTTATTTCCTCAATCGCCTTCTACGACATCCACGGGAGGAAATGGAGTGACGCTATTCTTAATCTGGCGCCACACGGATGTGTATTAGTTGTATAGTTATTGTTAATCAATGTCTATTTAAATAAAAGTCAAAGTAACATCATTTAAAAGAAATAAATATAAAGAAAAGATTAATACATGAAACTTCTTAAATATCTAAGTTAAAAAGTATACAACTGACGGTCATATCACTAAAAGCGATCTCTTCCAAACAATCTTCGGATTATTTATGTACTAGAGCGATTTAAAGGGATGAAAAATGAACAGACAGGCAAACAAACGGCGTAAGCTGGGTCCTGTTGACACCATTTGGGTGCGAAACTCTAGACTTATGTCATGATAGAAGAGAAAAACCAACAATTTCCGAGTTGCATCTTTCCGGACCTGAGCCGATTTTTTTTCGTGAAAGCTGCTGGTCGATGTCCCGCTAGCAAGGCTCAAGCTCCAATTCACCGTCCCTTTCTAATCTCCGTCTGACTATACATTAGACAGAGTCAGCTACGCCTCCCTCTGACAAGTTGTTAGAAGTGGCAGTACTCAGGAATTATAACGACTGGTGGTTGTATAAACAACACGGCTCATTTAAAAATATCACGAAATTGTTAAAGCTTCATATTGGATGGTGATTCATTTTTCTCGGCAGGGTTTTCGGTGCTATAGTATCGTTCTTATTAGGGGACAATGGTGTTGCGGGCAACGGTATTGGGTGACAGGTTAATTTTGGGCGCTTGAGGGCTTCCGTTGTTTATAAGTTGACTAAAAATAAGAATGGCTAAGGAAGTTCGCGGCGCATCCATAAACCACTGTTATGGATTTAGTTGGTATCATGACTTTTTTTATGTAGCCTTCTCTCAGGGAGAGATGGTATGGGCTTAATTACCACGCATGCCCACCTGGGATTGGCAAACTCAAGTGCTGAGTTGCTTGAACACCTCAGACACTCAGGTTTCCTCACGATGCTTTCCTTAACTGTTAGGTACCGAGTGTAAACAAAACATAAGACATCACTTTCTTTTCGATCTCCAAATCCTCACAAAAAATACTGTGTTGCGTGTTACTACGGTGATGTGCAGTCGACATCAGGTAAACCTTTTCATTTTTGCTGCAAATTCGTCGTTAACGTAACTGATTAGAGTAGACGTATGTAAAGGTTTATATTCTAGTACATCCTTTATGGGGCATTATAGATATTATAATAACTTTATAACAGCCAGAAATGCGATTCAAAAAATGTTTAAAAGCTCACTTTGTGCCAAAACGGCTACTATGACATTAAATATTATTCATATGACAAAGATGTCTGGAATTAAAGTCAGTTCAATGAATGCGTTCTAAGTTTTAGAATAATATGTCATCATCATCATCAGCCATTTGACGCCAACTGCAGGACATAGGCCTCCTCGTGGTTTTCATAACCATGAGGGGTTTTGCCATAATCGCCACGCTTGGCAGGCGGGTTAGCGATCGCAGTATGCGGTTGGAATCTCAGGAAGACGCTGCTGCCCGTCTCCTGTTAATTGATTTCCTTAGTCACCTTCTACGACATCCACGGAAGGAAATGGAATGACGCTATTCTTAATCCGGCGCCACACGGATATAATATGTAAACTCTGTTAATTAAGCACCAAATTTGATAAGACTCAAATGTCACTGAAGTCACCATTTATATCGTCTTTTGTATGAAGAGTTTAAGTTAAATGCTGTTTAAGCCACATTTAAGAAAGTGGTGAAAGTCGGCCTTTGCTTGGAGTTTTTTTTTGTCGATTTTTTCTCCAAAATAACCTCAGCAGAAGGCAACAGTTATTTAGTCAGCGCTCTATTTAAAGCACTCACGCTGCACAAAGACAGTCATCAGATCAATTTGAGTCTGTCCCGAGTGGAGGGTTATAATTTGTAAAACAGTTGATTTAAATACAAACAGTTATGTAATTTTAAATTCGTGTTCACGTCCGTTTTTGTGATAGACTGGGACGGCCTGAGATTGGTATTTTGAGTTAAGCTGGAAAAGTGGAAATATGTTGGAAATACTACTGGGTCAACGAACTTAGGCAGATTGGCAGTGGTGAATTGATGAGGATGGCCGAGGATAGATAGGAGGGGCATGCCTAGAGGAGTGTCCAGCCGCTGCCAGCAGCTGCCCATGCCTTTTTACCACAAACATTTGTGAATGAAACAAAAATTATTATTTATTATGTTTGTGTGGTAAATAAAATATTTTCACTTTCACTTTCAATCTGACTCAGATCGTTGGTCTAGCTGGTGGGCGTCCTTCACCGCGTTAGCCAGTTCGTGGTCTCCACTCGGGAACCTTTGCACCGCATCGACCAGCAGTTCTTCGGCGAATGTGACCAGTCCATTGCCATTCAAAAAAATTTAACACAATAGCGGCTTATAAAAATAAAACTGACTTTCGTTCCCGGATATTGAGAGTGGTTAACTTTGTAAGATGTAATCATGTAACTGCAAAGGAAGTCTCAGATTGACAAGTAGTTTTAGGCACGCGTCGTCGTGCGAGATTAAGCCCACATTAACTCTTTGAGAGAAGGCTTTCTACTACAACGGCTGTCAAAGCTATGTAAAAGAATGTTGAGAGTTAGATTCTTGCTTCATTCGCATGGTATTTTGAGAAACACGTGGGATAATGTGTGTTCTTTGGTTTTTAATTTAGTCTCGGGGATACTAAAAAAATGTCTCGAAACCCTTTATGCCGTCGTAAACATACATTTTAGGGCCGTTTTAATGGTCGCGACAATAAATAAATCATAAACAAGTGAACGCGAACCGTACCTGCGCGGACCTTTCAAATAATAATAAAAGTGTGGGGACATGACATTCCTTAAGGCCTCCCCTCTCTTTCGCTCCACGCCTTCCCGGTTATATTGGAAAGAGCGAAAGGTATAAGAGGAAGTGGCCCCTTATCGTTCATTCCAGGAATAACTCGGCCACAGATTATGTACGGAATGTAGAGTGGCCCTCCTTGCATTCGGAATATTTTGGTATTTTGTCTATACTCTATGTCGTGTCATGTGAAGGTATGTCGTTATGATAGATGGGTTCCTTTTTGATCCACATTGTCAATCTTCTATCTATTGGAATCACTAACATAGAAATTTCTGTTAGATAATATAACTAGGAGTTGAATTTATCTTATTTATTTATTCTTTCTATGTAAATATTTTCTGTTGTGTTTTTCTTCGTGTACAATACAGAATATGCCTTTTAAGGTGGGACGATTCCCATACAAATGATTTTTTCCAAATTTTTGAAGAGAATTATATAATTATACACGGAAATAATGTATATCTGCATTAATTTACACTTTTATTTGCGCTAATTTATATTTTCGTGAAAAAAACAGTAGTTTTTAAGCTGAAATGAGATCGAAAATTCCAATCTTACTTCATGCATACAAATTTGGAAAAAATCATTTGTATGAGAATCGTCCCACCTTAAATCTATAAATATCAATGTCAAGTTTAATGTTTTTGACGCATTGATACAGATATAGATAGATAGACAGATAGATAAAGAACACTTTATTGTGCATGCTAAGTTCTGAATCGTAAAAGCGTCACTATTATCAGAATGTGAACAAAATCCCAAACACAGCTAGTAACTACGACCCACCCACTCTTTGAGGACAAATAGTTTCATATAGTTGCCCCCCACTAAATTACAGAAATTAACATCAACATTATGCAAATAACTGGTAGTATCTGCATAAAACTTCCAATAATAAACACCATATCGCAACGCAAACGCATTTAGAAACATTTAAGTTCGCGCGCGCGTTGATGTCTTTACTAGTTGCAATTATCTAAAGCTAGTGGCTTTCTAAATGGATACCTGTTGGAGGGATTTAATAAGTGTAATTTTAGGAGTCACCAATATATATAAGTTGCTTCGTAGTTTAATTTAGTCATTCTAAGGTGCTGAGTGTATTGTTTAATGCACATTGAACAGCACATGGGCCTTAACATGCCTATACTGTACTCAGTAACGTTAGGAGCGAAATTGTAACATAAATTAGAAAGACTTTAAAGCTAACTGCTATACTCTTCTTTTGTCTGAATCTGGAAATTTGATAAATCTTTACTTACTTATTGATCAGATGTGGTCTATACAAGGTGTCTCAGAAATGTCCGGTAAAACTATGATAATATTGTTCTTATACATAAGCAGCCTATATACAACCCACTGTAGGGCACAGGCCTTCTCTCAGGGAGAGAGTATGGGCTCAATCACCAAGCGTGCCCACCGCGGATTGGCGATTTCAAGCGCTGAGGTATGTGAATAGCTCAGACACTCAGGTTTCCTCACGATGTTTTCCTTCTCGGTTAGCGAGTGGTATTGCTACTATAACTTCACAAATGTACATAACTTAGAAAACAAAGTCAGAGGTACACGCCTGCACTGGGAATCGAACCTGGGCCTCTCGCTTCAGAGTCCAATGTTCTACCCACTAGGCTACCACCGCTCGTGGAAGTTATTCATTATTATATTTTATTCATAATTATTAATTAGGAAGGTCGAGAGCGGTGGTAGCGGAGTGGTAGAACGCCCGGCTTCTCGTTCGGGAGGTCGTGTCTCCAAATCCCGGCATGTACCAATGACTTTGTTTTCTAAGTTACGTACATTTGCGAAGTTATAGTAGCAATACTCGCTAACGGTGAAGGAAAATATCGTAAGGAAACCCTAGTCTCGGGGGTATTTACATACCTTAGCGCTTGCTACGTACAATGGCCCAACTATGAGGCTAAGTGCGGAAATCTCAGGTCTAACTAGAACTAGTTAGGAACGTCTATTGGGAAACTATGGAAAAACACTTAGAAAAACTAAATGTATCTACTTATTTTAATGGTGACACGTGAGTGTCAACATAGGCGCCAAACGTACATCACTCATTTTTCAAAGGCCAAAATAAAAAAACGCCAATTACAATTTCAACTACCGACCCTCGTTAGGCAGACATTGTTCCAAAGTACCTGTAACTCAAATATACTCAAAACTGACTGTTAGCTCAGTCCGTAATTATCGAGGATCCTGAACAAACAGTGGCCTGCTTGAAACAAAGTATAAAGTCAACACTGGGACCTCACACAGCATTACTACAAAATATAGAATGCCGTTGAAAAGGTATATTTTATTCCAGCATTGGCGAGCTTGTTATAATCAAATCAAATTAAATCAAAAAATTTATTTCAAAGTAGCACAGAAACTGCGACTTAATGAACGTTTCAAAATCTAGATCATTTTGGAGAAAAAATGGACAAAAGAACTCCAAACTTAGTCTTTTCAAGTCCTTAATTTACAGAATTTATATAAATATTCTAGAACCTGGAACTCATGCATTGAACTGGCTTTAGTTCCAGACATCATTGTCATCTAAATAATCTTTAATGTTATAGTAGCTTTTTTGGCACAAAGTGTGCTTTACACATTTTTTGAACCGCGTTTCTGGCAAGCTTATTATATCCTCAGGGATCTTATTGTAGAAACGTATAGAATGCCCCATTAAGGATGTATTAACCTTTGCCGGCCCAAATTTTTGGGAACGAAAGTTTATATCTATTTCTAGTATTTACATTGTGTTGACTACCTACAGTTTTAAAGTTACTGATATTTTTCCTAACGTACATAATATTTTCATAGGTATAGAGATGTGGTCGACATCATTTGATCGATGTCAAACCAGGTTCGAGTTGAAAGTGGGCGGCACAAAAGCTGAGAATCATATTTTCAAGCTGCTTTGAATCCATATCCTTACATTTATTGCACTAATTAAATTTGATCTCGCACAATTACACCGCGCATACATACATAAACTCACGCCTGTATCCCAGAAGCGTAGGCAGAGACGGCCTACATCGTTCTCTGCAGAAAAAAAACTATTTTAAAAACCTATTTAGAGGCTAAAATTTCCACCCATGCCGGGACTTGAACCCGCGACCTCTGGCTAACCGTGCCAGCGCTCTCCCAACTGAACTAATGGGCAAGTGCAGGCATCAGTGAATTTCGAGCCTCTTTACAAACATCTCTGTATTACGTACAGGCAGCGCCATCTGGCCGAAGCAATTTACATCTCTTGCAGCCCCGAGTAACCCACTTTGCAGTTTGGTTTTTACATCGGAATAATATCGCTGTACCTACATGATTATATTATTTTTGTTGCACTAACCCGTGCTGAGGACAATTTTAAAAACCTATTTAGAGGCTAAAAATTGCACCCATGCCGGGACTTGAACCCGCTAAATAGGTTTTTAAAATTGTCCTCAGCACGGGTTAGTGCAACAAAAAGAATATTAAAAAAAACTGTTTTTAGTATACTTTTCGTACCATTCTTCCGTAACTCCGCCAGCCCCAATTGATTCAACGCAATGCTCCACCGACCTGCGAGTAATACAGCTCACTTAGAGATAATACTGAATACGTGAATTGAGTAAACGATTGAACTGAAGCCTCTGGTTCGGGGTTAAAAGCGCGAGGGTTTCTTTCCTATTACGTATGGACACACCCAAGCTTTCCTTCCTAATATCTTTAGTGCCATTAGCATAATAATATATAAAACAAAACAATGCATTTTTCTCGTACGCGAGACTCGGCCCTGCCTTTGTCTAGGTATTACGTAACAGTTTCGTATTGTGCAAACGAAACTGGTTGACTAGAGACGCAGAGTTTGAAGGTACCGATAGCCCGATCGGCACTTCATCGATTTGATACATGCACACATACATACATACATAAACAGCCTATATAGGTCCCACTGTAGAGTACCGGCCTTCTCCCCGGGAGAGAGTATGGGCTTAATCACCACGCGTCCCCACCGCGGATTGGCGATTTCAAGCGCAGAGGTATGTGAATAGCTCGGACACTCAGGTTTCCTTACGATGTTTTCCTTCACCGTTAGCGAGTTGTATTGCTACTATGACTTCACAAATGCACATAACTTAGTTAATAAAGTCATAATTACATGCCCGCACTGGGAATCGAACCTGGGTCTCTCGCTTCCGAGTCCAATGTTCAACCCACTAGGCTAGCACCGATTTGGTAAGTGGGCCTAGAATCTAATAAACGCATCGTTGTTCAATAGAGTGATATTAGCAAAAGCAACGGCTGTTATTTGACACTGTTTCGTAGACTTCTAAGCAATAGCATCACATTGTCATTCCAATGGTATAACCCGCGCAAATTAAACAGGCATCTCACTAGAAGGAAACCGAATCGCGCGAGGCGCCGAGTTAATTTATGCGGATTGTACCAAACGCGATTGTTTGGACTAGACCACGAATAATGTCGATAAGTTTTTAACAACTATGCATTTAAGAGATCCGCCCCCCTAGATCTTCGAGTTTACTATCCGCCGGTTTCTCGTACACTAACAAGCTGTTAATCTACTGTTAACAGCTGTCAGTGGTTTTTTTCGTATGCACTTTGGTCAATTATTGACAGCTGTTAACAGTAGATTAACAGCGTGTTAGTGTACGAGAAACTGGGGGTATATGTTCTACTCGCTGGTCGGAATGGAACAACTTGTTGATTGTGCTTCGTAGATATTTGTTCAAAGTAGGCTTCTATGATTAATTCGTTTACTTTCTCTGTTGTGTGGTTTACGCTATGACTTTCAAAAACCTTCGTTAACAATTAACTGAGAAATATTGAAAAACTTTACATAGTTTTTTAGGGTTCCGTCCCCGAGGGGTAAGAGACCCTATTAATAAGACTCCGCTGTCCATCCGTCCGTCCGTCCGTCTGTATCTATACATCCTAATGTATCTCATGAACCGTGATGGTCAAACAGTTGAAATTTTCACAGATGATGTATTTCTGTAGCCGCTGTGACAACAAGTACTAGAAATAGAATAAAATCCATATTTAAGGGGGGCTCCCATACAATGAACGTGATTTTTTGCTCGATATTAATAACGGCAATAGACACTTGAAATATTCAAATGTTGTATAGATAATGGTACGGAACCCTCCATGCGCGAGTCCGACTTGCCGTTTTTTTAGTGTTACGTTGCACATTTCACAATTTTGCTAAGTTCTTAGTTAATTGTTAGCGAATTGTTTTGGGACCTAACAATATTGAGTTTGAGTTTCGAGAGACAGAAGGAGGCACTTTCATCATCATTTTAGTTCTTTGTTCAATGGGCTTACGAGTACTTCGGATGTATGTACACAGGCGAATAAATGAGTATTTTTGAATAAAATTAATCGTATAAGATAAAAAATGTCTTCCACTTCAAATGTTACAGAATCTGTTCTTTTGTTTGGTCGGTATGTACAGACACAACAATTGGGTATTTGACAAAATATCAAATGAGTTACTTTTAAAACGGAATCTTGTATGAAAATACTTGCTTATGACGTATTTAAAAATTGTAACAACTAGTAATTGACTAAAAGAGATACATTTTCCGAGATATTTTGCAATTTTTGTTTTAATCGAGCATATGAAATAAGTTATTTTTGATCGTGTCAAATACCGTATTTTTATTGTAAACAGGCGAATAAATGAGTATTTTTGAATAAAAGTAATCGTAAAAGAGAAAAAATGTCTTCCACTTCAAATGTCATAGAATCTGTTCTTTTGTTTGGTCGGTATTTACAGACACAACAATTGTTATGAAGTCAAGTTTTAGATACAGTTATAGGCGCTTTTGGTTGCGGCAGGCTGGCGCTAGCGGTGGCACACTGCGCTGGGAGGTCTATTCTGTTAATTCCGGTAGTATATAGGCAAAAAATGATTGTAAAACTAACAGCCTTGACGTTCATTAAGTAAACATTGTATTTTTATATTGAATAAAATTTTTGACTTTGACTTTATCCACAGGAAAACAAATATTTGCCTGCAAGACAGCACTTCTACCTTCACATGCATGCACTCTACTCAGTTACAGTGCAGATCACTTTGCAACAAAAATGTAAGATAGATAGATAAAGATTTATTTGTGAAACATAGGTACAATATAGTTGAGATGTTACAATTAGAAAAACAGATATCTGTATGTTTTGCCCATAAGGCGCACAAATATTCATGCAAAAAGTAATCGATAAAGCTACACTGAGCACATCAAGGTTGTAATTAAAAGTCAAATTATAATCTAATAGTTCTGTCAGTAAGGAGCAATTCCATATCATGCATTTAGATTGATATATTACATGTCAAATTATTTATATTATATTATAAGTATGTCAAGAATGTATTTACAAACAAATAATAGTATCCAAAAAATTTTCATTTAAAAGTTAAGTCATTAAGAAATTCGGTCACTGAGTCAAGCTGTTGCTAAGACAATAATCTACGAGCTGTTGAAGCACGATCGAAATAAAGTATCAAGTAGCTAGAATACAGACACGGAACAATAATATTGATGTATTTATGTTACGATCAAGTAAATTACTCTCGCATTATCGTAGAATATTGAATAGTAGCTCGGTAGCTCTAGAAATCGAATTGTGTAACAGGAATTAGATTGACGGTTTTATCTGTAAAAACACTCTTCAAAGCCAGTTTAAATAGTCCGTCATAAAGGAAAATACATCATCATCATCATCATCAGCCATTTGATGCCCACTGCAGGACACAGGCCTCCTTCGTGGTTTTCATAACCATGAGGGGATTTGCCATAATCATAACCACGCTTCGCAGGCGGGTTGGCGATCGCAGTATGCGGTCGGAATCTCAGGAAGACGCCGCTGCCCGTCTTCTGGTAATTTATTTCCTTAGTCGCCTTCTACGACATCCACGGAAGGAAATGGAGTGACGCTGTTCTTAATCCGGCGCCACACAGAGAGATCAATTAATGAATCCAGTAGTCGTCCACAGCCGGACATGGACATTGGACAAAGGTCTCGTCTGTCCTCCTCAGCCATCCTCAATTCCACATCCAACCGCAAAGAAAAAGTATTTCGAAAATCTTCGGGAATACGCTTTTATACCGTGTTCCAGTGCATACCTTTCTTTTCAACTGTACCTACTACTTATTTACTAATGTTAACTTAGGTATTTGTGTCTAACTAATCTCACTAACCGATTTTGTGAGTGAATTTTGTAGGAAGAAATACTTGTATGTTTCGTTTTATTCTTAGGATAATTTATAACCTAGGTATTTATAACCAGATCTCACTCACAATATATAGAAATGAAGAATTTGAAGCGTTCATCATGCTCTTGTAAATGATGAAAATTATCTGTAAACGACTGTAAAGAGAACCTATAAATATACTGTAGTGTTCTCTATCTGTCTATTTATCAATCTATCCTTCGGCAAATTCTCCGATATGAGGTTGCCTGGAAGAAATTGCTATATGCAATAAGGCCGCCAACTGTATCTTTTCTTTTGTCATTGCTGTTTCTGTATCATTTTTTCCGGTATACAATAAACATAAACATTTACATACAGGCACATACATTGCTTCTGGCCCCACACTAGGATACCCTGTATCGTGGGAACTAGAAAAGTAAACATCCAAGACGTGAGGATTTTTTTGTCCCCAACCGGGATTCGAACCCGGGACCTCTCGCATGGTATGCAGATGCACTACCGCTGCGCCACGAGGTCGTATAGAGTATTCTTATCTTATCTTATACATATGTCTATAGGTAACAGGTTGATAAAAGCTACGTTAAATATCCAAGGTGTGGGAATATTACAAAAATAAAGGTGTAATACAGTTACCTGTTGCCGTTACCACAAACAATTAGGTACTTAGAAAAAGCTATGAAAGTCAAAAAAGATAAAATCAGGATGAGTGTATGGGATTAAAAATTGGTTTTATATTAGGGGTTAAAGTATGAAATTGCCGTTTTATTGCAATAGGTTGTTTGAATTGACATAGAATCTTCATGGTTTGAGGTTTTCGAATGAAACTTTTTCAAATGGTTTCTATGACGTTCTTTTTTTAAAAAATGTGAAACATTTGAATATCGACTTTCAATTGTTTTTGTTATTCAATTTAGACAAGAAAGATGGATACTGCGAAAATTCGAGTGATTTTTGAATACGAGTTCCGACGCGGAACTAACACGGCAGAAACAGCCCGCAATATCAAT
Source organism: Yponomeuta malinellus (assembly GCA_947308005.1). Lineage (NCBI taxonomy): Eukaryota > Metazoa > Arthropoda > Insecta > Lepidoptera > Yponomeutidae > Yponomeuta > Yponomeuta malinellus. The sequence goes on from OX371012.1 coordinate 14,028,883, forward strand.
GCTGCGTTTGGAGAGGGGTCTACTAATGAACGCACCGTGCGATTTTGGTTTAAACGCTTTCGTGATGGAAATTTAGACTTAAAGAACGAGCCACGAGGAAGACCGCCCACACAGGTGAATAACGATGAATTAAGAGAGATAGTGGAAGCCGACCCTAGTCAAACTACCCAGGAATTAGCGGCATGGTTTAACGTTACCTTACCCACAATATTGACTCACTTGCGTCAAATCAATAAAATAAAAAAATACGAAAAATGGGTGCCTCATGATTCGAGTGATTTTTCGCAGTATCCATCTTTCTTGTCTAAATTGAATAACAAAAACAATTGAAAGTCGATATTCAAATGTTTCACATTTTTTAAAAAAAGAACATCATAGAAACCATTTGAAAAAAGTTTCATTCGAAAACCTCAAACCATGAAGATTCTATGTCAATTCAAAGAACCTATTGCAATAAAACGGCAATTTCATACTTTAACCCCTATTATTTTCTGTCAAAAAATACATACTTTACTGCAGCAGTATTTGTACGGACGCGATTAATTGATTGAACGCCCAAGAAATGATTGCTGCGTTCGCGGTCAGAACGCGTTGGTTTGAATGAGTCCTTTAAAAAAAATTAATAAAAAATAAAAACCGACTTCGAAACGCTACAGCACTAAAAAGTTAGAAATAATTTAAATAATTAGAAGTATGTATACATGAAGGTATTGTAGAAGCATAATTTCGAGTCGGTGCCCAAAATATATGTGCTGGTCATGAAACTGGGCACCGACTACAAATTTATTTCTAACTTTTGTAGTGCTGTAGTGTGTCGAAGTCGGTTTTTATTTTTTATTTAAAAAAAAATTATTTAAAATTTTTTAGTGGATTAGTGGGAGAAACATAAACAAGTCCCTTATAATCTTACCTTAATTCGTTGCTTAAAAATTTTATGTTCGCAATTTCAATCTAAAAGTCTTCACCAGAACATCACCAAATTAACTTGGGACTACTTTTAAGCTATTTTATGAATCATACGGATATTACTAAAGGATGGGCCCCATTCAGCCTCATTTACTGCTATCTATTGAAGAGTTCTATTCTCCATCTCGAAAAGTCTTCATCAGTTCTTCACCAAAATAAAAAAGGGACCAATGGGACGTTATATCTATTCGAACAAAAAAGGAATTGTCCAAATCGGTTAAGATTTAAAGGAGTTATGGGAAAAATAGCCAAATATATATACGGAGGTTATATATACGAATTGATAACCTCCTCCTTTTCTGAAGTCGGTTAAAAATACTTCTGCAGTAAATGACCTCCACCGCCACCGCGACCGCTTTGGTTTGTGTGTTTCTTTAAAATCATTTCGTGCAAATGTAAAGCTCGTTTCCCACCAAAAGAATAAAACTGTTTTCAGTATAGAATTTTAAGCATCTTTGGCCATATAAAGGGCCTTCACATTTCTAAAGACAAGCCTCACGAGAAACCAATTGACTACGATCCCATAGCAAAATCTTGCGGACAAAGAGTGACAGCATGAAATTTTGTTTTCATCCAGTTTATCACTGTCAGTAAGATTTATGTAGTTTCAAAAACATTCATAATGTTCAGGCTCTATTAACGTTTTGAGGCTCTTTAAAAATAATGACTAACATAAATAATGTACTGTGAAAAAATTGTTACACTGCAATAAAACCCGTATTTAATAAAAAATACATCTGACTACACAACAATTTCCGACGCTGCCATGTTAGGTGAAACTGCAGTGATTTTTCAGATTTCAATAAGAAAGTGACCTTTAAGACCGGGTTCTCCGAGCCCACGGATGGGACATATTGCGCTGCGCGAGCGAATAGTTGGGTGAATAAGTAGGCATTTTTGAAATTACAGAAATACAAATCCTATTAATAGAATTTTGACAACTGACCTCACTAACACATTCAGTGATAGTTAATCATTTTGGTAAAGTTTCACAAATAAAGTTTTTGTAAAAAAAATTGTATGTTTAAATCATTGTTTCATAACATCCTTTCGTCATTGTAATATAGATAATAATATTTTTTATTTTATTTATTTTAATAATAATAATAATAATGTTTAAATCATTGTTTCATAACAGCCTTTCGTCATTGTAATATAGTTAATAATAATAATAATAAGATTTATTTCCTTGGTCGCCTTCTACGACATCCACGGGTGGAAATGGCGTGACGCTATTCTTAATCCGGCGCCACAAGGAAATCTGTCAAAACTTTAAAATTATTATTTCACAATTTGCTACTTAAGGCCATCAAATCAGTTACGTTAGTCGAGTTACTCAAAAAACCCCGACTTAATACTACGCCGAATCTCAGCCTACCACTACACTTTGACACAAGCATTCCGTCCCATTCCCGTATCATATGGATCTCACACGGCGCCCACCCAACTGTGGACCTTCTGTCTGAGTGTGCAAAGGACAAAATACCGTGAACAGGGAATTCTTACCATCAATCATAATAAGACACACTCAGCTATTCGTGATGCCTGTATCCTGTTCATTTTCTTCCAAGGAGTTTTGGATGTGGACTCGATACATTGCTTTCGAGGTATAATCGACAGCATGTAATGAATTGATAATGCAGGAAGGACGATAATCCTATCGGAAGGTTTTTAATTCTTGTAATTATGTGTGTGTGAAAATGTAAATAAATGGTTTACTATCTATCTAATAGAAGTAGTGTCAGCATAAAACAATAGGGGTAATGAAAAAAAAATCACTCATTACTTCCACATTAATTGAACCCCGATAATATAGTCACCTACTTTATACAATACATTACGCGTCCCGACTATGGATATGCGATTTGAAATAAACGACTCAAGCATGGTTATTCGCAATAGTCACCAAGCAATCGACGCCATCCATAAAGCAATAAACTGACGATCTATCTGGCCCAAAGGGCCGAGAAGGCGGCCCCACGCAGGGTTGCCAGGCGTCAAGATATAGCCGGACATGTTGGGCTTTTTACGGGCTGAAGAACTACGAATAAAAAAACCATAGAAGTATTTCTTCATACAAAATTCACACTCAAAAACGGCCCCAGTCTTTCGATTAGTCTTTACCAATTAAATGAGCGCAAGATGTGCTGTAGAGTAAATCACTCTGTGATTGGTCATTCTGTGCGCCATGCGTGACGACGTGAACGTTGATTGGGTGATAGTAAGTGACAGCGTGACTGATGATTGGTTATCAACGAAGATGTCAAACTATTAATGTAACCAGTCGAAATATCTACGTTTGTCGCAAGATGGTGATCTGACGGTGGCAGGTGCATAGATATTTTGCTGGGTGATGCTGAACTCGTTCTTATCTTATTTCCGATTGGCAATTGACAAGCCCCGCCCGCCTTCCCACAATTTAACGTTGGGTCATTTTTTAAGCGCTAGTTAGACATCTATGTTTTTAACTATCACTGCTAAAGAATAAACATAAACATAAACATTTACATACAGGCACATACATTGCTTCTGGCCCCACACTAGGATACCCTGTGTCGTGGGAACCAGAAACAACGACATCACAAACATAGGGCATAAAATACCCACCCTTGTAGCAACTTGAGACCTATACCATTTTTTCATCCGAAATCCAGCGGATCGTTAACGATTTAAACAATTGTGAAAAATTACCTTATAAATGAAAACGTGACATATTGTAACAATAACAATTTAATTCATTTATATTATATTTTTTTTATTTTTAAATATCTATAAAAACTGTAACATAATAATTGTGTTTTTTTTATAAATATTGCCAAACTGCGGTGCAGTTTAAGACTAATGTCACGCTATGCAATAAATAAATGAATATGGCGGGTACTCCGGCATCTGTGCTAGCATCTGTGGCTGGCAAGCCTAGCCACGCCACACACGTCGGCCGCTTTCGAGAAGCCGTGAGTGAACCTAATTGTCTCCACGTTTAATTGCTGCAGATGATGATGTAGCCATAATTAGCCAGTGTAGTTACGAGTATAGAGGAAATTTCCACTTTGTGACTGCCGGTGACTGTATGTTAGGAATGGCTGGAAGGGCTCGCTAAATGTTTCCGAGATTCTGCGGAAATTCCCCTGAAACTGGCGAATTCCCATAGATTTTTGGAAATGAGCAAAACCACGACACCGTGGTGAACGATGGTTTGCTTGCTTTCGCTGTGTGTGATACACCTAAAATTCCCGGGCACGCGTATTTAATACCAACGAAGGGCGCGTCGACCTAGCTGTGCGGCTTCCGCGTACCTTCGGCATTCAGCAGTAAGTATACCTACTTAGCACTAAAGCACGCTTTTGTTACATTCATGTCCGGAAGTTAACTAGCTGACTCGGGAGACGTTGTTTTGCCATATTAATTAGCCTACGACCTACTTATTCTCAGACCTACCAAATAAACACAAAAAATTTCATAAAAATCGATGAAGCCGTTTCGGGGGATTTCGATAAAAAACACTAAGTGACACGAGATTTTTATATATTAGAGTTTATTTGTAGTTTTTTTTAGTTTTTAAATTATTCTAGTTTAGTGAAGGCCGTGTACATTTATAATAGAACAGAAAATATACCAATATCAGAATCTTTACCTGCCGAAAAGTTTCATGAAACTCGGCCCTGATTCGTCCACTTCGATTCGGTTGATCTCTACCCATATACGAAGGAGAGTCTGGGAAAAAATACCTTCGGGAATGACCACACAACAATAATTACTGCAGCCTTTATGATTATTCAGCCACCCTTTCCATTCAATATGAAGTCATCATAATAAAACGGGGCATCGTAAAATGTCCATCACGCGATCACAACATAAAATAAATATGTTACAACCAGAAATTACAACACAGAAGGGATGATTGCCCAAACATAACCTACCTATTTGTTCATTTCTTTATTCCACCTTATGTGGTGTTAGATTCTTATGGCATACCTATACGCAGGTAGACACTTGTTCTTAACTATGCCAACATAGGATGCTTACCTAAACTGGCGATTGGGTTTTGTTTTCATACGTAGGTAAGCAGCCTACAGTAGACGGAAACGGGCTTATTGATTGATGAATCTATTGGACCGATATTGTCCTTACCGCTGACAGCTACAGTTTGTAATAATTGTAGAAAGAAAGCGGGCGAAACTCTATGATTTCATTGAGTTGGTCTCTGTGCCTATGCTCAGCGGTTAGTAATGTTCGTTTATAGGATTATATCTAAAATACGCTATACGTCCCACTGTAGGGCACAGGCCTTCTCTCAGAGAGAGAGTATGGGCTTAATCACCACGCGTGCCCACCGCGGATTAGCGATATCAAGGTTTCCTCACGACGTTTTCCTTCACCGTTAGCGAGTGGTATTGCTACTATAACATTACAAATGTACATAACTTAGAAAACAAAGTCATTGGTACATGCCCGCACTGGGAATCGAACCTGGATCTCTCGCTTCCGAGTCCAATGTTCTACACACTAGGCTATCACCGCTTTTTATTTTCATAATGAATTACTTATTCGGAAAGACACACCTAAGCCTCATCTCGCTAGTGGCATTGACTACAGTGGTATTATTATTTTCATTAAATCCTTTATTGCATTTAAACAAGCAGTTTTGCACATAAGCGAGCTTAATGCTACTTAGCATTATCTACCAGCTAACCTAAGTTTTGAAGAGAACATTAACAGGTATTGCAACTTACTCGTGAAGTATTAAATATACTTACCTACTAATTACTTATTTACACCTAGATATATAAAATATAGTAGGGGGGAAATATTATACAAATACAACATAATAATAAATAAATACTTGATACGATAAATAAATACATAAACCTACAGATTTAGGAAAGATATTGTGATATAATATACTTTTATAATAAATTAAGACAAATGCTGGAGATTTAGATAGTGACGATAAACTTTTGGTATATGGGTAACTCAAACCCAAATAAGATTATTTTATTGAAAGAAAAACAATCACAATATTAAATAATAGTACAGTCGGCAGCACGTCAAACTTACTGAGTTATGGTCTGGGTGACTGCAACAAATGTTAAATGTAGGTACCCATCTCTAAACCTTACACTAAATGAAAATTTGTGTGAGCTTTCCAAAGCTGAACTTTCAATTTCCTGTCTGTATAATATTGTTTGTGACCATTGGTAATACATGCTTATTCTATTCTAATCCGTTCCATTATATTTCATTCATTCTCTTTATTCCGTGATACCAACTAAGAGAATAGTTAGATATGTAAGGATTATTTTTGTAATATCAAGTAAGTGGGTACCTACATTGCGAATTTGAGCACTAAAAGTCGTTTGAGTAAAGAAATACGGTCTCATATAAAAATACGATTCCTGAAACACTCCTCAGAGGCAGTTTAAATAGTCTGTGGTAGGTAACCTACCTACTTGCTCTGCTTGCTCCAGCTTAAAAAAAAATAGGCGTAGGTACCCATTATTATTGTTAGGTACCTATGCTCTGAACTTCCAGAAGCAGATCTTCTGGATAAAGCTATAGTTTTTTAGAACTTTATTATTTGTTGGCCAATTTATTCAAGCCATCCATCGCGTCTGTCGTTGTCACGCGAGCTCGTATATCAATCTTGCGATGAAACAACTGCTCTAAACTCTCTTATTTTATGTGCAATAGAGGTTATTGTTGCTCGTAAAAGATTGCTTTGATTGTGTATGTATATTATACGCATCTTGTGACTTCGTTCGGTAAGGAACGATGAACACTTTTGCAAAATAATAGGTAGGTACCTATATTACAAAATCGGTTACGACCACGAGAAGAAATTGTTGAACCTACAACGAAGTATCGCAAAAGAAAGCTCCGATTGGCTAGCTAAACCGCCTTCTTGTTTATCTTGCTTCCTGCCCCTATATTACGCGCACCAAATCCTTAGCGATTCCAATCGTCTAACTGTCAAATCAGTATAGAATTTGACATTTAGACGATTGGAATCGCTAAGGAAGGATCTGGTGCGCGTAAATAGGCCCCTGATGGGCTCGCAACATACTGTGTCACGAAAGTGTCTCTGGAATCGGTTGCCTTCACCATTTCTAAAATAAAATGACTACAAACACACTCAGCATCCCACGTCCACGAATATATTTTGATTTTGGCATCGTGTAAAGGACACCCTGTGGTTCCGGCGCGTTTTCTGACGCCGCTGTCATATCGACTGTCTGATATGACGGGTTGCTCCCACCGAATTCTTCCGCCGAGCTCCACCACTGACCAGCTTTATTATGAAGAAGAAGAAGAAGAATGACATTTATTATACCAACAAGATAGTAAATTCTCGATTTTAATCCGATATTTCATATCAATACAAAACTGGTTTATATAAAATAGCTTGAAATTGCCAATCCGCGGTGGGCACGCGTGGTGATTAAGCCCATACTCTCTCCCTGAGAGAAGGCCTGTGCCCTACAGTGGGACGTATATGGGCTGCTTATGTATGTATGTTATGTCATGTATACCAATTTTTATTTTCGTACATAAAAGTACCCGAAAACGCCGTGCATGCAGTGATGGCTGTAGGTGAAGCGAAAAAGGTTTGTCTAAGATCGTCACAAGTGACAAATCCAGCCTCTGCCTACCCCACCGGAATATAGCGGCAAGTTTCCTGGTTACCATATCACAGAGTATCCTATTTTGGGGCCATAACGAGATTGTCTTGTGTGGATATTATTTCTAAGAAAATTTTTGCCGAGCAGACCGGTCAAACTCTGAAGCGATGTTTTTACGCCGGATTTGAATGTTCCACAAAATAGCACCACTTCGGAAGAGGCACAAATAATAAGTGATTCAGAACTCCATCCAACTGTAAAACAAAAGGAATCGACGGGATAAACATGTTTAATATTATTATGATATTGAACATTGACGTCGGACACATGACAACATCTCTATCTGTACACTGACAAGCTGAGATCAACTCTATGGCTTTGGAATAAGGACGATACAAAGTCCAAAATGTATAGGATAATCAATTTTATTGTAGTGTGTAGATACTGTTTCACTTCAATCAACCCCTATTTTTCATGTAGGTAGCCTATATACGTCACAAGCACAGGCCTTCTCTCAGAGAGAAAGTATGGGCTTAATTACCAAGCGTGCCCACCGCGGATGGGCAATAATAAAAATATTTTGTACATTTTTCATAGTTTGTCGCACTTACAATTCGAACCGATAGAAATGAGGGATATTCTGTACAATACGGAGACGCTAAATTGAAATCAATATCACAAACACAGCTACTGATATGTTAACCAACAAGAAATAGTTATTTTCACCTCACTAGCTCGTAAAAGCTCTGTTTATCATTCGAAATCTGCGTGGAAAATCGCACTTTATCCGCTAGCGTGGAAAGTGTTTTTAAAATTCGAATATTTTTATTCAATAAAGGTTTCGTACAATAAATTACATATATAGAACCTCATTGGTTTCGTAATAGTTTATATTCTCTGCAGCCAGTCAATTGATGATTGAAATGCAAATACTTATTTCATGTCATGCGCCAGCCTCATTTAAAGAATCGCACTGGCAGGCAAGAAAATTTGATTTAAAAAAAAAAATTAACTTTCAATATTACCAATTGTAGTAATTTTACTTTTAATTTTTGAAATAAATAAACAGTAATTTAATATTTATTAAAACTGTTTTTCTTGCACCTAACATTTTCCTCGCTTTAGTGAGGTGAAAAGTTGTGTGTTGCGCTCGGCAGCAAAGTTATTTAGCGTCTCGTACCTTTGAAACCCTCGCTACGCTCAGGATTCAATACAAGGTACTCGCGCCAAAAATTAACTTTGCAGCCTTGCATAACAAATAACTATTCTTTCTAGTCTAGGAGAAAATAATAAAAAAAACACGAAGGATTCCGTACCATTATCTATACAATATTAGACACAAAGATCGAGAAAAAACGGCAAAATATCACTTTTTTGGATGGGAGCCCCCCTTAAGTATTTATTTTATTTTAATTTAGTTATTTATTTTTGAAGTGAATATACATGTTCTGTGAATATTTATTATTTATCGTCTACCTGTTGCCGTTATTAATATCGAGCAAAAAACGGCAAAAAATTACGTTTGTTGGAGCCCCTATTAAATATTTATTTTATTCTGTTTTTAGTATTTGTTGTTATAGCGGCTACAGAAGTACATCATCAGTGAGAATTTCAATTTTTCCACTACAGAACACAAAGAGATTATTCTCTATACCAAAAAAAGCAATTAATAATTCGCATAATTCACAGAATATTTAGTACTACACCTATTCGCTTCAAAAACAAATAATTATCTTAAAATAAAATACTATTTAAGGAGAGTCCGACTCGCACTTGGCCGGTTTTCTGTTATAGTTCCGTTAGCTGTATGTATTTGCCATATTAATTTGAGGCTTTAATTTAGCGTTCCTGTATGGTACAGTCCCTCCATGATAATGGCATGTTGCTCAAATTGCAAAAACCTATTTAGAGGCAAAAAATTCCACCCATGCACCTCAACACAGGTTAGTGCAACAAAAAAAAATAATACCTATGTTGCTAGTGTAGAGTATCCTTGGTTGCTCAATGTATGAAAATACGTCTTTCCTACTAGAGAGATAACTCGAGAACAGTGCTTCGTAAGGAAAATAGTATCGATACCTTTTTTTGTAGAGAATTTTATGATTTATCAAACTTTTAATGTTTTCGCTAGCTCTCACCGTTTCAGAGATATAAGGAAAAAACGAAAAATCTTTGACCCCGGATAAAAAACAACGCACACGCGGGATCAATGGGGACTTTTGATATAGTATTTGTAATGACTTAAGACCTACACAATCCAGCTTGTTGAGAATTAATGCAACTTGGAATGTCTATTTTGCCTGGCTGGACTAATAAGAGGGCGGCAAATTTTTCTTGCCGTTTCCTTCCGTGGATGTCGTAGAAGGCGTCTAAAGGAAATACATTAGCGTCTTCCTGAGATTCCAATTGCATACTGCGATCGCCAACCCGCCTGCCAAGCGTGGTGATTATGACAAAAGCCATCATGGTTAGGAAAACCATGAGAGAGGCCTGTGTCCTGCAGTGGGCGCGAAATGGCTGATGATGATGATGAAACTTTTATTGTGCGGCTGACACCTACGCTACGCCACTGCCTTCACCCATCTAGTGTGAGTGAAGGTGCCACTGGACGCTGTATACATAAGTAGACGTCCCACTGTAGGGCACAGGCCTTCTCTCAGGGGGAGAGTATGGGCTTAATCACCACGCGTGCCCACCGCGGATTGGCGATTTCAGGCGCTGAGGTATGTGAATAGCTCAGACAGTCAGGTCTCCTCACGATGTTTTCCTTCACAGGTAGCGAGTGGTATTGCTACTATAACTTCACAAATGTACATAACTGAGAAAACAGTCATAAGTACATGCCCGCATTGGGAATCGCACCTGGGTCTCTCGCTTCCGAGTCCAATGTTCCACCCACTAGGCTACCACCGCTGGACGCTGTATAAATCATCTCATTACGTAGATGCAAAGGCCACAGTTTTTTATAAATGAGACCAATGAGTAACTTGGGACGAGCAAGTAACTTGATAGACATTATTTTTTCTCGTATTTTAACGATTTACTTACCTATATCAATAATTTGTTTACATGTGGACAAGAATTAAATATAGTGGAATTTGGAAATGAAACCATGTGTCCTCTGTACTACCTACAAAGTATATTGTTCGTACTTATATCTTGCTTCTTTAGTAAAGGTCGAAGTCTGCATTTCTCAATGCAGACTTCGGCCTTTAGTAAATAATTTCACGAAGTAATCACTTAATTAACAATTTGTCTCTTCAGATTGCTGAAAAAAGAACGCGACAGGCCGCTATTTCAGCATTATAACACTGTGTAATAGTGATATTATCAATTCAGAAACCGGAGGTGCCTTATTATAAACATGTTACTTATAAAGATACTTGTAATAAAAGTTTGTGATTTCAGAATATTAACATTTGCAATAACATTTTATCTTAAACGAACACAAACTCATAGACACAAGAACATGTGACGAACTCAGGGAGGTGCAAATAGGAGAGGGGTAAAATAAAAATAGAATATTTATTCCAATGTTGAGGAACGAAAGTGATCTGTCAGGATCATGGCAAGTAGCAGCCCCTGGTCTCTGCCTCCCCTCTGGGATACAGGCGTGAATTTATGTATTTGGGTTCAAAGTAAAATTTTAACTGTACCTGCGTTCAAAAGCCACAAACCTAAATCGCTCCTCTCGCGATTTGATTTGTGTATGCTCATCTTCAAAAGGTATAATATAGACGCCCTTAGGCCGGCCTGCACCACTTCTTAAGTCACTTAAGTCGCCGTTTAAATTGACTTTTGTATGAAGTATATTATTATTAAGTATAAGTATGTAAATGAATATTCATATTTGCACCTACTACCCGTCTCACTTTTCCTTCAGCAACTCTCCATCGTCGGTTGCCCGGAACAAATTGCTTTAAGCAATAAGGCCGCCAATTTTACTGCATTTTTGTAAACATTTTATGTTTGTGTTTTTCCCGGTACAATGAAGAATATTCTTATCTTATCTTATGAAGAATTTTAGTTAAACGCTATTGAAGCCACATCTAAGAAAGTGGTGCCAGTCGGCCTTAGTCTGTTAAACATAATGATCTATGACTGTTTTACTTAGGATAATTAATTAACACTGAGATTGTACAATCTTAAGTTTAATGTACAAATAAAGACATTTTCAAAGACTACTTTTTCTTTCTTCGTTACCTGATTATTCACTAAAAGAACAGAGGGTATGTACTTATGAACATGAACACACTATAGAAGTGAAAACTTCAATGTCACCGACCGACTGGAGCCGAGTCCACCCGCTTCAGCGTCACCGACCGACTGGAGCCGAGTATACCCGTTTCAGCGCCACCGACCCGAGCGTGACGGGTCAGTTTTGTTCACTATTCAGAAAGAAAGTTCGCCTAAAGAAGTGTTCACTTAAGAAAATGTGGAGTTCACCCTTAGTTTCTCGTACACTAACAATATTTTCATCTACTGTTGACTGACTGTCAGTTTATTTCTCTTGTATGCACTTTGGCTGACTGACAGCTTTTAAAAGTAGATCGACAGATTTCTAGTGTACGAGAAACCGGGAATCAGTGTGGCTTAAATTATACAACAGTCGCCCAGCGAAAATCCCTCTTCCAGCGTTACATAATCATGGCTTAATTCAGTAACAATATTCAAGTCGACAATATCGCCCCTCAAGATACGATATTTTGGGGTATTAACACAGGCGCGGTAAGATGTAGTCTCAGAACACAGTCCTTGCTCTGCGGTCGCTCTTGGTCTGTGACTCCATACATGTTACCGCGCCCCCGCCCCACGTCCGATCTGTGTGTCGCGACTAAGCTTGTAAAACTACGACGACAGGCGTTGACCCAACATTTGTTTTAGTCTTGCGTCTCTTACTAGCCCACAAAAACTTTAGCGAAACATCTCGCTTAGGCGCGCGCTATACAAAACTACTCTTTGAGACAGTTTCTCACAAACCCTACAACGGGAACCACCTCTGGGCCCCGTCTAGTCTTATAACCTCTCCGTTGAGCATGGGATTTTCCACGACACTTGTGACGAGGTGCGCGAATTCCTCAGGCTTGCCGAGACGGTTGGGGAAGGGTGTCAGGCGCCTGATGAAGTCTATCATTTTCTCTGGTAAGTAGGAGGTAAGTGGCGTCTCAAATACACCTGAAAAACGATACGGAAAACGGCGTGAGGATCCGCGAACACTTAGCTCCACAAATGATAAAAAATATGTCTTTTTTTACAGATAATTCTTGCAAAAAGTGGATTTCAAGTCTCGATAATGTAAATTGTGATTTTTGGGACCTGAGACCGAGAAAATGAGGATTCCCGACCCGACCCGACGATCAGGGACGTGGGACTAGATAGCATTCTTGCTAAAAACGGCCTTTGATTTAGCGGAAACGCTATCTAGTCCTATGTTAGTCTGGCCTTAGTTTCTCGGTCGCGCGTGAGTCGTAAAAAACACAATAATTTACATGATTGAAAAAGTTTGAAAGGCACTTTTTGAAAAAACTGGAAGAGCGTGTTCGTGGGGTGTACACCATACGAATACGCCCTTCCAGTTTTTTCAAAAAGTGGAGCACTCGACTCGGATCCCCTGTGAGGCCGATGTCTCCTTCATAGTCTATGGTAGATTCTACATTGAGAAGGACAAGTGATTGTCTTGTAAAGAAATTGTTATCATGCTGGCAAACATACCTGGTGAGCGGTGGTAGCCTAGGGTAAAACATTGGACTCGGAAGCGAGATACCCAGGATCGATTCCCAGTGCGGGCATGTGCCTATGACTTTGTTTTCTAAGTTTTACACATTTTTGAAGTTATAATAGCAATACCACTCGCTACTGTGAGGGAAAACATCGTGAGGAAACCTAAGGGTATTCACCTACCTCAGCGCTTGAAATCGCCAATCCGCGGTGGGCACGCGTGGTGATTAACTCCTCAACTGCCCTCGCGGAACGCAACGTATAGGTGGCCCATACTAAGTTGGACACAGATCTGTGTCGCGGCAGACGAGTGGTTAAGCCCACACACTCTTCTTGAGAGAAGGCCTGTGCCCTACAGTGGGACGTATATAGGCTGCCTATAAACATACCTGGAGCTGTCGTGACGACTCTGATCCCCTGTGAGGCCAGAGCCCTCCCTATTGGCAAGTTGGACGCAGCGTACGCTGCTTCTCCGATGTCTCCGTCGTAGGCTACGGTGGATCCTAGTTCGAGACTACTGTACTGTGAAACGCTCAGTCCAACAGGAAGCCACCAGTGTCGGGGCAAATATGGACGCGCTTGAACTGAAGTCTGTTTTGAGAGCCCTATGAGAGGAATAGCACGAACACATGACGAAACATACCTGGAGCTATAGTGACGACTCTGATCCCCCGTGAGGCCAGATCTCTCGCTATTGGCAGGGTCATGCCGATGATAGCAGCCGTGGACGCAGCGTACGCTGCTTGCCCGATGTCTCCGTCGTAGGCTATGGTCGCCGCTGTGTTGACTATGACGCCTCTTTGGCCGTCGGAGTTGGGCTCATTCTTGCCTATGACGCCAGCTGCTAGCCGGATCGCGTTGAATGTGCCTACTGTGTTTACCTGGAAGGTGAGTAGGTACATGAATTATATTGGCGCCTCACGAGGTGATTCCCATTCGAATGTATAGGTAGTTTGATTTTAATTCACAAACAACATAGCAGTGCTTTACCAATATGTTAAGAGAACACAAATCTAGGTTGAATCGTGGTTCGAATTAAATTTCAATTAAAAGAAAACTATGTTTTCCTCTATAAAAACGAACAGATCTATAACAAAGCACGCAAATAATAATATCTTGAGGCGCAATGAGCACCTTATTATACAATATAATTGAATAAAAACATTTTGGCTGTGTTGGACATTCTTTCATTTGCACATGATTTCAATAAGTACATTGACTTGGCAGTGCTACTGCTGTGATCCTTGCTACTTTAAAAGTCACGAATTATGGGTGCCAAATTTCATTCCCATCAGTTCAGCCTTTTAAGCATGATTAAATGACAAAATACTAATACTCGTATATTTTATAGTTACATATTAAACACGTCTAATCGCGATTATTTATTAGGTAAAATTTCATTACCTTAATTCATATAATAGGGGTTAAAGTATGAAATTGCCGTTTTATTGCAATAGGTTCTTTGAATTGACATAGAATCTTCATGGTTTGAGGTTTTCGAATGAAACTTATTTCAAATGGTTTCTATGATGTTCTTTTTTAAAAAAATGTGAAACATTTGAATATCGACTTTCAATTGTTTTTGTTATTCAATTTAGACAAGAAAGATGGATACTGCGAAAATTCGAGTCTAGTCAAACTACCCAGGAATTAGCGGCATGGTTTAACGTTACCTTACCCACAATATTGACTCACTTGCGTCAAATCAATAAAATAAAAAAATACGAAAAATGGGTGCCTCATAATCACTCGAATTTTCGCAGTATCCATCTTTCTTGTCTAAATTGAATAACAAAAACAATTGAAAGTCGATATTCAAATGATTCATATTTTTTAAAAAAAGAACATCATAGAAACCATTTGAAAAAAGTTTCATTCGAAAACCTCAAACCATGAAGATTCTATGTCAATTCAAAGAACCTATTGCAATAAAACGGCAATTTCATACTTTAACCCCTAATATTTTGTCTGACTGCTACAATCTGACCATGGAGTTCATTTGTCTTAAAATTTGCGTATTGTATTGGCAGTGTTCACTGGTTGTGCGACATCACAACTATAATAGATGTGATGTCGCACAACCAGTGAACACTCCCATTACAATACGCAAATTTTAAGACAAATTAACTCCAAATGGAACTCCAGATTGTAGCAGTCAGATTATGAATTAAGGTAAGTAATTCAATTTTACGTAATAAATAATCGCGATTAGACGTTGAACTATCTAACTTTAGAACTTACATGACATAGTGATGGGCGAGGGAAAATGTTTGCATGACAGGAACTCATCATCATCATAATCATCAGCCACTTGACGCCCGCTGCAGGGCACAGGCCTCCCTCGTGGTTTTCATAACCATGAGGGGTTTTGCCATAATCGCCACGCTTGGCAGGCGGATTGGCGATCGCAGTATGCAGTTGGAATCTCAGGAAGACGCTGCTACCCGTCTCCTGGTAATTTATTTCCTTAGTCGCCTTCTACGACATCCACGGAAGGAAATGGAGTGACGCTATCCTTAATCCGGCGTCACACGGAAGACAGGAACTCAAAGTTGTAAAAAATTTAGAATTGTTTCGGTATATTTGTGGATACATTGATTTTTTTTTTCACTATGTCGGCCATAACTTTTTCGTTTTTGACTTTCTCGAATAATTCTTTTTCCGCCTCACAGCTCTCGTGAATACGCGTCTTCTGAGGCTTTTTTGAATATCATATCTTCACAACCCTCCGAGATATAAGAGGATCGCCCTTTTTCGTAAAATCGGAGCCTACATTGGAGGGAACGAAGACATTTCCAATGTCAAAAACACCATCACTAGATGCAAATGTCAAATGAAACGTCATCAGAAGTTTTACCTACTTACATTGACTATATGAGCGAAGCTATCCAACGTATGGCACGTGTCTTTATAAAAGTTGTATGTTTGGTATGCTTGTGCTTGGCCTGCACAATTGACGAGAGTGTCGAGCCGCCCAAACTTGTCTTTGGCTATGTTGAGCGCCTTTTTCACATCTTCTTCAGAAGTTATCTGGAAAAAAGTAAAGTTTTGTTAAAGATAAAGATAGAAGCGGTGGTACCGGAGCGGTAGAACGGTCTCATTCGTGAGGTCGTGGGTTCGAATCCCAGCACGTGTATTTGTGAAGTTATAGTACCACTCCCTAGCGGTGAAAGAAAACATGAAATCAAATCAAATCATTTTTTTTTTATTCAAAGTGGCACAGAAACTGCGACTTAATGAACGTTACAAGTTAAACTAGGTGTCCATTTCAAAATCTAGATCATTTTGGAGAAAAAATGGAAAAAATCTCCAAACTTAGTCTTTTCAAGTCCTTAATTAACAGAGTTTATATGTTAATTAACGAGGAAACCTGAGTGTCTGAAGTGTTCACAGCACTTGAAATTGCCAATCCGCGGTGGGCACGCGTGGTAATTAAGCCCATACTCTCTCTCTCTCAGAGAAGGCCTGTGCCCTACAGTGGGACGTATAAAGGCTAATCATCATCATCAACCCATTATGTCCCCACCGAGGGGCACGGGTCTCTTCCCTGAGGAAGGTATAGGCCATACTCCACCACGGGGGCCAAGTCCGGATTGGTGGAGGCTTGTAGACTAGTGGCTCGTCTACTGTCAGAAGTTGTCAAGCCGCCCTAAGGCCTCTGACTTGGCTTAACGACTGCCATCTATCGACGGCAGCCGGCACCAACAGCTTAACGTGCCTTGCGAAGCACGGAACCGCTCGGAAAAATGCCACTAGCGTTAGGCATAGACGGCGACCCATCCATGCGCTGAACGCGCCCTGTGTTGCTTAACCTTCGTGATCGTTTAAGATCACTCAGGCAGCCGGGGCTACGAGCGAAATAAATTAATATTTTTATTGCCTCATCAAAATAGAACTTAAAAAAAAATAAGACAAAACTAGGCTATGACATTATGATGATAAGGCAAAAAGTATTTGTTATAAGATAAGAATATTCTTTATTGTACACCAGGGCACATGACATAAAAAACAGTACCTGGATGACTGAGCGTTGCTCGGTATATTTTTTTAGATAGGGAAAAAATTCATCGAACTGAAGACATGTGGACTCGAACCGGGGTCTTCTGGTTTCGGGACAGCCCGATTTCCCACCTGAGCTATTAAACCTTGTAAATGGTGGCGAAATTTACCTTCCTATTCTAATAATATTGTAGCAGTTTTTCACTGCCTGAAAAAACGGGTAAAACGACGTTTTCTTAAAATGAAACCTAGCTAGATCGATTTATCGCCAACGAAACCCCGGGCATACTAAATTTCATGAAAATCATTGGTGCCGTTCAGATTATATATAGATACAAGAATTGCTCGTTTAAAGGTGTTAGATAGATAGATGTAACGATACAGATTACAATTCAACAATTCAATTACAGTGCAACAAAAAGAATATAATCATTGAGTTATACCTAAATTATTTGTCGACAGTTGTGAGTTGGTAGTAGGTAGTTGGCATACAAATATAACAACAGTTTACAGTTGTTATATTTGTATGCCAACCTAACTGCAAAGTGGGTACTCGGGGCTGCAAGTGATGTAAATTACTTCAGCCAGATGTCGCTGCCTGCACATAATACAGAGAAGTTTGTAAAGAGGTTCGACATTTCGCCGATGTCTGCACTTGCCCATTAGCTCAGTTGGGAGAGTGCTGGCACGGTTAGCCAGAGGTCGCGGGTTCAAGTCCTAGCATGGGTGGAATTTTTAGCGTCTAAATAGTTTTTTTTTGTAACTCAATGACTTAGAGAAACTTCTTAAAGTATGTACCAAAATCTGACATGTGCATGCAATGACTAATGTTTGTCTGGTTCTTTGCAAGCCCATAGTCTCTGCATACCCTTTCGCGTTGCAGGCGTGAGTTTATGTATGTACTAGATGATGCCCATGATTTTGTTTGCAGCAATTTTGATGTGTATTTTTCTGGGATAAAAATTAGCCTATGATGTGCTGTTCCAGACTGTCCAAATTACATCCAGATCTCGTCGTTCTGGTGTGACTGAGTAACAAATATTGCTTACACGACGGTGGCAGTATTGTATAAGCTAGAGATAAATTGTTGCTCAGTTATGTACTTTCTTTAATTAAACTCTTGTGTCTAATAAGCGCACAGTCTGTCGTAATAATAATACCTTTGGCTACGTAGATTTAAGACTTCATAAACGTTTCAGCAACAAGATGTGTCATAATTGTAAATACAAGATAGGTTTCATACAAACTTACACAACCTGTGGAAGCTACAACACTATCCCCTAATTGTTTGGCAAGCTCCTCGGCCCTTGTGCGCTGAATATCGAGAATGACAACCTTCCCGCCATTCTTCACGAGCCTTTCCACGGTTGCTTTGCCCAATCCTGACGCTCCACCAGTCACCAAACTCACCATACCCTGGAAATTGTAGTGAAGTTTTAGGTTAGGTGAGGTTATGTTTACTTCGATTCGTATCAATTGTGGAAAAAAATTTTTCGTTCTTACCTTCAACATTTTATCCGTTGAATCCAGTAATTGTTTTGATAATTCTAGCAAGAGTTCTACAAAAATTAAAATAATTTTCAAAATTAGCGCCTCCTAGCACCGAATTACTTTTTTTTTACCCGGCCGACCACAGATTCCACCACCGGGTCCAGCAGCTGCTGACCACAAAGTGAATTTGTAGTGATGTAACATCTTAAAAGAAAAACCGGTAATTTTTTAACGAATCGATACTGTAGAGCATTGAAACCGAATCGATTTATTTTATTCGTTTAGTGACTATTCAGAGTACGACACTAGTAATGTTGTGAAAAACGAAAATGGATGGCTGATCGCTTTTCCGTTGCTCGTGAAGTTATATTTTTGTTTTAGATAAAATAGATAATTCACCGTCAAGCTGGGTGCGAAAGTCGAACATTTCTTCAGTCTAGCAGACAATAATTTTATCGACGATGTTAGCGACGACTTAAAATGTTTTACAGCTAAAAAAGATTGTGACAGGTAAACAATATTTTATTTCTCGCACATTTCGGTCGCTATTTGCAGAAAATGTTGGTCCCGTTATTTTTAGATGATCGCATGATTCAACGCGTCTTTGTGCAAGGTGCAATGTAAGTGTGTTATTAATTATGGAACTTAATTTGCCTTCTTAATTCAAGGTTATTTTATGAGTCAATTAAACGGTACAGTGAGGTCAGAAATCTGATAGATGAAACCTTAATCAGACGCTCACAAATATTCAGGGTGCTGAGATAAAAACACATTCGCCCACCTAGAGGTACTGTCTTGTATTACAGTACAGCACAGAAGAACTTCTGGTTTTTAAAGTTTGAAGAACTTGTTCACACACAAATGGAAACTTGAGCTTGTGAAATATCTATTTTATTCTACAGCTGAGGCAATTTTTATGATTGTCAGTGCCTTTAATTTTAATTGTGTTTAAAATTCCAATTTAAATTAACAGTCAAATGTATCTTTGTTCTTATCTTTGTGTTACTATAAATCTTTTTTTTTGTATTGTATCTAAACATTATGTACACAGTGTTTTAATTTTTTTTTTATGGCACAGGTTGCATGTTGATTGACAGTGTGCTTTTGTTGTAACCTAGTCTTTTTACTACATTTATTAGCCATCAGCATTCTTAACACAGACGAGTTGTAGGTATGCTTGTCTAACACTGGCAGACATACATTTTTCCGGACATCTAAAATGTTTCTGACTGTCTATAAAACCCTAAATTATTATCCTTGGGGTCAGGTAATCCAGGTCTCCTCCTCTTTCGTAATCCTAAATCATTACTCTTAGGGCCAGCAAAAGGACTCATTCCTCTGTATTCAGGCCTACCTTCAGAATACAACCCTCTGTATTCTGGCCTATATCATTTTGTGATACCATCCCATGAGGTTCAATTATGAATACTGATGTTGCTTGCAAATCTTGCAATGCTACAGACAAGACCTCTCATTGAATTTCCAGTAAGTATGTGAATTTCACCCCAGCTACTCAAGGTTTTAAAGAAAAGTAGTGTTAACTAATTTCAATTTCAATTAGCTCATTCAGATTTTAGATAGATAAAATATTCTTTATTGTATGTACACCAGGAATTTTTTTTTTTTTATAAATTCCGTTTCTAGCGTTCCGTACCCAAAGGGGTAAGGGACCCTATTACTAAGACTCCACTGTCCGCCTGTCTGTCTGGCTGTCTGTTACCAGGCTATATCTGATGAACCGTGACAGCTAGACAGTTGTAATTTTCACAGATGATCTATGGATATAAGTTGTGTGTAGCTACTAATAAAACTATGGATTTGTAATCTGAAATAAAATGGACTAAATGCCGCTATAACAACAAATACTAAAAACAGAATAAAGTAAATATTTAAGGGGGGCTCCCATATAACAAACGTTATCTAAAGACAGAGCCGATGTCATCTTGTTAAATGTCAATGTTAAAAGGTTCTGGTTGATTTCTATAGATGGCGCTGGTCTCAATGTACCTAATCTATAGTGTCCCAATCTTTGTCTAATGTTGTATAGCTAATGGTACGGAACCTTTCGTGCGTGAGTCACACTTGCACTTAGCCGATTTTTTCCAATTGCATCTGCCATCGCTCTTCAGATATAAATCAGTTTTCTTTTTTTGGTTTACTTAGAGTGCTAGTCTTCCCGCCGGTGAGCAACTATCGTCGCTTCCTGATCCACAAGTGCGTGGAGGAGATTCCGGCTCCGCGGCTCGCCACCTTCTCTATCGGGATCGGTGACGGGCGACGCACCATTGTCTGCTACCCGGATGCTTTGTTGAGGTAATAATAATAATACATCCTATATACGTCCCACTGTAGGGGACAGACCTCGTATGTAAATAATTTAATTATTTTAAACAAATAAAAAACAAAGACCGACCGCAAAAAAGTTTTAAGCTAAGCCTAAATGCATCTGTAGAATTTTAAACATTAGCAGATGGGTTCTTTAATGTGTGTATGCAGATGCAAATAAATGTTTCATCTATCTATTTCTTGTGGGTATGTAACTTTGATCGAACTTGCTAAGATTTTAAATTCATTTAGGCTTAAACGGCCATAGCTAGTATAAATTTTTCATTGGTTTTGGACTTTATCTCAAGGCGGTAAGGTTCAATTTAAAGTGGGAACTATTATCCCTATGGTCAATTAAGGGTTAAGACTTTTTTGCGGTCTATTTTTTATTCTTAAAATAAGTTTATTTTAAGATCCTTGGCAACTATTTACTCATAATAATATGACAGCTAACGCCCTCCATTTTGATTTTTTCGTGACATCTTATGAAACAGTGTCAACACCTTTAATTTGACACCTCATCTATCAAAGTCGTTTGGCATTTGCGCGGGTATAAAGAAACATACAGACATACGCGCGAAAACAACACCGTTTTGCTTTCATGTTAGATAGATAAATAAAAAATAAAAACCGACTTCGAAACACTACAGCACTAAAAAGTTAGAAATAATTTAAATAATTAGAAGTATTTATACATGTAGGTATTGTAGAAGTATAATTTGGAGCCGTGTCCAAAATATGAAACTGGGCACCGACTACAATTTTTACTTCTACAATAAGTACCTACATGTATAAATACTTCTAATTATTTAAATTATTTCTAACTTTTTCGTGCTGTAGTGTTTCGAAGTCGGTTTTTATTTTTTAATTTTAAAAAAAATATTTTTCAATTTTTTGTGGGGGAGCGGGAGAAGAATAAATAAGTCCCTTATAACCATAATTTACCGTACTTAATTCGTTGCTTTAAAATGTGATGTTCTAAATTTCCATCTCCGAAAGTCTTCACCAGAATATCACCAAACTAACTTGGAACTACTTTTACGTTATTTTATGAAACATACGGATATTACTAAAGGATGGGCCCCATTAGGTCTATCACCAGCAGTGGAGAAGTGTGGGCTGATTGATTGATGTACAAACATATTGTTACAGTGATGTAGCGTGCGCCCGACCAGCCATGGGATTGTCACAGGCGGACAGAGACGATGGGGCTCTCACTGGGGCAGGTAAGCAATCAATTCGCCATTAATTCTGTTATTTATAAAAAACACTAGTCGTTTAAAAGATCCAGTCAGAGGCCGTTTAAATAATCTGTGGTTGGGTTTTTTCCCTTCACCACAGACTATTTAAACTGCCTTTGAGGGGTGTCTTAAGGAATCGTGTCTTTATAAATAAGACCCATATTCTGTATAGGACATATATCCCATTCCCAGGTGATTCTCAGGCGTTTTAAAAAAAAGATAGGGAAAAGGCCCATGCGCAGCTATAGGCTGTATTCATGGGCTGGATTGATAAAAAAATATTCAAAAAGCAAAATATCACAGTGCTAAAAAGTGTTAAACAAAGCCGAGGGAAGTCTGTTGAAATTGCAACCTCGTTGGGCGAAAACTCGCTTTCGATTTCTTGTATTTAGGTTTGTTTCTTTGGTCCCGCTTGCTGAAGTGGTAACTTTAAGTTATTCAACTTAATTACCTAAGTGAAAACGTGTTTTGAAAAGAATAAATGTAGTTTCTTTGTTAGCTTATGTTTCCCACAATAAAAGCTTTAACCTTCATTGAGTAAATATTTTGTTTCATAATGAATAAAAAATTTGAATTCAAATGGAAAATTCAACTGTCTCATTTAGGCCTAGTTTAAGAATTTTTAGGAGTCGAGTTTTTGTTTTTGATAAGTTTTTTATTCTTTACCTTTCAGTGACTTTTTACTAACTATATGACATGACAGCTGGCGTCCATTATTTTGTTTCTTTCCTGACGTCATATAGCCGGAGACACGCGTCTTCAATAACCTTCATTTGCATGAAAGTTGGTCAAGCAATTCGTTCTCTGGTGGTCATTAAGTATCATGCATGCATACATACATACATACATACATACGCGCGAAAAACATAACTTCACTTTGCTTTCGCCGTCGGTTATAAACACAGCGTTAGAGCGATCGCTTATCTTGTATTTTATCGTATGCCGTTTAACATTGGTCTCAATAAGTAGATATTTACATTGTAGGTAAGACATGACACATTTTGCAAACACGTGACCTTAACAATGATCGCTGTAGTTTGTTCAGTAGGAAAGAAGCAATGTAATCACTCGTTAGATTATGACCTTGCAAAGAACAATTAAAAACCATTGTTATGGTGGTCCGATCGGGTCGTTTAGAATTCTACAGATTACAACATTAATTTTATTTATTAACTGCACAAAACAGCAAGGCTACAAATACACATACTAAGTAGTACACTTAACATTGATATGTCTTGTTGACTCGCCAAAGCATGTGTCGACAGCATGCGATACGATTTTCGTTTTCCGTGGTCACTCTCTTCTCCTGTCAAGGCTTTTCCACTTTTCATTTATCCAGTCTATAATCTACCCGGTGCATCCTCATTTAAAACTTCCTTTAAATGAGGATGCACCGGGTAGATTATAGACGTAGCGTAGTTACTTATTTAATCTACCTGAACCCTACTGTGAATGGAAATAGGACGAAGGAGAAGTTTCGTCATCTTGGGATCAAAATTCTTTGATAAGGTTCTAATTCACATTCCCCATAAAATTATTGGCGGTTTAACTCGTATGTAACAGTTCAATAACTCAGAGACACAAATTGAAATCTTTAGCAGGTACTAAAAATATCAATCACAGAAATCGGTACAGTTACTTAGGTACTAACAGTCAATCAACCAACCGCCCAAACCGGTGAACCCAGAGCTCTGAAATTAGGGAGAAATCAATATTTTTCGAGTAAGCACAAGTAGGAGTGCACTAAGAAAATATTTTTAAAATATCCACCCCTGAGGGGGTAAAAGGGTGGCAAAATTTGAAATTTTAATTTTTGACCACGATTATACTTTAGTAAAAAAGAATATATTTTTGAAAAATGCAATATAATTAGTACCCAGGAGCCATGGCAGCGCATTGGACCAGTCGCTTTACATTAGTGAGGTCCTGGGTTCGATCCCCGCCACCTCATACTCGTATTGTCTAAGTTACATATATCTGTCATCCGTACTTGTCGCATTAATATATTAAAAACGTCTGTCAAAGTCAGCCCAGTCCGTGTCACATGTTATCTAGAACAGGGACATTTTTGTGAACCCTCCTACCCTGGTATGACGTCTTAAGTTTTTCGCTAGAGTAGAAGTTTTGAGTTGAAGTACTTTAGATTTATGCATGTGACGCCATGAAACTTATGACCCGTTATGAATTTTCCACTGGTTTTGTGAACTTTCGTGAACATCTTAACAAAATGCGAACCCTCTGTTGTCAGAGGTCTTCAGTTCAATAAACCTGGTACAGATATATCCATTAGATAATTAAACGCTTACGTCGAGCCGCCACTTCTTAGACCTCTCAGTCCGACCGACGACGGTAATCCGAGAGATTATTCCGCGCAATTCCTCCGCCACCTCGTTCCGGTTTTGCGGTCCTTGGCTTTTGACTTTTCGCGTAAACAAGCATTTCCTCTTGTCGATGTTGGCGGAGCTGAAAGTACCATCTTAGGAAATAAAGTTTTTGAAATATGAAAAATAAAATGACATAAAATTTGAACTGAAAAGAATATGCCCATCTACCTATTTTATTTAACACATGCGCTCAAGTAATTAATATTTACAGAATAATGTTTTTATTTTACAACATCGTACAATATCCACCAATGTTTAAAGTGTAAAAAAACTGTATATATTCTGCAAACTTGCCAATAGGTTATTTTATAAACATTTTAATTATTCATATATAT
Source organism: Yponomeuta malinellus (assembly GCA_947308005.1). Lineage (NCBI taxonomy): Eukaryota > Metazoa > Arthropoda > Insecta > Lepidoptera > Yponomeutidae > Yponomeuta > Yponomeuta malinellus. The sequence goes on from OX371012.1 coordinate 14,053,962, forward strand.
TTCAATTTATAACTGTCACGATATCTGTAATATTTATAACCCTGGACAAAGATTCCTCTTTACATTATATCGTATATGGCAAATTGCTTGTCAAAGAATCCAAGACGACTGTCTGTCCAAACACCTCGTCTCGAGTTCCCTCCGCCGATGCGACCTCTTTGTATTGTGTTGTGATATAGTTCCGCTGGTTACAACGTCTCATCGTATCTTTTTGGTCTATTGTTTCTCGGCATTTATTCTCCTACGGTTAGGGTTACCAGATGATAGGACTTTCCTGGGTTTTTGCGTAGAATGTTTTAAAGAGTATTTAAATAATTGAAATTTATATATTTCTGAATGGAAACACAAGTGTGTGAGTTGCCTTTTGTGGCACCTTACACACCACTATTTTGTATTACGTTTCATTTTTGTTGCTCATATTATGTTGCTTAATATGTTTCTGTGATATCTTACCCTCTCTCTCCCTCTCTATCTTTACTATCAAATTAAGGCACAAATCTTTAGGATAAACGAGATGAGTGACTATTGTAGTCAAAGTCACATTTACACAAACGCAACGCCAGTATTTTAAATGGTAATGTTTTATGCACTACGCTGCAATGCTCGCTGAACAGGCATGGGACTAACCGACAGCCCGCTTTTGCCGGGGACGCCTCAAAGAAGAGGAAACACACGCTCACGTGACCATTCGTAGGAGCGCGGAAAAGCAACGGACCGCCGTCATTGGGAAACTGGCATCCCTTCAGGAGGTCTGCAGTGACATCAGAGCACTGCTGGATTTCTGGAAAGAGATAGGCTGGCTGGAGTAATCTCACAGCATTGCTAGGTACAATAGCCCAAACATGAGGCTAAGTGCGGAAATCTCAGGTCTAACTATGCACTATGCTGCTACTGACAGTCCGCTTAGTGCATAATACATTACCACAAAAAGCTCGGTGCTGAAAACTCTTAATTTTTATCCGTATATGTCATTTTTCATCTGGTAACCCTATCTGCGATGCTATAGCGATTGGCGCAATAATAGATCGGCTGTTGCAGACGCGGTGACATAAGTGCAGCTGTCTAGTAAAACAGTATTGTGTGCTCTCGTTTGTGTTACAAGCGAGACGTTATTGGATCAACTTTGGATACGGTCTCCTTTATTTTGGCGACGTCATTAGCGTTATTCACACGACCACCCTATCAAAACAAAACATTTTCAGTTCAATATTTGTTTGTGAGTGTCCTTTGTGAATCCTTCTTTATCTTATCTTACAATAACATATAGGTACGTCCCACAGGTCTTCTCACAGGGAGAGATCACCACATGCGCCCATCGTGGAATGGCAATTTCAAGCGCTGATGTTTGTTAATACTTCAGACACTCACGTTTCGTCACTATGTTGTTTCACTGTTGGCTTGTGTTAATGCTATTACAACTAACATTCTGTAATGTATGTAACTTAGAAAACGCGTGGTGATCAAGCCCATATTCTCTCTCTGAGAGAAGGCGTGTGCCCTACCGTGGGACGTATATGGGCTGCTTTATTCTTACTTGACACGATCAACTGGACATGTTATGTACTTATATCCACTGACATGGTCTCTTCCATAAACACCCGCCACATGACCGCAAACAAAAACACAACAACACGCCTTATCAAGCCTTATCTATTGCCGAAACGAACCTTGCCCCCAATGGCATCGCAATACGAGCCAAATTCCAATGACATAATCCGCAAATGATGCAACTCTAGGGGGCCGATTAAGCCGGGCGAATGTGGGACGCTGGAAGTGAAAGTGGCACGGTTCTGCTGCAACTAGGCGCGTGGGCCGAGTTAGAAGCTTTGGGTAGCTTCTAATTTTACGAATTTTTTAAGGGTTCCGTAGCTTAAAACTTCACTCTGACCATCTTTTCGCCAATCATATTAAATCTAATACATAAGTAATTACGCCAAGTCCAACTAGGCCGGTCCAACTTCGCAAAAGAGGTCTATCATCGAATCCAACTCGGCTGGGCAGCATTCGGGAAACTTAGAAAACCTTACCTCAATCGCTCAAGATAAAATTATACAACCAGTGTGTGTTACCAGTGATGACTTATGGCACTGAAACGTGGTCTCTCACTATGGGCCTCATAAGAAAGCTCAAGGACACGCAAAGAGCTATGTAAAGGGCTATGCTCGGAATTTCGCTACGAGATCGAATCAGAAATGATGACATCCGTAGAAGAACGAATGTCGTCGACATAGCCCAGCGGATTAGTAAGTTGAATTGGCAGTGGGCGGGGCATATAGCACGCAGAACTGATGGCCGATGGGGCCGAAAAGTTCTCGATTGGAGACCACATATCGGCAAGCGCAGCGTAGGACGACCAGCCACAAGATGGACAGATGACCTCATCCAAGTGGCAGAAAGACGCTGGATGCAAGCCGCTTCCAACTATCGAAAACGTAGCAACTACGAGTACCAACAAGCAAAAGTTCAACAGTTTAGGCTCGCCTGATCACAAGCCTGAGCGAATATTCTGACCTGGCGACCGCGGACCGGACGGAGCGTCGGTAGGCCCCCCACCAGATGGTCTGACGACCTGGTTACGGTAGCGGGAGTCGCTGGATGCGGGCGGCACAAGACCGGGAAGCATAGAAAACCATGAAGGAGGCCTATGTCCTGCAGTGGGCGTCAAATGGCTGATGATGATGATGGTGATGATCAAAAGCCCTGACCGCCCTTATACTGCTTGAATAAATAAAAACGAGCGATCATCAACGACCGCGTTACAGTACGATCCACTGCCCCGTTAGTCTAGCGGTTAACACGCTTTACTACCATACAGAGGTCGTGGATTCGATTCCAACCGTACTTGACTTATACAAATGGCCTCAGACCGGGTGTATTTCCATGTTTGTGATGTCCTTGGCTGATTAACACAGCACAGGACATCCTAGTTTGGTACCAGGACAAGTGATTGTGTTGTGTGGAAGTAATTATTTTATTATCATATAAAACGCCCTCTCTCCGCCCTTGGGCCACGTAGACGTAAGCTCCAGTTAGATGCAGTTAGTAGGAAGCTGTCGCTGGCTGAGCTGAAGCTATCGCACCCTATAGGGTGACGGAGACAGGCGAGTAAGATATCCGCAATCTGAAGCGTTTCCTCAATTCAATTCTATTGGATTGATAGCGAGAAAAACTCTCGGGGAAAGGTATGAGGTTGTTCAGAACTATCTAGAGAAGCCTTACATACTAAGTTCTAGTTCGTGGTAAGAAAGTCTTCCTTGGTAAAGGGGACGTTCTATCAACTCCAAAGAATCGGATACGAAGTCCTCGAATTTAGACCATGGATGCGCAATACCCGGTTTTCGTCTGGCTTTCCGACGCGTCGTCGGTTCGTTGGCCAAAAGCTTGACGAAATGGTTTTAGATCCGTGGAGGTTGGGTGTTGGGTGATTGGTGAATCCGACACCCTGTTGGGTGTCGGATTCACCAATCATCTGAAGCCGGAGATTCGGAGAAAACAGAAATCAGAAATTAATAATTTATTTCAACGTAAAGAATTTACATTCTGTTTGCTGAATGTTAATGTACAATGTTACTGTATTAGCCGCCGCCTTCGGGCCGTATTTGTAGTGGAGAAAATGGTAGGGGAAAAAAAACTCCACTCTGACCATCTTTTCTCAAATCATCTTAAGCTTAAACTTACATCAAAGCCTATATGATATGATTCCGTGATTGCCATCAATAACTGTAAAAGCCAAAATAATACTTCTTACAAAAGTAGGAAAAACATTAAAGACCACGAAAGGGAAAACCTCGATTTTTTTCAGGCTTTTGAAAATAGCTTAAGATATTTGGGTACATTGCACTTTATAGGGTAACGGAGACAGCCGGGTATCCGCAATCTGAAGCCCGCCAGGGATGTGTTTCATATAACTACAATACATAGTTTAATGTGACAATTCGATGGATATTGCGTAGGCGATTCATACTTATTAATCTGTGCTTTGGTCGACTGCAATGTACATCGAATTGTCATAGTAAACTATGAATTGTAGTCTTATAAAACAGTTCCTAGGTGTGGCTTACACTGCGTTTCCTCAACTTAGTTCTATAGGATTGATAGTGAGAAAAATCTTGGGGAAACGAATGTGGTTGTTAAGGCTGGGTTCTCCGAGATTACCCCTAAATCAGGTGTTTTAAAATACATGTTACTCTAATGGTTAGTATTTAAAATCTGAAAAAAAAAAATTACTTTTCAATGTTCAATCTAGGGCCGTCGGTCATTGTTTTTATGTTTTTTTTAAACTTTATAGCATCCAAAAAAAAATCGCGAACATGAGTCTAAATTATCACTAGATATGTTTTATTTGAGCTGTATTGAGCTTTCATCATCAACCCATTATGTCCCCACCGAGGGGCACGGGTCTCTTCCCTGAGGAAGGTATAGGCCATACTCCACCACGGGGGCCAAATCCGGATTGGTGGAGGCTTGTAGACTAGTGGCTCGTCTACTGTCAGAAGTTGTCAAGCCGCCCTAAGGCCTCTGACTTGGCTTAACGACTGCCATCTATCGACGGCAGCGGGCACCAACAGCTTAACGTGCCTTGCGAAGCACGGAACCGCTCGGAAAAATGCCACTAGCGTTAGGCATAGACGGCGACCCATCCATGCACTGAACGCGCCCTGTGTTGCTTAACCTTCGTGATCGTTTAAGATCACTCAGGCAGCCGGGGCTACGAGCGATCTCGTATTGAGCTTTGGATACTAAAAAATATACCAAAATGACTATCACTGGATGTGTTAGTGACGTCGGTCGTCAAAATTCTATTAATAGGATTTGTATTTGTGTAATTTCAAAAATGCCTACTTTTCCCCCCAACTATTCGCACGTGCAGCGTAATAAGTCCCATTCAAATCATGCGCTTGGAGAACCCAGCCTTAAGAAAGATCTACAGCGTTCTTACATCCAGTAAGTAGTACATTGCGGTCATCACCCTTTACATTTTGGTCTGTAAACCTGATTTCTGTAGAGTTAATTTCAGTTAATTTATACTTTCTTGCAAAACTCATTGCGCAACAGATGCCACTAACCGCAGGGCCCGCGAGCCAGTTAGTTATTAGCCGGTAACCAGAGGGTACTGCAATGTATCGAATGTGACATTTTGTATTACCCAATCCGTAGGTAGGTACCTACTTGCGAACTGGCCGGTTCTCGTTTTACGGCATTGGTTATGCACGGTTCGCCATTTCGTTGAGAAGGCAATATAAGGCATTTCTCACAAATGTGACCAACTGAGGGGTCGAGAAATCAGGAAATTAGTGACGTACTTTGTGGATGACCCCTTGTTATATATAGATCCTATTTATTCAGACCATACATGGCATCCACTGCTGTATCAAGCGGTGGTAGTTCAACGGTTGAACTCTCATTCGAGAGGTCGTAGGTTCGAATGGGCACGTAACAGTAAGTTTTTTAAGTTTGTGAATTTTGAGTAGCAATACCACTCGCTAACGGTGAAGGACATCATATCATGAGAAAACTAGAGTGTCCGAGGTGTTTAGACACCTTATCGCTTAAAATCGCCAATCTGCGGTGGCTACTCGTGGTGATTACGCCCATACTATCTATCTGAGAAACAGCCTGTGTCCTGAAGTGGAATCTATGGCTCTTCCTTTTTCGCCAACCCTTTAGGTTGCTTACCATTGCCTTCGGCCTTTGCAATATCACCGACCCAACGTGACGCTGGTTTGCCTAACGTCGACCCACACTTGGTCACCACTCTGTGTCTCGACGGTGGACTACCGTCCGACCTGATGCCGCAACAAATTGCCAAAATGCAAACTTTATCCTGTCCTATCTATCTATCTAATCAGCCCATAAACGGAGCCCACTGTTGAGCGTGGGCCTCTTCTCTTTCACGCCAACCCGTCCGGTCCCTTGCCAGTCTCGTCCAATGTCCTTTCCTGAATCAATTAATTATATTTTTCTATATTTATTTAAGTGAATAGTAGTGTATTTCTCCTTTGTTTTCTTGCACCGCCCAATTTTGCTGGAAGAGAATGCATCTTGCATTTAGCACGCCCTTTTGCATTTTCTGTTGTAATTAGTGCAATAAATAATAAAAATAATTAAATGTCCACTTGACAAAGACAACGCCATCAGGCTAGAACCACAGGACTATACGTTCAAATAAACTTACTGTCATGACCGGAAATTGAACTCAAGCACACGGTGCCACATATCGCTACTAGATCTACTAGGATAGACCATTCAACTGCCTACTGTAAGACATTGAAATAGGAACGTGTGTGCAATTAATGGCTGACTGCGCATCCAAAAGCAAAACAACAGGTTTAGGCAAAGTTTTTGTTTTGTAAAATTCGACGATTACGCCATTTGAAGTTAATTAATGAGCCATGCTTTATTGTGCGCTTGCGCAACCTAGCGCGTGCGTCGGATAGCTTGACGCTAGGCTCGTAATAATACGATATGTAGACATCTGGCGTTGCCTAACCTGCGGAGCTCCAGGGAGTCACACCAGCGCCACCGAGGAAAAACATTTATATAGTTTTTGACAGATCGAATTTGCAAAAAGTGTCTGTACAGTCTCTCAATCATGTTAATAGTGATTTTTATGACCCATGGCCGCGAACCTAAGCCAAGTAACCTAGGTCTAGATTGCATTAACGCCAAATGTTTGGCATAAACGCTGTCTAGTCCCGGGTTTTTTGGCGCGTGAGCTTAAGTTCTTTGTCGTAGCTCCTAAAAATCACTGTCAACATGATTGAGACATTGTACTGACACTTTTTGCAAATACCATGTGTAAAAAAGATGTGATTTCCATTAGCTAGTTAGCCCGCTGGATCCCCGTGACAAATTAATGTGTGAGGGTTTCGAGGGTTCGAAGCGAAGCATTGTACATTGTACGTGAGGTACATGCCCCCTCTGAAATAGAAATATCACATACACAGCCCAAGAGGTTGTCTTGCTACTCTTAGACGGACGTTTGGATTCATTTAAATTTCTACATAAACTCCTGCCTGCAACGGTGAGCACGCATGCAGCGACCAATGAGTGTTGATGAAGCTTTGAAGGTTTGTCAGGAATGTAGCTAGTGGCAAACCCTGGTCTCTGCCAGTGTTGACCAAAAAGGAATTGCAATTGCTTACAAATTCATTAATTACATTGAATGAACGAATTACACATTCGAATGACGTAATTGAAATTGGAAGTTCAATTCCTTGAAATCCTTTTCCTACTTTGATCTCGACTTTTAAGTTCTAGTGAAAAATTAAAGTCATCATCAGCCATTTGACGCCCACTGCAGGACATAGGCCTCCTTCGTGGTTTTCATAACCATGAGAGGTTTTGCCATAATCGCCACGCTTGGCAGGCGGGTTGGCGATAGCAGTATGCGGTTGGAATCTCAGAAAGGCGCTGCTGCCCGTCTCCTGGTTATTGATTTCCTTAGTCGCCTTCTACGACATCCACGAAAGGAAATGAAGTGACGCTATTCTTAATCCGGTGTCACACGGAATTATTAAATTTTTTTAAACGAAAAATTAAAGTAACTGAAGATTTTTGCTGAGATCAAAGCTATAGGTATTGGAATGCAATAAGTAAAATTACTAGAAAGGAACCCAATTCCTTGTGATTGGAATTACATATTGATAAAAATCATGCATTTTTCATTGATACTTTAGAATGCAAAATATACGCTTTATTCCCATTCAGAGATAATTTATTGCCATGTTTATAAAAATATTTCATCAAATAAAGTACTTAAAAGAATTGGTCTGAACTTGGCTAGTTTTGTAAAGTTTCGAATGTCTGGTGGGGGCGAGAATTTCCTTATTAAAAAATAAGGAAATTCTCGTTGTTTATTGTGGATTTTTATAATCGAGCGTGTAGGAGGACGATTTTATCGATTTTTTTACTGTTAACAATAAAAAAACAGTAGAACTCCGGCTTCTCATTCGGGAGGTCGTGGGTTTGAATCCCGACATGTACCAATGACTTTGTTTTCTAAGTTTCGTACATATGTGAAATTACAGTAGCAATACTACTCGCTAACCGTGAAGGAGAACAACGTGAGGCAACCTGAGTGTCTGAGGTATTCGCATACCTCAGCGCTTTAAATCGCCTATCCGCGGTGGGTACGCGTGGTGATTAAGCCCATACTCTCCCTGAGAAAAGGCCTGTGCCCTATCGTGGGACGTATATAGGCTGCTTATGATATAGGTCCAATTACACATTTCAGCAAGCTCAAATCTCATCTCGGTATCGTGACCATCTCTAACCCGACTCGGTAATTAATTTCTAATGAAAACACCCACGTAATATTGTTGCACAGATGCCGACGGCGACTGCAAGCGGCGCAGCGCTCAGCCTCAACAGAAGATAAGGTAAACACCATTCGTTATTCGAACGCCGCCGCGCGCGCACGTTCCGAGCCCTTCGCGCCGCGTGCCCTATTGTGTGCGTACTAGAGGTGGTTTTGGTGCGTTCAGTGGTGTCGTGGCCTTGATGCAATCGGATTTCGATTCGGAGTGAGTTTTCTTTTGTTCTTACGGCACCGGCTACTGGGGGTTTTCCAAGTTGTGGCCTTAGTTGCCTTCTCAGGGCGTCCCAGTTTGAAAGTTGACGTGAAGGAAAACGGTGTGCGGAAACCCTCTTAGTGCGGAACACGTATTGTCATAGTCTTTTCTGTTTATTAAAACCGACTTACCACCGGTTTCTCGCACGCTAACAACCTGCGTACCTATATAGTCAGTGGTTTTTATGTCTGCACTTTCGCCGACTGACTGGCGATTTAGAAGTAAGCTGGGCAAGACGAACCCATTAAAAAAATACGTCAAGTGAATTACAGCATCGTGTAGGTAGGCGCTGCCACTAGACGATTTTGAACAAAATGAACAATAGTTTTAAGTTTTTTTGAGTTTGAAACCACTGCCAACCCAGAGATATCTGGCTGGTCAGACCCGCACTACATAGAAAAATAAGAAAGATTTTTCAACATTTACATGCGTATATGTACTTATTTGCGTTACGGATGACTAACCTAAAACCTGAAAGGCTGTTCTAGCCTTTTAGGTTTTGCGTTATTACCCGACTGCGGCTTAGCCCAAAAGGAGGGTAACGTGTTTAGCTCATTTGTATGTATGTATGTAAGTATGACCGATTCTATGTTCCCTCATAACTCCTTAACCAATGGTCAGATTTTGACAAATAAGGTCTCAATCGATTCGTCATCCCTGCACGAGTGTCATAGGCTATATTAAATTAGCATTAATGGAACAGAAAAGTAACAATAGCTGTTATATTTTAGTAGTTTATGATACTGTTAAATAATAAGGGTTCTTATAACACGAGTGTGTTTTAAAAAATAGGCGAGTTTTTTTTATAGTATCACACGAGTGTTATAAGACCAAGTTATGTACAGTGTCATACACTACTTTATCTACTCTCATACTATAATACATAAAATGATATTGCAAATAAGACGCTGAATATCAACAAATTTATTTTTACTTGTAATAAACTCGTGGTAACATTTACTATAGTTGCTAATAGATTTCGCCGGTAACAGGTTCATAGTCATGTTTGACGCAGCTTCCAGAATGTCTGGTGGTGTACAATTAAGAGTACCACTATCCTCGCTTTCAGACATGTTTTTACACAAAAACTAATTTATTTTACAAACAGAACCAAACTTTGTTTAAATATTTAAAAGTTTTTTTAAATGTAAAATGTTGGCGCCAAGGCGCAAACATCGATTGCGCATGCGTGTTGCGTCGCCGCGGACTCGTTCATTGAAACCTTTTTTTTTAAGTAGAGGATCAACCTTCTTGGTCCAGCTGGAGGTTGTATAAGTGTATCGTTATGATTAAAAAGTTATATTATGATACAGGTGTCCATAAAAGACCTGTATCGTAATAAAACTTTTTATTTTTGGCCTATGCGTAATGTTTGTCATAAGAGTTGTGTTTTCAGTTTTATAATCTTTGTATTATAGTATCAGAGTAGATAACATTTATTATACTCGGATCTTAATTTTATTTACCTACGCCAATCACGTGTAATGTGTATGTAAAACATCAGAACGCGGGTGTCATAGGCTACCTGTATATAAATCAGCATTAAAAAATCACTAAAAAGACAAAAATAAAAAACTGCAATAAAAAAATAACCCACAACCCGACTGCTGAGCATTAACTACAAAACAGACGGAACCCAAATTTAGCACTTCCACGGCCCCGGCCCGGTCCAATGTGAATACACCGTTAAACTTGTGTAGCCTTGCCATATAGTGAAGAAAAGAAGAAGAAGAAAGACATTCATTATACCAACAAGATACATCACAGAAACAAAATAAGCAGATAAGTAACATAATATGCACAACAACAATAAGAAAACTAAATACACAACAGACAAAACGAATAAATAAAACAGGACCATAGATGTAGTCTGTGGTGTATCTAAGTTGCCACAAAATGCAGCTGACTCAGCGTTGTGCTGAGGAAGTGATCCCTCAGCGCTGATTTTCAGTCAGTGCATTCCTGTATAAAGTAAATACAAGGCTACTATTGCATAGCGTAGTTGGATAACAATAGGGTGATCTAAATGACAATAGATTAAAAGAGATACTTGGTTCACCGTATGCTGTCAATGTCCAGTGTCAATGGTGTAGTAGTATTCGATGGGTCGTAGCCCCGGCTGCCTGAGTGATCTTAAACGATCACGAAGGTTAAGCAACACAGGGCGCGTTCAGTGCATGGATGGGTCGCCGTCTATGCCTAACGCTAGTGGCATTTTTCCGAGCGGTTCCGTGCTTCGCAAGGCACGTTAAGCTGTTGGTGCCGGCTGCCATCGATAGATGGCAGTCGTTAAGCCAAGTCAGAGGCCTTAGGGCGGCTTGACAACTTCTGACAGTAGACGAGTCACTAGTCTACAAGCCTCCACCAATCCGGACTTGGCCCCCGTGGTGGAGTATGGCCTATACCTTCCTCAGGGAAGAGACCCGTGCCCCTCGGTGGGGACATAATGGGTTGATGATGATGATTCGATGGGTCGAATCAGAAATGATGAGATCCGTAGACGAACGAAAGTCGTCGACATAGCCCAGCGGATTAGTAAGTTGAAGTGGCAGTGGGCGGGGCACGCAGAACTGATGGCCGATGGGGCCGAAAAGTTCTCGAATGGAGATCACATATCGGCAAGCGCAGCGTAGGACGACCAGCCACAAGGTGGACAGATGACCTCATCCAAGTGGCAGGAAGGCACTGGATGCCGGCCGCTTCCAACCAGTCTTTTTGGAAATCCATGGAGGAGACCTATGTCCAGCAGTGGACTTCTTGTGGCTGAATGATGATGATGATGATGATTCGATGGGTAATTTCATCGGCTTAATGTTTGAGCAGCTGATATCTAGACATTTTCTTACTTTTCTTTTTGGCGGATGGAAACCGTCTCCGATTTATGTCTTACGAAAACTAAATTCACGACCTTTTATGTTGTAAGCATAAGTCTTATGGCCAGTTTCTGAATTGAGAATTCCGCTAAGTAAATGGTTATCTGCAGTGCTGTCTCTTCGAAATTGTCGGAAAAGAGCGTGACAGAACGTTACTTAAGTATTTACTTAGTGAAATTCTCAATTCAGAAACCGGCCCTTACTCACTTCTAAGGCAAAGGACTTACTCACGAAGCAAATGTCTTACTTATTCCACCTATTAAATGTTACAGCAACACTGTAACATAAATCACGGAAGAAGTCATCAACATACAACAAAATTATAAAGCCACAAATTTTTTACTACTTCCAACTGGTTTTAATTTTAATGCATTGTGTTTGAACAGCAGTTATCATTATCAGTCACTGTTTTGTTGATAAGGGAATTAATTAAACGTGATATTCGAATGTTCTGCTGACAACATGACGAATGAAGTTTACGTCACTAGGCAGTAATTACGCAGTGTTTATTTTTGTTTCATAATATTGTTTTGTGGTGTAATTGATGAGCAAGATTCTAACAACTTCTAGTGTCGTAAACAAAACGCGGGGTATAGAACAATGAATAATATACATGCTAGCCTCTAGTTGTCATTGATAATTAGTGTGCCTCAGCTCAACATGCTGCTTGTAGCTTTACTTATGCGTGGGCCTTAAAATAGATCAGCAAGATTATTTACCAGCAACAACATCAGCAAAAACACCGGCCAAGTGCGTGTCGGGCCTCGTGCAGTGTAGGGTTCCGTAGAAAGAGGGGGTCTTATCTGCTTTATAGAACTTCATCAACGTATTTTTTAATGGATTTTGTACGAAGTTTTCCTTTTATAGGTTGATCACCTATTACTCTTTAACTTGTAACAACAACATCATGTATTTTTAAACACAAACTTAAAAATAGGTGATCTACGAAATAAACTGCTCAAAATGACCGCCGTTTTCGCGAATACATAAGTTTACTGGTTTTTGTACTGAGCTAGAGAATACATGATGTTGTTGTGACTTACCGTAGTTTTTGTATTTAAATTTCAGTTGGTCTTAAAGAATCTTTTGATCACAATAAGAAATATGATTGCCAAAATAAAGAATCATTTCAAAAAAGTTTTTGGCGATTTCTGTCATTTGTAGTACCTACTCAAACCTTAAATGGTCCCATCGAGTCTTTTGATCCCCACACGAAATAGGATCGATTGGCATAAAAATATATTTTTTCTTGTATTTCAGCTTTTTTTTTCGCTGACTGTACATTTTTTCCAAAATCTGTGAATGCAGTTCATAATATCTTAAAAAGTTGGGGGTGATCTCCTAGCAACGTTTTCATGTAACTATAACGATTAAGGTACCTGCCCTTACTGACCCGTCTCAAAAATCCACCCTGTGTATATATATACATACAAAAATTTATACATACAAACATATACATATATATATACAAAAATTTTAAATTATACTCAGAAAAAATAGGTTTGTCACTCCAAATTACAAATAATTTACTAATGTCTAATTTTTGTGCATTTTATGCATGCCCATATAATTATATTACTAAACTAAGTTAATCTGATACTATATAATAATGATATTTAAGAATTGCATGCTAAACAGATTCATAATTCGTGAATATGAAAGTAATACCAATGCTGTGTTCACTAGTAAGTGGCAAACATGTGTGTTCTAATACTGTCAATTTAAGTCGCCATACAATTTTTGTACTTGATGTGTTGGTGCACCTTATAAGAATAAATAAAAATTAACAAATTCGGTATTTGACACGATCAACAATAAATTATTTCATATACTTGATTAAAACAGAAATTACAAAATATCTCGGAAAATGTATCTCTTTTAGTCAATTACTAAACATAAAAAAGTGCTCTGAAATGTGATTTGAAAATGACTTTTAAAATGGATTTTCATACAAAATTCCGTTTTAAAAGTAACTCATTTGATATTTTGTCAAATACCCAATTGTGATTCCGCGATTTTCGATCATGGATTCCCACACTGTCTCTGATGCAGGTTAGGCATTCGCAATTCGTGATGCAACAAGCTAGTTCTTGATAATTTAGCATTGAGTCTGGGTAAGTACTAAGCATAATATCCCGTTATCGGCGAACCTGCTTATTACCCGACCGCTAAAGTAATGTTTTTGCACGTATGAATGTGTTTTTTGTATGTCCGTCCGTTTGTGATCACGTAGAGCCCAAACATGTTGACCGATTTCGATGAATGAGGTGTCTAATTACATACATCCTTACTAATATTATAAACGCGAAAATTTGTATGTATGGATCGATGTTTGTTACTCTTTCACGCAAAAACAGCTGAATGGATCCGGATGAAATTTTGCACAGAGATGTATTATAGTCTGCATTAGCACATAGGCTATTTTTGTCCCGGAAAAATACACATCAAAATTACCACGCGAACGAAGTCGCGGGCAACAGCTAGTTACCTACATACATAAACTAACGCCTGTATCCCAGAGGGGTAGGCAGAGACCAGGGCCTGCCCCTTGCCACGATCCTGACAGATCACTTTCGCTTCCTCGACATTCATTAGTCGTATTCAACATTCAAAGTATTTAATACATTGCTGCAACTCATTCTGCAAGACAAAATCCAGGGAAGACGAAAAATCTTGCACTTGCAGAGTGGTTTTACGCGAAGTGTGGAACTTTTCCGAGCCACAACGTCACGGGACGAAGTACCCACAATGACAGCCGACCTCGATAGGATATGGTACCAAAAGGAGAAGAATCCATTAGATAGAAGTTTGTTTTTAGTCCCTGCCGTCCTTATCAGACATAGAATATACTAAAAGGACTTTCAGAATACCAGTACCTTACGTGAAAACTACTTTTGCTCAAAGACTCGGGAAGTTCCTTCACCCATTCCTTTACAATCGGATTTTAAAATTCTGCGATTTAAAAGACAAAACAAAACATGAAGCAAAAACAATAATAAAGAGATGGCTACTCACTCAATCATACCATTACACCGAACAACTACTAATTAAATGATCAACATGACACATCCTATATAAAATATTATATATAAATAATTACAAATACCTAATTATTATTATTATTAGTATAATTATTTATCATTTTATTTATAAAAGCGTGTAATACCATTTCAACCATTTCATGGTTTTAAGTTATAATTATTAATGGAAGTGAAAGTGAAAATATTTTATTTACCACACAAAAATGGTTTATTATTTTTTTTATTTATTTATTTATTTATTTATTTATTTTATTTTTTTTTTTTTTTTCTCTTTCTTCCGATTAACTAAGAAATCGGAATTTAGCTTAGCTTTAATCTAGCTTAGTTTTTATTTGTATTTTTAATATTTACTCAGACACTGTCTACCACAGAGGAACCTTTTAATAATAGTAATCCACAAACGGGAGCCCACGATACAGGATTTGCCTAGTGTGAGGCCCACCAGAAATTACATCTGCCAATGGTTGTTACAAATAAATAAAATTTTTACTTTTTACTTTTACTTTTATATATCTATCGATTGATGTGAGCAGCAGTGGCGTAGCATAGGTCACTAGTACCCGGTGCGGATTCCAAATTTGCCGCCCTCTTATTTTTGTAATCCATGTACCATATAAAAAATTTTTTTTAAATCTTTTTACTCGCTAATTTTGTGAATATATCCAATGAAACGGTCATCGGTAATCGTTGAATCGTTATTTTCGGTAAGCAAAAAATGCTGTCGATTGCCTCCAAGGTGTAATTCGTGTTGCAACAATGTACGCGTAACGCGTATCTTCGCTGTTTTTTTACCAGTAGCTTTTAGCTCAAAAGGCCGTTTACCAACTATTATATTAATATTATATACTGCCTAAGTATTCATCAAAGGATTTATACTGCAAACTAGATACGCAGAATATCAATATACGTAGTTTCATACGAGAAGCCGCGAAATCGACAAATTGGGGCAACAATCCGCAAGCTTGTTTTTATATCTTGCTTTTTACTCAAAGTCATCAATGCCTTGTGAAACGACGGTCTATCATTACCGTATTACTGTGAAGTACAAAGAATGCGTAAGGAGACATATTTATTTAAAATAACATTGAAACGAAATAAGTTTCCTAAATAATAGTTATTGAGAAACCTTGCGCTAGCATCACCCATGCATAGAACCTGCATAGGTACCTGGGTATTTGGTAACATAAAAAAAGACGAAAAAAACACTGAAAGATTTTTTTTTTATTTTAATTTTTTTTTAACTGCCACCTCCGCAGCGCCGCCCCCGGCAAAGTGCCGCCCGGTGCGGACCGCACCCTCCGCCCCCCCCATGCTACGCCACTGGTGAGCAGGGTTCTCGGTTGCAGAGAACTTTGATCTTGAGACACTGGGCATGGTTATGTTTAGCCGTAATCTACCCATGTAGTGCTGGACTCTAGATAAGCTCGACTTGAAAAGTCAAGCCTCTGTGGGTGATAGAATTTTACAATGTATCATTGAAGTAACCCGAAGCCTGAAAGCTATTTCTTCAATATCCATGATTAAACCACTTCCACTGTTAAAATATTCGATTTAATTTTTCATACAAATTGACCGCGTCGTGTTTTAAGGTTGTATAAAAAAATTAAACAATATGTAATTGGCAATTTCTAACCTTTTGCCAACTAAAAGTAGAATTATTTATCGATTTTCTTGAATAGGTTTTCAGTTTTGCCTTATTTCAACAAAACACGTTGGTATGTGTTGCCCTTTCCTGGTTATCTTGTGAATGTTATGTCACACTCTCACTCAGATTGAAGGTATATGGCCTGCAATGATCTTTAATGCGCTTATATCCATGTCATGTGGATATCGTAAAAGTTTGCGACACTAAGAAAGTATACAGGTTCCTATGGAACTTGTCATAAATCCAACGTGTGAACGTTTCCTTGATAGAGGATATGCCTAGGAAAGGCGTGCAGCTATAAACGTGCTAAATCAATTACCAAGTTCCCAATTATAGATGGATTAATCGATTTATATGTCCATTGGAACGTTAGATTTTCATTTCCTTATTGCAGTGAGTTTTTAAACACGGAAAATTCCGACCTTTCTAATCTATGGTCTGGTCTCAAAGGTGATAAAGTATCAAAGTAGCACATACTGACTGGTCGGTTTTGCTGTAATTTTTCCTTTCGATTCCCGCAGGCCTAAGTTTTTTTTTAGGTCTGTATGCCTACCATAAATTCTCATTCTTACACTTCTGTACGTAGGCCTCACCCAAGACACGCCACTTCTGTCCTAGGGTGTACTCATCCAGCCGCTACCATCTACCAATCTGCCTTACACCGTCGGGCCACTGGGTTTGCCAGTTCCATTCCACTTTAGTCACCTGATATCACCTAGGTGTGTCTATGTCTTCTATGAGCGATCAAATTCCACAGGATTGTAATCAAATCACCCGATCAAATTGTTTTGTTTTTTGGATTGTGTAGAAGAATCATCTAATTTTTGCTGTAATTAGGCTTATAAATACTTTCCGTGGATCTTTAATGAAAACGCGAAACCTCTAACTAAAGTAATATTTCAGGCGTAGTCCCTACTTTTGTCTTCTCTTGCCGTAGAGAACTTTATGTGAAAAAAGCTTTATATCTAGCTAAGAAAAGCGTAGACACACCTGCCATGTTGTTACAGAAATCACTTCTTCACGCTTGTTTGTCAGGGAAACATCTAGATACAACAGTGGACGAGACTTCCTCAAATATATCTTATACATATCCGAAACACCTTTGACATCATAAATCTGCTAATTACCGGTATCTTCGACTTCTTTGTCGACCAACTACGGAGATCTCTCTATTCATACATTTACTGCGACAACAGGTCTAAAGCGGTGGCTTTGATAGTAACACTGAAATAAACCAGCCAAACAGTATTGACCGCTGCATTCGTACTGCGGCACTTCTTGAAAGTATCATGTGCAACTGTCACTGGTAAGTTATACACGAAATTGTTCTCCCGACATCCCAGCCAAACAGACCTATGTTCTAGCACTGATTCATTGACCAGAGGTGTCACAATAGTATGGCAAGCAAGCTAACCCAAACTCGTTGGCCCCTGTCCTCTCATTAAAGCTTCGAGCAGAGGTATCTAGCCCAACAGTATGGTAATAAGCGCCACATTAAATCTGGTCCAACTAAGTCAATCCCTCTCCTCGCACTGATTCTTCGACCAGAGATGTCTAGACAGATTGCCATTGCCTGAATTCACGCCCAAACCAGTCGACCCCTGGTCTAGCACGGAGGCTGAGAGCAGAGGTGTCTAGCTGGCTGGCATTGGCTATGGTGCGTTCGAAATTGAAAGTGTGCCGCTGCTGGCGCCGGCCATTCGACGGCCTTGCCCTCCTTCGCGTTGAGTCGACTTACGTGCGGTGGTCTTGCCCTGGGAGGCTACTCATGCGTCAGTAATGGGTCGTCTATGCCGTGCAATTTTGCGCACGATATCCTACAATATTACTGCAGGTTTCCTTTTAGATTTTATTTATACGGATTTTACCGTTTTCACGGCAGAAGCATAGAGTTGGACTCGGACTAAAAGTGTATCATGTGGTGGCGAGTGCACATAACTCTAGTTTTTATTATTATTATGGGAATGCATTCCGCACTTGTTATGACCTACGGAGCTGAAACGTGGACACTGACGGCGGGACTCGTCCCACGATTCAAAGTCGCTCAGCGTGCTATGGAACGGGCTATGCTCGGGGTCTCTTTGATGGGTCATATCAGAAATGAGACAATCCGCCAAAGAACCAAGGTGATAGGTGATATAGCCTATAGGATTAGCAAGCTGTAGTGGCAGTGGGCTGGTCACATATGCCGAAGAACCGATGGTCGATGGGGTGCAAAGGTTCTCGAGTAGAGACCACGAGCTGGCAAGCGCAGCGTGGGACGCCCACCGGCTCGCTGGACCGACGATCTGAGGCAGATCGCTGGCAGTGGCTGGATGAGGATGGCTGAGGATAGAGGGAAGTGGCGTGCCTGAGGGACGCCTATGTCCAGCAGTGGACGAATACGGGCGGGTTGATTGATTGACTAGGGTTTCCACGCGGCGTTTTCCTTTACCGTTGGCGAGTGGTATTGCGGCTACAACTTCACTAAATATATACGTAACTTAGAAAATAAAGTCATTGGTACATGCCGGGATTCGAACCCACGAACTGCCCTACCGTTGCCGGTCCGCGTGAGTTATGAGTGTCAGATGCTATGCTGATCTTTAGAGATGATTTTGAAGAAGCGCGTGGCTGCTACCAATAAAAACGTAACTAAGGAAATTCCTGTGGTCTACAACGACCTAAGTAGGTAACCGTTAGTTTCTCTTATGTCAAAATTTTGACGCTTATAAAGTCAAAATGAACATGTTTGTATTCAAACTACATCGTAATGAACGTTACAAGCGATTAGATTAGATTAGAACTCTTTATTGTTCACACTAGAAAACAAAATAATTTATAAAATTAAAAGTGATTTTTTTTTGTAGGTCACAAATTAAACATAGGCATCGATCGATTACCTAGAGAAAAATGCCATATATAAGCAGAAATATACACCTATAATTTAAAGATTTATTTTACTTATTAATAGAATAACTCTCCAAAAATTACCACGGGACATATCTGCAGACACTACATTCACTCGCCACGCAAGAAACGAAAGTTTGTTCCAAAGTAGGCCCCCGGTGATTGGCCCGCGCGTTTACACATCTCGCTATTGCACGCTCATTGCGAGACCTTGACTCGCCTTGTGCAACTCGATGATTCCGCTCGCGAATTGTCCTTTTGTTTTGTTATGTAAATCGTTCGATCGATGTAACGTTCTAATACAATGATGCCAGTAAATGTTTTTACTGTGTAGGATTGTGTTTTGTAATTTTGCTCTAGTGTTGCTTGAGATGTGAAATGCAGTATGAATCCTTACTAATATTATAAACGCGAAAGTTTGTATGTATGGATGGATGTTTGTCACTCTTTCACGCAAAAACGGCTGAACGGATTTGAGAATGCCATGTATTCTTTGTATTAGTTCTTTAAAAACGTTTTCTTGCTTATCCCATTTGTCTAAGTGTATCAGTCAGCTTTCATTAAAAGATGAGGAAGTTAAAGAAAGAGAGTTAGAAAGAAAGAAAAAACCGACCAAGTGCGAGTCGGACTCGCACACGAAGGTGCCATTATCTATACATTTGAATATTTCAAGCGTCTACCTGTTGCAGTTATTAATATCGAGCAAAAAACGGCAAAAAAAAATCTCGTTTGTAGGGAGTCTTACCCCTTACCCTTTGGGTACGGGCGCCAAAAAAGAAAGACAACCCGATACAAACAAATTTGATAGCAAACCCTTCGCTCGTTCCAGGTCAGCATCAACGAAGCCGCGTCGCCCCGACCGCGCCGTCTACGTGCCGCGCGCCTTACGAGGCTCGGACACCTCCTCCTCAGAAGAAAACCGCCCCCCGGACACACGCAAACGCACCAGCCAAACTGCCCCCGCGCCCCATGCCAAATGCCCCAAGTCCCCCCGAGACAAATCCCAGCCAGGCACGCCGAGAAAATCCCTGGACAAAAACTTCTGCAACGTCTACACGCCCCCGCATCTCAGAACACAGCGATCTCAAACGGATAAAGAAAGCGAAACAGAGCCACCCGTGCCAAATAGTTATAGTGCAATAGAATATACGAATATAGGGGATAATTTCTACATAGGTGACTATTTTGCCAACGGCCAGCTCGGCCTGTACAGCCCTAGCTTTTACTACGCCAGCGAGTACGCTGAGAAAGGATCCGCCGATAATAGCCTCAACGACTACCCCGACTTACGAGACCTGGAAGCCAATGAGTTAAACATGGCCGCGCCCGAAAGCAACGCGAACGATATAATAGACAACGGATACGCTTTAAATTTCAACAAAGACGAGGATGTCGACAAGAACGTCTTGAGACGAGCCTCGGAGGAGATCAACCGGAGCAGCAAGAGAATAATCAAGCAGAGCTTCGACACAGATGTCCTAGTTATATCGGACCCCGTAGACGAACCAAAAAAAGTTGAGCCACCTATAGAAGCCGATGTCAAGCCAGCTGAGGTCACGCCGCCTAAGCCTAAATTAAAACTAGAAACTAAAGTTTCCCTAAAAAGAGAAGAAAACGACTGGGACGCTGTTTACGACGACAGCGGCGAATGCCTGGATCCCTCTTTGCTAGAAGAGCTCACAGCGATTGTAGGGAAAGTCCAAATAAGCAAAGCTAGGAACAACTACGATCAGTATCAGACGCGTGGTCAGCAGATCTGCAGTGGGCCCTACGATGAAACGTTCGGGCATGTGATTGAAGTGTTCGATTTTCCCAGTGAGTTTAAAACGAACGATCTGCTCTCGGTGTTCAGTGAGTACAAGGACACCGGTTTCGAGATCAAGTGGGTGGACGATACACATGCTTTAATTGTGTTCAGCAGCGCCAGAATTGGTGAGTTTTTTCCCCCTGTTTTTGCACGCTTTTATTGGATTTCACGTGTATGTTTGACAAGTTAGGCCATGCTAGGCATTTCACTCATCGATCTTATGTGCAACGTCGTAATTCGACAAAAGACTCTTTGGTCTTTTCGATGTGGTGTCTACCGCCTGTAGGACGGTGGACTAAGGTGGTCACAGAGTGGTGACGGAGGTTGGGTAAACGATCAGCAGGCAAACCAACGACCCGATGGGTTGATGACATTACTAAAGCCGACGGAAACTGATAGGCGACATTGGCGTGAAAGGAAAGAGGCCTATGAAAGGCAGTGGGCTCTATTCGTGGACTGGATACATAGATAGATCAATCAAATCTGCCGGGTTTTCCGCCTACGGTCAAGGGTGCGATTCGTCAAATTGATGAGGAGCCTACGAACCTTTGAGGAGTATCCTCAAATCAAAAATCAAAATCAATTTTTTTTATTTAAAGTAGCACAGAAACAGCGACTTAATGAACGTTACAAGTTAAACTAGGTGTCCATTTCAAAATCTAGATCATTTTGGAGAAAAAATGGACAAAAAAACTCCAAACTTAGTCTTTTCAAGTCCTTAATTTACAGGATTTATTATAAGTGTTCTAAAACTCATGCACTGAACTGGCTTTAATTCCAGACATCAGTCATCTAAATAATCTTTAATGTTATAGCAGTTTTTTTGGCGCAAAGTGTGCTTCACACATTTTTTGAACCTCATGAGGGTACTCCACAAAGGTTCGTAGCATAGAGACGAAACTTTGCATATAGGTATATACACATTTACGGTCTTCTTTATAAAAAGTCGATCCCACTAAAACATTCTTAGGACGGAGTTAAATCCGGCTTATCACAGGAATTCCTATCATAAACCGAATTTAACTGCGTTTTAAGAGTGTTTTAGTGGGTTCAGCTCTTAACTAAACATTATCATTATCTTGAACTGATGCTGCAGCCAGGGTGGTCTCCTCTTGAGGTCACTACTCAATGGATATTAGCACACAGTCATGTCTTTCTACCTTATGCAGCTTGGCCAGATGCTACTGGCTTTACAGCATTTTAGCGCATTACTGCGCATTACCGACCAAACCGTGTCTTCTAAGTCTTTTTAAACTATGTCAATGATTTCTGTTACTTTTCGGCTACTTGTGATACGGATCCATAGTATCCTATTTTACTTACTATCCAGGATATGATTTATCTGCATGCCAAATTTCATCCAAACTGGTTCAGCCACTGCGTGAAAAACACATTAATAATATTAGTGGGGTTATTGCGACAGTTTTCTATATTTAGATGTTGTCACGTAATCACGCTTAAACTTAACTTAAGTATTTGAAAGAAATTCGGCATGGATATAGATATGAAATAATATTTTCCGAAGATTACGTACATAATCTTGGTCATTTGTAGTCTTCATTAAATAGTTTCTTGGATATAATGCGTCTCCTACACATAACAACATTATTTATTTCAATTCCTATCAGGAACTTGATGCTTGTAAAATTAAATAACAAATTTACGAGCGTAAATTTGAGGCCACTTCTAAATGTTATATTCGCACGCCAGTTAGCGCAATATTTCGGATATGCGGCGTACAACCTCGAGTCGTCAGAATTTGCATAATTTATGTATTGGTAACCGTGATATACTGAGAACGTCAAGGGGCTCCATGCAGCAACTAGCGCAACAATGAAAAAAATAATATCATTTTGTCCAGATCGTTTTTGCAAAAAGCGTCTGTACAAATCTCTCATTCCGTGTGGCGCCGGATTAAGAATAGCGTCACTCCATTTCCTTCCGGAGAAGGCGACTAAGGAAATAAATTACCAGGAGACGTGCAGCAGCGTCTTCCTGAGATTCCAACTGCATACTGCGATCGCCAATCCGCCTGCCAAGCGTGGCGATTATAGCAAAACCCCTCATGGTTATGAAAACCACGAGGGTGGCCTGTGCCCTGCAGTGGGCGTCAAGTGGCTGATGATGATGATGAATCTCTCAATCAAGTTAATAGTGATGTTTAGGACCCATGGGCGTGGACCTAAGGCAAAAATCCCCGGACGTTATCCTAGGTTCTCGGTCGTGGGTCCGAAAAATCACTATTAACATGTTTGAGAGATTGTACAGACACTTTTTTATGAAACGATCGTTAAAGATATGATGTTTTTCCATTGGTGGCGCCAGTGTCACTGCATGGAGCCCCTTAGGGAGTTGATATAGCAAGGACAGGGCGCGCGGCCAGTGCGCTGACACGAAAATGTATGGAACTCTACTGCAATAGTTTTGGGTGGTTTGAAAGATGTAGCAAAATGAACGTGCCTGGCAATAACTAGCGAATAGGCTAGTTTGCTTTTTTTTTTTAAACGCACGTTTCAAAAATATCTCTACACAAACTCGAATCTATTAGAACGATTAGTAGCCCAGAGCGGTGCGTGCGTGCCGCGGGTCCCCGGATCATTGTTCTGTTAGACGGAGAGGCGGTACTAATTGATGGCGCATTTTTTTAAACAAGATTTCTCGACTCGAAACAAGGTTTCTCAACATTTTTTTTTGTTTACTTCTGTACTGATAAGTAAGAGTCTAAATAGATGACATTTTTATTACTAACTAGCTGTTGCCCGTGACTTCGTTCGCGTGGTAATTTCGATGTGTATTTTTCCGGGATAAAAAATACCCTATGTGCTAATCCAGACTATAATCTATCTCTGTGCAAAATTTCATCCGGATCCGTTCAGCCGTTTTTGCGTGAAAAAGTTAAAAACATCCATCCATACACACAAACTTTCGCGTTTATAATATTAGTAAGTATTGCATAACCGTGATAAGGTCACTGTAAAATGTTCCTTGAATAAATTGTCTTATCTTATCTTATCAGATCTTATCTATCTTATCTTCCAAACCACCCAGAAATGAGCGTGTACAGAACTTGCGCGGGGCGCGTGCATAGAGCGCTTTTGTATTTTGTCCCATAGAGCTCTATACATTTTCGTGTAATGACGCCCTGGCCGCGCGCCCTGTCCGCTTGCTATAATATAGCAAGCGGACAGGGCGTGTTCTGTACACGCTCATTTCTGGGTGGTTTGGTTAGGGTTACTCTTTGGGTTCGGAACCCTAAAAAATTATCACATTATGAGTGTTTTAACACGCAATTGCATGAAAGATAACGCATATTATTAATAACTAACTCATTAAACTTAAAGTATTATGCGATGATTACAAATAATAAACACTTGCATAAACGTAATGACTGACTTACCGACAAAGTAATAAAACAAAGCCATAATTCCACGAGCAATCCGCTTACTTGCATTTAAGTGCATAACTACCAAGTTTCCAGCGAGTAAATATGCAACAGATAATTAATTTATATCAATCGAAACATCTAGCACCGGTTGAGTTGAGAACCAGTCCATTTCTTAACTGTTTGTACATCATGACTCTCATGAGTAACTTTATTGCAGGACTGCATTTCGACGTTAGAGAACACGGGTTCACTAGGACATTTACTACGATAGACGTCGTTTTTATTAGGGTTCCGTACCCGAAGGGTTGCAAACGGGACCCTATTACTGAGACTTCACTTTCCGTCTGTTTGTCTGTCACCAGGCTGTACCTCATGAACCGTGATAGCTAGGCAGTTGAAATTTTCACAGATCATGTAATACTAAAATAAATATTTGGGGGGGCTCCCATACAACAAACGTTGTCTAAAGACAGCGCTCGCCATCTAGCGGCCATCTATGTAACCTTCACAGTGCCGACGTCATGTCGATAAATGTCAATGTTTAACGCTTGTTGTTGTCTAATGTTGTATAGATAATGCTTAAATATGAATATTCAAATGTTGTGTAGATATGATAATGGTACGGAACCCTTCGTGCGCGAGACTTACTCGCTCTTGCCGGTTTTTTCTTTGTCTATTTATGTTCTTTTCATCTTTTTCATTCTTATGTGGTCAATTAATTTTTCTCCTAGTCTCCTCTGTCCGGGAACGTGTTAGGAGGGTTATTCTACAAACAACACTTGTTATGAAACCAACTCAGAAATCGCAATCGCAAAAAAATATCGCCTGTACTATACTAAACTTCGATATTGGGTACCACAATATACCACATGGTGTAATAGGTTAAAATAGTCGCAGTCTTATCGCAGTCGTCCCACGCAAGTCGTTTTTGTACAGGTATGTAGAAATGCGCTTTTACTTTCCGAGATTTTCCGAACTGATAATTTTTTAGACAAACGAAGATTACAATCACGAAAATAAATTAATAATGTAAGATGTTCGTAGGATGAAAACACAACATCCACTGACATCAAAAAACACTGATTTGTTTCCAAAACAGTGCCGACCTGCTTAGAGCTAGTGTCATGAATTTACATCATCGATTACCTGTAACCTGTGAACGAACTCCAAAAGCAAATATACAACTGTTGTTGAACTTTATTTCCATAGACGTAAAGAGGGAAATTGCTATAAAAGCGAGCAATCTTGACCGATTATTTTGTAGCATTGCAGCTTAGGCGTTAAACTCAAGGCCGTAAAGTTTCGTTTCCTGCAAAGGAAGCTGAGAATTCTTTCGAAATGCCATCTTTTATATAACGAGTTAGGATGACAAAACAAAATGAGATCAAGATCGCTGTCCGTAATTTGAGACTAGTTTGGCGAGTGACGACTCACGTCAGTTCCACATTCTATCTTGTCATTCTAGAGTCAGTAGTTAGTTTTCCTATAGGTAATGCACCGATATTTAAGCGGTTTAGTAAGTTTATTACATTAACCAGATTATGACCTTGAAAATATCAATTAAAAAACATTGTTATGGTGGTCCGATCGGATCCTTTAGAATTCTACAAATTAATTAGAATTCTATAAATTAAGTTTTTGTTTTGAGGCCGCGGATGATGGCGTGATGGGGAAAAGGGCTATAGGTACCCAGCAGTGGGCAGAGGTGGGCTGATGACGATGATGATATATTTTTTTTATTTTCATCATCATCATCAGCCATTTGACGTCCACTGCAAGACATAGGCCTCCTTCGTGGTTTTCATAACCATGAGGGGTTTTGCCATAATCGCCTCGCTTGGCAGGCGGGTTGGCGATCGCAGTAAGCGGTTGAAATCTCAGGAAGACGCTGCTGCCCGTCTCCTGGTAATTGATTTCCTTAGTCGCCTTCTACGGCATCCACGGAAGGAAATGGAGTGACGCTATTCATAATCCGGCGCCACACGGGATTTTTTTTTATTTTACCTAATAAAGAATCGCGATGTCTACCGTTTAGATATTTATGCATACCGACAGTTGATATTTGACAGCTTGTGCGGATGAACTATCAAATTTTAACTCTCAGTAGGCTTATCTATCTTTCATAAAAATGTTCGTAGAAATACGAAAATGTACAGCGACCCCTGTTGCACGTTACCGCGATAAATGTTTTCCCTGCCCGAGCAGTGTCATCTTGCTTTACGTGGTGATACAAAGCGAGATGATGCTAGACAATAGGATGATAAATAAGTGTATCGCGGTGACGTGCATCGCAGGCTTGCTCAAATATTACTGAAAAGTCAAACTTAATAGTTTTTTGTAGTTTCAAAATAAAGTTAACTACGCGATGGGATAATTGTAACATGGTTACTAACCGCGAGTTTCTTTCCTATCCCACAACTACTATGTGTCTAACAATAAAATCTCTCAGTTTTCCCACATATGCGCTAGCAAGATAAATACCGCATGCCGTCAACAGTTCCTGATGAAAATACTCTACGTGAAATCCGAGTTATCGGGAAACGCCTGCAGTCGTTTGTTCCGTGCCGTCGCCAAATGCCGGGACAGACTTACCGAACGAATGCAAACGAAGGCATTCCCTGATCAGCTCCTACATTACGCACACCAAATCCTGAGCAATTCCAACCGTCTAACTGTTATTCTTTACTACAACTTTGGCTTTTGCATCTACGTAATGAGATGATTTATACAGCGTCCAGTGGCACCTTCACTCACACTTTACGGGTGAAGGGACTACTCGGACACTGCGGTGCCTGGGACTTTGTTTTTCCGATGGAGTATGCTTGCCCAGCACCTATACCATCCTGACAGCTTAGTTTGCCTAGCCCACCTTTACTAATTGCTATCAAAAACCGCATAATTAGACCTCTGCACCGCACATGGTCGAAGGTGACCGAAATCCTTTGTTTGCGTTCGATTCACTGACCTCCACAGTACATCCGACAGCAGGTCAACCTTTGTATTTCTGTTGCACAAGCTTCTTTTGCAACAGAAATATCTGAAGGAACTGAACCTTCAGAAACTTGAAGCCTGAAGTGATGATAATTCATTGAAGTTCGCTCAATTTCGCTGCAACGTTCACATTCGTTCATCTGCATTCGTTCAGTCTATCTGTGCCTTGCAAAAGTCATTGTATATTGTCAGCGAGCATGTAAACCTACTGTTGAATTGTTTTGTTGCGCTTATTACCTACCGCTCTATTTACCGCGCCTACTCCGACTGGCTAGACTGCACCAGAAACCGAACGTTACGTTCGATTAGATTAGATTGAAACTCTTCATTGAACACAATACATAATTAAAGAACTTTTTACGGTTTCGCACCTCAAAAGGAAAAAAGGGATCACGTTGTTGTCCGTCCGTCTGTCTGTTAAGACCCTTTATCTTGGGAACGCGTGGTCAGTACCACGAGTTGAAATTGAAACCATATAGGTCCTCAAGTCCACGGTCCCTTAATGCTGTGAAAAAAAATCTACTAACTTAATGTAAAAAAAAGATACGGCCGTTTATGCTACAAAAAATATAGTACATTACTTAACTAGGGCCGTAAAATAAAGTAAAAGCCAAGTGACGACATAAAATGGTGTACACAACACGGAGTGTAAAATAGAAAGCCCTCTATCGCATATTTATGACCCTCGCCTGCGGCTCGGGCCTTAAACTTCTGCGATATCGGCCTTTCTATTTTACAGTCCGTGTTGTGTACACAATTTTATGTCGTCACTTGGCCTCAAAGTGGGTTTTCCCGTACGCGTAGCGTGCGGAAAACCCCGCTTTTTGGCCAGGTGTGGACATAAGTCTGTTGACCTAGAACTATGAAATTAATGTCGTCTTCTACTAGAAGTACAGGGAAAAATCTAAAAACTATACATTTGTAATTAAATCATTAAAAAATAGTCTTTGAAGTTCGTGAGTCCGCCGGTTTCTTTTTTTTATTTAGCCTACGTCCCTACTGCAGGGCACTGGACTTGTTTTGAAGAACGGTAATGTAAACAGAACAAAACTTGTAGTAAATAAAAAACTCTGACGGACATTTTTCAGGAATTGCACATTTTAGAAATACAAGCTTGTAAATACAGTTTGGCCAATTCGGTATTTGACACAATCAACAATAAATTATTTCATATGTTCGATTAAAACAAAAATTACAAAATATCTCGGAAAATGTAGCTCTTTTATTACAATTTTTAATAGATTAAACATAAAAAGAGTGCTCTGAAATGTGACGTCATAAGCCAGTATTTTCATACAAAATTTTATTTTAAAAGTAACTCATTTGATATTTTGTCAAATACCCAATTGCCGCTGATTTTTGTTTTTTCTTGAATACAGAGCTCCGTTCACTCGCCATTTTGGTAGGTAAATTAATTTGTTTGTATTGCCAGTTTCGCAAAACAAATTAACTTACTGACTAAGTAAAATAATACCATATATGGGTTCATGGGTTCCAAACTGTCTTACCAATTTATTCCAAGGTGACTAATTAGGTTCACCTTTATATCTAGGTTGCCAGTATTAAATGTTAGGATCTAATAAGATATTTGACTAATGAATGTGGAGGAAGCGAAAGTGATCTGTCAGGATCGTTGCAAGTGGCGGTCCCTGGTCTCTGCCTACCCCTCTGGGATACAGGCGTGAGTTTATGTATGTATTCAATAAAAAAAAATAGTTATGGGAAAATTTGGCACAAATCCGATCGCGCTTATTTCATTAGTTACAACGATAACCAATTCATCATTGACTAACTTTTTAATAGTACTTACACTGACGTGCATTCAATAAAAAAGCGAAAACTTGGCACAAATCCGATCGCGCTTATTTCATTAGTTAACACAATAACCAATTAATTCATCATTGACTAAGTTTTAATTGTACTTACACTGACGTGTATTAAAGCACACGTTCTGTATCTTATTATTTAATGGACGCGCCGTGAATTGTTCTACTTTTTCTATCCGGATTGTTTGAGAAGATTTTTTGCACTAATGTGTACTAAGTAGCGACTGGAACCGAGTTTCTTACCTGACAGATAGAAGTTGTAATGTTCCGCATTCTTTTACGGATAAGTATGTTATGTTTGTTTCACATGCATGCGTATAGCGGTCGCAAGGCTAGTTAAGGGGCTCCCTAGAGTAACACTGGCGCCACCAAGGGAAAAAATCATATAACTTTTTCCAGATCGTATTTGCAATATGTGTCAGTACAATCTCTTATGCCCGGTTCCTATATTTAACGAATCGTTATTGGTAATCGGTAAGCTTACCCTTGCAAGCGTCCCGTAACTTGAATGGCTGGTTGATGTTTAAAAAATAGTTAGGAACTTTACAAATTCATTCATCGTACGGTACATTATTCAAAACCGTTTTTAAGAGGAATATTTGAGCAGACATTTCAACCATCCGTAAGCAAAACGAGTCGTTCTTGAATATGGGAACCGGGCATTAATCACGTTAATAGTGATTTTTGTAGGACCCATGGCCCTGAACCTAAGGCAAAAAACCTAGGACTAGATAGCTTTAACGCCAGAAACGGCCGTTTTTGGCATAAACGCTATCTAGTCCCAGGTACGTGATCCTAGGTTCTTTGTCGTGGGTCCTAAAAATCACTGTTAACATGATTGAGAGATTGTACTAAAACGTTTTGCAAATACGATCTGTAAAAGTAGATAATAAGATTTTTTTCATTGGTGGCGCCAGTTAGCTCATTGGATCCCCTTAAGTGTGAAATCTCACATACAGAATTTCTTTATTAATACTTTTATTGGGCTTAAAATAAATGTACAACACGAGGACTAAAATCGTTTTTAAAAACTTACAAATATTGTAAATGCGCAAGTGTTTGTCTGTTTGTTCTTCTTCATGTAACAATTTTTTTATATTTTTCGTATCACACAGTTTAAATTTAGAAAATTCAACGCAAACATTTATATTCTGTTTATTAATGTCAATATACGCTACTTTTGGGTCGAGGTATTGGGGTTTAAAAAATATTAGAAAAATATAAAAAATATTTAGAAATTGCTATAAGCAATAAGGCCGCCAATTGTACTGTATTTTTGTAAATACTTCAGGTTTGTGTTTTCCTGGTACAATATCTTAATATATTCATGTAACACAATTATGTCCGGTGACCATGGTATGATGTGGTTGAATATATATTTTTTTTATTTATTTATTTATTTCATAACTTTCCATCATCACTCAAACACCCTATTTCCTAATAAATGAACGAAACACAACATAAACTCACCCCTGTAACCCGGGGGGGAAGGCGGAGACCAGGGTCTGCCACTTGCCACGATCCTGACAGATCTCTTTCGCTTCATCAACATTCATTAGTCGTCGTTCGTATTAGTCCTATTTCCTAACCAGGAAATGCCATCTCTATGCCTCCTACGCCCACCGACCGACTCGTACATATCTCCACACAAGCTTACAAGACAAGCTCGGCGAGTATCTAGCACGCCGCGCCTCACTAACCCGCCATTACGTCACGGATGGTTCGTGGAACCTGCGTCTGATGATGTATTTATTCGTGCAAGGCAGTGGCTCCTGACCTTTCTAATTGTTTAACATTACCAGTTAACATTTCCGCGATTGTGTTTATGGCGTTAATGCTATCCAGTCCAAGGTTTTGCCTTAGGTTCACGGGCATGAGTCCTAAATGTCACTATTAACATGATTGAGAGATTGATATGTCACTTTTGGCAAAAATGATCTGAAAAAAGATATGATTTTTAGGGTTCCGTATCTCAAAAGGAAAAACGGATCGGACGGATCGGTCCGTCTGTCTGTCAGGACCCTTTATCTCGGGAAAGCGTGGAGTTATCGAGTTGAAATTTAAACCATATAGGTACTCAGGTCTATGGTCACTTGAAGCTGTAAAAATAAAACTTCCATGTTAACCTAAAAAAAATTTACGGCCGTTTCATCATCATCATCATCATCAGTCATTTGATGCCCACTGCAGGACATAGGCCTCCATCATGGCTTTTAACCATGAAGGGTTTTGCCATAATCGTCACGCTTGGCAGGCGGGTTGGCGATCGCAGTTTGCGGTTGGAATCTCAGGAAGACGCTGCTGCCCGTCCCCTGGTAATTTATTTCCTTAGTCGCCTTCTACGACATCCACGGAAGGAAACGGAGGCCGTTTATGCCGCAAAAAAAGTATATTTCGACATTCTCAAGGGAATCAAAATTTATATGGTACTTTCCGTTGACCTAGAACTATGAAATTTGGCATGTAATATCGTCGTAGCACTGGAAAAAATCTGAAAACGGTACGTTTGTAATTAAATCATCAAAAAAAGTTCGTGAAAAGCTCGGGAAAACCTCAATTCCTGAACTATTTATAAATATAAGTACCTATAAATTACGGAACTCTCGGTGGGCGAGTCAGACTCGCACTTGTCCGGTTTTTTTTTTATATTGGTGGCGCTAGTAAACCTCATGGAGCCCCCTAAATTCAAGATCATTCAGACAAGTACACACATTTGAGGAACAAATAATGCATCATAAGGTTGTTGACGGCCTGGAGATCTGTTACACAGGATCGTTCCTAGTATGGACTTCAGCCTCTCACGTAGGAATAAATCTTGATCATATTCTTTTTGTTGCACTAACCCGTGCTGAGGACAATTTTAAAAACCTATTCAGAGGCTAAAAATTCCACCCATGCCGGGACTTCTACCCGCGACTTCTGGCTCACCGTGCCAGCGCTCTCCCAACCGAGCTAATGGGCAAGTGCAAGCATCGCTGAAATTTCGAGCCTCTTTACAAACTTCTCTGTATTACGCACAAGCAGCGACATCTGACCGAAGCAATTTATATCACTTGCGGCTTTTTAGCCTCTAAATAGGTTTTTTTTAATCTTGATCACACAAGCTGTACCCACTATGTGTCCTGATAACTCTGCGAGAAGGAAATAGACAAATTAATTTACTTGCTCTTCAATCTTAGGGAAACAGATTGATCGTCCCTGGATGCAGAGGAGGTGTGGAAGATTTATGGGAGCAGAATAAAAAGGCTAGAGGTTCTCGTTGGTAATTTTATTCCGAATCAACAACATTTCGTTTCCTTGGTTACGACTTAACACAATACTAGTATAATCATGAATATCCAGATGGCGATGTATGATTTAATTACAATGATATGCAAAAGATGGCGCCGTCGTTAGACACAGATTTTACCACCCTCTCAATTTTATCAGCTATCTAAATAAGTCTTGGCAGTGTGCTGGTCACATATAATGTGCCGAAGAACCGATGGTCGATGGGATGCAACGGTTCTCGAGTGGAGACCGCGAGCTGGCAAACGCAGCGTACGACGCCCGCCAGCTCGCTCGACCGACGATCTGAGGCAGACTGCTGGCAGCGGCTGGATGAGGATGGCTGGGGACAGAAGGAAGTGGCGTGCCTTGAAGGTGGCCTATGTCCGGCAGTGGACGAGTACGGTCTGATTGATATTGAAATAAGTTGCACCTTTAACCGACTTTAAATAAGGAGGAATTTCTCGATTTTAACGCGTTGCGAAAATTGCAAAGTTTTCACTCCGTTAAAGAAATCTGAATCATTTAGGCGTGTCCAATTGCTTTTAACTTCTCTTGTGTTTGCACTACTTAACCGTGTATCAAATATTTGTCATCGATACAGAGCCGCGTTTCATAAGACTACAATTCCTAGTTTACTACGACAATTCGATGTATTTTGCGTGGCCGAGTCGTCCTGCTTGTTAATCTGTGGATTAATCGACTTTGCAATGTACCTACATCGAATAATCATAGTAAAACCACGAATAGCCCAGGTATTACAAACAGCGGTCTTAAACAAAGCTACAAACGAACAAGAATAGACAAACCTAGAGCCATCATTCACCCCTGCTCTGTACAAGGTCACTGAATTATTCTTGATACAACCCGCTTCCACATGACATAGAAATGAATAGCTCTCTAGACCTTTAGACAGGCCGCAGGAGATGTGGTGACGTGACCTATTTCCGTAACCAGAGTTTGTTTGTTCATTCTTTAGTGAAAGGTAGTTAGTACTGCAGGGTCGAGTAGAGAGGAAAGTAGGTTGTGCTGTGTAGATAGTTACCTCGTTCGATTTAAAACTGTTCATGGGAAAATGGTCTTAAGACTTAGAGAGCAAAGGTGGGTTTGCTTTGCGAACGTAGAAATGCAACGAGGTTGTAGGTCGTGGGTTTGTTTTGATTATGTAACGGCGAGGAAGCAAAGATTCGTACAGCAAGTTGCGAAGAGAGTTAAGTATGACCTATGACTCTAATATTTTTTACCTTATAAGTTTGTCAATTCTATTTTTTCTCCTTGAATAAATAAAATAAAAAGTAAATAAATAAATTCCTTAAAACGCCGATTAAAATAGTCTGTGGTATAGATTTTACAAGAAAAAGTCGTAACCATAGATTAATTAAACTGCCTCTTAGGAGTGCTTTAGAGGAATCGTGTTTTTATAAACAAGGCCGTTAATCTTACTTAGATTATCTCTATTGATTTGGTGACTATGCAATTTTTGTTCTGTAGGTACTAAAATTAACCGAATACCCAAAACACTAGACAAAATCTTGCTAACACTCGCGGTCATGAACCTTATTTGAAAACAAACACATAAAATTAGTTCTAGACTCGTCACCCATCATCAGTCTAGCCTACTCGTGAGTCAATCCTAAACTAATACGCTGAATACATTTGCATACATTGCGATACTTCGACCTTGTGCC
Source organism: Yponomeuta malinellus (assembly GCA_947308005.1). Lineage (NCBI taxonomy): Eukaryota > Metazoa > Arthropoda > Insecta > Lepidoptera > Yponomeutidae > Yponomeuta > Yponomeuta malinellus. The sequence goes on from OX371012.1 coordinate 14,087,947, forward strand.
TGCCGAATGAGGCGTGCGTGACGCTTCGTATTCTGAGCCAATTGCTCGCCTGTGCAAAGCATAATTGTATGGTATAATGTAAATTTTCAAGTTCGGTTGTTTAGGGAATCGTGTTTTTTTATTTTTATATAAATAACACGTTACTCACGTTACTCTTTTACTGTCTGTGTCTTTTAAATCTACTTCCGCAGACACGCATAATAATCTCCGACCAATATAACTGTTAAAGTAATGTGGTGTTCAAGTTTGAATGAAACAGTACGCTGCGGGTTAAGTTTGCAAGGTTGCGAAGATATCATAATGAGAAGATCGCATTACTAGCCAGTCGCTACCGGTAGGTCAATAAAGGTTATATATGAAAACAACAAGACAACCCTTAACAATAGATGTTTATTACCGCAGCACTGTGAATGCAACTTTACATACTTTTACCATAAGGGGATTCTGATGAACTCCTGAGTTCCTCAGAATCCTCCTAGGGGATCCTGGTGGACTGAATGTACACAAAAAGAAGTAAAATACTGCGCGTACGATTCGGAAAAATATGCGCTCAGCTTTAGACGTCTCGTTTTGAAACATTCCAAACACGCCGTATAAATAGTCTGTAGTAGAGACTTTACAAGGGAAAGACTACCACATACTATTTATAGTGCATTTAAGGAGTGCTTTAAGGGAATGGCGTTATTATAATACCAAGCGGTGCGACTGCTGATGTACGATGGTGAGAATTCAGCTTTACAGTATCGCAAAATAATAAATTCTACGTGCTTATGTTATGTTAAGAATTTGTAGGGCCCATCCTAAATGTTTGTTACTTAATTAGAATTACACATCGACCGACCTATCGTCTCGCTGGTCTGCCTACCGGACCTTTACCCAGCCACGGCCACCACTCTGTGACCACGTTAGTCCACCGATCGTCCGGCCGCCTGGCCACATGGTCCGCCCATCTCCGCTTTAACTTGCCCAGCCTTTCGTGGGCTGGGTAGTTAAATAGATTGATATGACACACACAAATTAAGAGCGTCTAAGCTAAGCTCGCTTTCTTATCTAAAATAGATGTAAAGGTCTCAAATAGTCTCAATGGTTTCTCCTCATTTGACCCCAGTATGGCGGTTTTTCCTTGTTTGTGATATCGTTGCCTGTCATCATAAAACAGGGTATCCGAGAGAACCTACATTGAGATTCTACTCTGCCTAATTGTATACCTATCTATAATTCGATATCTGTAAACTGTAGAAAAGGCTGCTGGTTTTGCATTTAGTTGTTGTTATTTATATTCGTTAGAAACACTTATATTTGAACCGTGTTACTGAGAAACATTCCAACCCACAGTAAATATTTTTTGAAGAAACCGCTTTTTATGTCGGTATAGCATCGTTATTGTCCATGGTTTTGTTCAGAATGTTATAGCGATTACAAATATGAAACGTTTAAACAATAACATGGAACGAAACAATGTTGAAAGACATAAAAAAGTGCTTTTCTCCAATTGTGGTGTTGGAATGTTTCTGCGTAACACGGTCCATTTTTTTGTACATCTTGTTTTCTGAAATAAATAAAAATCGAATATTATAATTTCAGCTGCCGAAGTGCTGTCAACGCCGCGGCCGCTTGTTCGGTGTCGACCGCTGCACGCCGCCACCACCGAGTCCAGGAATAAGGCGAAGAAGTGCGCAGAGTTCCTTCAACCTTACAGGTGAACCGTCATTTCGAAAGGCTATCGCCGTTCTGTTCTTGTAATAACAAGAGATTTGTGGGTTAATCGACTTTGCAATCGGCATTAAATTGTCAGTGTGGGTCGTAAATTCTAATTTTATTGTATTTATTTATTTGGAGAAAACAACACGCACAGATAATGAATATTTTATGTTTTACAATATTGGCAGGTAGTGTAAAAGCGGTAGGCGCTTACTGTTGTCTAACATGCAAAAAAAACTTATCAAAGAGAACTAGGTATAGGCCACTCAGCAGGTTACGGGGTTATTTAGCTAGACTCGCAATCAGAATACAGTAAATTATACCTACACCATTTCCCTAAATTTAGCGAACTAAGAAACAAGGTCCTGCTTGTCACAAAACATTGCTTTTTGTAAATTGCAATCGTCATCAGTTATGTTCACAGTAGGATGCTCAAAGGGATGGGTTTGTTTGCTTTATGTATTTTTAACCGACTTCAAAAAAGGAGGAGGTTATCAATTCGACGCGTGTTTATATTTTTTTGGCTATGTTTTCGCATAACTCCGTCAAATCGTAACCGAGTAACCGATTTCGACAATTCTTTTGTTCGAACTGATATAATGTCCCATTGATCCCGTTTTAATTTGGTGAAGATCTGATGAAGACTTTCAGAGATTGAGAACGAAACTCTTCAATGGACAGCAGTAAATAAGGCCTAATGGGGCACATCCTTTTGTAATATCCGTTTGTTTCATAAAATAGCGCAAAAGTAGTCCCAAGGTAATTTGGTGATGTTCTGGTGAAGACTTTCGGAGATGGAAATTGAGAACGTCAAATTTTAAAGCAACGAATTTAATTATGGTTATAAGGGTCTTATTCATTTTTCTTCCGCTCCAAACTAAAAATGGAAAAATAAAAAAATTTAAATAAAAAATAAAACCGACTTCGAAACCCTACAGCACTAAAAAGTTAGAAATAATTAGAAGTAAGTGTGTATACATGTAGGTATTGTAGAAGTATAATTTGTAGTCGGTGCCCAGTTTCATGACCGGCACACATATTTTGGGTATGCATACCTCTAATTATTTAAATTATTTCTAACTTTTTAGTGCTGTAAGTGTAGGGTTTCGAAGTCGGTTTTTATTATTTATTTAAAAAAATTTATGTTTTAAGATTTTTTAAGTGTGACTCACCCCGGTGTCATTTGTTCTCCCTCTTAGCGTGCCCGGCACACCGCGGGTCCTTTAATCAATCAGCCCGTATTAGTTCGCTGCTAGACACAGCTTTTTTCTGTCCTCGGCCTCCCTGATGCAGCGGCTGCCAGCAATCCAATACCTCGGGTCTTTGTTTACTCTCAAATGTAATCTGACCGAATCCTTTCTAACAAAACATAACATAAACTCACGCCTGTATCCCACAGGGTTAGGCGGAGACCAGGGTCTGCCACTTGCCACGATCCGGACAGATCTCTTTCGCTTCATCAACATTCGTAGTTAGTTTTTTCCCGGAAGCCTGTTAGGCTTCTGTTTGTCCAAATCCACGCTATACCCAGTTTGTTTACAATCATTACGTCTCCCCCTTTCTTTTTCTAGACAAAGGCCTGAGACGTGCACAGCGCTAGCGCGCCGCCTGGTATCGGGAGCCTTAGGCGTCAAGCTCAGTACTGCGCGGCAGGAGAGGGCAGAGGAGAGACGCCTCATCACTCTTGCCAGAGGTAGGTTTGAACAGGCGCTGGTTCAATTCCCTGCATGTGCAATTACTTAATAATAATATTAACTTCCACACAATACAATCACTTGACTTGGTCCCAAACTAGGATACCCTGTGCTATGGTGACCAGGCAAGGACATCACAAACATGGAATAACACCCAGATGGAGGCCATTTGTACAAATGTACGGTGACCCCCAGTGGGAATCGACCTCCGGCATGGTGAAACGTCATGTTACAAAACATTAAATATTTTCTCTCTCTCTCCGTTACAGAGAAGAAACGCCAGGCGGCTCTACACAAGGAGGCGGCGTGGGATGGCTCGCTCGGCAACCAGTCTCTTCCGGACACGTGAGGTGATGATTTACTATGAGTTTTATGAAAAGGTCGCATCGCGAGGCGATTTCCATACAAACTTTGTGCGGTTTTTATTTTCAAACGACATTCCGGATCGCAGTGACACTTTACCAATATGTCGTAGAGGACACAAATCAAGATTTGCTCGTGCTTACAACTGAGAATAACAGAATAAAAATTAAACTAGAGCCTCATAAGTATTTTCATAGGAACTATTCACAAGGCTATAATTTCTCTTCGATAAGTTCATTTCCAGTTCTAAACACAAACAGACCTTGATTTGTGTCCTCTAAACGTATTGGCAAGTTCCATTGCGATGTTGCATGTTGCTTGTAATCCTCTTAAGAGGGCGCCTCACCAGCTGATTTCCGTACGAACGTAGTTCGGGTTTCATTTTCAAACGAATTGCCGGAACGCAATAAAAAATTGTCTGTGTGCTGAGAGGACATAAATAGAGGTTTGATCATCTTGAGAATTGCGAATAATGTTTCTTTAGAATGTTTCTATCAGAAGGCTCATGAGGCCTTAATTTATTTTCAATTCATATATTCTCAAATCTGAACACCTAAATATATTTAAGTTTCATTGCCATATTTAAGTTGCCGTGTGGCGCCGGGTTAAGAATAGCGTCACTCCATTTCCTTCCGTGGATGTCGTAGAGGGCGACTAAGGAAATCAATTACCAGGAGACGGGCAGCAGCGTCTTCCTGAGATTCCAACCGCATACTGCGATCGCCAACCCGCCTGCCAAGCGTGGCGATTATGGCAAAACCCCTCGTGGTTATGAAAACCACGTAGGAGGCCTATGTCCTGCAGTGGACGTCAAATGGCTGATGATGATGATGAAGTTTCATTGCGATCCAGCACGTCCTTTGTAAATTAAAACCAAACTACGTTTGTATGGAAATCGTTTCGCGAGGCGCCTTCTAAAGTGACACAGTAAAACAAAATAACCAGGCTAAAACTACAATTCATAGCTTATTGTGACAATTCGATGCACATTGTGTAGCCGACTCTTCCTCCATGTTAATCTTCGGGTTAATGGCTAGGCTAAGGCGAATCGTCATAGTAAACAATGGATTGTGGTTATATGAAATAGGACCCTGAAAGAGTTTTGAAGATTTTTGCATGAGAAAGTGTTTTGAAGATTTTAGCATCGTTTACACTTATAGCACACAGTTTATAAACAAGATTATTAAACATTTAAACACAAAAAAAGTCGCTCGCTGTACAAATTATTCATATCACTTAATAAATTAAACAGAATAAGTTATAATGCAAGTAAGTATGCGAGATGTGCATGACACGCATGACACGCTGTAACTATACTGGATTTAATTTAAAAAAATTACACATGTGTAATTTGTATGTTGTATGTGGTCACACCGGGAAAAACTCCAGCCCGTATCACCTTATCTGGATTGGATATGTCGTCCGGATTTCATGTGTGGCACGAATTCTTTTTCATCAATTTCTGAATTTAAACCGGGACTCGAAGCCCTCGGCATTTTTTATTTGTGGGCAGGCACTTCTGCCTGTGACGGCTGAGCTGACAACTTTACTTTGGCGAAGAGACAGCGTTTTGAAATTGACGGGAGTGGTTGGCTCATTTCGTTTCCTTGGAGTGTCTTGCTACTTTCAGCAAAGCCGTATTCATTGCTAATTATGTAAATAAAAAATAGAATGGAAAACCATTGGCCTAATGTAGGCCGATGTTTGCCGCATCGGTATTTTCTTTATATCTTTTAGGTATTATTCCCCTCAACTGTCCTCGCGGTATGGAACGTATAGGTGGTCCATACTAAGTTGGACACAGATCGCGGCAGACAATTTACTAACAAATATTTAGTAGGTAGCAAATATTGTTTTATTTCTTTGTATGTACCTCTACATTAAAATAACCTCTACATTAATACATAAGCAACCTATATAAGTCCTACTGTAGGGCACCTGCCTTCTCCCAGGGAGAGAGTATGGGATCGATCCCCACGCGATTAAGCCCATACTCGTAAATAGCTCAGACACTCAGGTTTCCTCACGATGTTTTCCTTCAGCGGTTAGCGAGTGGTATTGCAACTATAACTTCACAAATGTACATAACTTAGAAAACAAAGTCATAGGTACGCCCGCACTGGGAATCGAACCTGGGTCTCTCGCTTCCGAGTCCAATGTTCCACCCACTAGGCTACCACCGCTGTTACCGTTAATGTGCATTAATAATGCTACTATGTCTCTAATATTTTCAGGAAAGACGACCCAGCTGCCAGGCATATCTTCCGAATCACTCACGCGCTCTCAAATAGTGAATATTACGTTAGATTACATTATATTAATATTAAAAGATAATATAATAAATAGATTTATTTTTTGAACCAAACTGTTTGGTTGCGCTCAAGGGGTTTTGCACTTTAAATATATTATGTGTCATAGGATTGGTTTTATATGTTTATCTATGTATGCCCGTGAATCTTAGTTTAACATTATTTATATTATATTGAGTTTATTCTTAGGTTTTTCCGTGATATCGCGTACGTGACAGTTAGAAACTCTTTAGGGTAACTGTAATATTTTTGTTACAAGATAAGCTATACTAAAGCTGAATAAGAAAGATTTAAAATTACGAAAGAGTTTATTGGAAGTTTATAGTATTTTAAAACCAAATATTAGTATTTAATATGGTAGTTATATTTATATATAAAAAAACACCTTACTAAATAGTGTTGTGAAAATATTTTGTGCCTTTTAATCTAGTCTTTTTGTTTTGTAAGCATCGAAATATGACTGCAAAAACTCTTGACGCCAACTGTGTCAGTGAAAATCTAGAGTAATTGGTAATTGAAACGAAAACGCATTGATACTGGCATATTAGAGAAACGAAAGATGTTTGTTAAAAAATACTATGATTTGTGTGATTGTAAAATGTTTCGAATATTTTTTAAGGTTGCCAGTCATCTCTTCAAAGCGGATGTGCGTTTGTACTAACGAAGAAATTCTCAGTTTATTTTCAATATCTTTTGCAAACATAAAATGTGTAAAAACGAAAAATTAAGGGGAAAAATTGACATTTTAAGACGCAACTCGATAAGTGTCTCCTTAAATTTAATATTATTGGTAAAGTTTCATTGCGATGCCGATGTCGTTTGCAAATCAAAACCAAAATAAGTTTGTAGGGTAATGGCCGCTTGAGGCACATTCCCATGCAAACATAAGCTTAAAATCAGAGTAATTTTGTAAATCAATGAAAGTATTGATAAATTACTGATTCATGTGTTCGTGAGCATAGACAATCTATTTAAGATGAACGAAAGATCGAACGATTTTTTTTAATAAATTTTAATTTACTTGGAGAATAATTTTGCATGACGCATGATCTCTTTTATAAGTCTATCGGATTCCTTGTCACAACGTGTTACACATTTCATATTTTTTATTATCACGTGCGATTTCTCCATAATATAGTCTTTGTGTACCTATTCTCTTACACAAATTTATACCATACTAATGACGTTTAATTTAAAATATTTTTATACAGTATGTTATAAACTGATAAGTTCTTGTGCAATATCGATGTCATCCAAAGCAGGAATAATCGTTCTCGTGCTAGTAGCTTAAAGAAGTATTGGAACGAAAGTTGATGGAAATAACGAAATACTTGCAGTATTTTGAGAGTACCCAACTATTATGGCCTGGAACCTACTGGCATGCTTACGGTGCTACTGTCGTTCGACAGATATTTTTTTGTTATTTCTAGCTAAATAAAAATGTATATACATACATAAACTTTAACCACTAGAGAAATCCAATCTATTTTTAATAAAGTCCGGATCTACTTACAGTAATTTGACAGTTCAGTTCTCGACCGTGTGAAATGGGTCATGCGCGGTAAGAGGTAAAGTTCATTTTGGATTGCAGCTAACTGTCAACGGCTTCAAATATCTATAAGGCTCATCATCGGAAACAGTCACGTAGATCTGAGCCAATCCTCTCGCATTTATTACATGGAGTACAGGCTCTAGCACTAGGATGCCTATGAGTAGATGCCCACACTTTACATGTGTGACTGCTCAGGGAACACATCTGCTCATAGTTATAGGACTGATCGCAAATAACGGAGAATAATTAATAAAAAAATACACTTATAAATGACAGATCAGATTAGTTGAAGCACACATAACACAAATTCAAGGCTGATTTACTTCTGGGGCTTGTTTCATGGGCTACATTCATGGTTTACTATGACAATTCGATGTACGTTGCAAAGTCGATTAACTGCCCACTGCTGGCATAGATAGGCATCTTCTACTTTAGAAAGAAAGAAAGACATTTATTGGGACAAATTAACACATCACAAGAAAAAGAAAAGCATAACAAGCAACATAAACAAGTACAAAGGAAAAACAAGTTACATAAATACAACATAGGACAAGGCAAAGTCAGAGCGTCAGAGTGCATCCTGTGGTGTGTCAAAGTTGCCACAAAAGGCATCTACTCAGCATTGTGCTGAGGGTGACAACCCTCAGCGCTTAGTTAAATCCCCACGGCCCCTGCTCATCCCGTTGAGATTCGTATGCGTAACTAGCAACGACGAGAGTCGCGCGTTTCAACGCCAAAAGTCGCGACTTTCTAGTAAATACTCATAATTATCTGTATTGTCAAATTCAGATATTATAGCGCCATAAATGCTGGAGCACACCGGATGCGTGGCGTGACGTGACGTTTGCACGCGCGTGCAAGACCTGTCACACCGGCAAGAGCGATGCAGGTACACGTCACTTGAGAGCATTTGGCGAAAAGATGTTAGACAACAGTTCTTCTGATGCATTATTGTTGCTACTATGCCAAGAATCTTTTGCTGCTACAAAGAGACTTTGGGTCCATGATATTGATAAGACAAGAGAGGTTTTCTATGAATTTTTCCTTAATTGTCTCCATTGCGAAAAAAAACCACTCGTAAATTGTATTTTGTAAAACTGCCAGGCGTACGTGCAGCACCCACCGATGCGTGTGCGTGCACGCCCGGTCTGGCATCAAACCGGGAGCGCCATATAATATAACGTCATCACTGCTCGGACGTGTGCGACGTTGCCGCTCCACTGCTCACGCACACGGACCTGGTTTGTCATTCAGACGCAGCCACGCCGCAGCTCTGCGTGCGTGTGTCACGCGCGTGCACACGCCACGCATCTTGTCTAGCATCTTTCATACAGCTTCATACATTACAACTTTTGCGTGCGCGTGTCACGTCACGCCACGCATCCGGTGTGCTCCAGTCTTAAACGCGCGAAAATTGCCTTCCCCCGACTTTACCAATATCGTTGACCCAACATATCGAGATCGGTAAATTGTATATCACCATCGGCCACTACTCTGTAAGAGTAGCATTTTCGAATGGTGATCAATTGGTCTTTAGTAACTAGTAACTTTAGTAACGAGCGTGGAAAAGCAACGGACATTCTTCATTGAGAAGCTGGGATCCCGTCAGGAGGCCAGAAGGGACATCAGAGCACTGCTGGCCTTCTGGAATTAGATAGGCTGGCTGGCGTCTCTGAGTCTTCCTACAAACAATGGCGTGAGTATGTGCGTAAATCCCAGTTCTAACTGACTGTCGAGATACGGTGCAATTTCTTCTACCGCAGACTGTCAAATTACTCAGCGAAATTAAAAATAGGGATCAGATCAATTATTAGACCATTAAAATCTTGAAAGCATTTCGAAGCTACGATTTTGGGAAGGAGTTCAGGAGGAAAACCAGATCATCGGTAAAGGACTTTAACGGTGAACGAAAATAAGTAATTCGGGGAAAGTAAAATGATTACTAAGGTAGCTATGACGTAATGTAGGAACGTAGGCTAACATTATAAGCTTCTGACACGTGTTTGGGTGAAGTGCTTAACTTCATGTAAATGCTAAACTGTAGTGGAATAACCCCTTGGAAAGCCATATAAACATTTCCCAGGCACTACAGCACTTGTGCAGTGTGGGTAAAACAATAGATCAACAGCAAAAGATAACCAAACGTGTATTCGTGGTAAATTAGTGATGTTAAACACCAAAATAGCTACATTATAAGATTGTAGAAGTATTTCTTGGATCCTATACGATTGTTTATTTTCGGGAGAGACATTCTAAGCCTTATAAGAATTGTAATAATGTTGAATTTGGTTCGTGATTGTATCACGATACAGTGTTGAATCGTGGTCCATCTGTGCCCGTTACGTACAAAATGTAAAGATGCAGATGTTATTTTTGTATCATCGCAGAGTTGTTCTTTTATGGATTATGCAATAAAACTTTTGTGACGTATTCTTTGCCTTTCATTGGAATTCCTAAACAAATACTGAGTAAAACTATACAACTTCTTATTGAACAACGCAATACCTAAAACCCGTATTTTCAGAATCGATAAATTAAACCACTTCAAATATATAAATGCAAACGTTCAAATTCTATATTGAATTTTTCTTACAGTCTTGAAACTTACATAGCAGCCTATATACGTCCCGCTGTAGGGCACAATGCGGTCAATTTAACTGTTTTTTGTTAGTTATTTTTATAAAAATTATGTTTACTTTTTATTTGTCTGTTTGTTGTCTTGTTAAAATAAATTATTTTCATTCAATTTGTGTGAAAAAATAAATTACAGTTTTTAACTTTCGCTCATTGGATTTCGTTTCAGTACCTATGAATACCGTTTATGTATCCGAAAAGGTATAAAGATTTTGCGTTATTTCAATAGCACGTATTAGAAAAATTTATAGCACCAACCTACTAATGTAACTCGGATAGGATTTATCTTACCAACATTTTACTCGAGGGCTGATTTTACAACTGCTCTAAAACTTTCAGAATATTTATACGACTGTCATTATGTATGACGTGATGCAAAACTGTAAGACGTTGGCGAAATAAGGACTTGGGCGAGGGCGCAGGTAAGACGCGACACGTTGTACAGAGTGCATCCTCGCCCCGTCTTATCTGTGTGGGCTATGTCCCACCGCTTCAATACATCGCCGCGACTTTTCCGCGCCCTCGTCCCAAGTCCTTCCTATGTGCCCCACGCCTAGTCGCATAAAGTATTTGGAATAAAGCTGTTTCAATCTCTGAAGAAACAATACCTGCCCGACCTCGAGGGGGGCTAATGACAAGACAACAAAGACTAGGATTGCGAAATCAATATACTGAATTCGAAGAGGTCAAGGGCTTAAACGGTCAGTAGTAGAGAGGTAGGTACCTACCTAAGTATATTTCATGCCATTGTGCTTTTATCAGGATATAAACAAACCGCTGATAGATAACGCCAACATGTATGGTAATGGTAACTGCACAGATTACACAAAACCGGCCAAGTGCGAGTCGGACTCGCGCACGAAGGGTTCCGTACCATTATCTATACAACGAGTATACAACATTAGACACAAAGATAAAAAAATCACGTTTGTTGTATGGGAGCCCCCCTTAAATAATTATTTTATTTTGTTTTTAGTATTTGTTGTTATAGCGGCAAAAGAAATACATAATCTGTGAAAATTTCAACTCTCTAGCTATCACGGTTCTTGAGATACAGCCTGGTGACAGACAGACGGACGGACGGACAGACAGCGAAGTCTTAGTAATAGGGTCCCGTTTTTACGCTTTGGGTACGGAGCCCTAATAAGTGAAATCCTATGTATTCTTAGAGAACACCTAAATACTTATTTGAAAGAAATAAAAGACAACTTACACACATGTAATATGGTCTTATAAGGTAGGTGCAGTTTACCTTGCATCGGACTAAACCTATTTCCCTTAGAAACATACAAAAATAATTCCTCATACTTCAATCGAATAATTAGGATGGCTGCCCTACATGGCGATGTCGATATTTTTCAAAGACCTTATGTCTTTAACAGGGCCGGATTTAGGGGAGGGCAGGCGGGGCTACTGCCCTGGGGCCTCCACAAGGAAAGGGCCCCCACAAAAGGCTAATATGTACTATCATTAAACGCCAATATTTTATGAGTACTTACAACGTCTGTTTGTTTTTCAAATTTAAAAAAAAATTCTTCGTATTCATTGTAGTTTTTATTTCGTATGTTTTATTTGGGAATAATTAGGGGCCTCTGCTCCTTCGTTGCCCTAGGGCCTCCTGACCTCAAAATCCGGCTCTGGTCTTGAAAAATAACCTAAGTATCCTCAAATGAAGAGCGAACTGTCATTATAATCATCATCTTTACCAATAATTATTAAGTTTACTTAATTTTGTTTTTCTATGTTCTTCCCGCGTTAGAGAAGAACATAGAGTTATGGGCTAGATCAAGGTAAATTGTTGCTTTGTTTTTCTTAATGTAATATTGACTGTTCCGTGTGGCGCCGGATTAAGAATAGCGCCACTCCATTTCCTTCCGCGGATGTCGTAGAAGGCGTCTAAGGAAATAAATTACCAGGAGACGGGCAGCAGCGTCTTCCTGAGATTCCAACTGCATACTGCGATCGCCAACCCGCCTGCCAAGCGCGGCGATTATGGCAAAACCCCGCATGGTTATGAAAACCACGAGGGAGGCCTGGGCCCTGCAGTGGGCGTCATGCGGCTGATGATGATGATGAATATTGACTGTAACCTGTTTTTTGTGCCAAATAATTAAAGATAACGTGTCGCTTAAAGTTGTGGCTTGTGGCTAATGACTAGATTGACTGGCCGATAAATTCGCAATGTCCTCTTGTTAACACCTATTGTTGGTTTAGGTACTAGCCGCAATGTTGTGTCTGTCTGATCAAAACAAAACGGATATGTCTCAATCATTCATAGATAGCTGTTGACCCGACCACAATTCCATTGTCGTAGAACAATGCCCACTTTGTCGTTATCGGGTACGAATATATAGTCAATTGAGACGGATCCTTACTTCCAGTTTCTTTCGGAGACAGTTTGCGACTGGACTCCAATGTAGCCACTATGATTCATCATTTGAAGTTCACCATCTTATTGCTGTACCAAGTGGTTTCGAACAAAGCTGCGCCAGTAACGGACTCATATTCATACCAATGGGAGAACTCTCACTCGTACAATTCACCTGTGAAACGCTCCTACTCGGACAGTCACAGCAGTGTGAAGTCAGCACCTATGAACGAAGTATTCACTTCTACAACAACTGGACAAGGACCAAAATCGACGTCCCACGTCTTCGTGCCTTCGTCTGCAAGTTACACGTCTTCAGACTACGAGCGGTTGAAGTCCCTAATGTTCTACCATCCATCGGTCAGCGAAGATTCCAGCCGCGCGTACAAAGGCTCTTCAATGTACGACCACGACAGTGAAGACATACGGACTGCCTCCGGAAATATCTACGACGCATGGCCTTACTTTCACCAGCCTCCCTTCGAATACACGCACTCGGATGTCGACGCTGAGATAGCGAAAGCCAAAGACAAACGATTCGCCAACGAAGGAACTTACAGACCTATTAGGGACATCATTCCGGTCCACGAAGTTATCGATGAAGACACGAGCGTCCCCTACAGGTATCCTGAGTACCCTTTGTCTGGGGAGCAACCGTTCTTTTCCTACGTCATTCAAAATTACGGGACTACAAGGAGCCCAGATGATGAAGACTCCTTCTCGTTCAATTCCTTTGATCTGCCCCAAGGATATGAATCTGATAAACATTATCATGACCACGATAGTGCTTATTACACTCCTAAAGAACACTATTACGATAACGCTCATAAACATCATATTGATGCAACGACAAATAACCAAGTCAGAGACAAAGGCTATGACAAAAAAAAAGTATTCGATAAAAACGAGAAAGGGAGCAACGAAAATGCCAATGAGAAAGCTGCCTACGAAAAAGCTGAGAAAAACTACAACGGCTTCAAGAAATTCTCCGAAAATTTCGCCAATAAATTTGGTTCGGAAGAGAATAACGGTGACTCGAAGTATACCACGAAGAATATTAAAGACAAGGCTGAGAAGAAAAAAGGCTTTCACAGAGTCTACCACAAAGACGAGTATCAAATGGACAAGGAGTTCTACGACAACTCTGCCAACCTTGTCAAGGCTGAAGAAAATGGCAATTCAAGGTTTAAGAATGGAGCAAACGTAGGTTCTTTGGAATCTAATGCAGTTGCCGCTGTTAGTGACAAGGCAGATGCGTCTCACAAAGCTGGATCGGCAGACAGAAACAAGTTTGCCAATAGTCATAGTGGTTATGACGGTTCTAGTGGACGCGACAAACATTATAATCGATACAATAACATAAATACTCACGAAGAGCTAGACCATAGTGCCTACTAATAAGACAATTACCTAAGTACTTTGTATTAGTATTACTTTTGTATGATTGGAATAATAAAATGCTATTAACTATGTGATCTTTCTTTATTAGATATCGTTATATAGCATATTAGGTACCTAGACTTCATTTATCAATAATTATTAATTAATTATCAATAATTTTGTGTATGTATGTATGAGTAAGTATGATTTATTTTGCGTCCAAAGATAACACTGCTTAGATTAGTTAGAAGTCATGTTCCGCAATCAAAGATATTTAATTTATTTCCCTTCAGATGATTTCACATTAAAGTAGGTAGTATTTTTTCCGTAGGTATTTAGTTCGATATCCTACCTCAGTAAATAAATGAAAATTTGGAGACGGGTTTTGAGAAGTATTATGTAAACAATAAGGCGATTTTACTTTTTGTAAAATACAAAATCGTATACACCTTCTCGTGAAGCCAACCCGACGAGATCTTTTTTACCACCATCGTTGTAACCTTTCTCGATTTTCTGGAACTTCATTGTATTGGACTTACTATCTTTCGATGCAGGTTCAGGTATGTTTATAATACCCAAGTTTAAGTTTGTAGATTTCTTCACCTTTTTTACTTGTGAATCAGTGAGGGCTTCTGTATCAGTTTTCTTTTCAGTTGTATCGTCACTTTTAACTGACGCTAGTTTATAAGCTGCAACTTCCACTTTAAGGGGCCTTTTGAATTGCCTTGGCACCAGAGGTTTGCCTTGACCGCTGAATTCATCGTGCGCAGCATCGAATTCGTAATCGTCTACATTGAAATCCTCATCTTCGTGTTCCATATTATCCGTCCGTACCGGCGACAGCATCACTTTACTTTGAAAATCATTGTACGACTCCAATTCGTTGAACTTCGGAATAGGTTTCTTTATCAACAGCTTCTTAGTTATAGCTGGTTGTTTCATGGTTGTTGTAGTCGTCGTATTTCTTTTTTCAGGTTTCGTTAATTCGTTTGATGACCTCGGCCTTCTTTTGAGTGCCTTTATTTGTATCTCCGTCAATGGACTTCGCCCCTTTGGTTTGTGTTGTTCTTCGATGCTCTCGCTGTTGTATTCCTGCGACTCTTCATATTCGTCAAACACTTGTCGGTTCACGCGCCGCGGGATCACTTCCGTGACAGTTTGCTTTGTGCTTTTCTCCATGTGTCGACCATTTGTCACCAGGGCATTTGAAAGGCTGATCAACAGGAACACTGGCGTCCACATTATGTTCGTCCTTCGAGCCGCAGACGCGCACTAGCGCTGTCTCGCCGGTGGCACCGCTAACGTCAACTTAGCTAATGTTTGATAACATCCGTCGCCTTCTTTCAAGAGCATTCAGAATAAAATAAGCGAATTATTTTGATAATAACTCAGAGACTATTGTAGAAACCTAGTCAGATGCATGAACGCGATGGGTATTAGGTCAAACAACTTTAAAAGGAAATGTCTGAACGTTTAGTGTTGCAACGTCTGAATTTAACAACCGGAAGATGAATTAGGTGGGTATTTCCCGCTCGAGTGGTTTTTCAAAAATACTCGTTCCTGGATTGTATTATAACAAAGCGGATGTGGTGCATCAAAGATTAATATCTATAGATAAGCATAAGGTCTGCAAGTTAAAAATGAAGAAAGACTGTCTTGATTAGAGACCATCACACATTGTAAGAAGCCAGCTCGCTGGTGAAGACTGAGTATTAATTTGATAAATGTTTTGACTTGCTTATGCATTATTATAATACATCTACTTAAATCTATGTTTTCATTATATTTAAAAACACCAAGCAACAACACCTCAACAATAGTTGTAAGAAAAGTGAATAAGAATAAAGGACTCGTTCAGCGAAGATTACAAAAGCAATACATCGTGGTGATAATTACAGTTCCAAATGCGATAAGAGTGCTTCATACTAGGTAGGAGAAATGAATTTAAATGCAGTTTAAGGCTGGGTTCTCCGACATTACACCTAAATCAGGTGTTTTAAAACCTAATTGCGCTCACCGACTCCTGTCGGAATCCTGACATTTGCGACGTAATTGGACGATTGGAACCGTTTAGGGTTTGGTACGCCTAATACAGGAACAGATTGTTATTGTAAAATGAATAATATGTAGTTTTCACCGACGACCTCCGTGGCGCAGCGGTAGCGCATCTGCCTACCATGCGAGAGGTCCCGGGTTCGAATCCCGGCTGGGGGCAAAAAAAACCCAGGTCTTGGATGTTTACGTGTTTGTGATGTCGTTGTTTCTGGTCGCCACGACACAGGGTATCCTAGTGTGGGGCCAGAAGCAATGTATCGCACCTTAATTTCCTTAACGTCACTAAACGAAATACACACATTTTCAGCGAAGGTGTCATTCTTCAGTTAAAACTCATGCGTTCCGCGAGAAAGTACCTAACGACACAATGCCATCTAGGGGCTTTTTAGTGAACTATTCAAACCAGTGTCTTCAGCAAACATAGGCCCGAGATTGTAGGTTAGATGGTAGGTAGGCGGTACTTACCTCCATTTTGATGATTTTTGTTTATTGACGTTAAGGAAATCAAGGTGCGGTATGTGCCTGTACGTAAATGTTTATGTTTATTTGCTGTATATTTATTTGGTAATAAATTTTCTTGACAACGATATCCGAAGGGGGGCGTTGGAAGTACAGGATCTACCTAGTTTGGTTTCTGACGTGATAAATAAACTACGTATACTTAACATCGTTATTTAGTCATAACTTTACATGTATACCGATGTTTGTTTCTCAATAAATATCTTTATCTTATCTTAAAACACATGTTACACTCTTGGTTCGTGCCTATTAAAAATCTGAAAAATATAAGTACCTAAGTATATTTATATATGCATACTTTTCAATTCCTAATATTTCAGTATTTTGTAGTCGGTATTATTCTACGATTTTTTAAACTTTGTTGCATTTAAAAAAATCGCAAAAATGAGTCTAAATTATAACTAGATATGGTTTTATTTGAGCTGTACTAACTTTTATATACTTACCTAATAACAAAAATATACCAAAATGACTATATCACTGAATGTGTTGTGACGTCGCGTCGATCGTAAAAAATCTATTAATAGGATTTGTATTTCTGTAATTTCAAAAATGCGCAGGTACTTTTCCCCCAACTATCCGCTCGAGCCAGTCGCGGAGCGCAATACCTAAGTCCCATAAGACAGTCCCTAAGTCCTAATCCGTGCGCTCGGAGAACCGAAACAAGAGTGATTCCGAAGTTTCACGAGCTTTGCGTCTGAAAAAACACTACGTCTTGCTTTCGACTTTTGCTCAATGTTTATCTGAGCAAATTCGATAATAATAACTAGGATACTTTGTGCTAAGGTAACTAGGCAAGGACATCACAAACATTAAATTATACCCAGACTGAAGTGATGTCTAACCAACGAATGATGTGATGTTTAATAGTCTGAATTGTTTTACTTGGTCATTGTTTTGTGTCAATTTTGTGTCACATTGGCATTTACAATTAGTCAATTGATTAACAACAGAAACATATTTCCTGCACTGCGTTGTTGACAAACGAAACTACAGACAATAAGCAAACAAGCAAATTACAAACAAGCCTACATGAGAATTCATAAAACTCAAACTGGCATCAGTTTTCGCTTCACTTTCCTCGCAGACATCATGAAAACTGCATACTACATAGCATTGCTGTATATAGACATAGCTGTGTCAGCAATTCCTACCTATTACGGACACAAAGATGACGGGAAACGGGAAGCATGGCCTTGCAAAGACATGAAGACAAGCGGATGGAGTAAGATGGCCTTAACCAAACCCAACTCGGAAGCTGTCATCAACTCCATGTTCAAAATCGTCAAGCCCCCGTGTAATCACCGCCATGCTGTTAAAGACGTCAAAGTCCCAGACATCACGCAAAAGCCAGAAGAGACGGTACAAATAACCCCTAAATACGTGATCGCTCTAAAGAATGTGGCTAGAAAGAATGTCACAGGGAGCCAATCAGAGCCTGGTAAGCCACCGTTGATGGCGGCTGCGACGCATAACAAGCCGACGACACTCGGCAACCAAGTGATGGAAGAAGACCGCAAAGTTGGAACGTTCACAAATATTATCAACAGTAAGATAGCTACCCCAAAACTGGCCCATATCCTCCCCCTGTGGATCCCTCAGCGAAAATACTTCAAAGTCCGCCGTGACGACCTCATCCTTCGAAATCAGAAGTCCAACAATTTGCACAAGGACCGGCAACTCAACTCCAATCTTCAGTTTACGATTCTTCATGGACCAAAGGACTTTTTCAACGATGAACATTTTAATGTCGAAGACAAGATGCCAGTGCCGAATCCCTGGAACCAGTTCTCCGTGACCACTAACGCGGAAGTGAAAAAAGATAGTGAAAAGATGAAGCGGCAGACCAGAGGCTCCAGCATGGACAACTCGAAAAAGCTCATCATGAACAAGAAAGAGCTACACAAAAGTGGCAAGTTTCATAAGGAACAGGACGTGATTCCATACGCGTTGTTCTACAGAATTCCGGAAAATAATGACAACAAAACCAACGATTTGTTGAGGTATTTAAGTGAGCCATCAACGGCGATCTATGGGCCATACGTAGGGACCTTGCACGGTCACGGTGCGTACATGCATAAGAAAAGGATGGCCAACGTCAAGGATATTTACAAGAGTTAAAGCAATGGGAGAAATTCATGTGCGTCATCAAAAAAGGTCTGGTGCCAACTGCGGGAGGATCTTGCTAGACTTTCTGTTATAGCTATGAATAGACAGCGATGCACGTTGAATTCACTCTTGAAGAAAATGCTGAGTTAACCCTCTACCGGGGTTTGGTATTATTTGGTAATTGTATTAGAAATAAGGCCAAACTGAGAGAATGCCATCACAGATTGTATTAAAAAGTGATATAAATATTTACATACATCCTAAAGCACCGAACATTCCTTAGTCGACTTCTTTATTATACGCATTTTTCATCCCCTGTATTCTCGATGTCAATATGGCGATATTTCGTTACAATTAGAGTACCTACCTACTTATTGAATATAATTATAGGTACCTAGTGAAAAACCCTGCCCCTATATTACGCGCACCAAATAGTGAGCGATTCCAATCGTCTAACTGTCAAATTAGTATAGAATTGAATTGAATAGAAATTAATAAAGACCAAGTGCAATTAGGCAAAGTAAATTACTCAAGCGCTCACGCGTGAACTGTTACGTTTCTAATAGATAGGTACCTACTTTTCAATTATTTGCGTCTTCTATCAATGCACTAAACCTATTAAATCAAAAGCTTACCTTGGTGTTTACGCTTGAGTAGCAACTGGCACGGGCTGTTAGTTGCGAGCATATGGCGAACAGTGAGAAGGGTTCGTGGAGGCTTAGAAGTGGATGCAAACTTTGGTTTCTCTCTTCGTGGACTCCGCGGGTCAATCCAGCCAGCACTTGCGCTGGACTCCTGGAAAAACACCGTCTAAATTCGAAGTGACAATGACAACAATAACAAATAAAATTGACATACGTAGATACGTTTTTGGGATTGAATTGTGAAAAGTCGCCTTATTGTTTTGATCCGCATTTATATTGATGAAACGTGAACTACTTTTGGAATACAAGACGCCGGGACAATCCAGCGCCCACCTAGGCTGCCGTGATCGTCCTTCGTCATCCGCGGGTGTGAAATCCAGGTACGTCCACCCCAACGCTTACCAACGAGCACCCTCTTGGTGTTGTCCATTGTCGCTAATACAGTCCACCCAGTTGCGCTCCCGCCGCACCATATTTTTTGAAATCTATTCGCCCACCTACGCTGCAGTGATCGTCCTTCGTCATCCGCGGGTGTGAAATCCAGGTACGTCCACCCCAACGCTTACCAACGAGCACCCTCCTGGTGTTGTCCGTTGTTCGCCAATACAGTCCACCCAGTTGCCGCTCCCGCCGCACCATTTGGTTTCTTTGGTGGACTAGCTATCGAGGACGTCTTATTGTGTCAATAATCTTCCTGACTTATTACAGAACGACTTCGTAGGCAATTATAATCTAAGAATAAGAAACTCGATGTAATCTTACCTGTGTCATGTGTATTTGATGGATTTTAGAATCGCACTATTAAAGTTATAAAGAGTGTTTATTGGTTCTGTCACATCCTCCAATAAATCAACGCACTTACCTACATCAATGTATTCCAAAACTTTCGCCTATTAGGTAACGATCGACCTTCAAACGTAAACAACGCCCCAGTATGAGATTCTTTAGGTTTCTTTTTGTTCGGCGACCACCGGTCTGTGCACGAAACTATGCACCGTATAATCACGGGTCGTTTTTCATTATCATTGACACAAAAGCCCATTGCACAATCTCGAGAGCGATCGAAAATCGGGCCAACATGAATGTCAGCGTCCAATATTATAAATCAACCGATATATAAAATGCGTTTAGTTGACCTTTGTCATCACTGCTGCTTTAGACACCGGAGACAACATGGCGCGCTGTTTAGTAATTCTCATTCTTATCAGTGTAACTCTGACGTCATGCATGGAGATGAAAGAAACAGTCGAAAGGATGGTCATGGTTCGCACAACGGGATCAGACCTTCAACCAGCGGCGACGGGATTCATCTACAAGAGAAACAGCGACGGTCCCGTGAAAGTCATCAAAATGGCAGAGGACGAAGTCCTGGAACAATTGAAGAAATATCCGGAATCAATATACGAGCAGCCTAAGGCCTTCGCCGCTCCTTTGCCCGTGGCTGCCGGGCCCTTTCACGCCAAAGACGACGAAAGCAAAGCAGCCTCCCACGCGAGTGAAGCCTACATCAAACCTGTAGTAGAAAAGGTCGATGAAGGCGAGGAAGAGAAAGGGGACGGAAAAATCGACGGTATAGCGAACGAGGACTATGCCAAGATCGTCGGCGAATACGCGGCAGAACAAGGAGACTACAAAAGTGACTTCAGTGACTTCCTCCATAGATTTGGGGACTTTGAGAAACACGGTGCCCAAGGCGATGAATCCGACTATAACGATAAAGGTACTGCAGGTCACGGCGACGATGGTAACAAAGGTTACGCCTCAAGCCACAAATACGGGAAAGGCGGCGCTGGAGACTACCACACAGAGAAACACGAAAGTTTCTCCGTTTCAGCGAAAGGCGGCGACGAAAAAGCCGACGATGACGGTAAAGCTTACGGTGCACTCAAACAAGACGGGAAGAGGGAAGAGGGAGATGGATTTCGCAAACTTCACGCGAAGGACGTTATCAAGGAAGACGGCGACTACTACGAGGGAGAAGGTCTCCCAAGAGGCTTCGGCAAAGCTGCTTATGGACACGGCTACTTCGGATCAGACGCCGGAGGGTACAAAGCGGGAGATTCTTATGATTCAGGGTTCGACGAGGACGGGTTCGGAGACGGCTACCTTGAACATCAAGCGGAGGATGAATACGACGGCTCCCACGATGATGACGAGGATAAATTCCATAAATTCGGAGGCTTCGGAGACAAACGCGGATACTTTGACGGGAAAAGCTACGGGTTCGAAGTTAAACACCGACGGTAGAGCGCTCGGCCTTGTTGTTACGTTATTGTTTGTTATTTTTTTGTAAATAGTTTCTCGATCTGACTAATAAATAAGCCATAATTTGATAAACCTATCCGCTGTCTTTTTGTGCAATGCTAATTAATTCCTATGCAATATCCACACACAAGTAGATAGGTACAGTCGATAACATGTCGTCTTTTACATCGTGCACTCTACTGAGTTGCAATACGGCATCAACCTTCACTCGCTTGCACACATCTCAATTATGCTACGAGTGACTGCAACGAAAATGTAAAGGTTGATCCAATCCCATCCATCGGGCCATTTTCGTCCACTGCTGGGCATAGGCCTCGTCCAAGGCACGCCAGTTCTTTCTGTATCCTGCCCGGCCATCCTACGAGTATGCACACTTAAGATTAATGGTAATAAACGCGTACAATTTCACTCCAAATTTACCTTGTTGCGTAGGGGATAGGCAGACAGATGAGACAGACAGCGAAGGTATGGGCAGGCACCCTTTATAAACGGAACACTAATAAAGGATTAGCAAGGACGATCTTCTCAATGAAAGCCTTTGAACAGCGACTCGTCGTTGCAGAAAGTACAAAATGAGGCAGCAAACTAATAAGATGGAGCAGCAGAAAACTCCAAATTGCTCACCTAAAAATTTCGAATTTTTCAGCTTTCTAATTCATCAATTTCAATTTTAATCGTCTATTGTCTATTGTAATGTATATTTCAATTTATGTGGTACACATGTGGTCTTAATATAAATAGTACAATCCTCAACATGAGCCCTGTAAGGGCGCTGCAACATAGTTAGTAGGAACTAATGTCTTGCGTTTTTGTAATAAAAATAATATTAGACGCATCTAATATATGAGTAGGTAGGTAGTTGCCTAAAACTTAAACTAACTTAATTTTCCTATTTAGAGGCTAAAAATTCCACCCATGCCGGGACTTGAACCGACCGCTGGCTCACCGTGCCAGCGCTCTCCCAACTGAGCTAATGGGCAAGTGCAAACATCGATGAAGTTTCGAGCCCCTTTACAAACTTCTCTGTATTACGTACAGGCAGCGACATCTGGCCGAAGTGATTAAAAATTTAAAGATTACATCACTTGCTGCCCCGAGTAACCCACTTTGCAGTTAGGTTTTTACATCGGAATGATATCGCTGTACCTACATGATTAAGTATATATTCTTTGTGTTACACTAACCCGTGCTGAGGACAATTTTAAAAACCTATTTAGAGGCAAAAAAATTCCACCCATGCCGGGACTTGAACCCGCGACCTCTGGCTCACCGTGCCAGCGCTCTCCCAACTGAGTTAGCTCATAGGTTTTTATAATTGTCCTCAGCACGGGTTAGTGTAACAAAAAGAATAACTTAGCACTAATACCATTGAATTTAATTTAATGCGAATACTATTAAATACAATAACTATACCCTCTCACAGTGCAACAAATAGTAGATTGTGTCTCAAGGGAGCAAAATGATATATTTACGGCCAGGGCGGTATATTGAATCCTGAGTGAAGCGAAAGATTCTACAATAGAATCCCGAGCGTAGCGAGGGATTCTAAAGTAGAATCTTGATCGTAGCGAGGGATTCAAGTGAATACGCCCAAGACGGAAATAATTTTGCTACCGAGTGACACATACTGCTTTTCACACCTGCTATAAGGAAAATTTAAATCAAACACAATTAAGATTAAAGAAGTTTATGATCGATTGCAACAAAATAAAAATCTAATTGGAATTACATTTTGTGAAAATCTGCACACGGATCATGCTGAGGGCAATAAAAAAAAACTAGAATATCAGGGAAGAAAAGTACAACTTTGATCCCTCATTTGAGGGAATCAAGGGATCTTTTCTGAATAGCAGGTGTGAAAAAAGAATATATAATAACTTAATCTAACTTAGCACTAATACCATTGAATTTAATCAATGCGAATACTACTAAATACAATAACTATACCCTCTCCTATAGGGCTCTCAAAAACGATTAATTACAAAATGTATAGTTTTTAGATTTTTCCCTGTATTTCTAGTATAGGACGATATTACTTACCAAATTTGATTCATCACCAACACAAGCCCACTTCTATCCACTGCCCCTCCCCGTTCAATACCTAGCCATGAACGGGCGATCACAACACATTGGTGATACAATACCTACTTCAAACCCAGGCTTGACAATGTAACAAATATAATTAGGTATGATGCTCTTTTTTGTTTTAAAACGAAGTACATACCTTTGTATTTATACCCGTTTATTATGTAAGTAAAACGGGCAGCAGCGTCTTCCTGAGATTCCAACAGCATACTGCGATCGCCAACCCGCCTGCCAATTAAGCGTGGCGAGTATGGCAAAACCCCTCATGGTTATGAAAACCATGGAGGAGGCCTGTGTCCTGCAGTGGGCGTCAAATGGCTGATAATGATGATGATGATACCTAAGTGTTCTGTTCCTTTTTTTGTATCTTGTATCTCAATCTTTATGTCGTGTTTTTAGTACTATGTTGTTAAATAAATGTTTTATCTATCTATCTATCTACAAAGGTGACAAGGTGATCAGCCCTCACGCGCACCAAAACCTGTCGGAATCATGACGTTTGCGATGGCAATTAGTATGGAATTTGATAGCTAGACGTAGGAATAAACCTTCAGGTTTTGGACTGCGCATAATTAGGCCTCAGGTGAGCAGCCAGCTTCCTTGCCATACGGTTTGCACAAACAACTACTTCAGAGTTTAAAAGAATCCCGAAAAATGGGCCAATATGAACATTTTTACTATAATGAAAGTCAAATTCAAATGTTTTTTATTCATAGTAGCACAGAAAGTGCGACTTAATGAACGTTGTAAGTAAAACTAGGCGTCCATTTCAAAATCTAGATCATTTTGGAGAAAAAAACAAACTTAGTCTTTTCAAATGAAAGTATTTTAAGAAAAATAAAATCAAAATCGCAAAAAATCTGCTGTTCCAAAAGTTACCGCTGTGACACTTAAATCCATAGAACCACTGAATTTCAAGTTAAAATTCAGTGATAGAACCCATACTTAGTAACTAAAAATCGTCAGTACCTATTGATTGACGAGATCAGATCTACCATTTTCTACTACGGGGTAAAGGCCTCAGAGAGAGAATGAGCCACGCGTGCCCTACCTGGATTGGCGATTTCAACCTGAGTGAAGTATGTGAGCGGCGCAGACACTTAGGTTTCTCACCACGTTTTCCTTCACAACTTAGCTTATCTTTGAAAACAGAGTCATTGGTACATGCCTATATCGAACCCAGGACCATTCGTATGTTCTACCAGCGTTATACCAAAGGGCTACCACCGCTTACCCCTAAGTCCTAACATGCCCTAACCCAATCATGAATGGAGGACCTCAACACATTCTAGCCAAGAGGCCCGGATGTAGCCCAGCAGCCATGCAGCATGCATACCTACAATAAAGTAACAATGTACAAAAAAGTGTTCTCTATCTCTATTTATCTATAAGCAATTTATTATTATTTCCACTCAATACATTCACTTGTCCTGGTCCCAAACTTGGATACCCTGTGCTATGGTAACCAGACAAGAACAACACATACTTTCATGGAAACACACAGACTAAGGCCATTTGTCGCCCAGACTGAGTGGGGCCAATTAAGCAGCCTATATACGCAAGAACGTTTTACCCTGGCTAAAACATCCTTGTATATACGACTTAGGCCTTCTCTCAGGGAGAGAGTATGTTGGTACTCAGCACGCGTGCCAGTGGATTGTGGAGTTTCTGAAGTGCTCACTTCTATATATGTGATTCTATAGAGATTTATAGGAAAAGACTTATCAACCAAAAGTCACATAATTTGGCAAAAAAATCTACTTTGGAACTTCAATGTATAAAAAAGTATAGAAAAGCTCATCATGTCACAAATTAGACCGCAAAGATTACCTATTTGTACAATCAGTGAACACCCGCAGCTATAACCCTCGCGGGTATATTTGGCCGCTTCTAAGCCTGACGAGCCTGCTAGACCCGAATTAAGATTATGTGAATTAATTAGGTTTATGTTTCGATTGTAATTATCTTGGAGACAGTATGGGTCTGCAGTGCAAAAGTATAACGGGCAACTATATCAGTTGGCCACGGTTTTTAAAATGTCGCAAATGACCAGCCTTTTTGCCCACGTGGCGAGGGCAGAGCGGTCAAATAGATCCGTGCCGGTCACGTCTGATACTTCAAGCATTTTTTCATTACTTACCAATGTCTTTGACACCTCTAACCTCGCGACACACTAACTGTTACATGGCTACACGATAGGCTTTGCTGGCTGGCACACCACGTACCTTTTATCTTAACCTCTCTAACCTAGATATAAATATTGGGTGACCGAGTTACACCAATTATTCCGAGATCAGTTGCGAAACAGTAAGCATCTCAAGATGAGACCAACAATAACTGCCCTAGTCTTCACCGCTGCAGTGGTCTCCAGCCACATCGTCTCGCCGGTGATACAGCCTGGCTACGTCGCGCCTGGAGCGACAGGTTACATCTACAGGAGTGACAACAACGGGCCAGGAAGCATAATCCAGCTGGGAACACCACATTACCAGCAGCCTCAAGCGTTCGCTGCTCCCATTCCAGTGCTCCACCAGCAGTTTGTCGAGAAGCCTGTATATGAGGAAGCGCCAGCGCCATTACCATACATCGCTGCCAAGCCCATAGCTGTTGAAGACGCCGAAGATGATGATGACAGCGATGACGCTGAAGATTCTGGAGACTACTTGGACGGAGGAGAAATAGATCACGGTCACGTGTACGAAAAGGGCGCGGGCAGCAACTATGGGGCAGAACACTACTCCACTCAGGGCGAGAAGGGAAGCAAGGGTTACCTGTCGAAAGGGCATCACGCCAAAGGACAGTCTGGACACTACGGTAAGGAGCACGAAGAAGGGCACGGAAGCGAAACCAAGGGCGAGAAGGGGATTCATCACAACGAGGCATCAGCCCACGGCAAACACTACGAGGCCGGCGAATCCTACAAGGGAGGCGATCACGGACACAAGAAGCACCACAGTAAAGGCGAAGAGATAACCGGCTACCACAAAGTCTTTAACAAGGACGAGTTCAAGAAGGACCACGATTTCTACGATGTCGCAGACAACAGCGGTCATTTCAACAAATTCGGATACCAGAAGGGCCAACACGGATCGGAGGCCGGTGCTCACAAAGAAGGTGGCTCTCACGACTCAGCTCATGAGAAGGATGGGTTCGGCAAAGCAGGTTCTGTTGCTAAGGGGCATCATGAAGAAAAAGGGGCAGGCCATTCCGCTGAAGAAGGCGATGAAAGTCATTATAATCATCAGGAAGACTTCGGGAAGAAAGGAGGTAGTGCGGCGGCAAAGGAATATGAATATGATGATGGGGAGGACGAGGATTATGAAGAAGAGTAGAGAGAGGAATTTGTGATATTTTTAGATACGTGCTCTGTGATGCTTGCCAAGTATGCTCTTTTTAAAGGTTTTTGTTACGTTTGACCTATTTAGTAGGTAGTATTGTAAATACGTAGATGTAATTTTGTATCGCAAATAAATTAATCAATTGCTTATAAATGAACAATTTTCTTAATTAAATAGGTACCAATACAATATTACCTATAATCCTGATGTTTACCTACCAATCCAAAATTTTCCCTTTTTGAGTCACTGAGTTAAAAGTACTACGTATAGAAATTAGAGACGCCCCATCCCGAACAAAATTTGTGTCGCACAATACAATAACCAGTGATATTTAAGCGCAGCCCGGTAAAACGGTTCAACAAATTTGATATCGATTCGAAGAATGTATTCACAGTATTAATGTAACCACGCCAAAGTACGTAGTACTTCAACTCAATGGTTTAAATGAACACTCTTCTATGTAGGAAAATTATTTACTGAAGAGTACAACATGGTAGAGCGTTTATTTAAATTATATGAACCCTGATATTTTGAAAAACTAAAATTTGAGAAAAAACTAATAGAACAGAAGTTGTTGCCGAACCCAAGCTTTTTATATAAAAAAATTAAACTGTTTGTTTCACAAAAGAAAAGAAATTCATTATTAATCCAGCTCTGGAAGCTGAATCCTAAATATGAGATTATAGAAATATGTAGTATCCAAATAATGTATTCCACAGTATTCTGTGTCATCGTAAGTACTTTGTCATTTCGCGTCGTTGGGGGCTTTGTCTGAGTGCAACTTGGATAAGTATGTTTTATAAGTGCTAAGACAATTAATTTTATCAATTCAAGGATGGACACAAAATCAATTTTGCATGCATAATTCTAAAAAATAGGTAGGCAAGTATCTATCTATTAATTACTTTAACAATTAGATAAAGTAATGGTTACGTTTTCAGTTAAAGTACCTACTTATAGAAGTTTTACATCGAATATTTTATTACCTAGATTGCAGGTACCAGAAAACTACGATTTAAAAACGTTGGTAGGTAATCGTATTCTTGTCAATCAATGGGTTATATCTAATAGAGAAATCTGAACAGAAAACCCACACATATTTCATTGCAATTCAGCCATTATCTACAAACAAACCGTAGATAAAAATCCTTCAAATACGAAAGCATTCCTAGAATAATAAATGCGATGTATTACCTAGGTCATTCCTGGGATCTACCCTTATTTATTAATTTCTTGATTATGGTTTTGTTTAAAAAAATTGTTTTTTTGCACCCAGAAAAGTTGATTGAAGTGAATTCGTAAT
Source organism: Yponomeuta malinellus (assembly GCA_947308005.1). NCBI lineage: Eukaryota > Metazoa > Arthropoda > Insecta > Lepidoptera > Yponomeutidae > Yponomeuta > Yponomeuta malinellus. The sequence goes on from OX371012.1 coordinate 14,116,266, forward strand.
ACGCCATGTAAATGTTTTTAGCACTCGGGTGTTAAGTAGTGTTTTAGCATTCGAACGTTTGGCTTTAATTTCGTACCAAATTCAACGCTAAAGGGGTATTTTTAAACGATAAATTTAATATCTTTTGACACATGTTACATAAAATGCTGAGATAGGTACCAGGCTTCATGCATTTGCGTGAATTAAGTTTGGAGATTTTTTGTACATTTTTTCTCCAAAATGATTTTGAAATGGACACCTAGTTTAACTTATAACTTTCATTAAGCCGCAGTATCTGTGCTACTTTGAATAAAAAAAAATATTTTGTTTTGATTTTTGATTTTGCGCGTGTGGACTCGAAGCGACAATAGAATGACATAACGTCTGTCAACGACATGGTGCCTACCTCTTTAATTTTTCGAATTGTGAAATTAATTTGTGAACCTACCCGCCCCGAGAGAGAAGCACATACTCGTAGGAGCGATGCCACCTTGATCCACGCCTTTGTTATAACAGGACAAACATTTTGGACAAGAAATATTCGTTGGCCTGCGAAGACATTTCTATTGATGGGACTGGGAATGGGAAAGCGATACCTATGAAGTTGTTGAATAAAAGGGGGAATTTTCATAATAATGAGGTCCGAGAAAATAAGAGTACCTAGGTGAAGATTGATTGATGAAAGTTTTTTGTTTCGTAAGTAAGTACAGTTGACAGCACACACTAATGACGTTATAAGCGACTTTGCAACAAAAATGTCAATGTCAACCTGTTGTCGACTGTACATACCAAACGTGACCTCTATCAAATCCTTTGAAAGTTGGAACGCGATAACTGCTAAAAAAAAACGTAAATCGAAGCATCTGGCCTTGACCGTTCTGGGGCAGTGACCGAATAATCAGACTCGATTTACTCTGCGATCAACCGGAAAATCTTCGATTAGATACCACTGTGCACTCATCTTCGTGAAAAACCACGGCCTTACCCAATTAAAACTCTATAAAAGCTCCAGCTCAACCGCATGTATGTCAGTGTCACAACCCATTTCAATTGTGTAAGAGTGAGCAAAAACGCCTACAATGCTAAGCAAATTGAGGCTTGTTATATCATTGACTTTGGTCTGCTACTGGGTCGAGAGCAAGCCCGCGGAATTCGATTATTTGGACGCAGATCTGTCGGGCATTTCCTACGAGGTCGAAGAAGAAGACATTGACGCCTTTGTCAAAGCATTAGACGACGCTGCCATTGCTGACTTGTCTAAATCGACCAACAATAATACTAAGAACACAGGCTTCAAAAAGAACAAAACCGCAAGCAAAGGAGTGACAGGCAAGAAGAAGATTGTTAACGAGAAGAAAGTTTATAAAATAGGACACGGACATGACCAAGGGTCGTACGACGACGATGATGTCTACGGTGACGTAGAAGGTGTAGCTGGAGAGGCTGTGACCGTCACGGGAAACGAAGACCGAAAATATAGAAAGGGAACTAAGACCAGAGGTTTCCATAGAGTGCACCATAAAGATGAATACAAGAAGGACAAAGTGTACTACGAAGACGACGAAACTAAAGGACAGATTAAGAAAGTCGGTGCAAAAGGCCTAGGCTATAAAGTCAGCGGTGGTGCAGGATTTAACAGGGGACGTTTCCATCACGATCACGACAAAGAAATCCACGGTAAACGAGGATATTCGGATGAAGGATTGGTGAATAAGGAAGTAAAAGGATACTCGAATTCTCAAGGATTTGATAGTCTATTTTCCAATACTAGCTAAAAGTTGTAAAATTTAGGTATTTGTTAATTGTTTTCGGTGAGAACATTCCTTTATCCTAATTGGAGTGGACTGTTACAGTTTAAGGTAGGAATTGAATACTCTTGATTCTTATTGAGCTCTGATTAAGTTCGAGTCACTATTGCTTATAAGAGACCTATCTTGGTGTGGAGCACTCTATATAACATTTTAAATCTTATCAATGTGTCAATGAGTAAAATATTACCTCTGGGAAATAAATCAATAGCTTCGACGTCCTGGAACGTATTCAAAGTAATCAATTATCTTAAACTGAACCAAATAAAAGTTTTAGAAATCACATTTTGTTGTTGTTGAATGTTGAAAGACTACCTTCGTTGAAAAATGCGTCTGCTAAATATTTTTCTAGCAATAGGTAAGAATTTGTTTTATTACACTCTACGTAGTTATATTGAAGTCTACAAAATCTGAAAACAGTTTCTTGGTATTCACTGAAAACAGTTTCTCAGTATCCACTTCCAAAAAAGATTGAAATCCTCAATTTATATTTTCTATAAAATCTTAAAATTGGTCGCGGTTCGTATGGAAAATAAAAATTGAGAATTGAGAATTTTGACTTTAACTTGTAACTTTTGCTTATTGGAACTGATTTAATTATATAGGTGTAAATATTTTGAAATAAACCATTTTAAATCTCAAGAATAAGTTCTGGACAATCCAATGCAACCTATTCTTCTGATTTTATAGATCTTTAGCCAATGGTCAGTATTTTCTTTTTCTAATTGCATTTCCAACTCTACATTTTAATATTTTACTCCTTTTCTGTGAGCTTCGTGTGATTTCAAGTATTTTTTTTTGTCAACGTCTTTCATCCTTATTTAGCCCATAAGCTGTATTTAAAACTTATCCATTGTCTTATGGCATAACTAGGTACTTACTTACTTACTATAAGTATTCTCATTGTTTCAGTATCGTCTCTTTCATATATTTTGGCAATAGGTCACGTTCCTGTCTTCCAACAACAGCTGTTTGTGAGGACTGTGCCAAACGAGCTCAGTTACTGCAGTGATACGTGCTTGAGATATCTAGCGATGCGTCAGTACTACACCGACTTGACACCACAATCAACTCCTAATTTTTATCATGAAGAGAGATCCGATCAACGAACTGAGAATTTAGAACATTATGGAAAAGAAACAATCGCTCAAGCTTTTATTAGAAAAATAATCGAGATTGAAAATCGAGAATTAAACGAGCAAAATCAAGAGACTCCCCAAAATAATCTTTTGAATGAAAGCCCCAAAGAAATCCAATTCATGCATCAGTTGAAAGAAGAACAAAGCAACAGAAATGACTATCTAAAGGACGACACCACTAACCGCTTTGAACTAAAAGAAAAACTTAATCATCACAATCATTTTAACCCTCCATCTGGTGCAGATGAACAGAATCATTTCCGAGACCAAGACGAAAAAATTAAGAAAAATCACAATATCAATCATGATCGAGACGTTCTTATTGAACTTAACACGACTAATGGTCATAAGGTAGACGCTGGAAAGGCGGCAGAGTGCGCCCATATGAACTGCACTTTTGGAAACTGGACCGGCCCAGTGTGCGCCTGCAACCACGTCACCGGCAAAGTTGCTAGTTTCCGCAACGAATGCGATCTCATGAAGCACAACTGCAGGTTTGACACAGGTACCTAAGTTTAGTAATTTTAATTCATCATATTCTACAATTAATTTCCATACCCTCGAATATGGATGCTAGTCGTGCAATCAACGAAGAACGATACAATATAATGAAAATGAAAAAAAACTTTATTTAGAAAAGGGTTAAAAAAGTCGAAATCTCGCTTTTGTGCATGCTATTTCTCATGTCATGTCGTTATACTTCAATATGTTTTCGTGTAGAATAATATATAAAAAAAAGGATTTGAAGTGACCAACACTGTGTCGCAGATGCCAACGTCATAAGTCGTAAACGAAGACTAATATGATCGGCAAGAAAAGTCAGCCAAAAATATTTTTTGTTGAATAAATTAATGAGCAACAACACGTGGGAAGCAAATAAATAATATAAGTTTAGTAACTTCAACACAATACAAGCACTAACTAGGATACCCTGTGCTATGGTTTTAGTCAGCTTAATTATTACTTTGGTGAGAATCCTTACTAATATTATAAACGCGAAAGTTTGTATGTATGGATGGATGTTTGTTACTCTTTCACGCAAAAACGGCTGAACGGATCCCGATGAAATTTTGCACAGAGCTAGATCGTAGTCTGGATTAGCACATATGCTTATCCCGGAAAAACACACATCAAATTTACCACGCGAACGAAGTCGCGGGCAACAGCTAGTTATAAATAAATGAGCACCAACACAAATGGTCAGCAAATAAACCAAACATGTCACCATATCTGATTTATTAGTGGCCTACTTGCTGCCCATGTGTTGCTAATTAATAAATTTTAATAGGTACAACAATTTGGAAGCTGACCACTGACCAATTTGGAATTATCAGCGGACTGATTGAGTAAAATCTCCAATGCACATCACATAATGTACAACTGCCCGCGTTTGGTCAAGCGGTAACACGCAAATTTTCAAAAAGTGTTAGTAAAATCTCTCAATCATGTGATTCATAGTGATTTTTAGGGCCTATGGCTCTGAACCTGAAATTAATACTTGGCTGCAGGTTCTGACGTATAATGCTGTTGAGGAGTTTTTGTGCATCACTAAATAGGAATATTAACTTTCTTACACACACGTACAAATTCTCACATACACACAAACACACACACATACACACACACGCACACACACACACACATACACACACACGCGCACACACACACACACACACACACACACACACACACACACACACACACACACACACACACACACACACACGCACTCACACACACACATACACAATGATCTGAGTGGCTAATATCATCATACCTTTTTGTTTTTCTGTTTATTTTAATTTAGTTTTCTTTGCATGTGATAGATTAAGTTATGTTTTTGTTGACTGACAGTCGTCCGCTCAATGCTTCTCGACCATGTATGTACGCACTTTTAAAGGCTTAATTTAATTTAACCTTCTCCTAAGATACAGGCTTTTTCGCCTAGTTTAGGAGATAGGATGCAATGACAAGACTATTGTACAATAGATTAGCACCGAACGATTGTTGTCATTTTTAATGTACTTTTTGGTTTAAAATAAACAAATTATTATTATTAAAAAAAAAAAACCTGAGGCAAAAAACCAAGGACCGCCGTTTTGTCGTGGGTCCTAAAAAGCATAATGGAGAGATTGTACTGACACTTTTTATTGTTATTTTCAAGGTTAGGACGTTCGTGCGAGTCGGCCTTTCTTGCTGAAAAAACGGTTTCTACCTACCCGTTTTTTGCCAAGCAGTACTGAATTCTTGGCTGAAAATTGACTCTTTCCATTACCTACTTACAGATTTCAAAACGATTCTGGAAGAAGTGTGCCCTTGGGAGTATCCATCGCGACGTTCTTTCTCCAGCGGTCACATTTTGTTCGACTATAACAAGGGAATTTATTACAACGATGATTTAATTTGACACTGAGAAAATAAAAGTTTTGCGTCATTTTCCCTTCATTTTCCTTCGACTTTTCCATCTGATAGTACAATTACTTGACTCTCCTGCGAGTGAATTCAATTCAATTCTGTTTTATGGACTCACTGCACCGATTATCCAGTACAATTTAGCCAATGTCACGTTTTAGGCAACAAATAGCCGATTATGAGAAGGTTTATCCAAATATCAGAAATTAAAATCTAATTTTAAATCTTTGCAAAAATCCAATTTGAAAAATTCTCGAAACTACAAAAAAAAACCTGCGAGTCACTCTGATTTATAGGGTAAGTAAAGTATAGGAGGTATATAGTCCGCACAGATCTTTTTGGCGGTAACGTGAACATAGTCACAGATCGTTTGCACATCGCTTACTGTCTTTACCACGGAACTGAACAGTTTTTATTGTTCTGTGGTAAAGACCACACACTGTAAAGACAGTGTGTAAGTGTGAGTAACCGACGTAGTGTGATGCGTAGTAAATTATTATTAGTCTATTACTAAAGTAGTCAATTACTACATATACTGTAAAGACAGACGATGTGCAAAGGACCTGTGACTATGTTCACGTTACCGCCAAAAAGATTTGTGCGGACTGTACCTACAGTTGACAGTTCATCAAACTTTACCTTTCAGCGGGGTTAGCACGATGTTTTATCGAGGCGGTTTATCTACAAAAAATGGCCGTTTTTGAGAGTGAATTTTGTAGGAAGAAATACTTCTATGATTTTTTTTGCCGTAGATCCTACCTGAAAATTTTGTATTGTCCACCATGGAATCTATGAATAATCCCACTTTTGAAAAACCTCTTTCTGTAGAAAGGCGTGTTGCTCGTGTAAATGCAGCTCAGCGCGTGAATGGGCCTGCTGGCAGGCTCAGCATAAATTTTCAGGTGAACTCCTTCTGAAAATAAATCGAGCTTCGACACAAGCAAGACGGGTCGTCCCGTTCTCCATCTCGACTCGTCGATGTATCGATTCTTTCGATACCATAAAAATATCGAAAAATCGATTCTAATCGGAAGTTACCGGTAGTTAGTCACCTCTTTAAAAAGTCTACTTTTTCTATGGCTTCTCTCAGCCGATCTGTCAAAATCCTGTCATCCGTTTTCGAGTCTGGATGAAATCGCGATGTTTGTGTAAATGATTGTGAAACAAAGGGAATCCAGCGAATTAATGTGGCTCGCGAGAGTTCCACTGTTCATCTACACTCATGAGTACGGAAGAGACTCTATTGAACCTCGATTTCGACAAGCCGAGCGCGATATCTGCGCCGTCCGATGACGGTGTGGTTTCTCTGTCCAGTAGCACTGAAGATATTTGTTTAGTGCCAGAGATCGGGTACGAGGGCACAGTGGATTCCCCAGGAGTTAACCGGGAGTCGCAGCCGCTTCTGGGCGGTCGTGGCGACTTCGAAGTCTCATACAACCATTTCCCAGGTGAGTTAACACTGCCCGCTACCTGACTCATATCTGCTTACATTTTGTTAATCTGAAGCTGTGAATCAAACATATGGCCTTGTTATTGTCATTGTTTGCGGTCGCTACACTGTCTTAAGTCTTCCTAAGCGATGTATGGCTTCGTTTTTATGTGAATTACGTTGATGATGATTATAGATTTATTTTAATCTTCTTCGTGCGTGGGTAACGACGCACATGTCATATTTGTCTCTCGGCCTTTATTAAAACTATTGTTCACACCATTTTTGGCGATATATTGCCTTTTTGTTAAGCTGCAACTTCACTCATGTATGTTGAAAACAAAAAGTGTAAATGAGTAGGTACTATATGAACATAGCCACAGAATATACTTATACAGGTTTTCAGTCAAGTGAAACAACTCCTTTTCAGTATTACTGAGTATTTTTTCCACTGTATAATATGGTAGATCCGTTTCATTGTGGTGAGTTGTTAATATTCTTATTCTGTGCAGTTTTTACACCACTTGGAACATAAAAATGCAATAATTACTTTCCTACTTGCATATTTGTTTTGAACAATATGTTTCACTTAAGTACTCAAATCAGCTTTTTATGACACTTGCTGCCAACACTTAGTTTTGCCTTGTCAACGCTTACCTCCTAACAAAAAACAACAAGGCTTCTGAATTGAGAATTTCACAAAATAAATAGGTAAGTATCATTGACCCTACAGATTTCTCAAAAATGAACATGTCTGTCTTGTTAAGTATTTGCTTAGTGAAAGTCTCAATTCAGAAACTAACACTTTGATACCTATTGTATTTACAAGACCTTGGACTGTTAAAGAGGTATCCTACTATCAAATTTGGAGGAAATTTTATGTTCGTACTGTAGCAACCAGTACCACTACCATACCTGCATAAAATTTCCTCATCATAACATAGGTACCTACATACCATGGTAACATACCTCACATTACCTACCCAGTGGCTCAATAGACTTTTAAGCAAACCAACACAGGAAATTTTATGTGCATTCTATTTAATAGTATGCTGTAGCATCTAAATTAGATACAACGCAGTTAAGTTTTAATTTCCAAACTATGAGCCGGATTGGAATTAATAACCAATTTAAAGAATGGAACTGAATAACTATTTTTCACTCACTCACACTATATAGATGGCAATATTGTATGAACAAGAGGCAAACAGTGGGCCACCCTTTTCTTTAATTAACAGCATTAAACAAAGTTTCATTCCAATTGGGCTCATGGTTTCGAAATTATAACTACAAAGTCTGTCAAAAGTAAGATAGGATTCTGAAGATTATTGTATTCCTATTGTGATAAATGGTTATGCATGCCTTAATATATTATAAAGACTTGTATCAATGTCTGAAAATAGAAACTAAGAACTACTATTTTGCCCTACAAGAGCAAAGGTTGCATCTGAGCCTGTTTAGCATACTGAAACTGAGCAGAGTAGTATTACCAATAGACAAATTGGCCAACCAACATAAGTATATTGATGCAATAGACTGAAGGTATTGCCATGGTCTTGAAGTGACTAACACATTCTATTTCATTTTGTAATTGTAAATGCAAATTAGTAGCTTCTGATAAGACTGTCTTCTTCAACCAATGAAACTGTATGTAAATGAGGATGTAACCAGTATTGTAACTAAACAGGTTTCCAAGAATCCAACAAATAATCAGGTTACTGTGTGAAGACGGCTTCTCTGGTATTTTAATCTAATGTATAAAAATCTTGAGTCACAATGTTTGTTATCGAACTCCTCCGAAACAGCTTCACCTATTTTTATGAATTGTTTTGTGTTTATTGGTGGGTCTGAGAAAAGGTCGTATTAATATTGCAAAACAACATTTGCCGAGTTTGCTAGTAATAAATAAATATTTGAGTAATTAAATTCAAATTAAACTATTCCAATAAAAAAATTAAATTTACTTTGTATTTTAATCAATTAGATTAGATTAGATTAGACTTTATTGTATACACCAGAAAACAAAATACATTAAAAGGCTTACATGTCTAAGTATTAATTTGCTTTACGTATTTGGTTTGGTATTTGATTTCCATTGAAGATTCAATCAAAATTGTGGGTTTGATTCCTGCTGAGATCGGCCCTGCTTTGTTTTGCAGAAAAGGTCTTAAGTCTGAGTGATTTTCCCATTGATATGGGAAACCCTGTGAACAGGGTATCCTAGTTTCGGACCTTGTGCGGAGTCTGAATGTTATTATTTTAATTATCTTGTAAGTGGCAAACCTTGGCCTCTGCCTTCACTTCTGGGATACAGGTGTTTGTTTAAGTCATGTCTAATTTTTTAAAATAAAAAATACTTTTTCTGTATGAGAGTGGGCGTAGAACCGACTCCCTCAAATGGTCGCATTGCAAATAACATTACACTAGGCGAAATTAGTCTGTTTTGACTATTGAATGCCATTGGGTGCAGATTGTAAGCGCTAATCGAAAAACCTATAACATTCAAGCATTCAGACTAATCAGCGGCCGTTTTTCAAATAAATAATAACACCGCGCAAATATTTTTTCTATGCGCAGCAGAAAAAGTTTACGAAATTAAAAAGTTTTTTGCCTCTCCTGTAAAGGAGGGAAAAATTACTTGTGCGGTGTTGTTTGCTGAACGACTATATGTCTTATTGCGTACAAGCCCTCCACTAACGTGCAGTGTGTCGCTACGCAGATGACCCGGCGTTTAGCGAGCTGCTTTGGCAGGCCGAGCTCGCCATCGACAATGGCATCTACCCGGAGCGCATCTACCAAGGCTCCAGCGGGAGCTATTTTGTTAAAAATCCGGGCAATGTGAGTAAAACAATTCTTAGCTACTATATTATTGGTAACAAAAACAGTTCTTGCCGAATCGTGTAGTGAGTACGTAAAATAAACTACCAAAGACAGTAACTCCCATAGTGAACTCAATTAAAAACCGACTTGATAATATACAAGTGCACGAAATTGATACACACACATCAGCTTAAAGCTGCTGTACACAAGCATAATAGTAAGTTAATGAATAATAATAAGTATGGTCGGTGTGCCACTAGGTAGTCGACTGGACCAGATCGTCTTTATGAAATCATCAGGAACTCCAGGTCCGGCCAGGTTTTGTAAATGTCGGAGAAACTGAGAAGGTTTCCGGTCGCCGAATTCCTCATGCGTCAGCAGCTGGAGGCCCTTCTTCTCCTTCGACTTTATCAGGCGCTTAATACATATTCGGTACCGGCGGATTTTCTATTATGTCATCGATGATATCGACATACGGGCTCTAGCTGCGAAGCGGCGTAGTAGGCCTCAGTTTCTTCCGATTTTATGCCTCCCAATTTGAATTGGCCTTCTAGTTGCTGAAACCATACCGCCGGTTTCTCCGCGTAGAATGGTGGGACTTTGACTCCGACACGATGTACCTCGGTTAGCGTGGGTGTAGTGGAAACGCGCACTTGCACTTCTGGAAGATTCCACGCGTCAGGGAAAACACCGGGCTGGGGTTCGGCTTCGTGCCCGAAAGGGGTCACCAGTGAAGCGGGCTAATGTGGGTGATGTGTAGGTCCGATGCCGGGTTTGGAGTAAACACAAGGAGGCACTGTTTACAGTCGCAGTTTGTTTATTAAGCACGGCACAGATAGTTCAAAGAGTACAATAGCTTAGTAGATATAGTCGTCAGTCTGCATCTGATGTTTGACGCGAAGCGCACGCTCATTTTACCGCTTTTACTTGCTACTTAATATTAGTTTTTGCTACTTGTCCTATCGCTATATTTCTGTTTCCCGCAGTACAATAGCTTAGTAGATATAATATATTCTATATTACCGCAGTACAATAGCTTAGTAGATATAATATATTCTATATTATATCTACTAAGCTATTGTACTGCGGGAAACAGAAATATAGCGATAGGACAAGTAGCAAAAACTAATATTAAGTAGCAAGTAAAAGCGGTAAAATGAGCGTGCGCTTCGCGTCAAACATCAGATGCAGACTGACGTCACGCACGTCAGGTTCGGCTGGTGCGCAAGCGCGCCGTCGGTAAGTTCCTCTTGCACTCAGCGGTCTTCCAGTTGTATACGTCACGATATTTTGTCGTTGTTGTGACGCATAGATGAATCCGATCGGACTGCCACAAGTATATTATTTACTAGCAAAAAACTAAATTCTTAGACAATTATCTAAAATAAAAACCTAGTTAATCCCAGGACTGTGTAGATTAAAATATCCATTCTAAATATACTTATTTCATCCAAATCAATGGATTTTTTGTATTTGCATATATAGTGTAAAATCTTATTTCATTCATATTTAATAAATACATATTATAGTAATCCCACTAATATAATACACAAACACCATTTAGTAAACTGAACACTACTTAGATCAACATTAGGACACTAGAATTTGTCTGCTAATATCAGACACTATGCTATGACAATTTTGGTCTATAGTTTCGGACTATAACTTTCTACTTGCATTTCAGCGATTGTTTTGCTTAATCATCGCTCTGGATACACCTGTGTGTATAAACTGTTCATTCGCGTCTTCATTACAATCGTCATTAGTTATCAATTAATTTATATTGCGCAATGCAACTAGCATAGCTTCTTGTATGTCTATCTGACTTAAAGATCTTTTTTAATTAAAAAACCAGCATACAGTTGCGGCGTGCAGCTGCAAACTCAAACATTGGAATCCTCCAAAGATTCCAATAAAAAATGCTCCGCATTATCACAAATGCTCCATGGTTTGTCATCAACGAGTCACTACATAAGGACCTATAGATCCCAACTATCAAGGAAGAAACCACAGAAAGACAGGCTTACAGAGATAGAATCTGCAACCATACAAACAAACTGGCAACCAATCTTTTGGTTCCAATTACTGCACCAAGGAGGCTGAAACGGAAAATTCCTCAGGATTTGCTCAACGCCATTGAAACATATGAATTGCACTTGATGAAGCAGTGAGGCCACTGGGCCACTGCACATGCCACAGATACAACAAATACGCAAAGTGCTGAATGCCTTTAAAAGGCAGATTGCAAATGGAAATGGACATAAAAAAGATTAAAAACACCGATTCAAGAAAAAACACACGAAAGAAGAGTTCGATGATTTTCCCATGAATCTCATCAACTGATCTTGACCGATTTTAACTGCTAACAAAAAAAAAATTGATAAAGTGGTAAAGAATTGTCGCTAAACATACGTAACTAAAGATTTAAATGAACAATTTAAAACCGCCTCCCTTTTTTTAAGTCGGTTAAAAGGAATGGGCCGAAATGTTTGCTTCTCTATTTCGTCGCAAATCTATAAACACATTGTAGATTTGTTATTTAACAGGAGCTAAATTATGACAAACCAACACGGGGATAAGGAAGTTCAAAGTCAGGTTTTCTTATTTGGTGTGTTGGGCACAATTTTATTAGATCCATTGAGCATAATTATAGCATAGCATTCGTCCTTTCTTCTTCTTGTGGTATCATTTCCTATCAGAGTTCGGCTATCATTGTGGCCACTGCGACCTATGATGTGGCGGCTCGGAACAGATCATTATCATCATTATCTGCCATTTGACGCTCACTGCATGACATAGGCCTCCTTCATGGTTTTCCAAGCTTCCCGGTCTTATGCCAACCGTATCCAGCGACTCCCCGCCACCGTAACCAGGTTGACAGACCATCTGGTGGGGGGGCTTTCCCACGCTGCGTCGTCCGGTCCGCGGTCGCCACGTCAGAACTTTTTCGCCCCAACGGCATCAGTTCTCCGAGCTATGTGCCCCGCCCACTGCCACTTCAACTGAGCAATTCTTCGAGCTACAAATCGGTACAAGTCGATGGTGCCTATATGACACCCTACAGCCAATCCAATTCATCAGCACACATACATTCCTCCTTTGCTGGACATAGGCCTCCCAATTTCCTTCAATGCAGTATTGACATATTGGCCCACCATGAGTTATAATAACAAGTGATAGAAGGCGTGTTGGCCCGTAGTCTGAACGCAGCATTTATTATTGTTAGATTTTAATTAAGAATTGTCCAATGCTCTTTGTAAGTACGTAATGAATACTTAGGGGATGAAGACTGTACATTACCTGCTGTCCGATCACCAAATCTCGTTTGGGGAAAGGGGCGTCAATAAAAATACAAAGTTTTTTTTTCATCATAGAATAATAATAATAATTATTAAAACCCTTTATTGCATTTAAACACACAGTTTTTCACATAGGCGAGCATATTAGTAAATTACTCTAATATTTTGTATTTGTAACATTGTTTTGCCGCAAAATTGTTGGAAAACTCACTCGAGGGGGGCCTTCCTTCGTTTGTGAAAAACCCCTCAGAGTAAATTATTGGGCGTACCCTTAGCAAATGCACTGTGTTTAATTGCTTATGTATAACTTTGTATGAAACTATGCATTTGCTTTAAACCGTGAAGAAACTGCATTGTTAAACTGCTTATCAACAGTTTTTATGTTATAATTTTTCTTTAAAGTGTTATCAATGCTATTTATTGCGAAATTGTACCATACGTACCCATACTACATTACATATTTCCCAGTTGAATGCCCTCTAAGGTTAGTTCTCCTTGGCAGTTTATTCATTTTGTATCGATTATGAGTTCAACAACACCTCTACTGTCAAAAAATACCCGTTTCAAGTACCATCGAAGTATTTGAGAACACGTAGATGAATAGAAATTTTCTGAGCCCACTAAAATATCATACTTTACGACTAACTACACTTTTACTCACCATTCCCGAAAATTAAGATACTATACCTATATTTTTTCGGTCGATACAGAGGAAAAAAGGACTATTAAGAAAGAAAGTAGTTCCCAAGAACTCTGTAGATGGCGCTGAACTGACTACGTCACTAGCCGTGCGTTCCGATTTGCGACTGTGAGCGAACATGGGCAAATCGGAACTCACAATCGGGCTCACGTATTCGTGCGTATTCACGTCTACGATGTGATAGCCGTTCCGAAATGGACGTCAATGGATATTGCGATAACGTGAATGGATCAATTCCGTGTGGCGCCGGATTAAGAATAGCGTCACTCCATTTCCTTCCGTGGATATTACGACATCGACATCGACATTACGGAAGCGATTAGCGTCTTCCTGAGATTACAACCGCTTACTGCGATCGCCAACCCACCTGCCACGCGTGGCGATTACGGCAAAACCCCTCATGGTTATGAAAACCACGAAGGAGGCCTATGTCCTGCAGTGGGCGTCAAATGGCTAAATATATTTATTTGTGATGTAACAATGACATATGTATGTTTCGTTTTATGATCTAAAAAATACATCAAGTGAAATAATCCTTGCAGTAACTGAGCAAGTACAGCTATCTATGCAGCGACTAGGGAATAATAAAAAAAATAAAAAGAAAATCCCATCATTGGACGGTTTATAGTTAGATATTTTGTGAGTTATTCTTCGCCCTTTACTTTAAGAACGGTAGAATTCCGGCTTCTCATTCGGGGGGTCGTGGCTTCGAATCCCGGCATGTACCAATGACATTGTTTTCTAAGTTATGTATATTTGTGAAGTTATAGTAGCAATACCACTCGCTAACTGTGAAGGAAATCTCGTGAGGAAACCTGAGTGTTTGAGCTATTCACATACTTCAGCGCTTAAAATCGCCAATCCGCGGTGGGCACGCGTGGCGATTAAGACCATACTCTACCTGAGAGTAGGCCTGTGCCCTACAGTGGGACGTATATAGGCTGCTTATGTACGTATGTCTTCGTCCTATACGGTATGAATTCAATGCCACTCCAATCTAATTTTATTTATTTATTTCTATTCTGGCAACAGACAGTCACAGTTTTTAAAATAGGTACAATGGAAATATACTTAATGAAAAGACTTACCCCCAGTTTCTCGTACACTAACACGCTGTTAATATACTGTTAACAGCTGTCAGTTGACCGAATTGCATATAAAAAAACCACTGGCAGCTGTTAACAGAAGATTAACAGCCTGTTAGTGTACGAGAAACCGGGGGTTAGAGTGCCAAGAATAACATCTAAGGCTTAGCCGTTAATTTTAAGCATGTTCCCCCATGATTCTTCATCTTGAGATGAGCGGGTCATCGTTCCTACTCAGCAATCGATAATGGAGTCTAATCACTTCAGCACGGGCTTGCTTAGTGAAGTTTTTGGGCACTTACTGTGTTCTAAAATGTATAGAAAATAAATAAATAACTAGACACCTCCGTCCTCCCCTAATGCGCCGTACATTTCCTCACCAACAGAAAATAATTGGCGTGTTCAAGCCCAAAGACGAGGAGCCGTACGGCCGCCTCAACCCGAAGTGGACGAAATGGATGCATAAGCTATGCTGTCCCTGCTGCTTCGGACGCTCCTGCCTCATCCCCAACCAGGGATACCTCTCGGAGGCCGGGGCGAGCCTCGTCGACGCTAAGATTGGACTGAATGTCGTGCCAAAAACTAAGGTAAAATACTCTGTTTTGTCTGGGTGAAAATTCCTAAATTTAAATTCCTATGGGGAGTTACAAGACCTCCATTACATCCGAAAATTTGGGGTTCCACGAACAACATTTACTACTAAGGAAAACTTCGTAACTTCGCTTGTGCTAGCTGTCTTCGTAACTTCGCTTGTGCTAGCTGTGTTGTTCCTGCCTCTTCGGTCGTCCTGCCCCATCCCAGCCAGGGATACCTCACGGAGGTCAGGGCGAGCCTCGTCGACGCTAAGATTGGACTGAATGTCGTGCCAAAAACTAACGCAAATACGCGCGCGTATGCATCAAATCTAAGCTTCGATAGAATGAAAACACTTGTCACGTGACCCGACAGGGCATCTGTCGTTGTTCAGTAATCTTGTTCCGCCTAGCCGTCTAACAGAACAATGACCCGCGGACCCGCGGCACGCACGCACCGCTCTGGATGGCTACTAATGGTTCTAATAGATTCGAGTTTGAGTCGAGATATTTTTGAAAAATGCGTTTTTTAAATAAACAAACTAGCGTATTCGATGGCTATTGTCAGGCACGTTAATTTTGCTGTGTCTTTCAAACCACCCAAAATTAATGGAGTGGAGTATAACAAAATTCCCTTATACACCCAAAAACGAAGGGTTCCACTGATAAATTCAAAGAACTTTTACTATTGGAAAAACTTCAAAATCACGAAAAAATATTATCACCTGTTCCATGATTTTTAATGCCGTCAGTGGTAACTTCAGTATTAAACAGCTTTTCGTTTTTATTTTTGTTTATTCGGGCATAGCCAGGCCGATCTTTAAGAAACCAAAAATTCGTCCAAATCTATAAAGCTTTTGAAGTGGTCGCCATAGTTAAAATGGCCTCGTATTGAAGAGTAAACCCCCCCTTATTCGAATAGATAACTTAGTTACTCTGAATAAAGATGGTGAAATCTGGACGGAATTGGCTACTGAAATGTAGAAAGGGAAACATGAAGTATGGATTGTAGAAATACTCGCGGAAGTTCTATATATATCTTGAAAAATCTCCGTTTTAGGGCACTTAGAATGAATTTATTATTTACTATCATTTGCCCGCGACTTCTTCCGCATGGAAGGAGTAATTTCCGGGATGAAAACAATCCTATGTCCCTCCCCGGGACTTAAACTATCTCCATACAAAATTTCATCTAACTCATTTCAGCTGTTAATGAGTGATTGAGTAACAAACATCCAAACACAAACAAACAATCACAAACTTTCACATTTATAGTATTAGTAGCATTCCGATTGAAATTCCCTATTTGGTCGAAGAATGTCCGCCTGGGACGTCCCTTACCGGCTCTTCCGGGTGGAAGAAACAAATAAATCGAGCAAATGTGGGTACATTCGCTCGATTTATTTGTTTCGTCATTCTTTTCGAAACTGGCGTGCGTGCATGCAACGAGTAATGAATGTTGAGGAAGCGAAAATGATCTGTCAGGACAGGATCGTGGCCAGTGGCAGTCCGTGGTCTCTGCCTACCCCTCTGGGATACAGGCGTGAGTTTGCGCTTGACACTGACACTATGAGAAGAGAGAAAATAACAAAAAACTATGAATCCGGCCGAACATACTCCTTGTAGAGACCTTTGATTGAATGCAATAAGATAGACATAACACGATCACCACCCACAATCACCTGCAACACGAAGACTCCTAAACTCCTTGACATAGTATACTAAATTGTAGTAAATTATGTAAATACTTAATCGCACTATTATTTTATTTTTTATCATTAAGTACGTTTCGTTCTGCTGCACAGCAGGTCTTATCACGTTCGGCATAAAGGCGAGTTTTTAATGAAGTACCGTAGTTGAAGTTGAGGTTCATTATACGTGAGCTGAATGAATCTTTACTGTATCACTTCGACGCGTGACCTCAATTAAAACGACCAAGATACGGTTACATCGCAAGGTTGATAAATAGAAGATTTGGCAGCAGCCGTAGAAACGAATAGAATAGTAAAATAGAATAGTAGAATAGTAGAATTGGTCATTACCGCTGCGACACCATTGAGACCCGAGCCATCATACGACGTTTTTCGACACACTTGTGAAGAAAATAATACAAAAAAAAACATTTTTTGGCTTTTCGCGGATAGCGTTTTACCCCCAGTATCTCGTACACTAACACGCTGTTAATCTACTGTTAACAGCTGTCAATTGACCAAAGTGCATACAAAAAAAAACCACTGACAGCTGTTAACAGTAGATTAACAGCTTGTTGGTGTACGAGAAACCGGGGGTAAGCCACGTACAAAATGGGGAATTCAAAGTTTTCTTTATTACAGAGAAAACAAAAGTTATATTTGAGTGAAAGTTTTATTTATTAAGATCGTACAAGTTGAAATTATCTATTTAAATACAAAGTTGCATAAGCAATAGGTACATTAATTTATTTGTACTATTGAACACGATCTTTTTTGTATCGAAACTTTTTTAAGAATAAAGCAACTCAACCAATAAAATAAAAAAAACCCCTATAACTCACTTGTGAATAATAGCAATGAAAAAGTCACAGTTTGATTACAGGTGTCATTATGTGCCTAAATGCGGTGAAATTAGAGGCATTTTATGAGCAGGTGTGTTGAAAATTTGTTTATATTCCACCCACATTGTACGAGTAATCTAGCTCTTAAATATTTACTTAACTTAAAACTCTAAAAGGAATGTGAAGTGAAACAAATGCGTCTTTTCTAAGCCCGCATACTATGTATTATTTACTTAGTAGTATTGATTTTCGTGGCAGAAATTTCCACCTAGTTTTAAATACTGGCGAAATGTCTAAGATTAAGGAATAATTGACGTTGACTGTGATAGAGCCAGTTTCTGGATTCAGAATTTTGCTAAGTAAATAGTTAACTGTAGTGCTGTCTCGTCGAATTTCTCAAAAAGGAGCGTGACAGAACGTTTGTTAAGTATTTACTTAGTGAAATTCTCAATTCAGAAACCGGCCCTTAATGTTAGTTGCACCAATTTTTATGATTTAAGCAAAGGAATTTGGAATGAAAAATGAATGAAAAGATTTGGCACAATAACAATTTTATTTAAGTCTTAACAACTTCTGTTTCAATGACTTTGTAATCTATGTTACATATATTCGTGAATTTATTGTACACTGGCTAACTGTGAAGATAAACATCGTGAGGAAACCCGAGTGTCTAAAGTGTTTACATACCGTAACGCTCGCTCCGTATAATGACTTACTATGAGGCTAAGTGTTGAAATAAAGTCAAAGACAAGAATTCCTGGACAAACATCAACCTAGTCCATAGTCAAGGTCAGGGCCACGTTTCATACAATTACCATTAGTTTATTACGACAGTTCGATGTAAATTCCGTATCCGAGGTCTTCCTACTTGTTTGTCTGTGGGTGACAATTAAAATAAGTCTAATATACCTCAATCGCTCAAGACAAAATTATACAACCAGTGTGTGTTACCAGTGATGACTTATGGCACTGAAACGTGGTCTCTCACTATGGGCCAAGAAGGCTCAAGGTCACGCAACGAGCTATGGAAAGGGCTATGCTCGGCATTTCTCTACGAGATCGAATCAGAAATGATGAGATCCGTAGACGAACGAAATTCGTCTACATAGCCCAGCGGATTAGTAAGTTGAAGTGGCAGTGGGCGGGGCACATCGCATGCAGAACTGATGGCCGATGGGGCCGAAAAGTTCTCGAATGGAGACCACATATCGGCAAGCGCAGCGTAGGACGACCAGCCACAAGATGGACAGATGACCTCATCCAAGTGGCAGGAAGGCGCTGGATGCAGGCCGCTTCCAACCGGTCTTTTTGGAAATCCATGGAGGAGGCCTATGTCCAGCAGTGGACTTCTTGTGGCTGAATGATGATGATGATGATGAAATTGTTCAGTGATATTTTTTACCATGTCGAATTTCATTAACAATGTCTTGTTAGTACAGATTTTGACCAAATTTATACGGGACCACCCTTGAGGTAACCCATACGGCCATACCTCAACGGTGGTCCCATACAAATTTGGTCAAGATCCTTTGGTAGGATCGATGAGAAAAAAATCAGCGAACTCTGATTTTCGGTGCGTATTTTTCTCGAAGTCAGTATTTTTACTACAAAGGTTTTTTAATTGGTTGCATAAGATCTTTACCCACCATCATGTTTTTTGACCTCCATAATCGCGATGTATTTATTGCCTCATAAACGAGTTCCATTCAAGGCAAGTGTTTTTCCTTCATTAATTGACTGCTTGACATAGATTATATTCTTTGATCACTTTTTAGTCGGACTGATTTTTGAAAAAGACTTTTTTTTCCAACGTTTCACAGATTATTCAATTGTTAGGAAAATATACCAAAGTATTTGGTTCTGTTCTGTATGCGTCAATTGTCTGTATTCCATTCTTTGATAACTTTTTATTAACTCGTATCGAATTCGCACTCGAACGAATTCATCTAAAGGTCAGAGACATATTCGTCATCTAAAGGTCAAAGTCATTTCTTACCGAATACTTCGCAAATTATTAATTGATTAAGAAAGTAGAGCAAAGTAATTGGTCTGTTCTGTGTAGTATAGACACATCTATTGTCTGTATACCAATTGTAAATAATGTGAAAGGAAAATTGACAGTTTAAAGGTGGAATGACAACCTGTAACTGTGAAGGAACATATCATGAGGAAATCTGAGGGTCTGGATTCTTCGTGTCCTGCAGTAGGACGTGTAAAATATGTTAATAAAATAAAGCGAGACTAGAAAACCGTTTCCTCTGTATGACAATGAGACCACTTCCAATATATAAGAAAAAGTTATTAACTTACCTGCGCAATGAATCCAGAATTAAGTTAATAATAAGCACTACAGTATGTATTAGTAAGCAAAAGTTAATTTCCATTTTGATTTGAATATGTAAAATCTTGAAACTTAATAAGGTCTTTGAATGAAATGTGTAATAAGCATGCAGCCTATATACGTCTCACTGTAGGGCACAGGATTTCTCTCATAAAGAAGGCACAGTATTGTGAAGAGAGTATGGGCTTAATCACCACGCGTGTCCACTATGGTACGGATGGTAATGAATGTTAATTTGAAAATTAGTTATTTATTTATAATTAATTACTAATCGATAATTATCGATACTTTATTGTTATTTTTGTCAGGTTTTGCGTAATACGTTGATTAGACGATTTAGATTCTTAAGCGAGGCTAATAAGGACTATCAAAAGCATCATTTGACCTATTGTATGTTCTTCTAAGACCGCCAAGACCTGTTCAAACCAACGGTACTTCAGCAATCTTGATCGATGAATGCGCGATGGCCGTAAAACCACAACTGGCAAAGCCTCGTTAGATCAAGTTACTAGTTCAATTTGCTCCAGTTTGCTTGACAAATTAATGTCTACAAAAACCGGCCAAGTGCGAGTCGGACTCGCACACGAAGGGTTCCGTACCCTTATCTATTACAACATTGAATATTTCAAGCGTGTACCTGTTGCCGTTATGAATATGGAGCAAAAAAATCACGTTTGTTGTATGTGAGCCCCCTTTAAATTTGTTGTTATAGCGGCAGCAGAAATGCATCATCTGTAGAAAAATTTCAACTGTCTAACTGTCACGGTTCCTGAGATACAGCCTGGTGACAGACGGACGGATGGCCAGCGCAGTCCAAGTACTCTGTGGCGCAGTCCTAGTAATAGGGTCCCTTACCCTTTGGGTACGGAACCCTAAAAATGGAGCCCTTTGTCTTGGTTCCAATTTAGAATTATCAAACAAGGTCATTCATTGATATGATCACTATGTAAATCTGGGACAAACAGTCCAGTTAGGTAAGTCCAACTTTGAGAAAGGGGTCACTCGTCGGATCCAAATGGACGTCGGATGGGCAGCGTTCGGGAAACTGAAACACCAGCCGCATGCAACGAAAACATGTCGCATCGGCGAGGGGTGTAACTACGTGCAAACGAACTATCAATCGTCTGCAAACGATATATAAATGTAACTACGTGTCATTTGGTTTATATGGCACGGTCATATGGTTTTATTTATTAGTTAGCAGCAGGCCACGCTCCGCTCTAGAGCACTTGGGGCTATCGGCACTGACTGAAAATCAGCGCTGAGGGTTCACACCCTCAGCACTATGCTGAGTCAGTTGCCATCTGCAGCACCAGAGACACACCGCGACAATTTCTGAAAAGTGTTCCTATTATTACATCTGCCAATGGTTGTTACAAATAAATAAATTTTTTACTTTTTACTTTTACTATTTTTTGCTGTCCATATTTTGTTTTGTTTTAAGTTTTAATTAATGTGTGTTGTTTGTTGCTGCAATAAATGTTTCTCTTTCTTTCTGTCTTCTTTCATTTATATATTGTAGAGTAGAGCGAAGTAACCATTAGTCAGATCCGTTTGACTCGTACCGCTAGATGGCGCCAGTGCCGCGTAACACATTGCGCAGTTTGAGCTAAATATTAACGCTTATAGACGTTTCACGTTAAACCAACGGCCGTGTAACCCGACAAAGCCCCCCCCCCCCCCCCCCCCCGCTTTTAAGTTTTCCTGAGTCACTAATCTTTGTAGCAAATTCTCCATTGTAGGTAATCTATTATCTTCTACACTATATCTATTGTATAATTCTATGGCTCAATTAATTGTTTCCTTAATTCACTTTTTTTATATGTTCTACATTGTATGAAGCTAACCTCATTGTTTTTTTTTCCCTCCCCAGGTGGTGAAACTAGTGTCAGAAACGTTCAACTACCTCCGAATAGACCGGGAACGGTCGAGACTCAAACGCGCCATCACGGAGCAGTTCCCCAACCTCAGGTTCAATCGGATGGGCCTTCCGCCAAAGGTAATAAGCCCCAGTTTCCCGTGCACTAACAATCTGGTAATCTATGCTGTTAACAGCTTCTAGTTGGCCAAGTGCATACAAAAAAATGAATGACAGTTTTTGTAAACAGTATATTGGGAAATACCCACTAACCTTACCCAACCTACTAGTCTCACGATTGGTTGGCAGGCCTTAGTTAGGGATATCAAGTATGCTATGTCGCAATTCAGGTCTTTGTCTACCTGTACGCCAAGTTTCATGTAGATCCGTTCAGCCGTTATTGCGTGATTGAGTAACAAACCTTCAAACATCCTCACAAACTATCACGTTTATAATATTAGTAGGATAATAATGTAGACTATATACGTTCCACCGCTGGGCACAGGCCTTCTCTCAAGAGAGAGTATGGGCTTAATTAACACGCGTGCCCACCGCGGATTGGCGATTAAGAGACCGTAAGAGACTTGAAAATAATGAAGTACACATGGCGGCCTAATTACTGAGAGTAACGAGAATAACAGTGATATGGTTTCTGTTTACAATTTTGAAACCTAATCCGTTTGAGATACGGTATCTTTCTGGTTGATTTTTTTTAGTAGCTCTTCAAAAATGTATTAAGCACACTGTACAGAAAAGCCTACTATAACATCAGTGACTATTTGGAAGACAAAGATGTCTGGTATTAAAGATTACATAAATGTTAATGGATATTTAGAGGATGGAATGTGTGTAGTGTCGAACACATTCATGAGTATTAATTTTGGGTTCAAAACTCTGTTATTAAGTTAAAACTTTTTTGAAAAGAATTAATGTGGAGTTTCTTTGTTAACTTCTTCGCCACATAATCTATTAATTGTGAAACTAACAACTTCGACGTTCATCAAGTAAACATCATCATACGGTCTAATTTATAAAACAATTCCTTAAAACACTCGATAGACGACGATTAAAATAGTCTCTGGTGGCGATTTTACAAGGAAAAGACGTAACCACAGATTAAATAAACTGCCCTTGAGGAGTGCTTTAGAGGAATAGTGTTTTTATAGATAAGGCCGTTGGTTTTTGTAACGAATAAAATATTTGAATTTTGAATGGAAACGTTTCCAGGCGGGTTCGTTCCAGTTGTTCGTCGAAGGATACAAGGACGCCGACTACTGGCTTAGACGGTTCGAGCAGGATCCGCCACCGCCGCACGTTATGAAGAAGTAAGATACCATGTTTGATCATTATTTGTAACAGTACATTGTTACCCTAGAGGTGAAACTTATTTAGTCTTGAGACGGGGCTTAGTTTAGACGGGGAATAGTTCGAGGGACGCAATAAGTCGTTAAGCCGAGGTAAACACTGTGCTTTTCATTGCGAATATAAGGAAAGTAAAAATAAAAACGTGAATTAGCTAAAGAAAAAAATTGTGAATTTAACTTTACATTCGGATTGCCGCTCTCCCGCCTATTTTTTGTTTTATTATTTATTTATTTTTACATCGCGCTGTAATTGAGTGGATGTATGGAAAGTTGGAACGTGGTTAATGAGAAATATGAATATAGAACTGTTTTTTTTTTCTTAATAATTTGACAGCTGCCAGTTGACAACGATTCTCCCTAGGGCTGAAAATTATTACTTTTAACTCGCTCCTCAGGCAACTTCAGACCTACTTTCCGAGTATGAGTGATGAAAAAGGTTTTTCCACATTTCTTATGAACCATGTTTCATAACATGAAGTTAAGTATTAGTTAATTAAGATATATTTTTTAATGACTATTATAATTTCTTTAAAATAACGTAGATTTGGGCAAAATATTTACCATTTTTTCAATGATGAAAATGTAAAATAATGGCTAAGTAACTGGCCGGCCACAGAAAACAAATAGGCGGGAAAGCGGCAATCCGATCTTCATTTGTTTTTTCGATTCACTCATTTTTTCTTTAGCTAATTAATGTTTTTATTTTTACTTTCCTTATATTCGTAATCAAAAGCACAGTGTTTACCTCGAGTTAAAGACTTATTTAGTCCCTCGAAGTATAGTCACCCTCGATGCGCTCGGGCGCCAACCCCGTCTCGGGCGTGAATAAGTTACTTTCACCCCTAGGGTAACAATGTACTATTTCTGTTGATGTTTTCAGTTCATTTTGTTTCGTCTTTCTTTAGTGTTATGTGTTTGTGACTGTTGGTGCAATAAATGTTTCTTCTCTTTCTTTCTTTAAAGATCAAAATTTACAAAGTATTTTTTGAGTTCTGTACCAGACCGGTGCCAATCCGGACCCTATTATATGTCTACAACGCACGTCTATCTGTCCGATCTATGAAGGGCTATATCTCATAAACTGAAATAGGTGACTTGTTGAAATTTTCACAGTATGTAAGTTATGATGGCTGATTGAGTAACATACATACATAAACTCACGGCTGTATCCCAGAGGGGTAGGCGGAGACTAGGGCTTGCCACTTGCCTCGATCCTGACAGATCAATTTCGCTTCCTCAACATTCATTAGTTCATTGAGTAACAAGTGATAAAAATACAAAAAGTAAAAAAGGGGGTTGCTTTGCCTTTTTTCGTTTTCGCTCTATTGGAAAAAAACATTATTACATCTTGGTGGAATATAGAGAAGTCTAAAGCATCATCGTTTTCAAAAGCAATAGCTCTCCAATTTCAAAACTGTTATTGCGATTCTGCATAACGTCTGTATTACAAGCAAACAATTGCTGGTATCAGAAGAAGAAGAAGAAGAAGAAAGACATTTATTATACCAACAAGATACATCACAGAAACAAAATAAGCACATAAGTAAGTAAGTAAGTAAGATGATTGATAAGTATCAGATCTAAATGTTTCAGCGCGTTCTAAATCGACGACCATATTAAATTGACCTCTGTGCCCTGTAGATTCCAGTTGCAGTTCGAGCGGCTGGTGGTGCTGGACTACATTATCCGCAACACGGACCGCGGCAACGACAATTGGCTCATAAAGTATGACCCGGAGGCTAACGCCAACAACATCGAGATGCGAAACCCCACTGTGAGTACCTCGCGGATATTATACACCGTGAGTTTTGAGTGGTTTGATGGCCGGAATATCTGTGTATCCGGAATATCCCACTAAAATATCATACTTTACGACTAACTACACTTTTACTCACTATTCCCGAAAATTAAGATACTATACCTATATTTTTTCTGTCGATACTAAATCTCGGGTTGATTCTATTTCATTGGGAGGTTTTCTTTTTGAGTATTAAGAAAGAAAGTAGTTCCCAAGAACTCTGTAGATGGCGCTGAACTGACTACGTTACTAGACGTGCGTTCCGATTTGCGACTGTGAGCGATCATGGGCAAATCGGAACTCACATTCGGGCTCACGTATTCGTGCGTATTCGCGTCTATGATGTGATAGCTGTTCCGAAATGGACGTCAATGGATATTGTATCCCAACGTGAATGGATCAATTCGGTGTGGCGCCGGATTAAGAATAGCGTCACTCCATTTCCTTTCGTGGAAGTCGTAGGAAGCGACTAAGGAAATCAATTAGCGTCTTCCTGAGATTACAACCGCTTACTGCGATCGCCAACCCGCCTGCCAAGCGTGGCGATTATGGCAAAACCCCTCATGGTTATGAAAACCACGAAGGAAGCCTACGTCCTGCAGTGGGCGTCAAATGGCTGATGATGATGGCCGTAGCAAAATGTAGGTGCCTTTACAGCAGCTATCGAATACACTAGTTTGTTTTTTTTTTAACGAGGCACTGTCGAAAAACGAAAAACAATTCGACACAAACTCGAATCTATTAGAACCATTAGTAACTAGCCAGAGCGCTCGTTGTTCTGATAATCGGAGAGGTAGTACTTATTGTTCGCGCATTTTTTTAAACAAGATTACTACTAAAATATATATATATATTTTTTTTTTCAATTTACTTCTATACCTAAAAGTAATAGTCTAATTAGATGCCATTCTTAATTAATAATAACATAACCGCGGCTTTCAAGCCACCCAGATTCAAGCTTGTATAATTTCGGTCTTAACCGGTAACCTCTGGATAAAAAACCCTGGGAGTATAGCTTTCTACTAACTCACGCTCTAAAAAATAACTGAAGTAAAAAATACTCCAATAGTAATATGTGGTGATAGCTCAGCGGCAGAACGCCGGTCTCACATTCGTGAGGGTGTGGGTTCGAGTCCAGGCATGCTTCGTGAGGTCGTGGGTTCGAGTCCAGGCATGCACCGATCACTTTTGTGAAATTGTAGTAGCGATACCACTCGATAACAGTGAAAGAAAACATCGTGAGGAAATGATTGCGTGATTCTTGCACAACGCCATGTGTTTTTAAACACAACGTTCGCTAGCGCAACGCCGTCTATTTTAAACTTAAAATAAATATTATCCCACGGGAACGCATTACCGGGATATCGAGTATGCTATGTCTCAATTCAGTTCTTTAAAATAATAAATAATAAAGTTACTACGATGATAAACAACTTATTGGATTTAGTTTTTTTTATTGAATTCTAAACGTTTTCTTATAAGGGTGTAGATGCCTAAAAACATTATTTTACGAGATCAAATATTAATAAACGCTTCCTACATTATAGATAGAATATTCTTTATTGTACACAGAGATTAGACTAACAGAAATATAAGGCTTTACGAGCGAGTTGTGGCGTCATAGTTTGAGTCCGATTCGTGTGGCGCGTTTTTTTACCACGTGACTAGATTGGCTTTTTGACAAGTATTAGAAGAAAGAGTATATAGTCGCAGAGAACAAAAAATACCGTTTTATTTATCTTTTAGCATGGACTCTCCGATTATATTAAGACTGTTCTTACGTGGAGCGCGCTGTCTCGCTCGCACAATTGTTAATTTTTAATTATTGTAATAAGATTAGTAAACTTTTGATAAATATGGTCATAATTAGATTACGGATATTTTAAATATATTTTTGTTTTCCTATACGTATTGTTTAATAAAGAAGAAAATTATTAGAAAATTTTGGAATCAAATTTTCTCAGTCAAAAACTTAGTACAGGATAAGAATCTATTAAATATGTGGTTTTATACTAGTAAAGTAAATTTAGTAGTATAAAACCACATTCATAAAAAAATAAAATGATATTAACAATAACAAAAAATGTTAAATTGTGCGAGCGAGACAGCACGCTCCACGTAAGAACAGTCTTAAAACAGTTTTTAGTGCAATTTCTCCATTGGAATCGTTCAAGATTTGGTGCGGGCGAGTCTCCAAAATCCATAAATCACTGAGTCATATTAGTACGGTAATGGTTGAATGGTTTTTTAATTGACACTGTTGGTAGTCTAGTAACCAATCGCATTACAATGGTATAACCCGTGCAACTTAACTCGGCGCCTCGCGCGTTCCGACCTTCGTCGCGAGAGATTCCTATTTCATTTGCGCGGTTTACACTACTGTGTTCCTGTCTACTAGTTAAGTCAACATAATGTAAGCCCTTTATTGGCCTATGGTTGGATATATTTAATATAACTATACTTTAGAAGTTAACTTGTGCTGCGGGTTTTGTATTAATATAAAATAAAAAAATTACATTGTATTGCTATTGCTTACTATACTACCAAATACAGGCAAATAACAACTATTGTCGTCATTATATAATTCTATTGAAAAACGATGTTGTGTGTTAGACTTTAGGGCCTGTGATTCAAGTCGAGTGATTGTGTTTTTTTTTACAAACATTCTTTCAACATTGTCACTCACGTCTTGTAATTGTCTCGCAAAAGGAGTGGTCCGGCCAATCGAGCGAGATCCGCATCGCAGCGATCGACAACGGGCTGGCGTTCCCTTTCAAGCATCCGGACTCGTGGCGAGCCTACCCCTACCACTGGGCGTGGCTGCCTCACGCCAAGCAGCCGTTCACGCAGGAGACCAAGTGAGATAAACATAGATATGGACTCTGTCAATTCCCAAAACTAAACACAGCAAGGGACATAATAAAAACTGAATTTAATCGTTTTTGTTTTTCATTTTAATAATAGGGGTTAAAGTATGAAATTGCCGTTTTATTGCAATAGGTTCTTTGAATTGACATAGAATCTTCATGGTTTGAGGTTTTCGAATGAAACTTTTTTCAAATGGTTTCTATGATGTTCTTTTTTTAAAAAATGTGGGCTACTAGAACCAACTCGTAACCAATAGTGGAAATATCTCGGTTTTGAATAAAAATGTCCCTTATACATACATACATAAGCAGCCTATATATATACGCCCCACTAGGGCACAGGCCTTCTCTCAGGGAGAGAGTATGGGCTCACCACGCGTGCCCACCGCGGATTGGCGATTTCAAGCGCTGAGGTATGTGAATAGCTCAGACACTCAGGTTTCCTCACGATGTTTTCCTTCACAGTTAGCGAGTGGTATTGCTACTATATATTCACAAATGTACATAACTTAGAAAACCAAGTCATAGGTACATGCCCGCACCGGGGATCGAACCTGGGTCTCCCACTTCCGAGTCCGAGGTTCTACCCACTAGGCTACCACCGGATGTCCCTTGCTGTGTATATTTTTTTGGCACAGCCGCATTGTCCTAAATATTGACAACGGGATGAAAAGTATCGTATGTCCTTCCCCGGGACTCAAAACTATCTACATAACAAATTTCATATAAATCCGTTCAGCCGTTATTGCGTGATTGAGTAACAAACTTCCAAACATCTTTCACATTTATGTTATTAGTAGGATGGTTACAAATGTTAATGAGTATAAATAATAAGGTCAGTTAATACAATTATACATTAATAATATTCACGGATTTCATGAATTTTTGTGTGTGACTAATTCGACCTTCTAACGTTCGTTTCACACGTGAGTGAAAGTAGTTTTAATATTTTTAAATAAAACCGCCCAGGTATTGACATCTCGGTATTCCGTAAAAAAACAAATCTTTACGTAATATTTTACGTTTGCACAGATTAGGAGTCTTTTTATTTTTGTTTATTTAAAGAGTTCTTGTATCGAGGCATATAGTCAAAGAGAGCTTTGTAGGTAGTTGATGACGTACCTCCGGCTTCGTAGACTCTGATTCTTTTTTTCTTCGCCTTAAAAATTAATTACATCAACCCATTTTCTCGAAACAACTTATTTTTTAAGACAATGCCCATTAGAGACCGGACAAGTATTGCTTCTCGCTCATGCGATATTGCCGAACAGAAAATAGTTATTCTTTCACCGACCGTGCTTTTTGTCCAATTTTCTCCAAAATGATCTAGCTTTTGAAATAGACCTTATTTACTTGTAAAGTTCACTAAGTCACAGTTTCTGTGTTATTTTGAATAAAAACTAATTGATTTATCGGGCGTTTGGGGACATTTGGGTCGGTTAATCTCGGGGTGGTCTGTTTACTTTACTTTATATGTATTTCTCACATAAAAGGCTTCAAAAAAAAAAACTTTGGCCTTTGCATCCACGTAATGAGATGATTTAAACATCGTCCAGTGGCACCTTCACTCACACTAGATGGTTGGAGGGACCACTCAACGCTGCAGTGCCTAGGACCTTGTTATTTAGATGGCTTGCCCAGCTCCTATACCATCCTGACAGCTTAGTCAGCCTAGCCCAAGGCAAAAGGCAAGAAAAGGCTTACATAAAACACAAAAAATACAAAATAAAAAAGTCATTTAAAAAATAGACATTTTATTTCTATTGACGTCATGTCCTAGTTATTATTTTTACGACACTGTCGTGGATGAATTAGGTATAATTATTAAATTTGCTTGCATGTAAATTTTTATTGTTATTAAATAATTTTTTCTAAGATTGATACATAGACCAGATTTTGCCACTTGCCCCGATTGAGCGAAAAAAAGACAAGTTTGTCGTGGCAAACCCAAAGTTTACTTCTCGGTGACAAAAGATAACGAAATTAATGCGTCGCGCCTAAAGTTATTATGCTTTCCACTTCCAGAGACCTGGTGCTCCCGTTGCTGTCAGACATGAATTTTGTTCAAGAACTATGCGATGAGCTGCATCTGTTGTTTAAGGTAGGTATTTGCATACAGAAATGTCTGATCTGTATAGTCTTCTTTTTAGATCTACATAGTTTAATCAACCACAGCCATTCGATTTTCAAACAGATGCAATTTGAAGCCAACAAGTTATTTATGTTCAGTCTTATACGAAACGTACGTGGTCAAAATATTTTTGTGTAGAAAATATTCTATCACATTAAAAATGAAGTGTGCATGTCAACAATACTATTATTATTCAATTCTTTATTGCTAATGCTAAATAGCATTTTCTTCCAGTCAACCTTGGGTTTGTGGATATTGTGGCTTGGGCAATGCACGACTACTAGTTGCACATAAGAAAATACTAGGTGGTTATAAGTAACTAGTTGAATTTCAAATTTACTTATTATTTCTGTTGGTGTCCAGGGTTTTGATGTGCGATTAGTGTTTTTGATAGAACTACTCTTTAATATCATCATCATCGTCATCATCATTCAGCCACAAGAAGTCCACTGCTGGACGTAGGCCTCCTCCATGGATTTCCAAAAAGACCGGTTGGAAGCGGCCTGCATCCAGCGCCGATGGGGCCGAAAATTTCTCGAATGGAGACCACATATCGGCAAGCGCAGCGTAGTACTCTTTAATATGGCTTTGTATAATTTGATAAAATAAAACACAAATGTTTTCTTGTGTGCGGTTAAGTACTACACCATTCGTGAGAGTATAATTACTCTCTGGATTTTATTAAAGCTGATATTCAATTCTTGCGCGGTCCCAAATAAAATTAGATATTAAATTGCACTGACACGTTCAATTCTTTTTTTGCACATCTTTTGATGTGTCATTAGAATTTTTAATACAATTCTGGTTAGCCATGTTCGCAAAACGGGACATGAGTTTTGGTGTGCAGTCAAATACCACCCTTATGTACATTGGACGATTGTGTGTTTAGTAAACTTGAGGGAGTCCCAGTAAAAATTATCGGTCTTACTTACAAAAATATGACTCCTTAAAACACTGCTCAGAGGCAGTTTAAATAGTCTGCGGTAAAGGGACAGACGTACCCACAGATTTTTTAAACTGCCTCTGGGGAGTGTTTTAGAGGAATCGTGTTTTTGCAAATAACACTGTTAAGGGGCTCCATAGAGTAACAAGCGGTGGTAGCAGTGGGTAGAACATTGGACTCGGAAGCGGGACACCCAGTTTCGATTCCCAGTGCCGTCATGTACCTATTACTTTGTTTTCTAACTTATGTACATTTGTGAAGCTATAGTAGCAATACCACTAGCTAACGGTGAAGGAAAATATCGTGAGGAAACCTGGGTGTCTGAGCTATTCACGTACCTCAGCGCTTGAAATCGCAAATCCGCGGTGGGCACGCGTGGTGATTAAGCCCATTCTCTCTCTGTGAGAGTAGGCCTGTGCCCTACAGTGGGACGTATATAGGCTGTTTATGATAGAGTAATACTAGCGCGAGCAAGGGAAACAAAATATATCTTTTACTGTTCGTTGCAGCAAAATGTGTGAAGCACACTTTGTGCCAAAAAAGCTACTATAACATTAAAGATTATTTAGATGACTGATGTCTGGAATTAAAGCCATTTCAATGCATGAGTTTTAGAACATTTATATAAATCCTGTAAATTAAGGACTTGAAAAGACTAAGTTTGGAGTTTTTTTGTCCATTTTTTCTCCGAAATGATCTAGATTTTGAAATGGACACCTAGTTTAACTTGTAACGTTCATTAAGTCGCTGTTTCGGTGCTACTTTGAATAAAAAATGTTGATTTTGATTTTGAAAAAGTGTCCGTACAATCTCTCAATCATGTCAATGGTGATTTTTTGGACCCACGACTGAGAACCCAGGATAACGGCCAGAACCGGCCGGCGTTAATGCTGTCTAGTCCTAGGTTGTTGCCTTAGGTTCACGGCAATGGGATCTAAAAATAACTATTGACACGATTGAGAGATTGTACAGACACTTCTTGCAAAAACAACCTATAAAAAAGATAGATAGATAGAGAGCACTTTATTGCATAACCAGCGGAGGGAGCATGAGATTTTATCGAGGCGGTTTATCTACAAAAAATGGCCGTTTTAACGAGTTTTGACGTCTATAGTAGGTTAACTTATCGTCGCGAGCACAATGCATCGTTTTTATACCAGTGCCGTGAGATAAAAAAACATCTGTCACTATAAGATAAACCCTATCGCAAATGCGAGCATGATGACAACATAAAAAGATATATTATCGACTTTTGACAGATGTTTCATTTAAATTTATCCCACTTTTGAGAGGGGCATATAAACTTATATCTAGCGTTTCTGTCAGTCATTCTACGAATAAAATCATCACATTTGTCATGATTTGTCCACTGGTGCCTCTTCGCGCCACCTACGCATCCCATTCGTGCCCTTCCTCTGTTTCTGCTCACTGACCGACGTCCAGTGGCCGTCTCCAGGGATTTAAGGACCCGCTCACTGACCTCCGTTCAGCCCTACTCCACGCAACCAAGCACCCTCTGCCGTCCTGCTCAGACCGTCGTCCAGTGCCTATCTCAATTAAAATAATACTAGGTAAAATGTACCAGTCAACAAAAAATTTTAAAATAAGAAACTTCTAAAACAAAGATTTAAACCGACACACTAAAAAGGGCAAAAATTATTTCTTTCTAATGAACTTGCATCCCAAGCCATTTACTCACCCCACAAATCATACCTAACTTCTACTAAGTACCTAAGTATGTATGGTGTATTTACTACAAATGTATGGTTTCTAGGAAGTTTTCTGGAAAAAGCTTGACACAGACTCCTCCATTTTTGAAGTCCGTTAATAATAAAATGCTTTTGGTTATAAGTAAATCTAATATTTATTTTGTAACTTTAAACAATGAAATAGGTGGTTTACTACATAACTGGGTACCCAATGGAGAAAAGAAGCATGATATGTTTTCTTCTGAAAACGGGAAATTGTTACCAAACAAATTAATATGTTCTTCACCTTTGATGTAATCTGTAACAAAAAAATAAGAAGTAAAAAAAATGTAATGCATTTCCTAGGAGACTCTGGATATGCCTTTGAGCCTGCCTTGGCTGATGACGCCCATCAGAGGAGAGGCCGAGTAGACTCCCGAGGCTCGGTACACACATTGCCATTGTGGAGCCTGAAACCCAGTAGAGGAGGAATGGCCAGCTCAATGGAACATTCCCTAATTATATTTAACCCTTGAATGAATGCTTCTGTGCATGTAATATAAAAAAACTATAGTGGAACTTGGGTAATTAAGCATCCAATTTTGAGTTACTATTTTGAAAAAATACAATTCGTACATACATATTCCTACGTTTTAATATTTGATTTATTTGTAAGATTTGATTGATTGTAGCATAGACCAAATATTATTGTAGTCAGCGCGTTCAAAATATCCTGTAACAAATAAAGAGCATAATTAAAAAGGAGTCCAAAACATTCCAATATGATGTAATAGCTTAAGACGAAAAGAAAAAAGGTAAGACATGTTACGAAAATGATTTTAGATGCCCCTAAGAGCAAAAATTGACGCTATACTGGATAGACCTCTATGGTCTATCTATCCAAATACTGTAGGTATTCACTGAGCATTGCCTAAGTACACATTTGCATTAGTTTGACAAGCATATTATTTACCTATTGTACTCGGTTGGTGATGGTGAGTCAAGTATTGAACTTAATTTAATATATCACTAGATAATAAGTAGGTACTATCAACACTTACATTCCGCCACTGCTCCAGTCGTGTCGGGACCATGCTCCTTCGACAAGGCTCAATGCGCCTCACTCTTTCAACAACCTTTCCCTTCCCATGGGGCCAGAAAACTCATTGTTGGCTAAATTACTGTGGAGCGTCATATACTCGAACGAACCCCAGTTGATTTTGTTTACTGCGCCCTCTAAAACAGAAAAATATTATAGTTCTTGCCGATGAGTGACTTGTATATGATGTGATGTCCGTATGAGCTTGTAGGAAGGATCTCCAACTATTGTAGTATTGTATAAATTAACTGCAATGGCTATAAAGTTTGTACTTACTTCATTTTCGGCATCTAAGCATCTATTGTCCGTTATTTGTTTGTTTATTTACATTTTATTTGATACCTAGCACAGACTAAGTAAAGGAAAGATCACACACAGATCAGATTTCAATCTGTCAAAAAACGCAAATTGAACGAATGAAATAGTGATTTTCGTCACATCCCTATTTGCCGATTCAGTGTTGTCATACCAATAAGTAGATAAAATCTTATCTCCTATCTAAGGAAGATATGTATGTCGAAGAGAAGTCATGCTCGCGGGTGGGATATAATATCGTAATGTTTTAAAATTTTAACCTATCTATCTAGATACGATAAAAATCTCATGCTCCCCCCGCTGGAGACCTATTTTTGAATCACTCGTATGAAATTGTCTTCTAAGTCGCATGATGTCGTTTTTCCGTATTTTTGAATCGTTCGCCTGAAGTGTTGCCAGTACAATTTGAAGTATTGTATTTTATCCATTCCACGCAGAAATTAAAAAAACCGGAAACTACCGTAACAGAAACGGAACGTAAAACACTGTTTTATTGGCTGTTTAAATAAAAAATCTTTGTCTTTTGATACAAACAAAACACTACTACTGTCATTTTGGTTTGTGTTCTAACGAAATGTCGAAATCGTTTTTTGACAATTAATCTACCGATCGCCATGCGAGACGAGTGGTAAGGACCATTCGTTGCAGTCAAGTGATTCAAAAATACGAAAATCAGTAGAAATCGAACGCTCGACGCGATACGAGTGATTCAAAAATAGAGCTCCAGGTGAAAGATATTACAAATAGTTTCTTACATCTAAGTAGTGGTATACAATGTTTTTTTTGCTCTAGGTGGCGCTAGTGTTACAGTATGGAGCCCCTTAGGCTGTTGTTACTTGGAGCATGCCGTCTCGGTCGCTCAATTTAACATAGATTGTAATAAAATGAGTATCTTTTTGATGAATGTGGTCTGAGGGTTTGATGGATAATTAACTTGCGGATGTTCAAGGCATATTGTTCTTATCCCGTACAAAGTTTTTGATTGAGAAAATTTTATTCCAAAATTAATAATTTTGGAAACAACTTTACTTTATTTAAAAACCACGTATAAGAGAACAAGTATATTTTTAAATGTCCGCTGTTTAATTATACATACATCAAACCCTCAGACCACATTTATCAAGTGTTCTCTTATTATTATAGCCTTAAGCTTTCTGTTTTCTGCAGCAAGACAAAGGCTTCGACAAGGGCCTATTCGAGCGGCAGATGTCAGTCACCCGCGGGCAGGTGCTGAACCTCACGCAAGCGCTCAAGGACAACAAGAGTCCTGTACAGCTCGTGCAGATGCCCGCCGTCATCGTTGAGAGGTAACACACATACACACGCACGCACGCACGCACCCACACACACACACGCACACGCACGTACATACGCACGCACGCCCTGATACCTGATACATTGTATTATGAGTTTTTTTTAAAAACCTATTTAGAGGCTAAAAATTCCACCCATGCCGGGACTTGAACCCGCGACCTCTGGCTAACCGTGCCAGCGCTCAGAAAAAGAATATAATCATGTAGGTACAGCGATATCATTCCGATGTAAAAACCTAACTGCAAAGTGGGTTACTCGGGGCTGCAAGTGATGTAAATTGCTTTGGCCAGATGTCGCTGCCTGTACGTAATACAGGGAAATTTAGTAGAGGCTCGAAATTTCACTCATGCCTGCACTTGCTCAGTTGGGAGAGCGCTGGCACGGTTAGCCAGAGCTCGCGGGTTCAAGTCCCGGCATGGGTGGAATTTTTAGCCTCTAAATAGGTTTTTAAAATAAACTCATAATACAAAACACTATTACGGACCCAACCTCACGACCATCCAAAACAACCGACCAATCCCACTCGCCTGGAACTTGGCAAATACCAGCGTGCTAATCAGCGCCGGATTAAGAATAACGTCACTCCATTTCCTTCCGTGTATGTCGTAGAAAACGACTACGGAGATGGGACCAGGAGATGGGAAGCAGCGTCTTCCTGAGATTCCAACCGCATACTGCGATCGCCAACCCGCCTGCCAAGCGTGGCGATTATGGCAAAACCCCTCATGGTTAGGAAAACCGCGAAGGAGGCCTATGTCCTGCAGTGGGCGTCAAATGGCTGATGATGAAGAAACTGACAAGCTATCCTTGGAGTCTCCGATGGATCACGTCAGACAGTAACTAAGGTGATCGTGATTAACAAAAGGTCTCGAATGGAGACTACGAACTGGCTAATGCAGCGTACGAAGCAACAATCAACTTGCTGCAACGTAAATTGCTGGCAGCGACTGGATGGCGGTGGCCGAGGACAGAGAGAACTGGCTTGCCTTGGGGAGGCCCATGTCCAGCAGTGGACATTGCGGGTTGATTGATTGCTGGGCAAGTAACCGCGTTTGTCTTTTGCAGGTCCAAGAGTGGCTCGACGTCATCGCGCTTCTTCGACTCTTTCCAACAGCGGTTCCAGCACAAGTCGCCGTTCTTCTCCTGGTGGTGAACACCCGAGTATGTGTTGCCGTTGTGTATTTGTTGTGGAAAAGAGCAGTGGTGAATTTAATTGATGAATGTCAAGATCATTTGCTTAGAACTGAAAATCGGTTTCGATTCTTCAAATGCCACATGGGACAACTTGCGAGGCCGATGGCTGAGCCCCGCGAAACGGGCACGAGTAACTCCACTGTGGCGGGACCGAAGGTCGAAGGGCGCTTTTCCATTTCGTCGAATGAATTTGGTAGATAAATAGATAAAAAGTTTAATTTGCTGTACCAAAACACACACACAATAAATATGAATTCGACCTTTCGTTTTCAACATTAGCCGGCTAACGTGCACATTAGCCGAAACGCATCTGCTAATGTGCAGTCTAGACGGTTAAAGTTGAAATCGTTTGTAGCATATGAACATTACTTCAGACATAAGCAGAGGCTCGAAGACAACCTAAACTCAAGTTTATGTTCATGCCCATCTTTAGCCGTAACTATTCGGGGATATATATCCCATCCATCATCTATCCTATGGTCAAACGTAATTATTTCTTCCATCCTCGAAACAACTTAACGTAGCTTTACCAGACTCACCCCCGATTTCTCGTACACTAACGAGCTGTTAATCTACTGTTAACAGCTGTCAGTGGTTTTTTTGTATGCACTTTGGTCAATTGACAGCTTTTAACAGTAGATTGACAGCTGTGTACAGTAGATTGACAGCTGTTAACAGTAGATTAACAGCGTGTTAATGTAAGAGAAACTGGAGGTCATTTTCCTCTCTAACCCCCGGTTTCTCTTACACTAACAAGCTGTTAATCTACTGTTAACAGCTGTCAGTGGTTTTGTTTTTGTATGCACTTTGGTCAATTGACAGTAGATTAACAGCGTGTTAGTGTACGAGAAACTGGGGGTAAGTTAGACAAGTGATTTACGAATATCATCTACATCTCGAATAAAACAACAGTAGATTTTGTCAAATAAGTTCAACATTATCAACTGGTCTCTTTTCTTTTCAGAAGAACTACGAAACGATAAAGATTGGAATTGAAATGGCTTACGGAAAATCGGGTGAAAAAATTAACATAAAGGCATGTCCACACTGCGGTGACAAATACTAACCGTGGGTAAATATTAACCAATTATTTATATAATCCACTGTACTGTAAAAGAGTACACGTGGGCGACAGCTGATCAGTCTGTAAACCTGGGGGGGAATCCCTACAAAGCATATGGCCAGTTTCTGAGAATTTAATTAAGAAAATGAGAATTTCGCTGTGTAAAGGTTAACTGTAGTGCTGCGTCGCCTCAAAGAGCTTGACAGAACGTTACTTAAGTATTTACTTAGTGAATTTCTCAATTCAGAAACCGGCCCATAGAGTCATATTAGTACTGTAACGGTTGTTTAATTGACACTATTGGTAGTCTAGTAACCAATAGCATTCCAATGGTGTAACCAGTGCAACTTAACTAGGCGCCTCGCGCGATCTAGGCATTCGATCCTCTTCGCGAGATATGCCTATTTAATTTTCGCGGGTTAAATTATATATAACATTGGAATCACATTGTACTGTTATTGTATAATAGACTACCAAAGAGAAGCAATTAACAGCTATTGTCGGGCTCATATCATACTATTGAAAAACTACGTTTGTATTAGACTCTAGGGCCCGTTTGTTTTCAGATTGCATGTGTAAAGATTGATGTGCTGTCGTATACAGCGCCAAGTCATAAATCCTATTATTAAAGCAGTGTGAACGGGCCCTTATTTGTGTAGGCATGTAACGAGATGTATGTGTGTAACAAAATGTAGTTTAGAGCATTTTCCAATTTAAAACCTTGTACTGGTAAAGTTGCATAGACATTGATATAGGTATAATTTATTTAAAAAGAAGAATACTACGGATCATCACTTTTATGCAGCGCGGAATAAAATAGCTGGCATTTTCTATTCTATAAGTACCTTAAAATAGTGTTCGAACTTGACACGAGTCAAAACTCGGCAGCACTAAGCATGTAGAGTCTTATTTATGAAACACGATTCCTTAAAAAACTCTTCAAATGCAGTATAAATGAAAGGGAGACTTCTGAAGAAAATGATCGGTCAGGATCGTGGCAACTGGCAGAACCTGGTCACAGAATGAACAGAACCTACCGAATACTGGATACAGGCGTGATTTTACGTTATGTTGTTTTATGTTATGTGGCCGGAGTGTTATAGAGGAATCTTGTTTTATTAAAAAAAAAAAGCACCGTTACAGTTTACTCGTATCTACAATCAGTTGGCGTGCGTGATGAGTTGTCAATGGCACTGCAGTCGCCTTAGTTCAAGCTCAGGAGAAAAAAATTCCCTACTTTGCAGGAGAAAAAAAAACTTTTTGATTTCATTAAAATGTGAAAATGACTGCTAAATTCCGCCAAAATCCCACAAGCACCATGCGGTTAGCTGACGCACCGCCCCTGATTTGTCTAAATGCTTGAATATTACGGGTTGGTCGATTCGCACTTATAATCTGCACCCAATGGCGTTCAAATGTCAAAACCGACTTGGGCGGTGTTGTTTGCTAAGCAACGACTTGCTTCTACGGTGCCAACTATTGTATTGAAGATAATTAAAAGTAACAAAGTGCGATAGTGGGCAACATTCTACCAAACCATTTCGTCATGGTGCCGTCCGCCAACGGAACGTAGATGTACTGTACCCTAAGCTTAAGACCTCATCTGGCAGCCGCTTGTTCCGCCATTTAAACAAAATGGCGCCTAAAATGTTTTTTCAAATATGCCATAATGCCTGAAAGAGAACTTGAACAAAATTTATGCCAAGTTTTAGAACACAGACCTGCTAGTTATAGACCCATACAAAAATAATGCTTACGTTGTTTTGTGTGAAACTTTGTTAATTCTCAAACTTTACCAGTAACACTAAAAATAATGGTCACAGTTGGACCAAACTAGTCGAAGTTTGCTTTTTCTGAGACCAATTTTCGGTTAATGTGTCTGGGTCATATCCAAATGTCTCTCTGATAAATTAATTAATCTCTTAACATAATTTGCTAAACTAGACGAATATATCAACATTTGTGATACACTAATTCTACGAAAAAAATAACAAATAATAACAGCATTTCTCAGAATAAGCTACTTTACTGTAAAAATAAATTATAAGTAAAAATTTTACTCCTCCATTTGTTTTAACGATAATATATTTTTATTCATTCGTTATAAATAGTACAAAACAAAACCCATGTAACTGAATAATTGTATTGTAAAGTATTTTAACAGTGAACTTTCTACTTAAATGTAACTCCTAATCTCAAGATGTAATCTTGCCAATTTTTTAACGAATTTCCATCAGATTTTAGTGCATTGTCCGTTCAGCATAAACTTCATAAAGGCTGAAGCTAGTTCCACCGGTAATTAAGTGCGAAAAGGCGGAATATTTGCTTAAACCTGACAGCCCTTTAGGCGGCTCTATACAGTAACACTAGCATCACCGCGTATCTTTCTTTACAGATCTCTCAATCGCGTTGATAGTGATGTTTTGGGCTCCGTACTCAAAGGGTTCGCTATTACTAAGACTCGTGACTGTCTGTTTGTCACCAGGCTGTATCTCACTAACCGTGATAGCTACACCGACAGATGAAATTTTAACAGATTATAGATAGATAGAATGTTCTTTGTTGTATGTACACCAGGAATATGTATGCATTTCTGTCGCCGCTTTAATAATAAATACTAAAAACAGAATCAAATGAATATTTAAGGGGGGCTCCTACACAAAAAACCGTAACAGGTAGCCGCAACAGGTAGACGCTTGAAATATTCGAATGTTGTATAGATCGCGAGTTCGACTCGCACTTGGCCGGTTTTTAAGACCCACGACCGACAACCTGGGATAAGATAGCACTTATGCCAAAATTCATGGTTCTAGTGTGAGTGAAGGTGCCACTAGACGCTGTATAAATCATCTCATTACGAAGATGCAAAGGCCAAAGTTTTTTTTATGCCAAAAACGGTTCGCAGCCATGTGTCCCATAAATCACTATTAACAAGTTTGAGAGATAGCTCTGATATTTATAGATGTTTTGGAAACAACGATCAACAAAAAAAGATTGGATTTTTTTCTAATGCTGGTGCACCACGCTGTGTTACTTCATGGATCCCCTTAACCTCCTCAGTCCTGACCGTGAAAATAACAATTGAAAACCATTGTTATTTTCAAGGTCAGGACCGAAGAGGTTCAACGCTTACGCAATGACGAATAAATAGATACACTCAGGGCCAATTTTTCAATAGTCCGATAAAACATAACTGGAGAATAAATTGCATGCTATCACTGTCTAAATCATACGACAAGACAGTGACAACATGACTATTGGAAAATCCGGTCTCATAGAAATAAATTTAATTATATAGAAACTCCCTGAAATTATTAGGGAAGAATCAGAACAAAGTATGCTAAAGCTAGATGGTTCAGAAAAGTAGGACAAAACGTCTCATTCCCAACTCTTTCCGGGCGATCATAAGTTACCTTTGGTAACGGGGTCTGAGGAACCCAAAAATTAAAGTAATTCTTAAAACAGGAATGATTTGGTAGTGGCATTATTATAAGGTTGGGTGGCGCCGGACGCCTTATGTTTAAATAAATGTCTAGACTCACAGGTACGAAATTTATTTTTTATTATTGTATAATAAATGTATATACTGTAGCCCACTCTTCCTTCTATTTAACCGACCTCGCAATGTTCATTGAATTGTCATAGTAAACCATAAATTGCAGTTCTATGAAACAGGCCCCTGTTTATCTATCTGTCTGTTGGCGCATAACTAAGATCACTTTCCTTTTTCCTAAAAAAAAAATCTACTTTAAATACTCTAATCTTCAGTAGTCCAATCAATCATTATGTGTTCACACCTCATCTTAATAGTAAGAAATAGTTCAAAGTTATTTTATGTTAGCCGTATTTTGTATTTACCTAGTTATTACCGGAGGTTGTTTGTTTTGCACTTTGTAGGAATAACTTCGTTATTGCTGGCACCTATGCCACTTCCATGCAGGTTCAACCCCCATTACGTTCCTCAAGATGTTATATGTACTAAGGGAAATAGATAAATAAAATATTATACCTACTTATGTAAAGAAAAATATACTGTATATCTGAAATTGTATGAAAGAAGCTAATCTGATTGTAAGTTGTGATTTCAAAGACTGTTGGAAGAAATTGTTCAAGTCAGTTTCGTAGGCGTTTTGTGAGATTCACTTGATTTTCTATTGGAATTTTAGATCCCAAACGTGGGAAAAAGCTTTGATGAGCGACTAGTGTGTGTTCCCAACCAATCAAAGAATAATAAAATTTTAAACGGCGTTTCGATTAACTAACCAAGCTTGGTATTTTCTTCCCATTCGGAACAATCTCTTCCTGCAGTCACGATAAATAATTTAAAAAAAAACATTATATGTAAACAAATTCCACATGTTGTATATAGTTTTTAAACGACCGTCTTTTTTTCTGTGGTTAGCTAATGTTGCTACGCATTATTTAATTTGGGAGGAAAAATATAATCACCATTGCATTTTACTGAAGGTATTATTATTTCTGCATCCCTGTTAGTTGGTATTTCTAAGGCTTTCCTTAGAAAGCGAAGGACAATATAAGATCCACACAACGCAGACACTATGTTATTATAATTCTGACATGTTACTCTTTCCACCATATAAAAAATATTACGTGAAGGATGGATGAATGTGAGTACACCTGTTAAGGTAAGACTGTTAGTGCTAAGTGTGTAACCCATGTCTAAGCTCACAATAAATATTCTTGATTCTTGATAATCACGTCACTACAGTACTGTGATCCTAAGAGTGCTTCTAATTGAACGAAAAGTGAACCGGCTGATTAAGACTTTACATAGACCTCTTTTGCTGAACTAAAAACTAGAGCTTGTGTTTCGGCTAAGAACACCGCTCCTCTAAGGGCTCGTACACAAAACTGCGATGCGACGTGTCGCATCGTAAAAGTCTGCGAGGTCGCGCGACGCATAGCAAAAATCAGCGAACTTGTGAATTAATTCGCATCGGAGTTCATAATAAATAAATAGATGAACCCAAAATCTTCTTTGTTTCTTTTTCTTGTATCATAGCAACAACAGAAGTGAGCACTTCTTTTAACGATCCATGTCAGGGTCTAGTTTACAAAATACTCTCAGTGCGGTCGACGGTCGTCGAAGAAATGGTCACCCGAATCATGGAAGGGAGACTTGCCGCACGAAATCGCATCGCAGCAATTCGTGTCGCAGTTTTCTGCGTAGCGAATTCGCATCGCGCCGATCTACAGTTTTGTATACGGAGCCTAAGAGCCGCGTTTCATTAAACTACAATTCATAGTTTCTTACGACAACTCGATTTACATCGCGCAGTCGATTAGTAAAATCAGTCCTCCTACTCGTTAATCAGGTCAATCGGCTATCTATGCAATGTACATCGAATTGTCATAGTAAACGATGAATTGTTATATGAAATGAGCTAGTAATACTATCGTTGTTACACATTAAACTATAACTAACTAGTACGATAAACCGGGGAAGATCAATTATGTGACCGTACACTCGACAGAAAATCAACCTTTACACATCTGCAGCTACTTAACCTACTGTCGATTGTACTATGCAGAGACAGCATGATGACAAAATTCACCGGAATTGAAAACAATGAAAACCAGACCAATTTACATATCACTTTATTTATCAATAGCGTTATTAGGCAACATTCTAAAATAATAACAATCTTAAACAATGCATTGTGCTGTGCATCATAATAAAATATGGGAATGGTCAATTCATACATACATTACTAAAAGCAGACTAGAAGATTTACCCCCGGTTTCTCGTACACTAACAAGCTGTTAATCTACTGTTAACAGGCTGTCAGTGGTTTTTTTTTTGTATGAACTTTGGTCAATCGACATCTGTTAACAGTAGATTAACAGCGTGTTAGTGTACGAGAAACTAGGGGTTAAACTATTATAAATAGGCCGCTGAGAAGCATCTCCTAAATCTAAGAAATCTATGTTAAAATAGCCATTTTTCGTCGCTTTGCCCACTACATACTTCTAACAAATTTTTCTTTCAAAGCGTGACATTTACCTTTCCGCGAACAAGTTGTTACCTCAGCGACCCCGCGTTAACAAACTTACATGATTACAAATGCGTTATTTTGTATCGCAGTTCAATAAATTAAATACTATCAATAAGTGCTACGAAAATACCAACATCACGACCTGGATACTATGCGTTCGAACAACGCAAATAATGGGTTCGAAAATGGAGTGCTTTTTGACCTCATTTATCCAGTATCTACACCCCATACTTTCCGCTTAGCTTAGTTGACCTAATCGACGCGATAAACGTGGTCAATACGTCTGAAGCCAACTAAGGCCACAGTTTCCTCCTTATATTTTCCTTCTAATTATTTCACGAGCAGTGTAGGAGTTGCCACTAGGCGCTCTGTATATCATCCTGCGCAGATGTAATACGATACAAGGTTTTTGAAGCGAAAAGTGTTTAATGCGCACTTTGTGATCTTTATGAACACTATTCTTCAATTGAACGCATAATCGTGCCGTGGACATCTCAACAAACCTTCTAAATGTTCAACATTAGGTATACCATAATATCAATCGTATTAGCGTAGGTACACGTATAAAATACGCTGTGAATATTTTACTACAAAGTAGGCACCTCCGCATGTTTTCAGATGAGAACCAATGAAATAATACTCGAAACTGGGTTATTACCTTCTTAATCGGTCACTGGTTATATAGGGAATATATATCGGAGTAACGTTATTGGCGTGAAAGGCGATGGTTTATTACACCAAATATCAAGTACACCCAACA
The DNA here is from genome assembly GCA_947308005.1 of Yponomeuta malinellus. NCBI lineage: Eukaryota > Metazoa > Arthropoda > Insecta > Lepidoptera > Yponomeutidae > Yponomeuta > Yponomeuta malinellus. The sequence goes on from OX371012.1 coordinate 14,160,794, forward strand.
TCCTGGTGGGCATAAGGTCACTTACTTCAAGCTTCTGAACGTACCGTCACTGTCTCATTACAGTAAGGCGGCCCCTAGAGGAGCAATTCCCAAATAAACCTAGTTTGGTTTATCCGACATGTCGTTTGTAAATGAAAACCATACTAAGTTTGTATGGGAATCGCTCATTGAGGCCCCTTAATCCAAAGTGCCAACCAACAATTCAGTGACGAATGTGACTTGCGGAAACCCATAGAATTTACCATAGAACTACTTTAGGAATAGTTGCTTTAGACCAGTGTTTTTCAATCTTTTTGAAAACGCGACCCCCATTACAAGTAAACATTTCTAGCGACCCCTCAGGCCCTTGGGGGGACCATATTAAAAGTGTGTAATTTCAAAGATGATGTAGTTAGAACCTACAACTAAGTGTTACCATATCCTTTTTACCATAATGCCTGATCAAAAATAAAAGACGAAAAGAAACCAATTTCCGTGTCAGCGCTGCTGAAAACCTAAATTATCGATGGGATTTTGAAGTAGTTCCGTGAAATATTTTCTAAAATAAAAGATCTGTCTTATAGTGAATTTTTCATTTAGTTCCATAAAAACTCTGTGCCCTCATAAACAAAAAGGGTCTTGGAAGCTAGCCAAAGAATGTATGATCGCTAAATTGACGGAGGTTTCTCCATGAAAACTCAGCACCCTCGTTTATAAAAGATTTGTCTAATAGGCGCGCGCCCAAAATTTATTTAATACCTGTAGCCAATATCGTTAAGTTCTATAAAAACTCAGCTACTGGCTAGCTTACAAGACAGATATTAGAAAATTTACGGTGGTATGTTCTTATAAACCCAGCGCCTTCTATTATAAAAAAATGTCAAGGCGCCCGTTTGCGCGCCTAAAATTTCCTAAATTGATGGTGCCAATTTCATTCAGTTCTGTAAAAACCCAGCGCCCTAAAAATAAGAGACCTTTGCTTTATAATGCTCCCCAAAAATGAAATTGAAGATGGAAATTCTGTAAGAAAGTAAAAGTGAAAGTGAACTACATTTATTGCCAAAAACACACTTTGTACATAAATATAGACATAAGCTTACATAATTAAAACTTTTTTCTTTTATAAGAACTAGAACTGTAGGAAGAACTGTAAGAACTTACACTCACAAAAATAAAAGATTTGTTTTGAAAATTTTATAAATTGACGGTGGAAAATTCATTAGTTGCGTACAAACAGAAATCACGATGGTGCCGAAAATTTAATAGACTGACATTTGACATTGGATTGACATTTTCACTTCGATATCTCAAAACCCAGCTCCACTGCACGGCAACACTGACTACAAATCTTGCATTTTACTTTTTTTACCTGACTGGCGACCGCTACACCCCAGGAAACGCGACCCACAGATTGAAAAACACTGCTTTAGGCAATTCTATCCTGAGACCTTACTATGCGCACCAATTGGAACCGTTCAGGATTTGATGCGCGCAGGGCATATACCAGACGACTCTCGACCTATCATCACCAATGAACATAGATGAGCCATATTACCCTCTGTTCTGCACGGGAAAAAAATCGGTTTCAAGAGAAATATTACTGTCTCGTTCTAAGCTATAGCATACACGGTTAACATGAGAAGGCGAATACGGTGTACGCCCTCTCCTACCTGCACTGGATGTTATGTTGGTACTTGACGAAGGCAATGGCCGCTAGCTCTTTGCAGAACTCCTCGACCACGATCAGGCTTTCGACTAGCTGATTGTGCTCGGCGCTGGAAAAAGGGAGACAAATCTGTACTGAAAGGTAACTAATTGTACTGGCAGTACCTATCAACCGAATTGTACATTCTTGTCATAAGAAAGCAAGTTTTTACTTTTCTATAAAGTTATTTTAAATTTTAAATTTTTAGTGCTAAGGATATGATGTAGAATATTTTTTGATATTTCTCAAGTGACTGTTATTGGATATTTCTTGATAATTTTCAAGTCATCCTTTTGAAACTTAGATAGATAGAATATTCTTTATTGTATGTACACCAGGAATTAAATATGAGAATTTAACAATAATATAGTACAATACGATTGGCGGCCTTATTACTAAACTTAAGGCGTATGTACTAAATTTTTATGTTTTTTTTATGTAGCCTATATACGTCCCACTGTAGGGCACAGCCCTTCTCTCAGAGAAAGAGTATGGGCTTAATCACCACGCCTTTCCACCGCGGATTGACAATTTCAAGCGCTGAGGTATGTGAACACCTCAGACACTCAGATTTCCTCACGATGTTTTCCTTCACCGTTAGCGAGTGGTATTGCTACTTTAACTTCAAAACTGTATGCAACTTAGAAAACAAAGTCATTGGTACATGCCAGGATTCGAACCCACGACCTCCGGTTTGAGCTATTCAAACCTGCGTTTGAGCTATTCACATACCTCAGCGCTTGAAATCGCCAATCCGCGGTGGGCACGCGTGGTGATTAAGCCCATATTCTCTCTCTCTGAGAGAAGGCCTGTGCCCTACAGTGGGACATACTATATAGGCTGCTTATAATGAACAGTCTAGTCCCAAACTGGGTACCCTGCATCCAAGCAAGGACATCACAAACATGGCTAAACACCCAGACTGAAGCCATTTGTGCAAATCGAAACGCGACGGCCCCCAGGCGGGCATCGAACCCACGACCTCTATCTTGACGATCAAATGTGTCACCGTTAGACCACTGAGGCTGTCAAAGTTTTAAAAGTTCCCTTACCTTTCATCATAGCTCAGATCCTCACTCATGAGCCGCAGTCTCGTATTCTCAATCAACTTCTTGTAATTCCTCAACCTCGGAATCTCCATCGTCAGTCTTCGGGCCAACTCCTGCAATGTCTTGAACAGCGTCCGCGTTCTCGCAGCCGTCGGCAACACAGGGTTAAGTAGGTACTCGTGCAAGTTTGGGTGCGGCATCAAAGCCAACTTTGATACTATGGACGTAAGGTGTAGATTCACTTGGTAAGGCTGCGACGGCATATTGGAAAGCAACTTGAAGAGCATTTTCAAAAAGCGGCCTTCGTCGAATTCTTCCTCTTCGGGTGCAGAGGTCAAATCGCGACTTCTCATGACCAGCTTTTGAGAGAAGGGACAATCTGAGGCCGGTTTATTACATTTGCCTATCTTGTTCAACTTTACATCGTCATCAGTGCAGCATTCAATTCTGCAGTTTTCCCCATTAGTGTCATAAATAGTATCGCCGGTCTTTACCGGTAGCCCATCTCTTTTGTCACATTCGATATCCAAATGAGTGGAACTCTCTCGCCCTCTGTTTTCACCGTTGATTCGATCGGTTCTTTCCGGTTTTTCGTTAAGGTCTTCCGTGTAGAACCGATTAGCGTTTCCACTTTCTACACTAGTGATGTGTCCGTTACCGGTTCTGACAGGTTTTTCGAAAACATCGTCCAAGTGAATGTCAGCTTCAGGTCTGCTATCGTAGCTATGAGTGGAGCTCGCTGTATTGTCGATCCACTGGGAGTCAGATGGCCAGTTGAAAGTCGACGTTATGTCTAGCCAGATCTGGAAGAAAAATACTTGGTTTCGGTTCTAAATACGTGAACAAAATAGACTACGTAAACTACAAAAATCCTTAACCATAACCAACATTAAGCAGAAAATAAATATACTACATAGATTAAATAGGTAAGTACCTACCTGTAAAAATAAATAAAATACATAGTGAACAATACATACATAAATATATAGCTCAAAGTTATGACAGAGATAGATGGTGCTCTTTCAACTGCTTCTTAAATGCGCCAATTGTGGGACTAGCGCAAATTTTCTGTGTGAAATAAAAAGGTGGAAGGGCCGGTAATCGAGTCCAGGCCGATACACTTCGGCCCAGTAGGAGATGTATTGGCGAAGAAAACATAAAGAGTGGTCGTAATCGGTAAGCACACGTTCTGAATGCTCCCATATTACTGCATGCACGCTCGCCGATCACGGCTTCTTTTCATTTTGCTCTCTACTAAAATGACTAATTGACTCTGTGAACTTCGTATCACCTGCATCTATTTTTCTTTGTTCTCACCATTTAAAATTTCCCAGGACTTCCACAATTATAAAAAAAATGTCAAATCGGTCCAGCCGTTCTTGAGTTTTAGCGAGACTAACGAACAGCAATTCATTCTTATATATGGGGCCGTTCAAGCATTACGTAAGCAGATTTATTACAATTTTACCCCTTCCTCCCCCTCGTCAGCAAAAGGAAGCAAAGTTTTACCCCCCCCCCCCCCCATGCTACGTAAACATGCATTTTTCTTTTGATGTACATGTTTTTTAATTTATGTGCAGCAGTAAATAAATAAGAAATAGGCTCAGTATAGAGGGCTTTAACGCACATAATATTTCTAACTATAACATAATTTTTCACACAGTTAACATACTTCTTGGTATAACTTGGATTTGCCTATTTGAAACGACATCTCGCAATGAAAATCCGAAAAAATAATAAAATTAATACCTACTGCCAACGTAATCAAAGATAAGCAAAACAAATACCCCCGCGCCTCCCGGTAGTGCTGACGTAATACTTGAATGGCCTCTAATCGCTTATTTATTAGATAAAATTGAATTACCTTAAATTCCCATCATTTCGGCAACGTTGCAGCTGCCGTGATCACGGGTAGACTGAAGTGACGAGTACAGTCAATTATTGTAGTGAGGGTAGGTGGTCTAGTCTCAAGTCAATGTTAGTTTTACGCAGCGGACCGACACACAACACTCACTACGTCCGCAGGCAGGTCCGGTGATAAGGCGCGAGATTCGTATTTGCTTAGCACTGGCTTCCACGTGCTTGAAAGCTAGAAACCATCCTCTCTGTTGAAATTCTTCTGTTTTCTATCGTCGGGATTAAAGGTAATTAAATTTTACCTGATAAATAATCGCGATAAGACCCGTGGAATATATAACTATGCATGAGCATCGTGAGTCATTAAACAATACTAGTGGTGGACCTACCTGATAATGTCTATGCGCGTCATGTATGTACTGCTCATAATCGGAACCCACCGGATCCGACAGGATCGCCCGCGGCAACAGCAGCAGGAAACTGCAAGGGAAACGGGACTTTAATGCGAGAAATAAAACGACCAGTGTTGCTTAACAATACGCTTTAATTACAACTTTTGTACACGTACAATGATATGTGGCGTAGGAATATAATATTTTTGTTTATATTAAAATATATATCGCTCATCCGGGATAAAAACGACGGAGATACACTTTTGAAAAATGGGCTAAGCATATTTTGTTATAATCCTGAAGGGAACCCATATCACAGGGAATCCTAGTTTGGGAGCCATTAACGACTCTTTTAACCCTTTTCTAAATAAAGTTTTTTTCATTTCAAGTTAAACGCGAGCCAACATCGACACAATCGAATTTCTATTAATTTCAGTCAAATGACGCATTATGCATTATATACGGTTTCATTCTAGTTTCTGTAAAACCATCGTCGAAATGTTGCCGTTTTAAATTTGCAAAAATTTAATTACGCCCTTGTTATGCCGGATGAGCGATACGTATACTTATGTGTGACAAAAATGTCCCGATTACAGATTTACCAACTTAACTATAAAGGATTACGGGCGTGCGTGCAATGAATAATGATGAAGCGAACGAGGTCTGTCGGGATCGCGGCAAGTGGCAGGCTCTGGTCTCAGCCTACCCCTCCGGCATACAGGCGTGAGTCTATGATATGAGTTTTGTGATTACTCCAAAAAAGGGCAAATCCTGAAACACGTCGACTAGAATTGGTTTTTTGAAAGTTTTTTGCTTTCAATATCTTTTATATGTTATTTTAAAAATTTTCAGCTTTGTAATGGCACTATTTGATAGAGAATGCTTTAAACAATAATTATGTGTTAAATAGAATGGATATTCTTTCATGTATGATTTACCGGAGGCTGCTATATTGGTAGAGCTCGTAAAGTGTAAATTAAATTAAATTATGTAATCTCAGATTCAACATGAAAAAAATCAAAGAACAAAGTTGTTCTAAAACACATACTCTAATTGGGGTATTTCGAGGATTATGAGATGCCAAAGCAAATGGAAAAACAGCTTCAGTAGTGTGGCGGTAAATTCAACTATTTGACTGTTTTTTTAATTTTATAGCTAGCATTCAACAAGGATAGCCCAGTTTAACTACCAAAATGAAAATAGTAGTGAAAAAAATAATAATTTAATACAGTTTACATAGGGATCCTATTAATTATTTGTAATCACACGCATCAAGTTTTGGGTTTGCTTCTCCGTAAGTTGGTACTTCTGTTCATGACATTTTGTGACATCCTTATAACCGTCGATTGTGAGAACTAAACTAGACTGTTTCATCCGACTAGAAATACCGTTGAAAATATGACGTCATACTCGCCATTGGGGCACGACTCAATGGCTCTTGTCGCGTGATAACCTAGCGCCATCTTGTTTTGTGTAGTGAAATAAAGTCACTAGTGGATAGGACGATAAAACGTTTATCGCGACATCGTGCTAACTAACACCCGGTTTCCCGTGAACTCGCGCTAAGTCACTGGATAAGTAAGTAAATAGATAAATACGTAAGCAGGAATAAACGTATATCTGATTGACAGGGTTGTCATTCAATTTCATACAATTTATTAATGGATAGCTCTGCTAATGTCATGGTGCGAGATATTTTTGGACTTATTCACTGGATAGAGCTTACCCAAGGATAAACACGACAATATTCAGTGGTGTCTCATAGCGTTGACGCAAGCCTAACACTGTTATTCTACTAAAAAACAGCCAATTTTTTTTGTATGGCCTTCGGCCTACAGTTTAAAGTAGATTAACAAATTGTTTGGATACGAGAAACAGGGGGTTATTTCCTTGTTATTTTTTTATTACTTTATACAATTTACGATTGAACAGCCCAATAATCCAGTGAAGTTCCACACTCTTCGACGGTGACTAAAATAACATCTCTGTAGCAAAAAAATAAAATAAACTCTTACAAAATCACAGATCTATACGGCATTATTTCATACAGATTTTTTCGTTATCACAATTTGAGAAAAAAATTTACATAAAAATAATACACGTTTGTACTAAAAAATTAATAAAAACAATACAACTTTGCTAAATAAAGTGGCTAAATCTCCAAAATAATCTGTGGACATACTTTTGGCCACCATAATATGAGCCAATCCTAGATTGATTAAATAAAATAGTGATTCAGGCAGCCCATTAAAAAATATTATTAAACGTACGAAACGGAATTTCAAAATCATGAATCATTTAAATGAGAACTGTATGAAGCCACACATTCAGACTTAAAATACGAACCCAAATAAAAATAACACTTAGAAACGGAATAAATGAGCAAATATCTAAAGCTTAATAAAAATAAATGTAATCAGTGGGTAATTTACACTTTTATTTATTGGCTAGACTGAATAGACAAAAAGCCAAGTAACACATTTTTTTGTGAATGAGCAAATTGTTACTTTCTGTCAGATGTCGTGCATGAAACTTATTTAAACTTAACTGACCCTGTATATACCTAAGATCGTAATACTAATGTAATATTATTGCACTTCCGTGGATTCTGTCTCGGTGGGGTTTTCAGTTATTTCCGCTGACATAATGTCGTCGATTCTGTCTTTGAGCCGCTGAAGCCTATAATTGAATTTTTTTGTGTTATTTTCACATTTTTGTTGTTTCTCGAACGATGGAATAGGGAACTTGCGTCTAACTTAGATTGGAGAGATATTGCTTTAAGACCATTAAAATCATATAAAAACTTAGGAAAAATGTAAAAAAATGTAAATGTAAAAATAAAACAATAAAAATAGTTTTTTCGGTGTTTTCGGGGTCCCAAAAAATGCGAAAAATAAAGTTACTATTATAACAAAAACCTTATTAGATTTAGTTTTTTCATTGTATTCTGAACGTTTTCTTATAAAGGTGTACATGCATAAAATGACTATTTTACGAGATACCTCAAACATTGCTTCATACATTATGAGGCGTCACGTGCGAGTAGTGACGTTATAGTTTGAGCCCGATCTGTATGGAGCGTTTTCGTACCACGTGACTATATTGACTTTTCAACAGGTTATATTATAAAGGTATTAGTCATAGAGAAAAAAAAATACCACGTTTATTTATTGGGTCAAAAGACATTATACTCCGTGCTAGATGATAATAACTGATAAATAATAACTTCCACACAATACAATCACTTGACATGGTCCCAAACTAGGATACCCTGTGGTATCTTAACCAGGCAAGGACGTTACAAACATGAAATTAGCTAAGCGCCTTAACGGCTAGACCAACGAGGAGTCAGATGCACTTACCGTGGATGTAAACAAACGACTTTTGAAATATTATTAAAGTCAAGAAATAGGATAGAAGAAATAGCGGTGGATATTTCTTGAATGAATAAGACGAACTTTGATTCAGCATTTTCCTGGTGTTAACAAGTTTCCGAAGTATGTGTGTACTATCAAAATAAAAAATAAAAAGAATTACAGGCGTCGACTTAGGAAGAGCAAACAACTTAATGCAGTCCGTATTTTCTATCAACAGTTTTCTTTCAGCTACGTGAAACAAGTTACATGAAACATAGATGTTATTCCGAATTACAACTTTTGTTGTCAACTGTTTCTTCACATGCAAGAAAAGTACATCCAGACACGGAGTATAAACTACGCCAGATGACTTCTACACTGTTCAACAAATTGTACACAATGTACAAATTGTACAAAATTATACAACCAGTGTGTGTTACCAGTGATGACTTACGGCACTGAAACGTGGTCTCTCACTATGGGCCTCATAAGAAAGCTCAAGGTCACGCAACGAGCTATGGAAAGGGCTATGCTCGAAATTTCTCTGCGAGATCGAATCAGAAATAATGAGAGCCGTGGACGAACGAAAGTCGTCGACATAGCCCAGCGGATTAGTAAGTTGAATTGGCAGTGGGCGGGGCACATAGCACGCAGAACTGATGGCCGATGGAGCCGAAAAGTTCTCGAATGGAGACCACATATCGGCAAGAGCACCGTAGGACGACCAGCCACAAGATGGACAGATGACCTCATCCAAGTGGCAGGAAGACGGTCCGAACCGGTCTTTTTGGAAATCCATGGAGGGGGCCTATGTCCAGCAGTGGACTTCTTGTGGCTGAACGATGACACAATGCTAGATGATTTCTACGGCGTCGAGTCGCTACTAAGCGTCACTAGTAAAGCATCATAGCACTGCCATAGTTAATACGCACTCCAGAAGATCGTCTCACCTGTTGATAACTTTGTGTATGTTGTCCTGACGATGTTCGGGCGGGAGGCCCTCCATCGTCAGTATATCAGCTATCTGCCCGTTCACCAAGTCTTCGTGTTGGAGTTGCTTCATCGCCTCCCTGCATAGGCAAATTAAAAATTAAAATGTTTTCATTTATAGTGACACAGCAACTGCGACTCAATGAACGTTACAAGTTAAACCAACCCGGGTAGTACGACGAGGTTAGTCGCGCGTTTTAAATGTCGAAAGTCGCGACTTTCCAGAGTGCTTATACTAAGTTGCGCAAAGTTGATCGAATGACTTAACCATCGCGTTAAGCGAGTAAACGTCAAACGCATCGAGAATCGAACTCGCAACGAAATGCCAAGTGAGACCGTTCCACTTGTGACAGCGTTTTGTTCAGTCAAGTTTGGGAAATTAAATGTCAAATTTGTATATTAAACTCGCAAGATGCTCCAAACCGAGCGATAACGCTGTCACTTTCGAATGATTGTTGATAGTCACTACTCGATATCGAGCGCGATAGAACTGGGAATCGCCCTTTTAGTTTATCCAAGTGACAACTAGGTGGCGCTTTCTCACTCCTATACAAATTGAAAACGTTCTCGCTATCGAAAGTAAAATGAAAACACTCAGTATAAGCACACAGTACATTAACTTTACTGTCGAATTCTGCCATTTTAGCGCCAGAAAACGCGTGACTCGTGCTACCGTGCTACCCACTCGGGTATCCGTTTGAAAATGTACATCATTTTGGAGTAGAAATGTTGAAAAAAATCACCAAACTAAAGGTTTTATTAATAAAAACACGTTTCCTCATAATACTCGATGAACGCCAATTAAAATAGTCTGTAGTGGAAATTTTACAAGGACAAGACGTAACCACAGATTGAATAAACAGCCTCGGAGGAGTGTTTTAATGAACCGTATTCTTATACACAAGACCGTTAGTCGTTTCAAATTTGGTGCTTAATTAACAGAGTTTAAATAATTATTCTAAGACCTGGAACTCATGCATTGAAGTGGCTTTGATTCCAGAAATCTTTGTCATCTAAATAATCTTTAACGTTATAGTAGCCCTTTTGGCAAAAAGTGAACTCTACACATTGTTTGAACCGCCATTCTGGCAAGCTTATTATATCTTCCGGGATCTTATTGCAGAATCGTATATGATATCCCATAAAGGATGGGAACGGCAACACATGGCCTTTTACTTATATATTAACTGGGTTGTTTATTAGGTAGTCACGTGACCACGGCAGCTGCAACGTCACCGAAACGTCGGGAATTAAGGTAATTGAGTGTTACCTAATAAATACATACATACATAAACTCACGTCTGTATCCCAGAGGGGTAGGCAGAGACCACTGCCACTTGCCACGATCCTGACAGATCACTTGCCCTTTCTCCACATTCAATCATTCAATACTCGTTGCGATTTGTATGAAGCGTGTTCGTACCACGTGACTATATTGACTTTTCGACAGGTTGACTTATGAAAAGTATTAGTCTTATAGAAAAAAATTACCACGTTTATTTATCTTTTAACATGGTCTCAACATTTTTAATGCAAGCTCTCTATTATTTAAACTATTTATCATCAATTCGTTGATTGCGAAGAGCGTTGGTAGCCTAGTGGGTAGAACATCAGACTCGGAAGCGAGAGACCCAGGTTCGATCCCCAAGTGCGGGCATGTAGCTATGACTTGGTTTTCTAAGTTATGTACATTGTGAAGTTATAGTAGCAATACCACAAGCTAACGGTGAAGGAAAACATCGTGAGGAAACCTGAGTGTCTGAGCTATTCACATACCTCAGCGCTTGAAATCGCCAATCCGCGGTGGGCACGCGTGGTGATTAAGCCCATTGAGCGAAGGCCTGTGCCCTACAGTGGGACGCATATAGGCTGATTATGCTCATGCTATAATCAGCCCGTACCCGTCCACTGCTGGACATAGGCATCCCCCAAGGCACGCCACTTCTTTCTGTCCTCCACCATCCTCATCCAGCCGCGTCCAGCAATTAGCTCGTAAGTCCACGCTTCGCTTGCCAGCTCGTGGCCTCTACTCGAGAACCTTTGCACCCCATCGACCATCGGTTCTTCGGCATATGTGACCAGCCCACTGCCACTACAGCTTGGTAATCTTATAGGCGACGTCAGTCACCTATCGCCTAAGTCAGTCAATTTAGTAAGTCTGCCAATAAACTATCATTAACGCGCGGTTTCTAGAAGAGCCATCAAATGTTAATCTCACGTCAAGCTTATTTCAGCCAATCACGTGCCGGTATTTTGAATTAATCTTAGATTAATCTCTTGTTACATTTGAACACTCTTTCTGAAACTGAGGCTTAGTTTGGCAGAAATGAGTAATGTAGAAATTGCATGTACCTTTTATAGAATAAACAAATTTATTATTATTATTATCATTTCTTACGTGGAGCATGGTGTCTCGCTCGCAAAATTTAACATTTTTAGTTATTGTAATAAAATGAGTATTTCGTCGGCTTATTGCAAGAACTCATTAACCGACATATTCACTATTGGGAGAAAAACGACTTTTTAGTTCGTGTTAGTTAATGGTTGTATTTCCTCTTCCTTATAACATCGTTAAAATAATGTCTGATATTAAAACACCACTATTGTAACATTGTCGATACCTTTAAAAAAAGCGGTTAAAGAGTTTTTGCAGTAAAGGACTTCTTGCAGTAGGCCAACGATATTTTTAATGAATGTGGTCTTAGGGTGTGATGGATTATTAAACTGCGGATATTCAATGCACATTTTTCTTATCCTGTGGTAAGTTTGTGATTGAGAAAAAATTATTGCAGAATAAATCATTTTGGAAACAACTTTTCTTCAATAAAAACTACGTATAGGTATTTAAATATAAAAATATATTTCAAATGTCCGTAATTTAATTATGCATCAAACCCTCAGAACACATTTATCAAAAGTTTACTCATTTCATTGTAACAATTAAAAATGTTAAATTGTGCGAGCGAGACAGCGTGCTCCACGTAAGAACAGCCTTAACGGACTGTCCAACTTCTGATGTGATCCATCGAATTCGGCGCAAATCACGTACCTATTGCTCTCCCGCTCCCGGCCGAGCGAGACGTCGTTGAGTCTGTCCCTTTCGTCGTCCCGCACCGCGCCCTGAGTGCGAGCGAGATAGCCGCGCGACCACAGCCGAGACAGCACGAGCCGCTGGATGCTGTGCTCTGTGGGCTTCTCTATGATAGTCTGTGGAATGAAGAGAAAAAAACATTTTTGAACAATTCAGCTACATAAGTCCTGCCTGGGTTGCGACGACGCTAGTCGCGCGTTTCAAATGTCAAAAGTTGCGGCTTTCCAGTATATTAATTGTCAAATTCTGACATTTCAGCGCCACAAAACGCGTGACTCGTGCCATCGTACTACCCAAAGTGGTGTCTGCTTCTACTTTAGATTTATTAACAAGTCAGTTTAGTTAAACTGACAAGGTTAGTTAAAACTTACTTTAAAGAAAGTGATATTTAAATTTAAAAACCTTTATTTTAGTATACTCGGAAGTGGGCGAATGAGTGCGTTTGTGTGCGTGCGTGCGTGCATGTGCGCGTGTGCGCGTGCTTGGGTGCGTGTGTGTGTGTGTGTGTGTGTGTGTGTGTGTGTGTGTGTGTGTGTGTGTGTGTGTGTGTGTGTGTGTGTGTGTGTGTGTGTGTGTGTGTGTGTGTGTGTGTGTGTGTGTGTGTGTGTGTGTAATCACTCACCTCAAAAAACTTCAACGTCTCGAGCGTCAACTCGTGACAGTCAGTGAGACAGTTGTCTATGAGCGTCTTGAGAAGCGGCCACTCACACACTTCGCCATCGCCCATCAGCCAGTTGGTGAACTCTGAGAAGTGAAAGGATTGTGAGCAACGGCTAAACACCCCCCCCGTGTTATGCTCGTGAACGGGTGTTTTCCTACTTTTGTAAGAAAATCAAGTAATGTTTGGGCTTTTAAAGTTATTGATGGCAATCACGGAATCTTATATAAGATGATAATCTGATAAGATGGTGAGAGTGCGCGGTCGGGCCGTATTTGTAGTTTCCACTAGGTCGGCTAACATAGTACATTGACATTCAGCAGAGTGTAAATTCTTTACGTTGAAATAAATTATTGATTTTCCGTTAAGTGAAATAGGACGCAACTTAATTTTAAGCGGCCAGGCTTTAACTATTATCACGCTTAAACTAGCCCGACCGTTCGACCGAATGGACCACACACAACGCATCAGAGCTGCGCGGACGCCAGTATCAAATGTGTTTGAATTTGACTCTCGAAATCTTTCCGTTCGTTCCTTTTTAGGGTTCCGTACCCAAAGAGTAAGGGGCCCTATTACTAAGACTGCGCTATCCGTTCGTTCGTCCGTCCGTCCATCTGTCCATCTGTCACCAGGCTGTATCTCATGAACCGTGATACTTAATAGTCACAGATGATGTATTTCTATTGCCGCTATAACAATAAATACTAAAAACAGAATAAAATAAATATTTAAAGTACGCTCCCATACAACAAACGTGATGGCAACAGGTATATGCTTGAAATATTAAATGTTATATAGATAATGGTACGGAACCCTTCGTGCGTGAGTCCGACACGCAATTGGCCGGTTTTGTGATAAGTGTGGTCTGAGGGTTTGATAGATAATAAAATTGCGAACATTCAAGACATATGTATCTTATTGTTATCATATCCTGTAATAAAATAAGTTTTTGATTGAGAACATTTCATTCCAAAACTAAAAATTTTGGAAACATACTAAAGACGTACGCACAGGAAAAAAACTATTTTTAAAATTACCGTAATTTAATTATGCACCAACCACATTTATCAGAAGTTTTCTCATATTATCACAATATTAAAAAATGTTCAATTGTGCGAGCGAGACAGCGAGCTCCACGTAAGAGCAGCCTTAAGTGAGTGCAAAGCTCAGTATTATGTAGGTTTATGGTCTAGTAACTCACGGAACATCCCATGTGTAGTTAATAGTTATAGCAATACGAAACTATGCCATAAATTACAGTGCAATACACAACACAGCCATACAAATGCTAGGATGGATGGTAGCTATAGGAATCTAACTTCTTTCATCATTAGTTTAGCCATTTGGATCTTCTAAGTTCACTCTTAATGGATCTTCGTTCGACCAAACGAGTCCTAGTGATAGAGAAATATGGATTTAAGTCTATAAGTACCTATTAGATCTTACCATTGATGAGGTCAGGCGAGTCGATAGCCTTAAGGCACTTCGCGACTATGGCAGTGACCGCCACAGTATGGTGTAAGTCCAGCAAGCCGCACTCAGCTGTGCCCTCTAGGAAGCTCTGGCGGAAGGTCCGCGCTAAGTGTGCCGCTATCGTCGGGTGACATTCCTGCAGAGATAAAATAAACATATACATACATAAACTCACACCCGTATCCCAGAGGGGCAGACCAGGGACTGGCACCTGCCACCATCCAGACAAAAAACTTTCGCTTCCTCAACATTCATTAGTCTTTGTATGCACGCACGCCGGTTTCAAATAAATGATAAATAAATAATGCCCCGAATTAGTCACACACTTATTCATAAAAAAAATAATGTCTCAGGCACTGCAGCGTCCGTGTGGTCTTTTTATCCATCTTGTGTGAGTGAAGGTGCCACTGAACGCTGTATAAATCATCTCATTACGGAGATGCAAAGGCCAGTTTTTTTTATTCACAAAAATACAAGAAATCTGCGAATATTATTAATATACAATTGTAGCATTATATTCACTGACCTGAAGCGGTGGTAGCCTAGTGGGTAGAACATTGGACTCGGAAGCGGGAGACCCAGGTTCGATTCCCATTGCGGGAATGTACCTATGACTTTGTTTTCTAAGTTATGTACATTTGTGAAGTTATAGTAGCAATACCACTCGCTAACTGTGAAGGAAAACATCGTTAGGAAACCTGGGTGTCTGAGCTATTCACATGCCTCAGCGCTTGAAATCGCCAAACCGCGGTGGGCACGCGTGGTGATTAAGCCAATACTCTCTCTCTGAGAGAAGGCCTGTGCCCTACAGTGGGACGTATATAGGCTGCTTATGATTCACTGACCTTATACCTTTAAAATGAAGTATCATTTGCAACTATTGTCAATATTTAGGACAACGTCCATTATCACTTACCTTCATCAACGTATCACAATAGTCCAACCAGGAGAAGAAGGCCGTCAGTTCGCGGTAGCCGTGGAACTTGCTGTACGCTTTGTCGCCGAAATCCTGAGCCACATATCTGAAACAATTGGGAAATATTTTCATGGTGCATGAGCTAGACTTCGCCGAATCTATTACGGATTTTCAACATAACTATCCGGATTTCTACGGCAGCAATATTTTGGCTTTCGGTTACGTATGATTCTTCATTTTAGCCGTAGTAATCTTAACGCCATCCAGGTAACAATTCTGTGTCGTATAATAGTCACAAGGGCGTTTTATGTCGATAAGCTCGTCGTGCTTTATGTCAGCATTGTACGACCGTTTAGACGGATAATTGGGGCCACTTTCGCATCCGGTAAACGTTATCAATACTCTTGCACGCTTTTACGATAAAAACCGGGCAAGTGCGTGTCTACTCACGCGCCATGTAGAGTTCCGTAGAAGGAGTTAATTACCTACTTTACAGAGAACTAACAACTTCATCAAAGTAGTTCTCAATACAATTTGTACGAAGTTTTCCTTTTATAAGTTGGTCGCCTATTACTCGCTAATTTGTAAAGCCTACTTAGCCGTGATAGTTTTCTTTTTAAGTTCATTATATGTACTACTGCATAGCATAACCATGAGGGGTTTTTCCATAATCGCCACACTTGGCAGGCGGGTTGGCGATCGCAGCATTTTATCCTACAGTTTTTTCGGCGTGATTAACGTGTATATCTATGCAAAATTTCAGCTTTCTAGACAGACGGACGGACATGGCGAAACTATAAGGGTTCCTTGTTGACTACGGAACCCTAAAAACGTCTTTGTGACTATTATGCGGCACCGAATTACTGTTATTTGGGCAGTGTCATGGATCTTCATGCCAGTTACTCACCCCCAAGTGATGTTAAGCCTGTCCACATCGCAAGGCGCAACATTGGCCGGTATGTCCCTAAACTTGGCGACCAGCGCCTCGTTCAAGCCCTCGCAACCAGATTGGCGATATCATCGTCAGGTAGAGACGACGCAACCGCTGATCAGGTGTCTAGCGCGGAGATAGAGACACTAGCGACATGGATTTTCGTTGCTCACCCTAGTAATACTGGTTTTTAAACTATCTGGATTTTGACGCTACCAATCGTGTGTTTTTCATGCCAGTTCCTCACCCCCAAGTGATGTTAAGCCTGTCCACATCGCAAGGCGCAACGTTGGCCGGTATGGCCCTAAACTTGGCGGCCAGCGCCTCGACCAAGCCCTCGCACACAGGACTGCAGCTGGTGACCAGGTTGGCGATGTCATCGTCCGGCAGAGAAGAAACTATCATTATGCCTTCACACGCGCGTAGGACCACTTGATTGTCCTGAAAAGGGGGACAAGTTAAGCGTTTTGTACGGGGCCTAGAGTCGTACTTATAAACACATAGTTGTTGAATGTTAGCAAGATATTAGCAAGACAAATGCTGTTATTTGCTTCTATTTCGTCGCCTACTAAGCAAACGCTATTTCGTAGTCTACTAAGCGAAAGTTATTTCGTAGGTTACTAAGCAAAAGCTATTTCGTAGTCTACTAAGCAAAGGCATCTCTCGCGCAGAAGATCGAAATGCGCGAGGCGCCGAGTTAAGTTGCAATGCGTTGGAATCCGATTGGTTAGCAAAGTACCAATAGTGCTAGCATTGGCAAGGTCAGGGCTATCCTAATAGGTCATCCAAATAATAGAGAAACCCACTTTATCTCTGACCCACAATTTAGTGCAGTAACCGAATTAACAAAATAAATTATATTACAAATTAAATTATCAGATAAAACACAACTTACCGCACTATTCAAATAAGATAGCAGCAAATCTATCAGGAGAAACTTGTCGTTATCATCATACACCGTCTTGTGACTTTTGCACGACGCATTATCATCAGCCAGAGAACTGTTGTCAGTTGCATTGCCCGTACCATCTTTTGAATTTGTCCGGATTATAGAGATATTGCTCAGCGGGTTAGTAGGAAGGTCTACTTCGAATAAGGAATTCTTCTTCGGTGTTTGCACTTTGTTCTTCATCGGTATTAGTTTCTGTATATCTTCTGGGATGGCCAGTAAAGTAGTACGGTCTTCCACGAATGGTGTGGTGAAGATGTTGACTAGACCAGGCTCCTTACGTACGAGGCCGCAGAGTGTTAGGAGAAGTTCCACTTCTTCCTTTTCTGTTGGCGATGCAGGGTTCTCGTTGCATTGTATTAACATACGCTGAAGATTGAAAAGGGTAGGTTTTCAATTAACCAAGGAAATATTGAATTATCGCACGAATTGTACTGATTATTAGACAATCATACTTATTACATCGCCTAGCCAAATCTTTTATGGCAAAATCTATTTTTGGTGAGGATTACAGGGCTGTAATTAAATAATTTTATAGATTGCAAAAGTTGTAAGCTGTATTTGGGTACATACATTTGCAGGGTATATAAATTCTCTCTGGGAGAAAGCGCCCTTAACCACAAAATCACAATCACAATAATAAAAAACATTTTACTATTTCAGACATACACACATTACCATTCAGCGGTACTTGACAATAGAAAGTTAATTTGTAGATAGGAAAAACCCAACTGGGAAATCATAATAAAAATTATGAATAGATTTTGTTTTAGAACTGTTAACCTAGACAAACCTGCAAAGGTCGATACACATGAGCACTGTTCACACACGGCTGCTGCGTCCGCCTCAGTAATGCAGTCCCGGTGCTCAGAGCCAGAGCTCTTGCCCCAGGCGGTCGGTCTGCCACAGCTAGGACTGTCAGAGCGTCCAGCAGGCAGACCGATCGCTGAACAATCGCCTCCAGACACGGACCGACCGTACCACCCTGTTGCTCCTTTTCTTCATCCACTATAAGCTGGACGAAAAGGGGTTGTTTGAGTTCAGTTCAGTGATAATTTCCAAATAACAGTTCAGAAGTTCTATAAACAGAGACACACTTTGATTCAGGCTCTGTATCTCTTCTCCATATCTAAGCTCTATGGTCTAGAGTAAAATTTGAATAAACTTGTCTGACAATAATATTTAGAAAGAGTGCTGTCCAAAGCCATGCTCTCTATCCAAATCATTGAAAACCTCACTTAGATAGTAAGTTTTTACAATTGAATCACATAACATTCAACAAAGAAGTTTAAAGCTACATCACTTCATCTATTCAGACCAGACATTTCTGCACACACTAAGGTATGTAAATAACTCAGAGACAAGGATGTGCTCAGACACTAGGGTTTCCTCATGATGTTTTCCTTTACAGTTAGCAAATGTTATTACTACTACAACCTCACAAATGTATGTAATTAAACTTGGAAAACAAAGTCACTTCAAATCACAGAAACAAGTTAGAATTCACTTTATCTATAGAAGCATAAAAAAGGTAAATATAGTATAACATTGACATAGTTCAGAGCTTTCTTGGTTCATTTACTTCATAAGTATCAAATCCAAGGTCATTTTTGTAATTGATTAAACATTATGTGAATCAGCAATTCACTACAAATCCAATCAAAAGATCCCTAGATTATGTTTAGTTAGAGAAGACTTGCACATAGGCATCAACAGGATTACTTTCAGCACTGGTACCTTATTCACTCAACTAGACTTTAATCATAAAAAAATACTTCACAGACTTTGGGTTCTGGCTCGCAAGACCAAGAAACCGTCGCCATCTCTCTTATAAGCAGAAGTCGTTTTTCCTTCTCAATCACAGATCAGTTTCACACTTCTCTTCAAATATGTAACCTTTTTCTGTGTACTTTCTCTCATGGCAGAGTGGGAAAGTACAAGTGCATATTCGCCGTGAGGATGGTGAAAATGCATTGCACCCTTCACCCAGCGTACATGCTCCCACCGTCTATCTATCAACAAAACATCTTGTGTAGTAAATGTGATAATAACACAATGTACCTGTAACATCTGATTCAAGTGATGTGGTATCCTAGTATCCTCAATGTGCACCTTAACGTTCTCATCGTAGTTCTGGTAAAAGTTCAGAATAAGCTTCCAATGGTATTCAAAGTCCTCTAATCTAGTTGCTGGTGGTGCAATCTGTAAACATAGGAATCTGTAGAAGAAAGCTCGTAGATTAGCAGCGACATGTTGGTATGCTTGTTCGATGAAGGAAAACAATAAGATGGTAATGGTTTTTATAAACTTACGACGTCGGCCGCCGTTTGCAGCACGTCGGAAAACCTGCTCAACATTTTCCTTGAGGAAAACTCTTCAACAAGACGTTACAAGATACTTTTGAGCATTTCGAGAGATTGCTGGACTGTTATTAGTATTATTTCTTCAGCACGGTGATGATTAAAAAACATCTAAATGTGATACATAATTATTTCACTAATTTTAAAAAAATTTGCTCTCTCGCTGAAAAATGTTCTGATAATTTGACAGAACTTTTTTTTAAATTTTCCACAACATTAGTGTTGACTCAAACATCGTAATGAATCGACTTTTCACTTAGAATCGAACGGGTAAAATTGTAACCGAATCTTGAATCAATTTGTTGCTCGAGTTTCGTTTTCCAAAAAAGCATCATTGATGTTTAATTTTTCATGCAAAATCGCCTGTAACGTAACGTAACTTAAAGAGTAAACGTAGGAAGGGCGGTCTCTATACAACAAACGTGTTTTTGCGTCGTTTTTTTGTTTATGGTCTATCGTAAAAACGGTAATACAATCATCAGGAATAATAAAAAACGGGCAGGCGCGAGTCGGACTCACTAAATACTTTACCAACTGCTTGATAGTACGAATATTAGTTCTACACCGGACGTGAGATGGCGTTACTTGAAATTCAAAAACAAACTGGTGGTACCAAGGTTACCTTACCTATGTAATCCTCGGTGCGCGAGTCCGACTCGCACGTGGCCGGTTTTTTTTATACGATTTTGCAAAAGTAGATTATGCTGTCGATTGCACTTTGGCTGTTATTTTGCAAGAACCCTATTCACAAAAGGCGGTAGGTAAATTGAGGAAAAAAAAAACAGTGGGTATTATATTAGGTATGTTAAATAAAAATTTATTTTATTTCAAATAACGTGTTATGAAAAGATAAATCATTTTGTATTGCAGATACTTATTATCAAATACAAACACAACGCCATAGCGCATCTCTTTCAGACCCTTAGCTTAATTAAAACTCCATTACCTACGTACAAAATTACTCAGAAATTATATTTTGGCTTATTGAACCTAAATTAATTAGCTACATAAATTATTTCTCACAACGTAAAGAAAAACTAAATCAACATCAACAAAGCTAGTAACTAAAAGTAACTAAATAAAAATGGTATTTTCTTATAAAACCTAGAAGTTCAAAAATTCTGCTAAAATACAGTATCAAAATGCGTTGAAAGCTATTATTACAATATTTTTCATTTGTGAAAGTATAATTATTTACCTATTCACAAGAATTAAAGGGGTCCAGGTAGTAACACTAGCGCCACCGAGGAAAAATATCATATCTTTAAAAATCAAATTTGCAAAAAGTGTCTGTACAATCTCTCAATCGGGTTAATAGTGATTTTTAGGACTCACGACAAAGAACCTAGGATCACGAACCTGTACGGACACTTTTTGCAAATTTGATCTGTAAAAAAGATATGACTTTTACCTCGGTGTGGCGCTAGTGTTACCCTCTGGACCCCCTTAGTAGTGTATTCACAATGAGGGCTTTTCAAATCGTCATTAAAAAAAAATACTGTACCGCAAGTTACCGATAGATGGTGCTGACGTCACATAATATGTCAAAATTGACATGACATCACTGTACCTTCTCTATGGTTTCTGTCACGTTGCTCGCTTGTTTCGTTGACGAGAGGAGAGATGATTAGATTATCACAGAT
The DNA here is from genome assembly GCA_947308005.1 of Yponomeuta malinellus. NCBI lineage: Eukaryota > Metazoa > Arthropoda > Insecta > Lepidoptera > Yponomeutidae > Yponomeuta > Yponomeuta malinellus. Next base: position 14,182,143 of record OX371012.1, read on the forward strand.
TAATGACGATGTGCAACATTTAAAACGTATGATGACATTTGTTCTCCTTGCAGCGCCATCTAGTTTTTGTTAATGAAACTCAACTGGCAGCTGTCATTGAAGCCGTCAATGAGCCGTTTTCAGTACAAATTCACAAAGCAATTCATAGATGGCGCTTATGGCGTGGCCATAGAAAAACCGGAATACGGTTGTCAAAATTAATCTGCGCTAAGCAAAATTTGACAGAGTACGTATCCCTGTTCTTGTATGTGCACGCCTATAAGCGCCATCTATGAAGTGCTTTGTGAATTTGTGCTGAAAACGGCTCATTCTATTTAATTTTGACATTTTATACAGTTTTGTTGGTAGGAAGTAAGAACCCAATATATTTTTATGATTTTAGAGTTGGAACCACTCCAATTCGTTCAAAAAATTCGCTTCCTACAACATTTCAGTTCAGCCGCCTAATTACGTACAACAATTCCTGAAGGATCCCCAACTGGACTGTCAATTCATAGTTGAGATTGCAAACGTCATCAATCCGTTAAGTTTTGGTGCATATAACATAGGGGCTAGTTTTAAATTAGTTATCCTTCAGAATTCTTTACTAATCGTCACCTTGTGAAGTTATGAATTAATCCTAATCTGTGCTGGCTCTAACACTCTGGTTAACCACCTATAGCAGGTATTCATATTTTGAATAAAAAGGAAAGTGATCTTTGGTTTGTGTTTCAAAGATTTTTTTGTCAATATCAATAAGTAACGTTCTGTCACGCTCTTTTCTGAGAAATTCGAAGAGACAGCACTACATTTAACTATTTACTTAGCGAAATTTTCAACTCAGAAAGTGGCCCTAAGTACCCCGTTTATTTTTCAATTACATACGTCAAAAATTTTAATAGTCATACATAAGGCTAAAGGCTATAAGAAATGCTCCATCTAGAGGATGCAATAGAAAGTTACGGAATTTTTTTTGGAATTTTGAAAAGGCCACTATAATTTCAAGGCGCGTAAATCGAACAGTAACTTCGGACGAAGTATCAATAACAGCATGAGTATAGAAATCGATACAGAATTACTGAAACAGCTCTTAAGGTTATATTACTATCAATAAATGTCATTTGAATCAACTACACCGCCAAATCTGCACAGTGCACACCCATTGACGTGAATCAAATGCCACTTTCCTTTTTCTTGAAAAAAACCCTACCATTGATATCCTAGCTAGACTCACGTCTGTGCTTACAAAATTGTCAACTAACCTATCCTAGCGGTGACCCTAGCCAGTCACCGCTCACAAGTCTATCTTGGGCCGGTACTGCAGCCGCAGGGGCGGGTCCCGGAATGGCCACCGCGTCACTTATGTTTTTCTTTCTTTCATTGCCTAGCTAGACTCACGTCTGTGCTTACAAAATTGTCTAACTAACCTATCCTATCGGTGACCCTGGCCAAAAACCGCTCACAAGTCTATCTTGGGCCGGTACTGCAGCCGCAGGGGCGGATCCCGGAATCGCCACCGCGTCACGTATACAAACTTGAGCGTATGATCTTTGCCTAGCAACTCGTCGTTGCACAGTATGTCGATCTGAAAATAAAAGGAAACGTCTTTGTTATTGTCACTATTTCTTACTAGTTCCTTACCGTGACTTCGTGCGCGTGAAAATTATTATGTGTGTTTTTCCGGGATAAGTTATTCCAGACTATAGGGTCAGTTTGATAAATTTCATCGAGATCCGTTGAGCTGTTTTCGTATTTATAATAGTATTTAGAATATTCTATCTATCAATCTAAGGTTTCTTTAAACTTTTACAACAATCATTGTTAGGGGTTATTCAACAGAATACAATTTGACTGAAAACTCATTGAACTAATAATGAGTATGACAACTCAAAGCATGCTGTGACCTTTTTGTAAAACCCTGATACGTATTTATAGAGAACAAAATACTCACATCTCTATACTTATCCATGTTGTTCAAGACCTTTTTGGCTACAAACTTTTTGAGGTGGGTGATGGTCGCCTGCGCCGAACATCGAATGAAGCTGCGCTTGAGCGTTCGCAGCGACGTCGATATGCACTCCAGACAGACATTGACCTGCAAATAAAGGAAATATGTAAGGGTAATTTACATCACTGGCAGCCCTGAGCACCCACTTTGCAGTTAGGTTTCACATCGGAATGATATCGCTGTACCTACATGATTATATTCTTTTTTGTTGCACTAATTCATGGGGTAGACGAGTTCTCGAGTGGAGACCGCGGATCGGTAAACGTAGTGTGGGACGTCCTCAGACTCGGTGGAGCGATGATCTTCGCAGGGCGGCTGGCAAGAGTTGGATGAGAGTAGCCGAGGACCATGCTCAGTGGCGTGCTATAGGAGAGGCCTATTGTAACGAGGTAATCGCCTCGTTGCTTCTTTTATCATTTTCGGCCATCTACTATTCCAAATTCAACTATTTTATGACATGTGCCGCAGTGTTCGGACGTATGTACGGACAGATATTCCTCAGCCTCCGAACTAAGTGGACGTAAACGAGATCCATCTTTATTATCAAATTTTATTACAACACGTCTGTCACCTTATCCTGCGTATCTACGAAATTAATAATATTTCAAAGGCACATTAATTTTATTGATGTGCCTTTCCTTTCCATTATATTGTAAATACACCGTACCCCTGGATACCTTCTTTCATTACAACGGATCGCACCCCACTAACCCTACTGCGACACTGGCGCCCAACGTAATCTAAGAAGAAAGAAGAAAACGCCTTCTTTCGAGCACCGAACCCACGATCAAGCACAACCCACGCTCCTGTTCACCACCCGGTTCCCAAGATTTTTATTAATAATATTTTATTTTATTCTTTCTTAATTTTGTCCTCTTAACCTTTTCCAAATTCAAAAAGATTTTAACATCACCGTCACCATTTTAGATCTTCTTTCGGCCTAGAGACTTTAATTTTTAATACTTATTTACTTTATACCCTATACCATATCTTCATCCATACCCACCCAATCTCTAATCAAACTAATATTTCTTACTCTTTATGCCAACGTCTGTAGTAGTCTACCGCGCTAACAGTACTCCTACAAGACACTTAACAAAATAATACACAAAACATAATACATACAGAAACACTAAACGAGATTCCCAAAGGAATCATCACAATTTTGACACAACCTTTGATGTTCTTAAAACTCGTACGAGTCACCAAAGTGAGTGTCATCAAACACGTACGGGCAGTGCTGTTGGGGAATACCCTCAGTGTATCCTACACAACCTAGACTAGAAAAGAGGCCTTCCTAGGACCTTCGAGGTCGACTATCTAGAGGTCTCCGGACTAGTTACGGTTGAACTCAAAACACCGGTAGTTAACACTAAAAACTTACCATTATTTGATCTTTTATTAACTCTTCTTTTTACAATGAATGAACCAACACATACGATTTCAGAAATAATTTTTAATAACTTAAATTACACTGGTTATATTTTACCACAATTAAATTAGACTATTTCACAGTAGTTCACGATGAATCCCACATTTCTAAATAAGCCTGAATTGATATATGAACTAAAACTCCGGTCAGTTTCTTTTCCAAGTTCTGCAACAGCTGATGACTTGCGCCAACTATTACATCCTCTTGTGGACACTCCTTATACCGTCGAATCCAGTCCGTATTCGCCTGAACAAGACATTGAGGAGGTGGAGAAATGCCTCACAATGGTTTCAGCACGTATCCTTCTTGCTTCTTCTAACAGCATACATAATGACAAAATCCGAGCATATTTTAATCACATTTCAAATAGAATAAACCGTCTTTCCATTTCTACTCAGGCAAGTACAGATCTTATAAAAAAATTTAAAAATATTTGTGAGAATTTGACACAATGTCAACAAAAATTCAATGACATACAAATGTCAACAAATAGTTCTAATTATGAATCAGCGACCTCTTTGATACAGCCCCGCACTGATTTTGATCTGCTTGCTCAGAAGTTAACAAATTTAACCGACAACCGTCCCACAGACCTAAAAAGGTTTAACTTCAAAGGTGATAGCTGTCCTCATGATTTTATTACTAAGATTGAAGAGTTCGCAGTAGCGCGTAACATCGACCACAAAAGATTACATAATTATCTATATGATTGTTTATCGGGCCCTGCTCTAGACTGGTACAGAGCCAAGAAATCCACAATTACAAATTGGCAAACATTTAAACAAAAATTAATTGAAGATTTTGAAATTTACGATCATGATTTCAAACTTACACAAACTATTCACTCACGTAAACAAAAACCAAACGAGCGAATAATCATATACTTCTCGGCAATGGAAGCACTTTTTTCCAAATTACACGAACCATTATCTGAAAAATCGAAAATAAATATTCTACGTAGAAATTTGAGTCCTATATATAGCTCTAGACTGTTACCTACCGACATTGTAACCCTAGATCAATTATTTAAATCTTGCAAATGGTATGAGAGTTGCAATATTATGCAAACTTCTGATACTTTTCATAGTCCTCATATACCACCTTTTCCATTCACACCTCAAAGCACAGTCCATACGATTACACCTCAGTCTAAACCTACATTACGTTTCTCTTGCCCGCGTTGTAGAACAAATAATCACGAGCTAAATAATTGTACTAGTAAAGATATAGTTTGCTTTCGTTGCGGCAAACAAAACGTCACTTATCCAAAGTGTACAGACTGTCATAAACATTCAAAAAAACTAATAAAGGAGAAAAGTAAGATACCAAAAACAACCACTGCAGAATGGAACCTTTGGCTCAATACACTTAAATTATTTATGACTTCGTATAATACATCTACAACACTATTTACTAAGAAAAATAATGACGAAAGGCCTTACATAAATGTTAAGTCAAACAACATAACTCTATGCGGTCTTTTAGATAGTGGAAGCGCTATCACAATTTTAGGGAATAATTCCCATGAAATTCTCTTAGCCTATGGCTACATACTCGATAAGAATCACAAGATTACAGGCACAGTAGCTAATGGACAATCAATACACTCCATTGGTACTATTCAACTACCTCTTATTTTTAAAGAAAAAATAGCAATTATTACTGCTCATGTCATACCCTCAGTAAACCAACCTTTAATCCTGGGCATTGACTTCTGGAAGATGTTCAACCTAGCCCCAGACATTCTCCAAACGTTAACTTCTTTTTCTAACAAACGTATCGATACATTAGTCGTTGATACAACTTCCCAACATGTTGCTCACTACGACACTCTTACAGACACACAGCGTCTGATTGCTGATACTATTATCCGACAGTTTCAAAATATTTCAACAGAATCCCAACCATTAGGTAAAACACACCTCATAGAACACCACATAGACACAGGAGATCATCTTCCTATACGACAGCGTTGCTATAGACTTTCACCTGAAAAACAGAAAGCCCTATGCAAAGAAGTAGATGAAATGCTTAAATTGAATGTCATCGAACCTTGCGAAAGCCCGTGGTTAAATCCTGTCATAATCACGCCTAAGAAGGACGGCACATGGCGTTTTTGTGTGGATAGCCGCAAATTAAATTCCATTACCCGTAAAGATGCTTATAAACTTCCTTTTATTTCTGATATCTTAGACAACCTTAAAGACGCAAAATTTTTATCTTCTATTGATATAGCCAAAGCCTTTTGGGAAATACCATTACGTCCTTCAGACCGACCCAAGACTGCTTTCTATGTACCAGGTCGCGGAATGTATATGTTCCTGGTAATGCCTTTTGGTCTAACAAATGCCCCAGCCACACAACAACGCTTTATGGATACACTATTACCATCAGAAAATCTAGATAATTCAGTTTTCACCTACTTAGATGACATAGTAATTATTAGCAAGACGTTCGAAGAACACATTGATTTACTAAATAAAGTCCAGCAAAGACTTGCTCAAGCTAACATAACTGTAAATTTTTCAAAATGCTCATTCTTTAGAAAGGAACTTAAATATTTAGGTTATATTATTAACGAGCATGGCCTTCAAACCGACCCAGATAAAGTTAAAGCTATTCTCGATATTCCCGCTCCCACTACTCGACGAGAAGTAAAAAAGTTTTTAGGGACAGCTAGCTGGTATAGACGTTTTATCCCAGATTTCAGCACTAAAGTTGCACCTCTCACTAAACTTACATCAACTTCAAAGAAAGCCCCACCATTTAAATGGACTGCCGATGCAGATAAAGCTTTCAAAAACATAAAAGAAGCTCTCATCTCCACTCCCATTCTCGCTTGCCCAGACTTCACCAAACCATTTGCAGTTCATTGCGATTCTTCTAGTTTTGCCATTGGTGCTATGCTTACCCAAGAATTCAATGGTATTGAAAAACCCATAGCCTATATGAGTAAAGCCCTTACAGGTCCTCAAAAGAATTACTCTATAACTGAAAGAGAGTTACTAAGCGTTATTCTGTCCTTAGAACATTGGCGTTGCTATTTAGACAACGGTCAAAAGTTCACCATTTATACCGATCATTCAGCATTACAATGGTTCCTCCATCTAGACAATCCAAGTGGACGACTAGCCCGATGGAGTATCCGTTTATCAACATATAACTTTGAAATTAAACATAAACGCGGTAAAGACCACTTAGTTCCTGACGCGTTGTCTCGTTCTATCCCAATAAGCATTATTAACTACGATAGCTCACATACTCACGACGACTGGTATAATAATATTTACGCTAAGTGTAGCACTAATCCTAACACCACCCCAGACTACATTATACAAAATAATAAATTATACAGATACGGCCAAACAAATTCTTTACTTCAATCTGAATACAATTGGAAAGAAGTTATTCCACTCGAATACAGAGTTCCAATTATTACTGAGAATCACTCCACTCCAACATGTGCTCACTTTGGAATTTTCAAAACATACCAAAGACTGAAAATGAAATATTTTTGGCCAGGCATGTACAAAGATGTTTCTAATTTCATTTCTAAATGCGAAACTTGCTTATCCTATAAACATCAAAATCAAACTAAATTTGGTCTCATGGGTAAACCTAAACAATGCTCTCGTCCTTTTCAATGTATTTCGATTGACATCATCGGTCCCTTACCGACAACCCTGAAACATAACAAATACATATTTGTTGTAACATGCTGTTTCTCAAAATATTGTCTCCTATTTGCAATAAAACGAGCTACTTCCTCCGTTGTTGCACATATACTAGAAAACCTAGTTTTTCTTACCTATGGTATACCGCAAACTGTAATTCTTGATAATGGTCCCCAATTTACTAGTCAAGAAATAACAGACTTGTTCCAGTCCTATAAGGTCCCTAAAATTCATTATACTCCCCGGTATTGTCCGCAAGTAAATACAGTCGAACGATACAATAAAACAATAATGACAGCTGTATCATCATTCGTAGAGAATGACCACAGAACTTGGGATCGAAACTTACATAAAATCCAATTTGCTATTAATACTTCAGTTAATGAAATAACTAAGTATACTCCTGCATTCCTTGCCTTTGGTCGTGAATTAGTCACATGTGGGTCGATCTATAAACATTCAGATCTCACAGATGACATTATTTTCGCACCACGAGACGAATTTGCAGACAACCTCGGACTTCTTCAACCTGTTTTTTCAGAAGTTCAAGCTCGACTTTGGAGAGCGCATCAAATTAACTCTTCGTCCTATAACAAACACCATCAAAATTTCGAATTCAACGAAAATGATGTCGTTTGGAAACATAATTATCCAATCAGTAACGCAAATAAATATTATTCGGCCAAACTAGCACCCAAATTTGTAAAATGCATAATTACCAAAAAGATTTCACCCCTGGTTTACGTTCTCGCTGACATGTCCGGAAAACCACTCGGACGTTGGCACGTAAGAGATTTAAAACCTATTCCCAAAATTCAAAATTAGAACAACTACTTGTTCAATTTCCCATTCGACACAAATTATTTGGCCTCATATTTTCATAACTTACTTTTCTCCGAACTTACTTCTACCTATTGTACATTTTTGTATATAAAAGAAATATTAGTTTTCTCATCTCCATCTCATTACCCATTTAGGCCAGTCATTATATATCGTTTTATGATTATTAACTTTATCACTTATTAATCCTTTTTGCTAGGTACTTACGTTCCAGTAAGTTATCAGCTCTTAACAAGGAACTTTTTCCGTCAAGAATTATTCTTGAACGTCTTATCTTGATAAAGAATATTCTTATCTTATCTTATGTGGTAAACATACCACTTAACTTGTATTACTTAATACATCATTATATACTGGACATTCTTAATGTCACTACCTTGTATATATTGTATAAATCTTAATCTATTTCATCATTTAATAAAATATCAGCGGATGGTAACTGGAAAAAGCCATAATACCACTTGAGAGCGATTTTTCGAGTATTATGATGATTATTTACATGGTACTCCAATACAAGGCATATTTTGGTTATATATAGAGATAACCAAAATAGTTCGAAAGATTGAAGTATGAGTGTTAGATGACTGTTAGTTGTATGTAAGTTTGAATCGTCTCTCATGTAAAATACTCATTATAAATAGCATAATTCATTTCTAAATTATTATCACTCATGTCATCCATTACTTTACACCCTCATTCACCTCATTTCCTGTACAAAAAAAAAACCATCAGGACTTAAGGTCCCATGATTTTTTTTCCGGGGCAGACGGGGTATTGTAACGAGGTAATCGCCTCGTTGCTTCTTTTATCATTTTCGGCCATCTACTATTCCAAATTCAACTATTTTATGACATGTGCCGCAGTGTTCGGACGTATGTACGGACAGATATTCCTCAGCCTCCGAACTAAGTGGACGTAAACGAGATCCATCTTTATTATCAAATTTTATTACAACACGTCTGTCACCTTATCCTGCGTATCTACGAAATTAATAATATTTCAAAGGCACATTAATTTTATTGATGTGCCTTTCCTTTCCATTATATTGTAAATACACCGTACCCCTGGATACCTTCTTTCATTACAACGGATCGCACCCCACTAACCCTACTGCGACACTATGTCCAGCAGTGGACAAGCATAGGCTGATGATGATGATGATGAATTCATGCTGAGGATGTTGGTATGCCAAGTCAATGCTCGCTACTGACCTGCTCGTCCTTCCGATGGCAGTCGGTGTTGTCTTGTTGTTCTTGTTCATCGCCTCCGCCTGCCTTGTCGTTAGCGAGCGCGGCGTCGCGCGGGCACGGCAAACTGCGCGCGCGGTAGAAATCGCGCTCGCGTTTCAGCTCATCTGTAAGTTGAGTCCCAGTATTGTATTTGTAGAGTGATCGTGGGTCGTGGTTTCGAATCCCGGCATGTACCAATGACTTTGTTTCCTAAGTTAGGTACATTTGTGAAGTTATAGTAGCAATACCCCTCGCTAACGGTCAAGAAAAACATCGTGAGATAACCAGAGTATCTGAGGTGTGTAATGTAATTAGCAATTTTTATGATTGTGAAATGAGAGAAAAAGATTACTCACTGTCTTGTAGATCCGGCACAAGTTTGTAGACAATATCCTGCATGGTGCGGTCGAAGCTGATGTACTGCAGTGGATAGGACTGGTGGATGACAATGTTGCATGTTGGACAGGTGTTGTTCTCCTCGAGATGCTTGACTAAGCAACTCTTGCAGACTGGAATGGGAATTGTTAGCTGTATGAACCGGCTGGCTCGGCTGCTACCAAAGAAGCGCAATTAAGCCTTATGTCATTCTAGAGTCTCTTGTGTCAAGGCAACTGGTGTGCCTGAACTAACAGTAATTGAGCTAACGAGTTAACTATCTCATGGACAATCAACAGCAAATAAAAAGAATTAAACCTATGTCTGGTGTTACTATGAATGACAGGATATGCAATAGTTTGATTAGAGAATGTTGTGGACAATGATGTATGAATGACTAGAATTGAGAAAAAAATGTTGCGTTGGTTTGGACATGTGGAGAGGATTAAGGAAGAAAGATTGACAAAACAAATATATCGCGACTGGTAAGGGGATGTATTAGCAAAGGGCAAGAGAGAAAGTACCCAAATCCGGCAGGAGTGCATGTAATGACTAGTGAATGTTGACGAAGCAAAAGTGATCTGTCAGGATCATAGCAAGTGGTAATCCCTGGTCTCTGCCTACCCCTCTGGGATACAGGCGTGAATTTATATGTATGTATAAAAGGAATGAGACATTGCATGTGTTGGTAAAACATCTCAAGAAGGTGCTGCGCAAGGCAAGTTCCATACTAAGGTTGGTTTTTAATGACTAATGACATGCTGGATTGCAATGAAACTGTATATAAGGCACTAATTTTGACTGCCTTATTGGTCTAGCTGTAACATGCAAACCATAAGTTGAGGGTGCGATTCCTACTGGAGGCTAATTTTCACATTTCCATTTCCACCCAAGTGATTGTGTTGTCGGATGTTATGCTAACCAACACGAAATGCCAATAGGACTAGGCATAATTATATTGTTAAATAAATTTTTTTTCTATTCATCACCTCTATTTATGTCCTCTAAACATATTGGCAGTTTTATTGCGTTCTGCTATGTCATTTGTAAGCAAACAATTTTGTATAGGAATTGCTTTGCACAGCAGCCTCTTAAAATATAGGTGCCTTTTGTGGTATGGGAATTTTTTTGTTCAGTAGCTTGTTAAAATATAGGTGCCCTATGTTGTATGGGAATTGTTTTGCACAGTGGCTTCTTAAAATAAGGGTGCCCTGTGAAGTTATTATTAGAGTTGGAGGCTTTTTCTGAAACACAACTTTTAAATAAATCTGCGATAAATTATTTAGTTGTAGTTTAATAGTGGAAACTATTTAAATTAAAGCAACCTAACACATCATACTTTATCATTCATTCACAGTTCACACAAGGACTGCATTTGAATTTGTTGTTTTACATTTAACCTGATTTCTTGTGTGTCTTGGAATTACAGAGGCATACATCGGCTTATTATTGTGATACTGTTAGTTTGTTTGAGACTTATGTGAGTCACAAGGACTGTTTACAAAAAGGCCACATGAAGGTTGAAGTCAACAACCTCTTTCTAACCATAATCGATATAATTAAAATATATTTCTGTTACTTGAGGGTATACCCAAGGATCGTGAGATAGTGTTACGCAGATTATTGTCAGAAATTACTTTGATATTTAGGTCTAAAACACTTACACGTATGGAGGCATTCGGTGACTGTAGTCGCGTCTATAAAATAACCACGGCAGATCTTGCAAGTTATGTGACTGTTGAGCGATTTTAACTTGATGCGCCGTTCCATTGTCATCCTTACTCTAAGACTACGAAGAAAACATTAGTGAAATTAAGTCTAAAAGAAAGTAAAACACAAAATAATCGCAAATAAAACGCGTCTGCAGCGAGACGTCAACCACACCACAACTGAATGCGTTCGGCTTACGCTTTGCGCATTGCCACCTCACAGAAGGCTTGCCAATAAAATAAATAAAGCTCAAAAAAGCTATGTAGGTATGTGCATAATTTGAAAGTATCAGTTTAATTGTTTTTTCATTTGATACCTACTTTTTTATTTATTTCCTGTTAATAAAAAAAGGTAGTTCGTTTACAACATGGAATAGTGAGTAGTAAAAACTGAGAACAATAACTAAACGCAAAACTTAAAAAAGCTGTGTTTGATAGTGATGGCTGAAATAGGTGATAATCGTTTTTTTTTATATGTAGATAAATTGAGAAGTCGATTATACAATGAAACAGTAGGGTTCGGTGTCAGGGTTACATGATTTCATCCAGATTTATCTTTTATGTCAACAAAACCGTTGAAAAATACGGAAATCGAAACCTATCAGGGGCCTAATTATGCGCACCAAATCCTGAGCGATTCCAATCGTCTAACTGTCAAATGCCATACTAATTTGACAGTTAGACGATTGGAATTGCTCAGGATTTGGTGCGCGTAATATAGGGGCTGCTCTGTGTCGGCCAAGGATAACGTTCTTGGTGTCAGTCAGCTCGTCCAAATGAAATTAAATAAAATATATAGTACCTAAACTATAGAAGATATGAACCATGAATGTATGCAGTCGGTCGTTAAAATATGGAAATATTAAGTTTTATTTAATTGGCCCACTTTATTTAACTATTAGTTACAATGCCCGACAAATAACTTGACTAAATTAGTTTCAATTCTCGTTTCATCGGCGGGCTTTGACTTAAAATTCTTCAAGACTTAGTCAAATTAACACATAATTAAAAAAATAAATGCGCCTACGCAAACATCGCAAACTTATCCCAAATAAGCGGGTTTTGGTCAAGTCACCTGCCGGGCACACCCAACCTAGGTACATTATGTATGATAATTGTTTTTTTGTAATCTATTAAAGCAAACAACAATTTATACTAAATTATTGACTTTTATTTTAAATAGGTACTGAATCTTATGAAAAGGTAACTAGAAATAAATTACTTACATATACACAATACTTAATTGGTAACTTAATCTTGTAAATTATATTAACGACAATTTTTGTTTTTACACTCACATAAAAGAGCCACAAACACATTAGCTGATTACTGGCGAAGTATCAATACGTTTACAGCTGGCGCTTTACTTGGCTATTCATGTTCGCGTATTTGCCGACGATTTATAAAGTCAGGTGCCAAAGATTAGTCAAAAAACCCGGCATTGGATGGTTAATATTCGCCAAAGAAAACCCCACACTGGATGGTTAACATTCGCCAAACACGCAAATACGAGTGGCCATGTGAGACGCCGGCTTGCAGGTTTTTACAAAATCAGTGCTATTTAAAAAAGAGACATCAGAAATCCCTGCAATGGATGGTTAATATTGGACAATTAAGCAAACACCTATAGTTAGCTTATAGTCATTAATCCGAAGTTATTAAGTAAGACTTAAAGCTGTTGGTTTTCCATTTATAAGTAAAACAAACAAATAACATACAAGTGACCAGTGACGCGCCGGCTTTGTTAGAGAGGTAGCTTTCACATAAGGGCCTTAGAGTCTTATAAACGCATCGTTGTTCAATAGAGTAATATTAGCACGACAACGGCTGTTATTTGACGCCATTTCGTAGTCTATAACGGCCCCGTTAGCACCCTTCGGGTACTTAATTTATTACTTGTAACCTGCTGTCCCTCATCAGGGACATAGGCCCTTTAAAAAAGATCTCCACTTGCTGAGGTCTTGAGCGGCGACTTCGAGGTCTTCCCATCCTAATCTAAGTGTTTACGCCTCTGACGTAGCTCATCGGTGCCAGGTGGTTTTTGGACGCCCTCTCTTTCGCCTTCCCAGAGGTTCCCGCAAGAGGCTCTGCCTGGACGGGATGTTGGTCTGACCTACGGGACGTATGGCCGATCCACCCCCACTTTCTAGTCAGGATTTCTGCATTCATGGGCCTCTGCTTCGTCAGTCTTCACCATTCTCCGTTTTAAATGATACGGGGGCCAGAAAATGCGTAGAATCAGTCTGAGGCATTTATTTATAAACACCTGCCATTATTTATAAACACCCTTCGGGCACTGGCCCACAAAAAAACTATACGCGAAACTTCAGCGAAATCTCTTTCTTACCCTCCAAAACCTTACCATCGTCCACATACGCGATGGGAATCTCGGTCTTCTGCATGACATCGGCCACCTCAAAAGCAGCTTTATAGGTCTGATCTTGCGGTACTATCACCTTATAGAAATCTGAGGATGGAATCGGCATATTCGGCTTAGCGTGGTCCTTCTTGAAGTGCCTGGATAAGTGGCTAGTTTGCGAGAATCGTTTCTCGCAAAGCCTACATTGGTATTTCTTCTCGCCAGTGTGGACGACTCTGTGCTGTTTCAGAGAAGAGGAAGTGTAGAAGGTCTTGCCGCACTCGCATTGGTAATCGCGCTGACCTTTGTGACGTTTCACGTGGACGTTGAACGAGCTGCAGGTTACGAAGCCTTTGGAGCACTCCTTGCAGTGGTACCTGGGAAAGCATGAAATTGTATTAGTAATAACATTCACACAACACAATCAATTGTCCTGGTCACAAACTAGGATACCGTGTGCTAGGATAACCAGGCAAGGACGTCACAAACATGAAAATCCACTCACACTTAAGCCATTTGTGCAAATGTGCGGCGGCCCCCAATGGGAATCGTTCGGACGACCTGGTAATCAGACGTATTGTATCTAAATAATTCATTAATGATAAATTACAAAAGGTAGACAAAAGTTGCAAAGGCCGTTATTGACATAAATGTTTAATGTTGTAAGCAACGTTCCTGAAAAACATGATTGGTAAAATCAAATTTTAAGTTATGATACAAATATTAAAAATGTTATTATTATTAGTAGGAGTGGCCCGATCAGCTGTTGAAAAAAAAAACTGTAATGCCGGCGCCTCACTTGGCCACTCGTATTTGCGTATGTGGCAAATATCCATCGCTGGGTTTTCTGACAAATCTTCAGCACTGACTGTGCCAAACCTGTGCAAGCCACATACGCGAATACAAATGATCAACTGAAGCGTCAGCACAATAAGATTAAAAAGACATACATGAGGCAGAATCTATGATTATTTAGTTAGAGCGCAGTGTCTTTGATTGTAATATTTTATTAAACTGTCAGTGTGCACAGTGGCACGGACGATGACCCCCAGCAACGGCGGGAGATCGTGCTACTGACTTGTCATTTACACAGATTACTGAGCCACAGAATAGCACTGGTCAGGCTCGTTACACGACACACATACACTCACGCCTGTATCCGGAGGCATAGGATAAAAGCGGCCAAGTGCGAGTCGGACTCGCACGTCCGTACAAATTTATAGTTCAGGAATCGAATCTCGCAGTTTTTTCCGAGCTTTTCCCGAACTTCAAGGACTATTTTTTTATGATTTAATTAGAGATGTACAGTTCTCATATGTTTCCATGTACTTGTAGTGTAAGACGATATTACTCGCCAAATTTCATAGTTCTAGGTCAACGGAAAGTACATACATACACTCTATAAATTTTGATTCCCTTGAAAGTGTCGAAATATACGTTTTTTAGCGGCATAAAGGGCTTAAATTTGATTTTTCCATATTTTCAAAGGACTGTAGATCTGAGTATATGGTTTTAATTTCAACTCGACACACGCGTTGCCGAGATAAAGGGTCTTAATAGACAGACGGACGGACGAACGGACAACAAAGTGATCATATAAGGGTTCCCTTTTTCCTTTTGAGGTACGGAACCCTAAAAATAACGTCAACATTACCCTTCGGTCGCACTCTATATTTTTTTATTATTGTAAAAGAATGAGTATACTTTTGACGAATGTAGGAAATATAAGCAGTCACTAGGACATAAAATCACGGACATTTTAGATGTATTTTAATTTTCATACACTAACGATGTTACGAAAACATCGTGAGGAAACCTGAGTGCCTGAGGTGTTCACATATCTCAGCGCTTGAAATTGCCAATCCGCGGTGGGCACGCGTGGTGATTAAGCCCATAATCTCTCTATGTTATTTATAAAAACACGATTCTCTTAAAACACTCCATAAATGCAGTTTAAAAAAAATTGTCTGCGATAAAGTCTCTACACCAAAAACATTCTCCCTATATTATATAAATGTAGTATAAATAAAACTAAATAATTATATTGCTTAAGCTTCAATGTGTGGGTTTATTTATTCAATAAATTTATTGTTACTAAGCCCAAGGTACAGGGATACTTACACCAAGTCCTGGACTAACCAATACTTTTATAGGACAGTCCTTTCTATTACAATCTCACGCGAACGAAGTCGCGGTCATAGCTAGGTACTAGTGTTGCCCAAATTCAGTCTTGGTCTTGCAGTCTTGGTCTTGTTCTTGCGTTTTTGCAAGACCAAGACCAAGAACAAGACCGCGTATTTTTAGCAAGACCAAGACCAAGACTGACCGTGCAAGACTTGAGCAAGAACAAGACATAGCCTGCAAGACTCTTGCGTCTTGCAGCTAGGACTTAGCGCTATTTCACTGAGTACTTAGGTGTAACAGTTCGGTGTATAGGTAGGTACGCTTAGGAATTCTATGAGACGCAAAAAACTGTATCAAAGAATATGAAAAACTGGACCTATGCGCATTACGACTAATACCATAAACATAGCGAATAAAAAAATATCTATTAAAATCAAACTGAGTGCATGCATAGTTATGTTTTAACCATCGGCACTTTGATAATGCGGCATCAAAGGTTTTGTACTTACTTCTCAAAGAAATTTGCCGCTTTTCGGAAGTACATGGTTATGATACACGCGCCGGCGGCTTCTTTTGAAATCTAAAACAATCGTTGCCGCCACGCCGAAATCATAACATTTGACACTATTTGATTGCCGCCATAGGGCGTAGGTATACTCATGCAAAATAATTTCCTAGTAGAGTACCTACAGGTGTTCCAAAGAATAAATAAGTTTCAGAGTGCTTAGAATGAAAATGAATACATTATACTGATCACGCAAGTAGTATTATGATTAGGATAAAATGGTAAGGATAGGTAGTTGATGTCATATTAATTCATTCTAGTAAGTATATATTATAATATTGATTACTTATATGGTTTTAAACTAATTACTTAGGTACTATTATTGTACATTTAGTCATTATATTTCTTAAGTTTTTACAAGAAAAAATAGCAAAAAAGTGTTCAAATGGTGATCCGTTTAATAAATATTGTAGCCACTTTTAAATATACTTGAAACGTGTAAAAAAATTCTACAAAACTAATAAAATAATATAAAAAGCGTAGGTACTTACCTACTAATAAAATAAAAAGCCTGCGATAAGAGTTTTGTATTACTTACCAGCCCGAATATCTCTGAGAGAGATGATGAGAGTAAGTATTTACTAGCTGTGCCCGCGACTTCGTCCACGAGGAATAGTAACTTTGGAGGTATAGTGACGTTCAGGACTTATTTATTTATTTTAAAACTTCTGTCATCAAACATACAAACGAACTCTTCAGCTTTATAATATTAGTATAGATGTACGCCAAAACATTCACTTATATGTAACTGTTGATTTGTGTTGTATTTTATTTTTTATTCAAATAAATGATAAATCGTAAAACTCTTTTATTAAATTTCTTATAAGTTGAGGGTTCAATCTCTTTCTAGACAGATAAGTATTGTTCTTTAAAATACAGTCAAGTTATTGTAATTAATTTGTTTTTTTTACATGTTTTAGCAAATGTAAGCTTATAAATCATAAATGTTTATTAAGAAACAGTTATGTACTTCCATGGAAAACGACATATAGGTCAGTTGATTTTTCGAATTTCTTATCAAATCTTCAGTTATTTATTAATCTGCTTGATCTTTACTATGGCTATGTTAATTCAAGCTCACAATATTCCAATTCTAATACGTTTTTCTAAGATTTAAAGTAAACTTTAATAAATAGTAATAGACTAATAGGTAATTGCAAGACTTGCAAGACTCTTGCTGCAAGACCAAGACCAAGACCAGGTGTATTGGCGCAAGACCAAGACCAAGACTGGCTAAGTCTCGTCTTGTTCTTGCATTTGGGCAACACTACTAGGTACTACTAAACTAGAAAATACTTGTAATATTCGAGAAAGTGTAATGACTGATAAAGGATGACACGGTTTTCATCAATGATACGTACATTATTCCGTATCATTGACTAAAACCGTGTCACCTTAGGGTACATACGGTTTTAATCAAACCTCTGGGTGAACGTGAATTAGTTTACCGTTTTTTAGGGGGACATTCTAACCATGATTTAGAAACATATTGTTGCTAATTTTAAAAAAAGTTACGCGTCAAAAATATATTTTTTATTACCCAAAATTACTTCACTTAATCATGAATAAACAATATCAGGACGAAAAGTAATAAAAATGGAAAAAAACTATGGTTCTAGAGTCTTATGGTCGCTCCCGGTCAACTCAATTTTTTTAAAATGTTTTACGCATATCGAACGACAGACTCTTAAGCATAATTTTTCAACGTTATGGTACCTACCACTTCGAATTTGGATTCACAGTTTGGAGCCGAAGGTCGGAATTCTACAGGATGATTTGGAAATCCTTAGCAATATTTTGAGGGAATATTCTTTCCATTTGCTAAGCTAAAGTGAAGTAATTTTTAAATTTACAAATTATTTTTTTTGAGGCGTAATTTATTTTTATTAAATTTTTTGTTCTTTTAAACTGCCGCCATTATACTTCTAAATCATGCTTCAGAATTCTTAGCATGTCCCCTTAAAAACGGCGAACGAATTGGAAGTCACCCTGTAGTTTGTCACCAGGACAAGTGATTGTGTTGGGTGGAGGTTATTTATTTATTATCTTTAGTTCCGAGCTGCGTTTGAATGCATTTTACACGCTGCATACTCACCTAATCTCCTTCTTGTGTATCCGGACGTGAATGGAGAGGTTACCCGAGGTGGCGAAGGTCTTCTCGCACAGGTGACAGTGGAACGGCTTGTCACCGTTGTGAACCCGCTGGTGGACGATCAGGTCCGAGCGGATGGGGAACCCTGCGGATGTATTGGAGATTGAATAAACTCACGCCTGTATCCCAGAGGGGTAGGCCGAGACCAGGGACTGCCACTCGCCACGATACTGACAGATCACTTACGCTTCCTCAACATTCATTAGTCGTTGCATGCACGCACGCCGGTTTCGGGTACTTTTTATCTTGCCCTTTGCTAAGACCGCCAATTGTATACCACTACTTAGATATAAGAAACTATTTGTAATATCTTTCACCTGGTTGTGCAATAAAGTGTTCTCTATCTATCTATCTATCTATCTAATACATCCCCTATTTGGTCGAAGTATGTCCGGCTGGGGCGTCCCTTACCAGCCCTTCCACCCACATTCGCTCGATATGTTTGTTTCGTGAATCTTTCTTCCTTCATCCTCTCCACATGTCCAAACCATCCCAACATTCCTTTCTCAATTCTAGTCACTACATCCTCTTTCAGTCCACAACATTCTCTATTGCGTATCCTGTCATTCAAAGTAACACCACACATACTTCTCAAGGACCTCATTTCTACTGCATTAATTCTACTTTCCTGCTTCTTTTGCCATACCCAAGTTTCGCTACCATACATAAGTGTTGGGACCAACACTCCTTTATCGATAGCCAATCTAGCTCTTTTGGAGATGTTTTGGCCACTAACTAAGGAGTGCAAGGCACCGTTTACACAGCTTGCCGCTTTTGCTCTTCTTTATTTATCACCTTCACACTAGTGGAGTATTTGTATAGTAATGTCTGGAGGGAACGAGACTTTGGAACCTTTTCATAAAGCGACAATCCAAAAATACGAACTTTTATAAAAGTATAAATAAATAAAATGTATTCAATTCAGGTTGGAAGTCCCATATTAAAATATAGTATATAAAGCTTTAAAATATAAAAACAACAATCAAAGACAACTCATACAGTAAAGATAAAAAAAAAACTGGCCAAGTGCGAGTCGGAGTCGCGCACGAAGGGTTCCGTTCCATTATCTATACAACATTAGAAACAAATATCGAGAAAAACCGCAAAAAATCACGTTTGTTGTATGGAAGCAACAGAAATACATTATCTGTGAAAATTTCAACTGTCTAACTATCACAGTTCATGAGATACAGCCTGGTGACCGACGGACAGACGGACAGCGGAGTCTTAGTAATAGGGTCCCTTACCCTTTGGGTACGGAATCCTAAAAAATACCTAGGATTATTTCCAACGTTACCTTTGCCGCATTCCTGACAGAGAAATGTCTTCTCGCCCATATGCCGCTTCATGTGAATGGACAGCTGGGCGCTTTGCGTGAAGGTCTTGCTGCAAATGTCGCACGTAAACGGCTTGTCACCTGGAAATAGATCGTCGTGGTCATGCGAATGAACTTTTTGAATTACCATTGGCGATGGATATGGAAATTTATTTTATGGTAAATAAATATTTTCACTTTCACTTCTCGTCAATTTGGTCCCGATCCAATCCCTCAGGCCATATTCATCCACTGCCTCCCACGCCACTACTTTCTGTCCTCGGTTATCCTCAATGCAGCGAGCCGGGCCGAGTTTCATTAAACTACAAACTATTAGCTTTATGAAATAGTTTCTAATAGTTTACAATGACAATCTATGTACATTGCGCAGCAGAGTCTTCCTGCTTGTTAATCTGTGGGTTAATCGACTTTGCAATGCACATCGAATTGTCAGAGTAAACTATGAAACTGTAGTTCTATGAAACACGCTCCTCATGGCCGTGACATTTGATTGTGTTTAATTGGTATGTTGAAAAGCGATGCTTTTGTGTTAGTTACGTACAGGGTAATTTGTAAAAGGGGCAATTTCTGAAAAATCCCAATTAGAATTTGTGTTTTACAGCAACTTTTGTTCTAAGAGTTTTTTTTTTTTCGGAATGTCGCTGCTTTCAGTAAATCGTAGTCGTTCAAGGGTGAATGTCATTTATATGTAAATATACGGTTTTTATTTTATACGGTTTTAGCGAAGCGTAGGCGTCTAAGATAAAATAATTAATGCATTCCAAGTCACAAGTCTAATTTAATATGTAATGTAATTTAAATGAATAGAAAAAAACAAGCATAACTAACATACAGCGTTACTAAAAAGCAGAAATAGAGCACAAAATCAAAATTATTTTTCTAAAATAATTGTAACTTGACAAAAAAACATTCAAACGTCATAGACCAACGGAGTTGTATATGGCAAACTCTAAACGACGTATATCTGGAATTGCGCATTTTAAAAATGACCATGTATAAAAAAAAACGAAAACTTTGTTAATTTTTATAACAAAATCCTACAAATTGTAGAGAAGTTAGCTGTAATAACAACGGCTATACTACGGTTGTAATATAACTGTAGTGCTGTCCCTTCGAATTTCTTAAAGAGCGTGACAGAACGTTACTTAAGTATTTACTTAGTGAAATTCTCAATTCAGAAACCGGCCCTTAGTTAAGTTACAGGTAAACGAAGAAATGAAAAAAAATCTCTCTTTTCTCTTTGGTTGCTGTTACACCTGACATGCTGTCTCGATTCACATTCTAACATTTTTAATTGCAATTAAATGAGTATAATTTTGATAAATATGGTCTGAGGGTTTAACAGATAATAAAATTACGGACATTCAAAACATATTTGTAGTTGTCCTGTACCTGCCTTATCTACGTTTTTGATTGAGAATTTTCAGACCAAAACCTCAGACTACATTTGTCAACGTATACAATCTTTTCTTACAATCACTAATTATGTTAGATTGTGCGAGCGAGATAGCACGAGAGGCCTAACAGCAGAAAAGACGCACGGAAAGGACGCGACGCATTGTACTCTATACAACGCCCCACGTCATTTCTGTATGCCCACGCCTTAAAAAGACAATGCCAACTTAGAAAGAAAGAAAGAAGACATTGAAATCGTCACAGAAACACAGAGTAAACAAATATGTGACAAAACAAAACAGAAAAAAAAAGAAAACATGTGAGGCATATAGAATCGAAGGCAACCGGGTGCCATACATTATAGCCACCTCTGACCCCAAACGCCTCAGGTGCTTCCGTGACAACAAAAAAAGGGGCTCCAACTCAGCATACTGAGTTGAGAGTGAATTGTCAGGCTCAAGTGCAAAGTTAACGAGCTTTCCGAATATATCGCTGCTTCATAATAAGGGCCCAGGTTATAAAGAACCAGACAGTGCCGCACTACCCATCTGAGATATCACGTCACCGTGGGAATCGCCATATTGCGATGTGCCTAAACAATTCCGCCGAGTTATATGGTGCGCAAAATTGCGTATCTGTTTGTAAGTTTCTGAATTGTTGTACTAACAAGAATTATAAAAATAAATTGCTAATGCAATGTCAGTAAAATTAGTACTGCACAGTACACACATTTAAAAGTGACAAAAAAACTAAATGAACTATTAAATCTATTATTTAAAATAAAAGTGCTAGAAATAAACCAAAGAGTATGTAATGAAGTAACCAACATAACAATACAAACAAAAAATATAACTACCGATAGTTGCATTTCGAAACGTAAAAAAAAGGGGCTCCAACTCAGCCTACTTTACCGGTGTGTGCTATGGATAGCATAACACCATCAAAACTGATTTTCAGTTGGGACCATATGAACTTTTTTCCTGGAACCCGGAACGTAATACATACATGTCACAATATGTATACACTTACCAGTATGTATCTTGACATGGTTGACGAGTCCAGTGCGTCTCTTGAACCGTTTGTTGCAGTATTCGCACTGGTAGGGCGCGAGGCCAGTGTGCGTTTTCCTGTGCTGGTAGAGGGCGCTGTAGCCTCTGGAAAGACAATCATAATAGATTAAAATATTTTCTATTAAGAAGATAGTAGATTTGTTTTGCAAGGAGATCTTGCAATGGAATATTTTAATCTCATTGGAGAGGCCATGTGGGTTTTAGGGTTCCGTAGTGGGCAAAGAACGCTTATAGGTTCGCCATCCCCGTCCGTCTGTCTGTCTGTCTGTCTGTCCATCCGCGGCTTAGCACAGATACGGTACTAGAGTAATCGTAAGTAAACGAGTAAACGTATTATGGTTTCCATGAAACTCACTCCTGTCCAATATTGTCTGTCCCGGGTTCGAATCCCGGCTGGGGACAAAAAAAAACCCCAGGTCGATGTTTACATGTTTGTGATGTCGTTGTTTCTGGTCCCACAATACAGGGTACCTATCCTAGTGTGGGGCCAGACGCAATGTATGTGCCTGTATGTAAATGTTTATGTTTTATGTTTATGTTACCTGAAAGTAGCGCCACAGTCTTCGCAGTTATAAGGCCGCTGGTCGGTGTGGCAGATCTTGTGCGCTTTAAGGTTACTGCGAGTACTCAGCACCTTTCCGCACACGTCGCACTGATGCGGCCGTTTGCTCAATCCGCGCTTAATGCCGTCTGGGTATACTGGGAAAGAAATGTTTAGAATAGATTAAACACCAAAACAAAAAGAAAACAAAAGACAAAAATACATGTTTGCTGTTTGCAGCATATACGTACTATTATAATTATGGTACGAAACCCTCGATGCGCAAATACGACACGCACTTGGCCGGTTTTTTCTTCTGTGGTTCAGACAGAAATCGAGTAGATACGATTAGTATTTATAATATTTTTATCTTATATCAAAAGTGGTCGACTCGTATACACGTCGAATGGTCGGACCGTGTCAGAAACACAGAAATGCTGCCAATGTTGGTGGGATCGAGGCTTATCTGATGAGGCGTCAACTGCGCTGGTGTGGCCACGTTCGACGGATGCCGGGAGGAGAGAATGGCGAAACGCATCCTTTATTGTGAACTCTTCAATGGGAAACGTAAGAAGGGCGGGCAGTTCGTTAGGTTTAAGGACGCGCAGAAACGCCACATGAAACGATTGTTACTGGTTTTTATTACATACCTACTTTAAATCATCACATACTTGTCATTATGTTAAAGAGTAACGATAGTATATACCCATTGTATTATAACTTCATCACATTGAATGAGTACCTACCTAGTGCCGATGTCATTAGCATCTATCTCTTTCACTCTAAAAGCATTAGGCGTGCATCCGTGTGTAACTGTTTTTATGTTAGCGACGTTTTTCTCTAAGAGATCTACTCGGGCTTGCAGCCCTCATACTGTTTTGGCTCGCGCTAACAACCACACGCCCACAATTAATAAAACTGTAACTTGTGAGAACGTCTAAGTAAAACCCTGCGTAAAAGCTACCTGCATCGTTTTATTGATTACCCCTTTTCACGATGCTAAATTGACCATTCGACATGCGACATGGCAAGTGACGGCGGAAGACCTAGCCGCGTGGCGCCATATAGTTGAAACTAGCATCTTTGATTTCGAGGCCAAACGAAGAGCTTCTGTTGACGCCAGACGCGATGAAATTTTTTTTTGTTTCTTTATTTGTTCACATTTAATAACCGTTACATTTTTTTTTTACAAATGTCGCCAAGCTGCGGTGCAGTTTGTTGGCGTTGCGCTCGTGTAACTTGTGGTTTCCATTCATTCTTTTACAGCTTTTACTATTTTAACTATACCAAGCCCGACCCGCACCCCCTCTCAAACGTCAAATGCTATTCAAGCCACGCCTAAGAGGGTGGTGCAAGTCAGCCTTAGTATATAATGTACTTATTTATTTTCTTGTACACAATAAAAAAAAAGTTCGTATACCTATCTTAAATTAACTAGATTGGTCCTGAACACAGTGAATCAGATGTGGAACACCAGCTGCCATACAATACCACTACTCAAACGGGAAATTTACTTGTAGTCGGTGCAACCGAACCTTTATAGCCAAGATAGGCTAACCCCCGGTTTCTCGTACACTAACAAGCTGTTAATCTACTGGTAACAGCTGTCAGTGTTTTTTTTTGTATGCACTTTGGTCAAGCGTGTTAGTGTACGAGAAACTGGGGGTAAATCAGTCATATGAAAGCACACCGACGCTCTCCCCAGCCGTAGCAGTCGCCGTGACCGAACCCGGTCGGAAAGAACAAGAACCATCATGAGGCAAGAGTTCTACTGACCGCGCTACCACACACAACATTACAGAAATAGAAAATGTATATTTGTTAAAAACAATGAAAATGTTTTTTTATACACCTATTTAGAGGCTAAAAATTTAACCCATGCCGGGACTTGAACCCGCGAGCTCTGGCTCACCGTGCCAACGCTCTCCCAACTGAGCTAATGAGCAAGTGCATGCATCGATGAAATTTCGAGCCTCTTTACAAACTTCTCTCTATTACGTACAGATTATGTTTTTATGTTAGTATGTTTTTTTAATCACCACGCGAGCCCACCGCTGATTGGCGATTTCAAGCGCTGAGGTATGTGAATAGCTCAGACACCCAGGTTTCCTCACGATGTTTTCCTTCACCGCTAGCGAAGGCCAGTGCCCTACAGTGGGACGTATATAGGCTGCTTATGTTTTTTTTTTATATTTGATTGCAATAATAATATGTAACTTACTTTTCTTCTTGCGGCCTCTTTTGCTTTTTACCACCATATCCCCGACAATTACACCTGAAAAGAGCAATAGTTAAATTGAACCGAAACAGAAAATGAAATAAACTGAGATGGAACCGTGTCGAATTTTTATTTACGTGTTTTTATTCCTTATTTATTACATATTTATGTACCGTTTATGTATATGTATGTGTATTTATTAAATATAAAAATGTCTTGTTTAAGACTGTTCTTACGTGGAGCGTGCTGTCTGGCTCGTACATTTTAATAATTTTTAGTGATTGTGATAAAACGAGTACACTTTTGATAAATGTGGTCTGAGGGTTTGATAGACAATGAAATTGCGAACATTCAAGGCACATGTTTCTCATCCTATACTAAGATTTTAATTGAGAAAATTCGATTTCAAAATGAATAAGTTTGGGAACAACTTTTCTTTATCAAAAACTACGTGAGAACAAAAATATACATAAAATGTCCGTAATTTAATTATGCATCAACCCTTAGACCACATGTATGAAAACTTTACTAATATTAATAAATATGTCGGCGGCGTTGAAATACTGGCAACACCGGATACCCGATGGTGTCAATCAGTCGGCCAATCAGAGACGAGCGCGCGCAAAGAAGCACCGCGTGCTAGCGAAACGTTGAAGAGTGGGGAGAACGGCGATGGCCGGAACACGAGGGGCCGAGCGGAGCGCGGGTCCCTCGTCTCTCTCTCCACGCCACGACACTCAACGGATCGCTACGTTTCACTTTGGCTAGAATACTTTCGGTTCAGTAAATTCAGTGATTAACTTTAATTTAAATAATTCTTGATTGTAATTTTTTATTCGATTAATATTACAGAATAACTTGTGCGTGAACTGCTTGTTTCTATTGCTCGTACCCTCGTTTCCTTACCTGCCCACGATGTCTGAAGATGCACAGCCAGGCCGTCCGCCGATAAATATTAAAAAAAATGTTTAATTGTGCGAGCGACACAGCAAACTCCATGTAAGAGCAGCCATCAACATTGTTTAGTTGCACTGACTAGCCATCATTTAGCTTTTAATTTTTTTTTTCCACGTAATAGAGTTATTTTGCGACAGGTTATATTGGTTAGACAGGTTATGTTGTAGAGAAAAAAGAAGAAGAAGAGAAGAAAGATTTATTTATCTTTTAACATGGCAAATGAGATCAAAATATTTTCTTACATGTTGCCCATTAACTTCGGCATGACAGAATATTCTTTACTGTATGTACACCAGGAATTACATACGAGACTGAAACAATAACATAGTACAATACAATTGGCAGCCTTATTACTAAAAGTAATTTCTTCCAGGCAACCATTGACGGAAAAATAATGAGTAAAGAAGCTGAATGTCGGGTAGTTGGTGGAACTAAGCAATGAGAAATATTGAGCAAAAAACTTTTATATTAATGCCCGATAACCGTCAGTTCCGAGCTTAAAAAGCTGTATTTTAATATTATTTGGTGTTTATGTTTATGTATGGTTTATGTATACGAAGTTATGTATGGGCAATAATTCGTATATCTTATTTGGATCACGTATTTTATTCGGATGCAAATCATCTGGTTGTGCATTATCGACTCCCTTTTCAATTAAACAAGACAAAGTTTCGAATCCTAGTTTGGGAGCCAGTAACCACTCTTTTAACCCTTTTCTAAATAAAGTTTTTTTTTAATTTTTTTTTCTTCGTCCTAGTCAAACATACGGATTATATCTGATTTTGCTGTGGGCGTCTCACACTGCCTTTGCCAATTTGTAGTCTTCACACGAGAACACATTAGTACAAGTATGTTCATGCTGCCTAAATCAGTGAGAACATTGAAATAACATACCAACTTCCTGTTCACCCTTTGCACTGCCGATCAATGGCAAACAAACATTGCCATCCTCTGCAGTCCAGCTCTCGTCATTGTGGCTTGTTTCTGAAAGGTAGAATGAAATGTGTCAATAACATTATGGTATAAAAAAGGTTTAAACACAAAAATATGACAAAAATCATTGAATTATGGATATTGGAAAAGTATTGGCCAAATGCTGGCTTAATATTTACAACGCCTTCAAGGCACGTACGTACTAGGTCCGGCCCTCTACACCTTATAGACGGCAGATCTTCAATTAACTACCGGTATCAGAAGTGCAAACTTTGTCGACGACACTACGATCCTCACCAGTCATATAGATCCGAACAAGTCCACTCCTGGCTGCAGCAGCGGAGGATTAAGGCGAGCGCCGCTAAATCAGTTCAACACTAAAACTCTTAGTTCTGTAAAGCAGATAAAAAACCCTCTTTTTGCGGAACCCTACATTGCGCGTGGCCCGACGCGCACTTGGCCGGTTTTCGAAATTTGGGTCAGGCAGTTTGGCGAAATAGTGTTCCACTTATATTAAGGTTTTTTTTTA
The DNA here is from genome assembly GCA_947308005.1 of Yponomeuta malinellus. Taxonomy (NCBI): domain Eukaryota; kingdom Metazoa; phylum Arthropoda; class Insecta; order Lepidoptera; family Yponomeutidae; genus Yponomeuta; species Yponomeuta malinellus. The sequence continues at coordinate 14,209,568 of OX371012.1, forward strand.
TTTTGAATGAATAAACACATATATATATATATATAAAAATATATCAATATTAATTATGAACATTATTCTGAATTTACTTTTAATTTAATCACAAGAGCACAACCACTGTGTCTCTTTGATCCACAAAACTCAAACATGGAGAGTATAAACATAACAGCATGTCTCTTGTCTTTGATTCTGAGAAAATATTAAGGCCACATTTTTAAACTTTGCTCAAATAACATACCTTGTTTTCTGCCCTTCATATCTGCTAAGATGACATTGTCATCATCTTCACTCCAGCAATCCCCCACATCATCATTGTAGCTTGGTTCTAATTGGAAAAAGGAAATTAGTTATCAAGTCCCCAAAATAATAATTCCTATAGGTTATTAAAATATAATAAAATACCAAATATGTAAACTTGAAGCAATAAGTTTGTACTTGTGGATTGTTTTGTATCTAATAAGATGTTAATAAGAAGGAACTAAATAGATATTACCAAGACAGAGGGTGTGGGGGGGGCAATACCTTGATTTGAGCAAACGGCCTTAGTCTGGACTAAGGATGGAAAAACACCTTGTCTGGTTACCATATTACAGGGTATCCTAGTCTGATCCAGAATTAGTGATTGTCTCGTGTAGATTTAATGTATGAAAGAAAGACAATAAGTTTCCACTGGTGGAATAGAAAATATTAATAGAACATGTTAGTGGCAAACCCTGGTCTCTGCCTATTCCTCCAGGATACAGTCGTGAATGTATGTATGTAGGAGCAGGAAATGTCTTTCAGGTTTTTGTGCAATAATGAGTGACAAACATCAGTAAGTGAAAAACTTACCAAGTTTCACTTCATCTAAGATTTCTTTGTCATTTTCTTCTGGTGTTTTATCAAACACTTGCCCATTTTGTATTTCAAGGTTTTCTGTGATATTTGGATCTTTTTCTTCCTTGCAGTCTTCTAATTTTGGCTCAGTTGTTGTTACTCTGTTTTGTAAGCATGCTCTGAGTACTTTGTCACTTTCTTCACATAATAAATTGAAAGAATACGTCCGCCTCAGTAATTTCGAACACTCTTTGCATATCAACCTGGGCATACAATCTTCTAAGAGTGGCTGTAAAATGTAAAATAAACCTTGAGATGGAATTAATAGATTTTGTAACCTAATTGTATTCTAATTGCCATTACCTTAATTTGGGTGCATCTGGACAGCATAACTGAGTACATTATATCATCTTTATCATAATAACAGGTGTAAATATCGAATGTGAGTTTCGGTGTTCGAAGGCAAATTCGACAGATTTGTTCGAAGTCTAAAGTCATGATTTTAGTTAAGTAGGTAATATTTTTTGTTCAACTATTTAAGTGGAAGACTTGTTCTTTAATTATAGACACACTCGGATCGGTTCGAACGACCCCACTAAAAATAATAGAAGATAAATAAAACGCGAAAAAAGCGACATCAGTCAGGATTGTTGACGTCCGGTTTTTTTTATTGTCAGTTTCTTGTAATAAATACTAGAAACCGTAATTTTTCATCGATTATTTGACGGAGTCGAAGATATTTACGATTCGCAAATGTAGTACAACACAACACTAATCACTAGGGTCGTGTCGAATCGAAATTGTCGAATTTCGGCACAAACAAATGCCTAATTTTGTTTTGAATGAAAATAAATAAAAGATACCTAAATAATAAAAGTTTGGAAGAGGCGATAGAAGTTTCGACAAAGCTTTATCATGTCAGCCCTTCAAAAGAGTATTCTGAAAAATAAGTTACCTCCGCGGTGTCCGAAAACGTCTGGAATCCCAAAGTGAGTGTTTTTTCACCATTTTATCATACATTAAAAACCAACGGGAATTCTTTACAACGCGATGCACACAAGTGCTCCTTAAAATATACATGTTCTTATTCTCAGGAGTCTTTTTTATGTATACTTTATGTATCAACAATTGACTTCATCTCCCTGGCTTTTGGGAATCAAATGACAGCACATGCCTCACAGCTAACTTACATTTTAACTTCTTTTGGAGATTCAATCAAGAAACTAATAAAGGTTGCGTAGGTAATAAGTTTGTGTATATCCTTATGGACCTTTTAGACGAGGCCAATAGGCGAGACAATCCAATAAGCGAGTCTATTAAGCCAATCCAGTGAAAAACGCAAAATTTTCTTCATGTCGTTCACACACAAGCCAGTCGATACCGATATAAATAAACTTAAATAAAATTCATTTCTATTAACGATGGACAGACGTAAAATTGCTTTAAGAGCTACGTTCAAAAATGTTATTAAGCTAATGCATGAAGAGATTTTGGATAGTATGCAAAATCTCTTCAATAAAACAACACGTACGACATGACATGTATTGGACTGGCTTACTCGCCCGGGACGGAAACACGTTTCACATGAAGCCAATACACAAGCCAATCCAATGGGAAAGTAGTGGGGGAAGCACTGGCGCCAGCAAATTCGAAATCGTTCTAATTCACTCGACTGGCATAAGCTATTAGCTTGGGACAATCCAATGCATTCGCCTGGTTCCGTTCACACGAAGCCAATATTCGCCTGGCTTACTCGATTGTCTCGTCTATTGGCCTCGTCTAAAAGGTCCATTAGCTTGGGTAGGTATCATACAATTCAAGTTCAAGTATGTTTATTGTTTCAAGTGTTACAAAATAGTACCTATATTATTATCGTAATATAATAACCGGCCAAGTGCGTGTCGGACCACGCATAAAGTGGGGTGGGGTTCCGTAGAAAAAGGGTTTTTTTTTCTGCTATACAGAACTAACAACTTTGTCAAAGTAATTTTCAATGGATTTTGTGTGAAGTTTTCCTTTTATAAGTTGGTCTATATATCTATCTAGGCCAAATTTTAGCTCTCTATTACTCATTGTCTCTGTGCTAAGCCCACGGACAGACAGAAAGACAGATAGACGGACATGGCGAAACTATAAGTGTTCCTGGTTGACTACGGAACCCTAAAAATTATGGTCTCCTGTTGAGGAGTTATCAGGAACATAATTAGTAATAAGAATTGTGTGTTTAGATTGGAATCAGAACACATGATAATGTTGTGTGGATGTTGCATGTATGTGTCAGCCACATGGATTGTGGTAAAAAATATGAATAATTTTATACTTTTCTAGGCTGGCGCCCTTTGGAGCATCACGTCGTAAGGACTACTCACCAGTGTCATGGAGGCAATACTTCTCCCAGTCAGTGGATGTGGAGATAGAAGTTGGGACGTTCCGGGTCTATCTCTCACCCGAGCCAGACCATCCAGAGCGGCCCAGGATTGTGACTCTGCATGGAGGAGGGTACTCGGGGCTGAGCTGGGCACTTTTCACTGTTAGTAATTTTCTTTTACGGCTTTGTTATCAGTGTCAAAAAATCAATCAGCTATTAATTGTCCACAGCTAGACATAAGCACTCGTGATCTTTCTGTCCTCGGGCAGCCCCAGTCCTCATTCTCATCCTTTTCATTGATTGCAATAATTATTTGGTCTGTTTTTTTTGGAATTTGTAAGCTTCATTTGTACATTCTGAATGCACTGGACATAGTCCACCCCATGGCCTGGCACTCCTCTCTGTTCTGTTGTAAAAGTTTGAAATTCTATAAGTTTTTACCTTCTGATTTCAGGCAGAAATAACGAACATGATCCACTGTCAAGTGGTGTCTATGGACATTAGAGGACATGGTGAGACAAAAGTTAAAGACCCAGAGGATTTGAGTGGAGACACTTTGGCTAAGTAAGTACTCATATTTACAATCTCTATTTTCACAATAATTTTCTGTTTTCTTACAAGACATTAAAATGGCAACAAAGCCGAACAAAGGCTTAGGTCAAAAAATCATGATTCGTTGTCTCACCTATTGCACTACATGTAGTTGTGCAATAAAATTATTGTTGTGCTCTGGCCACTTCGTCAAAAATTCCTCATTTATGAAAGAAATTGGGACAAAAAACTACACAGAAAGGTCGTGATGTCGGGAAAACACACTGAGATCTTAAGTAGAATGTAATTGATGGAGGCATGGTAATTGAATTGTTTTATAATACTTTAGGTCAGATAATAGGTTGTTAATAAATGGTACATTGTTACCCTATGAAAGTAACATATTTAAGTCTTTCACCCGAGGTAAACACTGTGCTTTTTATTACTAATCCTAGGAAAATTACTCAGAGTCGAAAAGTAGGTCTGAAGTTGCCTGAGGAGCGGGTTGAAAGTAGGGAATGCAATCTCGTTCTCGCGAGATCTCGTATTCGAGAAATCTCGGGATTTTTTAGCGAGATTGTTCTCGGCCGAAAAATGGCCCAGATCTCGCGAGTTAAACGAGATTGCACTCGAGCGCAGCTGAAGTAGAATGATCACAGATTTACGCTAACATTTGGTGAGTGGACTTCTCCCATGAACAAGCGATACATGAATGTAAATGTACACACATTTTTAAGGGCAATGCTGGGTTTTGGAGCTTGGGGCTGATCTGTGTTTTTGGAAGTATGCCTGCTGATAGTGGTGTCAGTATTTTGAAAACAAAATTAACCGAATTTGGCCTTATTCTGGAAAAAAATATTATCAATATTATCTATGGGGCAAGTGTGATAAAAAGTTGGGTCGATTGATATCACCTTCGCATCAGCTCTGCTATGCCCATGGAGTTCAACTTGGCATAATAGATACTATTTATTAAAAACAAACTGATGCAATGATGTTGAGAAACCTGTGATAGAATCTGAAAATGAGGAAAACGACATGATAATCTCCATTTAATAGTCGACTCAACTTATTTAATGTGTTTCATTTTAGTTTTTGACTTCTTGTTGTTTTGTTATAAAAGAACTGTTTTATTATTAAAAGACTTTTGTTTGATATTAGGAAAGAAGACTGGTTGATTATTTAAATTCCTATTTGTTTAGATACGTCAAAGTTTACTAGGTACTTCAAAGTTTATTGAACCAAATGATAGATACATACGACAAACAATGTTAAATACATAAAAGTTTTTTGAAAAAAATGGTGAAAATAAATGTTTATTTGTATTTATAATAGCTATAGTGAATAAAATTTTTGACTTTATAATTCTTATATATTTTTTCTTAATATATTTAAATATTGCGATTATTTGTAAGAATAAACACAAAACTGCCAATCTCACGAGATCTCTACATTGGCGAGATCTCGCGGCGTTGTTGTTCATAAACTAGCGAGATCTCGCCTGAGCCCCAATCTCGCGAGATTGCATTACTCAAAATGTGCACTTTAAAGCTTAATATTCCGCAAATGGAACCCTAGATCAAAAAATGGTCTTCCTACACCCACAATATTTTTCAAGGACCAATCCAACGCCCACACTACGGTGTAGGCGAGAAAAAAAATGCATCCCTAATTTAGGTACAGGAGAGGTAACCTAAAAAAAAAAATTTGTGGTGTTCTACCGTTTCGTCGGCGAATATGTACATCTAAGCCAAATTTCAGCTCTCTAGTACTTACCGTCTCTGTGCTCAGCCGCGGACGGACAGACAGACAGGCAGACGGACGGACATACATGGCAAGACTATAGGGGTTCTTTGTCCACTACGGAACCCTAAAAATGGCCGGAGCTAATGAAACTAACATTTTCATTACTTTACATTTCTGCTGAACCATGTTCCAACCACTCAATTACTGCGTGATGCGAGCGCGATGTAAAATCGAAATAACATAAAATTAAGTATATTTTTTAATAATTTACTTTCAACAATTTCTTTGAAATAGTATAGGTTTGGGCAAAATACTTACCATTGTTTCAATGATGAAAATAACAAATAATGCCGAAATAGCTGGCCGGCCACAGAAAAAAAAATTGTCGGGAAAGCGGCAATCCAACCTTCATTTGTTTTTTCGAGTTGTAGAGCTAATTCATGTTTTTATTTTTACTTTCCTTATATTCGCAATGAAAAGCACAGTGTTCACCTCGAGTTAAAGACTTCCCTCGAACTATTCCCCGTCCAAACTAAGCCCAGTCTCGGGACTAAATAAGTTACTTTCACCCCTATGGTAACAATGTACTAATCACTGTGCCCCAAGATACAAAAAAAAAGAGGAAAAAAAAAGAAGGAAACTTTTCAGTTTTTAATTTTTTATTTTAAGAGTTAATTTATTAGTTAATTATAGCTAATTTTTTACAACTTATTTTTGACATTTATACAATTCACACCTTTAATTTTTATGTTCAACTCCGGCGCCTTGCTTGTCACTACTCTCAGGAGTAGTCAGAGACAAGGCGTCGGGGTATATATTTTTAAACTGTGAATTCAATCTTAATTTTATTATGACATCTTTCTAATTTTACTTTCTACTATTTTATAAGGATTTTAATATAAGGACACTATTACCTGTACAATTTCAATTTTAACTCCAAATTTTATATCATATTTTATCATAGGATATTCATTTTAGCATTTTAAACAATTGACTAAGAATTTTCATTATATTTTATTTTATTAAAGATAGTCTGGAAGAAATCTCTTACAGAGATAAGCTCGCCTTTGTACATGTAATTTCTTATGTAATGTCCTGTTAAAAGTCTTGTGTGCAATAAAGTATAATAATACAAAGGTCGCCACATTATTGACAGTGGCGGAACCGGCTAAAAAAAAAAAGATACAACTTAATTTAGTTTGGGGTTCAGTTCAGAGTTACTTTATATATTGTACATTTTGTTCAGCTCAATAAACATTTTTCATTTAATTTTTTTCATCAGAACTAAGTATGTAGAGGGATAAAAAAACCGGCCAAGTGCGAGTCGGACATTTTGAATATTTCAAGCGTCTACCTGTCGTTGTTATTAATATCCAGCAGAAAAATTACGTTTATTGTATGGGAGCCCCCCTCAAACATTTACTTCATTCTTTTTTTTTAGTATTTGTTGTTATAGCGGCAACAGAAATCAACTGTCTAACTATCACGGTTCATGAGATACAGCCTGGTGACAGACGGACAGACATAAAGCGGAGTCTTAGTAATAGGGTCCCTTACCCTTTGGGTACGGAACCCTAAAAATCTAAACTTACGCCTTACATAATCTACGGGGGTGGATATGTGTTTTAATCAGTTCCTTCTGACTGCAGTTTTTTTTTTGCTAACGTAATTTTGGTTCACAGAGACGTGGAGCAAGTCCTGCACAAGCTGTTCGGTTCGTCGCTGCCACCACTTCTGTTGGTGGGCCACTCCATGGGCGGAGCTGTCGCGGTGCGTGTGGCTCATCTCGCCTCGCTAGAGCACGTGGTGCAGGGGACCGCCGTCATTGACGTGGTTGAAGGTAGGTCTCTATAGAAAAAAAAATTAAGTGAAAAATAAATACCGACTTCGAAACACTACAGCACTAAAAAGTTAGAAATAATTTAAATAATTAGAAGTATGTATACATGTACGTATTGTAGATGTATAATTTGGAGTCGGTGCCCAAAATATATGTGCTGGTCATGAAACTTCTGCAATACCTACATGTATAAATACTTCTAATTATTTAAATTATTTATAACTTTTTAGTGCTGTAGTGTTTCGAAGTCGGTTTTTATTTTTTATTTTTATTTTTTTTAAGTCCGTTAAAAGGAAGGTTTTGCTGTTCCAAATTTTAGAACTTTCGTAACCACTCATAAAAACTGAATTGGCACGGATATTTACTCGTTTACTTTTTCATTTTACAATTTCGTAAGCACTACACATACATACATACACAAATAAACTCACGCCTATGTCCCTGAGGGGTAGACAGAGACCAGGATCTACCACTTGCCACGATCCTGACAGATCACTTTCGCTTCCTCAACATTCATTAGTCGTTGCATACACGCACGCCGGTACTTTTTATCTTGCCCTTTTCTAATACATCCCCTATTTGGTCGAAGTATGTCCGCCTGGAACGTCCCTTACCGGCCGTTCCACCCACATTCGCTGGATATATTTGTTTCGTCAATCTTTCTTCCTTCATCCTCTCCACATGTCCAAACCAACGCAACATTCCTTTGTCAATTGTAGTCACTACATCCTATTTCAGTCCACAACGTTCTCTAATCAAATTAACACCAGACGACACATTCTTAACTCAATTCCGGAATCACTTACTTGAACTTTTCTACTCACCATGATTAAGATCTTCCGATAAATAACAATAATAATAAATAACCTGGTTGGACTCTTCAAACTAAGGTTTGTAAATACCTTAGACACTAGGGATTATATATTCTTTTTGTTGAACTAACTCGTGCTGAGGATAATTTTAAAAACGTATATAATCGTGTAGGTACAGCGATATCATTCCGGTGTAAAAACCTAACTGCAAAGTGGGTTACTCGGGGCTGCAAGTGATGTAATTCACTTCGGCCAGATGTCGCTGCCTGTACGTAATACAGAGAAGTTTGTAAAGAAGCTCGAAATTTCATCGATGCATGCTTGCACTTGCCCATTAGCTCAATTGGGAGAGCGCTGGCACGGTGAGCCAGAGGTCGCGGATTCAAGTCCCGGCATGGGTGGAATTTTTAGCTTCTAAATAGGTTTTTAAAGTTGAAATTTTCGCAGGTGATGTATTTCTGTTTCCGCTATAATAACAAATACTAAAAGCAGAATAAAATAAATATTTAAGGGGGCTTCCAAACAACAAACGTTGTCTAAAGACGGCGCTCGCCATCTAGCGGCCATCTATGTAACCTTCACAGCGCCGATAAATGTCAATCCTTCTTATTGGGTTCCATAGGTGGCGCTGTTCTCAATGTACCTAATCTGTCTTGTCTCGATCTTTGTCTAATGTTGTATAGATAATGGTACGGAACCCTTCGTGCGCGAGTCCGACTCGCACTTGGTCGGATTTTTCCCTGCGACCTCCTCAAGTCACAGTATGCCATCTTTCTGCATCCCCAGGTACAGCCATGGATGCGCTGGTGAGCATGCAAAGTTTCCTGCGCAGTCGTCCCACGCATTTCAACAGCGTCGAGCATGCTATAGAGTGGTGGTATGTGTCTTCATTTCAAGTTACATGTTGTCTCGCTCGCACGATCTAACACTTTTAATGATTGTAATAAAATACGTATACTTTTGATAAATGTGGTTTGAGTTTTAAGACATATTTTTTCTTAATGTGTGCAGTCGAAAGCACGTCAATCTACATTTTAGTTGCAAAGTCGCCCGTAACGCAAAGGAGTAGAGTGCATGGATGTATGGATGATGTGCTGTCGACTGTACCTAGTTTTTGATTGAGAAAATTAATAAATTTGGAAACAACTTTTCCTTATTAAAAGCTAATTAGTTATTATCGTTGTAACAGCATTTATCAAAACGATACTATTTTTTTAAATCACTTCTCTGTAAGAAACCCTGTGCCCTGTAGCGGTACGGATATCGGCTGTTTATGCATTAAGTTCAAACAACTGAAGGAAGAATTTGGGCATGCATGTCAGTATTATTATTTTCGAACTAAAGCTTGGTAAACCTGGTCGGACTCATCCGACAAAATTCAAGAGATCTCAAATTTATTTCAACGTAAAGAATTTACATTCTATTTGCTGTATGTCAATATACTGTGTTAGCCGCTGCCGTCGGGGCGTTTTTTTGTAGTGGAGAAAGTCATTCAAGTAAGTGAATCCGGAATTAAGCTAATAATAGTATTAATATTCTTTCATTTCAGTGTAAGGAGTGGACAAGTCAGGAATCTCGAGTCCGCAAAAGTCTCCATGCCCGGCCAAATCGTTAAGTATGTACCCAGGATGGGAACCATAACCCCCATTTTCTAATGTGTTAACAAACTATTGACGGTTGTCACAAGAGTATTTTTTCGTATGGCAAAGTATCAACTGAGAACTATTAACAGCTACAGGTGTTAACATACGAGAAATCGGGAGTACGTTGTACGTGCGAGCTCATTTAAAACATGGTTAATATACTACATTTTGTAATCCGTCTTAGAAGATTATCTGAAAGGTGGTATTTTTGTGACGTTTCTCTTATTGACGTTCTATTCATCTCTGTACTTTACACTCGTAAAATACGATATTATGAATAAATACGAGTGCCTTTGGAACTAGATTAATTTTCTGAGCTATTTTAATCAAGCTTGGTTAAAATTAATTAAATAGAATTTAATGGTAGTTAAAAGCTTTTTCAAGCGCTATATTATGAGGTTCATCCATCTCTACTTGACACAAAATGTGTATAATATGCTTCATAAATGTTCTGTCAATAGAAATAAACGATCGAAATAAAATTACGATATTAGACGTTATCTTATAGATAGAGAGGAGAAACATAGCGTAATGAATCATAAATCTAAAATTTATTTAAGTGTAAAGAATTTACATTCTGTTTCTTGAATGTCATCATCATCATCATCATTCAGCCACAATAAGTCCACTGCTGGACGTAGGCCTCCTCCATGGATTTCCAAAAAGACCGATTGGAAGCGGCCTGCATCCAGCGTCTTCCTGCCACTTGGATGAGGTCATCTGTCCATCTTGTGGCTGGTCGTCCTACGCTGCGCTTGTCGATATGTGGTCTCCATTCGAGAACTTTTCGGCCCCATCGGCCATCAGTTCTGCGTGCTATGTGCCCCGCCCACTGCCACTTCAACTTACTAATCTTGAATGTCAATGTACATACAATGTTATCCACTAAAAATTCGGGTCGAGTTGAAGTGGAGAAAAAATACAGCGAAACAAACTCCATTCTGACTAAGAGGATCGTAATTTTGAAAGATCCTTTATATGAACATCTCAGGGAGAATGCAGTAGCTGAAAACCAGCGCTGCCCGGGACTGATCCGAGTCAGCACCAGCCGAGCCACTACGTTTTATGTCATCACTAGTTAAGCCTTACTTAGTTTTAAGCTTTTTTTTCTGATGAGGTATTAATAGTAGATTGTGTCTCAAGGGAGCAAAATGATATATTTACGGTAAGGGCGGTATATTGAATCCTGAGTGAAGCGAAAGATTCTACAATAGAATCCCGAGCTACGCTCGGCTCGGGATTCTATTGTAGAATCTTTCGCTTCACTCAGGATTCAAGTGTTTACGCCCAAGACGGAAATAATTTTGCTACCGAGTGACACATACTGCTTTTCACACCTGCTATAAGGAAAATTTTAATCAAACACAATATGTGCCGTGGAAGACAATTATGATCGATTGCAACAAAATAAAAATCGAATTGGAATTACATTTTGTGAAAATCTGCACACGGATCATGCTGAGGGCAATAAAAAAAAAACTAGAATATCAGGGAAGAAAAGTACAACTTTGATCCCTCATTTGAGGGAATCAAGGGATCTTTTCTGAATAGCAGGTGTGAAAATACTTTTTTATCAAATTCTGCAAATTCCATCTTATCATTGTTTCGTTTTTATTAAAATAAATATAAATTTACTCAAATAATAAATATTATCACATTAATACAACTGAAGTGCTCATAAGATAAGATAAGAATATTCTTTTTTGCACACACACATTAAGAAAATTAACAATAGAATTGGTTTGTATATCTAATTAATATCATTAAACAATAATTTTATCCTATAATATGTAATTAATTTATAATGTTCTGCTTATTGATATATAAATATTTAACAATGCACACAATGTGTGTCTGTGTGTCTAATATTCACTGAAATTGCATGCTAAGGGATGTTATAGAAAGATTCCGACACTTTCTCGCATGAAATTGTGGCGCTTTCTTGTAATCAATTATTCAGCACAAATTTAAAAATATTCTCTAGCGTAAATTTTTTTTGTTGTCCGTCAATGCTTAAAGTAATCTGTGGATAATGTGGTGGGTTGTACTCTTACGTATTCTATTTCATACATTTGTCAACCATGTTAATGTAACCTCTGTCCTTTCCAGTTGCACAACTGGCCAGCTAGCCATCAACGAGGTACCACTGGGCCCCCCCTCCCCCAGCACCGCCCCGCCCCCCACCCGCGGCGCCCGCGCTCCCCCTTCCGCCGACAGCATCGAGGAGGAGGGGGAGGGGGTGGAGAGGGGCGCTGTAGCAGAGGAGGAGAAGGGGGGAAGCGGCGGGGACCAGTTTGTTGCGCCCGCGACTGAGCCGCAGCGTGCCGCTATGAAGTAAGTGCTTTCTCTTTGAATAACTAGTGCAAAGCTGGTCTAAACACTTCCTAAAGAAACGGCAGAAATCAGAGTAAAGCTTACTAGCTTTAGAACCGCTCTCAAAACGCTTCGAATGTGCGTTCGGAATCTCTCATTCATGCAAAACTTTCCTTGTATGAATTTTGGATACAGCTGGCCGGACAGAAACACACAGACTAAAGTCAGACTTGTGCACATCAACTACTCTATGTGTACAAAGCCTCCAGAGGGAATCAATCCCACGACCACAGTTTTGGTAGTCAAGCGTTTTGACCTCTCAGACCAACGAGACAGTCAAATGGGGGCAGCGATAGTGATCATAATGAATGCCTTTTTCCACTTGCCACAGATACAAATGGCGCATCGATCTCTCAAAGACCGAGCGGCACTGGTCCGGTTGGTTCACTGGCCTGTCGCAAGCGTTCCTTTCGCAGCGCGCTCCCCGGCTACTGCTGCTGGCTTCCATAGACGGGCTAGACCGGGAGCTGACTGTCGGACAAATGCAGGGTAAGCTACATTACTAAGAACCCAGGTCAGCAGATGCAGGAACAACCTATGTTAATGGGGCTCCATCGGAGTTCAACCATTGTGTTTACGGAGCCTCCCCACAGAGTACGAGGCAACTTACTGCATGCCCCTCGTGCCCAACTATCTGCATTCGAGAGGACTTGCGGGAGGCCACAGAAGCTGGTGTGGGCTAATAAATTTTTGGTCGTTTATCACCGATACGATAACAAGCTATGTTACTTATACTCTAAACAGACTACTACAAATTCGCAGATGTACGTAACTTTGAAAATAAACAAAGTCATAGGTACATCCGTGGGTCTTTCCGTGTGGCGCCGGATTAAGAATAGCGTCACTCCATTTCCTTCCGTGGATGTCGTAGAAGGCGACTAAGGTAATCAATTACCAGGTGACGGGCAGCAGCGTCTTCCTGAGATTCCAACTGAATCAATCATACTGCAATCGCCAACCCGTCTGCCAAGCGTGGCGATTATGGCAAAACCTCTCATGGTGATGAAAACCATGAGGGAGGTCTATGTCCTGCAGTGGGCGTCAAACGGCTGAAGATGATGATGATGATGAATATATCGAGCGAATGTGGGTAAAATGGCCGGTAAGGGACGTCGCAGACCTACCTAAACATACACAAAAATTTCATAAAAATCGGTGAAGCCGTTTCGGAGGAGTTTGATGGCAAACACTGTGACACGGGACCGGGCATAGCGAGCTGTCGGGAAATTGTCGAAATACAAGTGCATTTTATTTTTCCAGGAAAGTTCCAGATGCAAGTGCTCACACGTTGCGGTCATGCGGTTCACGAAGACAGTCCGGCAGAGGTAATTCATCATCAACCCATTATGTCCCCACCGACGGGCACGGGTCTCTTCCCTGAGGAAGGTATAGGCCATACTCCACCACGGGGGCCAAGTCCGGATTGGTGGAGGCTTGTAGACTAGTGGCTCGTCTACTGTCAGTTGTTGTCAAGCCGCCCTAAGGCCTCTGACTTGGCTTAACGACTGCCATCTATTGATGGCAGAGGTAATTAATGAATAAATAATAATCGACCGACCGACCGACCGCTTCTTTCTGTGCTCGGCAAACCTCAACCAGCCGCTGCCAGCAATCCGCCTCAGATCATCGGTCCAGCGAGTTGGTGGGCGTCCGTAGCTGTGTTTGCCAATTGGCCATGCTACTTATTTTTTATATACGTTTTTCATAATTTATTTAAAAAAATATGGACTATTTTAAGAAACTAATTTCGTTATTTTTGAATTTTATTCATTATTTCTATTTTAAATATTTTTCTAAAATTTTGTGGTGTGTGACGTCATCAGAGCATGATTAAAGAGATAGTCTTTGCTTACATAAAAAAAAACAAATGTCATTAACGTCAGTTGATTTGGTCGGCTAACCATGTATTCTGTGGGTTAACCTCAAAATAAAACCGAAGGACGACACTCTGTGAAACCGACACTTCAACACGATTCGTTTTTCTTTTTTGTAAGGCAAAGGATTAATACTCAAACTGCCTTTGCTGACATCATACAAAACTCATCTAAGGTGAAAGCTTTTTATTGAATATTTTAAAAAATATAGACTTATTTACAAATCTGATAAATAGAAATTGTACGGAAAGCAAAATTCTCGAAATGGTTTTGAGATTTCCATCCATATTAAAAAATGTAGCGTGGTCAATTCGTGATCTCCACTCAAGAGCCTTCGTACCGCCATCGGCTAGCCGACAAGCTGGCTGAAGTAATTGATGGAATAAAATAAACAACATATCTTCCGGCCTCCCATTTGGGAGGTCGTGGGTTCGAATCCCGACGTATACCAATGAATTTGTTTTCTAAGCTACGTATATTTGTGTAGTTATAGTAGCAATACCACTCGCTAACCGTGAACGAAAACATCGTGAGGAAACCTGGGGTCTGTGGTGTTCACGTACCTCATCGCTTGAAATTGCCAATCCGCGGTGGGCACGCGTGGTAATTACGCCCATACTATCTCTGAGAGAGGTACTGTGCCCCGCAGTGGGACGTATGTAAGCTACATAATAAAAATCTTTTACAGATATACTGCACTAGAACTAGGTAGCCTTAAGGCTGTTTTTACGTCGTGCATGTGGTCTCGCTCGCACAATATAACATTTTTAAGGATCGTAATAAAATGAGTACAATTTTGATAAATATGGTCCGAGGGTTTGATAGATAATAAAATTGCGGACATTCAAGACGTATTTCTATTATCCTGTACCTAGTTTTTGATTGACAAAATTAGATTCCAGAATTAATAATTTTGGAAACCGCTCATGTTTATTAAAACCACTTATAAGGGCCGGTAAGGGACGTCCCAGGCGGATACTTCGACCAAATAGGGGATGGCATAGGGCAAGATAAAAAGTACCCGAAACCTGCGTGCGTGCATGCAACCACTAATGAATGTTGAGGAAGTCGCGGCAAGTGGCAGTCCCTGGTCTCTGCCTACACCTCTGGGATACAGGCGTGAGTTTATGTATATAAGAAAACAAAAATGTATTTAATATCTCCGTAATATAATTTAATTATCTATAAAACCCTCAGACCACATTTATCAAAAGTACGCTTTTTTCTACAATCACCGAAAATGTTAGATCGTGCGACCTAAACTATTTTGT
The DNA here is from genome assembly GCA_947308005.1 of Yponomeuta malinellus. Classification (NCBI taxonomy): domain Eukaryota; kingdom Metazoa; phylum Arthropoda; class Insecta; order Lepidoptera; family Yponomeutidae; genus Yponomeuta; species Yponomeuta malinellus. Next base: position 14,224,830 of record OX371012.1, read on the forward strand.
AATTTAGGTAGCGCGAGTGATAGCGGCTTTCGCCCTCCGCCATCGGCTCACGGCCGCCACACACAACGGGGAGCACATGTGTCTCGTCAACACGCCCGACTGCTGAGTCTGAACATTGTTTCGTTTGAGGGCCTGTCGTGAGCAATTTCGTTTTGTTCAGAAAACTTCAGGAAGCGATTCCCGTATAGCGCGGGTGATTAAATAAAGTGACTGAGTATATATCTGCCTCTCGCTCACATAATGTAGACGGCAATATACAGTACACTACCAATCTGTTAATGTACTGTTAAAAGCTTTGTGCACATAGCACCTTTTCACATCTAGTTTCACACTACTGCGGTTTCACATCTGGTTTCACACTACTGCGATTTAACATCTTGTTTCAATCAAATCAAATATCAAATCAAATAATATTTATTATCGTAAAGAATAATACACAGAGGCAAATAAATATTACTTAAACAATGCTTAGACTGTAAAAGGTTTAACATGTGTAAATATCTTTGAGTAACGGTGACCCCACACTAGGCATAGCCTGTATCGTGGGCGTCACGACATAAAATTGGGCTTTTTATTAACATTTCATTGTGGCAATCTAAGCAGATTTTGATCTTATAAAAAAATTTATGTAGTACTAAATGTTCTTCAAAATAATATTTTGAAATGAATTTCAAAATAATATCAATTACAAAAGTTAATTGTTATAGAAAAGCATAGTTGTTTCAATTTCATGCTAAAAGTGAAAAACAAAATCAAATCAATAATTATTACCATAAATGATTAATTCAATTACATGCAAAATCAAACATTTTTATTTCAACTTGTTTCACACTTGTGCGGTTCCACATTTAGTTTCACACTAATGTGTGAACTACGGCTGATGTGTCGAAAAACCGGCCAAGTGCGAGTCGGACTAGCACACGAAGGGTTCCGTACCATTATCTATACACAATTTGAATATTTCAAGCGTCTACCTGTTGCCATTATTAATATTGAGCAACAAACGGCAAAAACATCACGTTTTTTTGTATGGGAGTCCCACTTAAATATTTATTTTATTCTGTTTTTAGTATTTATTGTTATAGTGGTAACAGTAATACATCATCTGTGAAAATTTCAATTGTCTATCACGGTTAATGAGATACAGCCTGGTGGCAGACAGACAGACGGACAGTGGAGTTTTAGTAATAACCCTTTGGGTACGGAACCCTAAAATGTGCAGTTACCGCTATCGTTCAATGTGAAACCATTCATTGTAATAGGGGTTAAAGTATGAAATTGCCGTTTTATTGCAATAGGTTCTTTGAATTGACATAGAATCTTCATGGTTTGAGGTTTTCGAATGAAACTTTTTTCAAATGGTTTCTATGATGTTCTTTTTTTAAAAAATGTGAAACATTTGAATATCGACTTTCAATTGTTTTTGTTATTCAATTTAGACAAGAAAGATGGATACTGCGAAAATTGGAGTGATTTTTGAATACGAGTTCTGACGCGGAACTAACGCGGCAGAAACAGCCCGCAATATCAATGCTGCGTTTGGAGAGGGGTCTACTAATGAACGCACCGTGCGATTTTGGTTTAAACGCTTTCGTGATGGAAATTTCGACTTAAAGAACGAGCCACGAGGAAGACCGCCCACACAGGTGAATAACGATGAATTAAGAGAGATAGTGGAAGCCGACCCTAGTCAAACTACCCAGGAATTAGCGGCATGGTTTAACGTTACCTTACCCACAATATTGACTCACTTGCGTCAAATCAATAAAATAAAAAAATACGAAAAATGGGTGCCTCATAATCACTCGAATTTTCGCAGTATCCATCTTTCTTGTCTAAATTGAATAACAAAAACAATTGAAAGTCGATATTCAAATGTCTCACATTTTTTAAAAAAAGAACATCATAGAAACCATTTGAAAAAAGTTTCATTCGAAAACCTCAAACCATGAAGATTCTATGTCAATTCTAAGAACCTATTGCAATAAAACGGCAATTTCATACTTTAACCCCTAATATTAACGAGAGACAAATAGTTGTTCAGTCACTTTTTTAAATTAAAAGTGTTTCACTAACGTAGTTTGATTTTCAGTTTGTACCTTACAAAAACCAGATGATCGATTCCGTACTTACGCTTGTTCTCTTTTGTGAGTGAATGGATAGAATCTCTTGGCTTTTGTTTTTGCTATATTGTAGCCATTATTAACTGGATTTCTCACTGTTAAATCGAATATAAAAATATTCAAGCGCTCTTACGAGAAAATTACACCGAAACGGGTCTCTAGAACTATATTGCGTCCTATAACTTTCGAAATGAAACACCCTATTTAGTTTCGAGCAGTATTACAGTGTTCTTTTCATGTTCAAATCGGTAACATTTGATTCAATGTTTTTGTTGGAGTTTGATTGCTTAGTAATAATGTTTGATTGCTCAGTAATAATAATCTAATATATAAAAATCTCGTGCCACGGTGTTTGTTATCAAACTCCTCCGAGGCGGCTTAACCGATTTGTATCAAATTTCTTGTGTATATTTGGTAGGCCTAAAAATAGGTCGAAGGCTAATTAATATGGGAAAATAACGTTTGCCGAGTCACCTAGTTAATTGTCAATGAATTTAAAGTTTACAAAGAGTCTGACTTACGTCACAAAAAAACTTTAATTGATTAATTATTATATCTTAGACACCTACGCTCGGCAACAAACCTGTCTTGCAGGCGTCTAATACAATATATTACTATCTAATATGGCCTCGCAATTGTTTCCGTGAATTTAGCCACATTAATGTCATTGAAAAATTAACAAATAAGCACAAAATGCGACAAACATATTCTCCCTTTGCGAAGTCGCAGGTGAGTCAGTTTAAAAAAAATACACTGTCTTGGACTATTCAGCCCTTCTATTACGTGGCTGTTTAACCCAATAGTGTTATCCATTTCTACGATTCCGAAGTGACAAAAATGTGTATGTCGCTTTGAACCTTAAGAAAACTGTAAATTAATTGTTTAGATATAAAAATACTAAAATATGTCACAATGATTGATTCGCCAGGGTATACGTAACAGTCCAGTCAAAATAGACAAGTTGGAGTTTAGTATATGACTTAAATATGTAATTACAAAGGCTATGTCAAAAGTCCCCATCGACCCCGCTTGTGAGTTGTTTTTTTATCCGAGTTCAAATGTCACAGCTTTGCATTTTTTGCGTATATCACGAAAACGATGAGAGCTACCGGGAAAAATGCATGAACCAAGCAAAATTTCAAAATTATTTTTCTACAAAAAAGATATCAATACTTTCTTCCCTCCGAAGCACCGCTCTCGATTTATCTTGATTTCTACTCTTAACAAAAATTTTCGCTTTGAAGAGAATCAAAAAATGGTTTTCCTGCACCTACAATATTTTTAAACGACTAATCCAACTATACCCACAATATGGTATACACGAGAAACAAAACCATCCCTAACATAGGTGTAGGGAAGAACCCCTAACTTTTTTAAAATTTTGTTTTACCGTTTTGTCGGCGTGATTAATGATAAATATGTATATTTTTGCCAAATTTAAGCTTTCTAAAGCCGCGGAGGTTGCATCATCTTCTCCTTTGTATAGTAAAATAGTTATCCAGAGGAGAGCCTTGCAAGTTCTTCACCTTGACGTCTCACCTCTGAGAGCCCCATGGCGTCCCAGATGGGACTAACATGTTGTTGTGTGCATGGTTGCGTCAACAATAGCGAGAACAAACAATATTCAAGGTACCCCGAGCTGTCTTGAAACAACGAATTGAACAAACATGTTTTCTTTTACAAAAGATTTACAAACTGCTATTTTATTTATATTTATATTGTCTAGAACAACAATTTAATGACAATTTGATTTGTGTGCTTTATTCCGCCTACCCTATGTAAATACGACTTTCCTACAGTCAGAAATCGTGATAACTCCAGAACGGTCCTTCGTAAGGCAAAAAGTGTTGATACCTTTTATGTAGAGAATTTTATGATCTACAAACTTTCGTACTTACATTTTCCCAGCACTCTCACCGTTTCAGAGATATACAAAAAAAAACTTTTGACCTCGGATAAAAAACAACGCACAAGAAGTAAGTCGATGGGGACTTCTGCCATAGCATTTGTAATAACGTACCTACTTAAGACCTATACAAAAGTCGGGAATTAATGTAAACTCAATATCTATTTTGACTGGACTATAAAGAATCACTCGATTTAAATTTTCAATAAACGTGTTGTGAAGTTATAGCCGGTTTAATTTAATGGTATAGTGTTGGGTAGCATGAGATTAGCATTTAATTTTTGTTTATACAGTTAATTTGATGGTATAGTGTATAATATTATACAGGGTGTCCCAAAGCTATGCCTCACTGTGGGAAAGAACTTTGTGTATTGAAGCCGACCGGTAAAAAGTTTTAGACAAGGCCTACGTGAGCACGTTAATTTTTCGACATCAAGCAGGACCTCATTATATTTCCATCCATAAAAATGTCACACGTTAATGGGGAGTGTGACATTGTGTGACAAGGGTTTGTTTTTTATATTTAGTATTATACTGGGCGTGCATTTGTAAAATCTGTAAACGCAGTTCTAATTATATTTATTTACTTTCAATATTAAAAGTGCTTTCAATTGGCATAGCATTGGTATATCAAAAACTATTTACAGGGTTACCCCAAAAATTCGCAACTTATTTTACGACCCTCTAAATGTATTTGTGTGATTTTCCATTTTTAACAATATTTTTTATGTGCTATGCATAAATCCCAAAATATCGATAATCTGAGAAAACTTATGATACTCGAGTCCTAGTAAGACGGCGTTTTCGCGAATTTTAAAGGTAACCCTGTTTGTGAGATGGTAGATATTTATTTTATTAATTACTTGGAAGAAGGTATTAACAATTAATTTATTTTAATAATTAATCTTAAGTGTGATCGAAACGAACCATTAAACTTAGACAAAGTTTAATGTTGAACATACTTTATAAAATAAAGAATTATTGAAATAAAACATATTTTATTTTCCGAAACAATTTTATTCCAGTAGTAACAAACGATGAAATCCCTCGAGTATGTAACGATCACAAAAAAATATCCAAAAATTACACTAAAAATGGTTCGTTTGTACATGATAAATATTATAATGCGAATGACTAGCATGTTTAACCACTCGTCTGCCGCGACACAGATCTGTGTCCAACTTAGTATGGGCCACCTATACGTTGCGTTCCGCGAGGGCAGTTCAGGAGTTAAGTGACACAAAATCTATAATTAATAAAAAGTAGGGTACAGTATCCAATTATTGGCACACGCTAACAGTACAGTGCCTGCAAGTTATCAATATAAATACTGATTTCGTTTCAAAATCTAAATGTATTCGACATGAAAACACCAATGTTTAAATATATTTATTTGTAATTTGTGAAGACTACCGTAAATAAATTTTTTTTCTTAATTTATGTTTTTTGACACAACATGTCATAATATGGAGACGGAAGAAGCCAAGTTAAGCTTTTTTTAATCATCGTAGCTGAACTATTTAGTCTTTTTTTTTTCTCAATTTAGATTCCTTGAAACAACATTTCATAATATGGCGACTGAAGAAGCTACGCTGAGCTTTTTATCATCGCGGCTGAACTATGTAGTCATTTTCTACACAGGCTACATCTCTGAAGGACAGCTGCGAAGATGAAAACTGAAATGGTGAGGCCAAAAATGCTTTTGGTGATCGTAGACGTGCCTGCCAAACACTTCATTGGCAAGAGTGATTTAGTTGATTTCCTCCAAAGAAGTAGTTATCGCTTCGTAGCCATAGTTCTTCTTAGTAGTTCATAGTTCTCTAACGTTTAGCAGTTCATCGGCTCAGACACGCTCATTCCAATTCCATCTCTTAAATTTTTTGACACGCGTTAGTTTGCGAACGTTAATAAACGACAAACAAAATATAGTCCTAAGATGACGAACGGATGAAACGTTTATAATATTATTGCTTAAATCAAAATTTCTTATAAGAGAACGACGAACGGCGACTTAAGTCCCAGGACTTAAAGAAAAGTTAATTATTGATTTAACGACTTTACCCGATGAAATGAAGTCCTCATTTGTGGCGGTAAGTGAAGTATGAACTATTAGGTATGTGAACTATTAAGGTGAAGAAGGTACAATAAAATATGGAGTGATTGAATGAATGAGTCGTTTCACGGAGTAAAGTCGTTTCGCGAATGAATGCTTCACTCGAGTAAGCAGTAGGTATCACCGACTATCACCTAAGTCTACTGACCTTACATTTGATGATTGACAGATCAGAATTACTACATACGTATAAATAACTATGAAATAAATTATTTGACTAGGTACCTACTTACAAAATACAATAAAAAATCTCACTGTCAAACACGTAAAAAATACGATAAAGTTATTTAAATATGTGCGTAAAATTATTAATGACTGGTTAGTGACTGGGGCGCTTAGATGAATGTTTACAATATTAAGACCCACAAATAATTAAATCTAGAAAAATCATTTGTGCTGTCGAGATCCAAAGAGTGATACCTAATAATGGCAAATTGTGAAGTCATAGTGACATAAATACGACTTATTTCTAAACATTGCCAACTTCTCCTTTACACGGAACTCTTCATTTCTTGTTTCACGCAGCTCTTGAAGGCTTCCCAGCCTTCATTTTTGGCATAAGACTGAAACAAAAACATTTTTTTTGTTAGCCTTGTCCTTCATGATAGCAATAAACTAAACTAATAAAAACTTGGCAATTATACTCGACTGGGCCAATTAGGACAGAAAGACACGCCACGCCTTGGGGCAGGCATATGTCCAGGAGTGGACGAGTACGGAGTGATTGATTGATTGGGCCACAAGTGACGACTCATTTTGAACCCGCGATGCAGACGGTCTTTCATTATGGCAATAAACTCCTTATAGGACAGGAGCAACAATATCCGAGGACAAAAAAAGTTGCGTGCCTGGGGGAGGCCTGTGTCCTTTTGTGGCAACTTAGACACACCATGCTTTTTTTTGTAGGTTATTTCGTTTTCTTTCTGTTGTTTATATTATGTGTGGTATGGACGAAGGGTCACTGGACCACATCTTCTTCAACTGTCCAAAACTGACTTCTTCTCTTCTCTTTATGATTTCCTTCCACCAGACTTACCTCTCCCAACAAATTTTCGATCGGTGGTGCCACTTGTATTTTTTGCTTTCATTAATGTTTTATGTGATTTTATTAAATGTAACAATATAAAATTATAGATATAAAATACCAAGTCGTTGTAGAATATTAATGTAGTGTTTCATTTTATTTATTTACAATTTGTTTATAAGTTCCTCAACTACCTGCACTGTGCGAGTTGAATGTAAGGAAACAAAAAAAATTTGCCATCCCCACAAAACTGACTTTGGCAGAATCCTAGGGATGTATTAAAAAGAATTGAATTGGATTGAATTCATAACATAACATAAACATTTACATAAAGGCACATACATTGCTTCTGGCCCCACACTAGGATACCCTGTGTCGTGGGAACCAGAAACAACGATGTTATGTTACTGAACTGTTTATTTTGTTTCTGTGATGTGTCTTGTTGTTATAATGTCATTTCTTTCATTACGGACTGATTGAGATTGATTTATTGGGGCACAATAACAAGTGACAACTCACCTTGAACCCGCGATGCAGACGGTCCTTCATGATGGCAATAAACTCCTTGTAGGACAACAACCCGTCGCCGTCCGCGTCGAAGATGGCGAATACCGTCGAGACCAGGTGCGCAGACTGCGAGATTCCCGTGCAGATCTTGACGGCGCGGTGGAACTCGTCTGTGGAGGGAGATTCCGTTAAGGCTGTTGTTACGTTCGGTACGCTGTCTCTGTCGCAAAATCTAACATTTTTAGTGATTGTAAATAAGAATAATATACTTTTGATAAATGCGGTCTGAGGGTTTGATAGGTAATATTTTAAACACGTTTCTGTTTTCCGATACTTGTGTTTCCAAAATAATAATAATTATTATTAATTCTTTATTGCACAAAGACAGTGTTCAAGGGCTGGTATCATATGCCGAAGAAACGATGGTCGATGGGGTGCAAAGGACCAGCTCGCTGGACCGACGATCTGAATCAGATGGCTGGCAGCGGCTGGATGAGAATGGCCGAGGACAGACAGAAGTGGCTCGCTGCGGGGGTAGCCTGTATCCAGCAGTGGACGAGTACGGACGGATTTATAATTGGAGCAATCGGCTCCAATGAAAAAATATATATCTTAATTTAAAATGTATCATCATCATCATCATCATTCAGCCACAAGAAGTGCACTGCTGGACATAGGCCTCCTCCATGGATTTCCAAAAAGACCGGTTGGAAGCGGCCTGCATCCAGCGTCTTCCTGCCACTTGGAGGAGGTCATCTGTCCAAAATGTATAAGATGATCTTATCTTATTCGAAATAAGAGCGAAACCTGGTCGGACTCTTGCGACAAAAAGTAAGTGATTCCGGAATTGAGTTAAGAATGAGTAGTGCCCACGAAAGTTTTAGTGACACGATGATTTACAACATGATGATGACCAAATCCTAAACACGTACAGAAAACTGGGGGTTAAGAAGCCTCTCACCTTTAGAGATGGGATGATCAGCGAGTGTGTACATCCTCATCGCGATAGTGAAGTCCTCCAAATTGTTCAGGAACTGGCAGAACGTCTTGAACTCCTCGAAGGTGATTCCTCTGTCGTCAGTGACTCTGTCAAGGAGACGGTCGAGGTACATGTCGTACTCGTCCGTGTCTAGGTACGTGTATCGAAGCAGGATCTTCGCGAAGTCCACTTCGGAGATTGTTTCGTGGCCTGGCAGGAACAGCTTTGGTGAGATTTCTGTTTTGAGCATTGGCGAATCTAGAGTGTTCGAGAGGGGCGTGGCCTTTAAAAGCAAAGGCATGAATCGATAGAGATGGAAAACCTTTATTGTATACTTACAAAAGAGGGAAATTACACAGATATTTTTTAACCTAAGAGTACTGACGGCGGCTTCATCATTAAAAGTGATCTCGTTCAGTTAACCTTTGGATGCCCTGGATTAATACGTTGGATGTATGCAGTAACCGAACACCCAAGCGTGGCCACACTGGCGTAGTTAGAGGGGATCCGTTACAAATTATAGGCATTTAGGTACCTACCTACATTCCAAATAGGCGATGTATTAGCAAAGGGCAAGATAAAAAGTACCCGAAACCGGCGTGCGTGCAAGCAACGGCTAATGAATGTTGAGGAAGCGAAAGTGATCTGACAAGATCGTGGCAAGTGGCAGTCCCTGATCTCTGCCTACCCCTCTGGGATACAGGCGTGAGTTTATCGCAATAGGGTTACCTGTAATGATAGTTGTGAGTTTCAAGAAATAAATAAATAAATAAAAAAAAATGTATGTATGTATTTTATATTCTGACTATTCCATTCACTTTTCAATAATGTTGAGTTTTACTCTCGTCAACCTACGTTGGCGTAACCCCATGGTGCTATACGACTATACTGATGACAACCGAAGGCCACGGCTAGTGACGCAGTAACCCAAATTCCTGGCACTAAACCATTCTGGCTGGGCACGGCTCAATGACCATAAATATACCTACCTGTAGCAAGTAATTTATTATAATGTTCATCGCTGCAGAAATCTAAATGAGCCACCATAACAATGGTTATTTATTCATTGTTCTTTTCAATTCAATTCAAATATTTTTATTGATTATAAAAACAGAATGTTTACTTAATGAACGTCAAAGTTGTGAGTTTCACAATTAATAGACTATGTGGAGAAGAAGCTAACAGAGAAACTCCACATTTAATCTTTTCATAACACGTTTTAACTTAATTAACAGAGTTTTCAACTTAAAATATTAGTCATGAATGTGTTGAACACTAGTCACAATCGTCCTGTAATTAATATTAATCTACTGTTTAATGCCAAACATATTTTGTCTTCTAAATAATCCTTGATGTTATAGTAAGCTTTTTTACACAGAATGTGCTTAAGACATTTTTTAAACCGCGTTGGAGGTAACTCTAATATATTATCTTGAGGAATCTTGTTGTAGATCCTTATACAGTGCCCCATAAACGATGTATTAACTTTTGCAAGTCTAAATCGTGGAAATGACAATTTGTGTTCATTTCTAGTATTAATAACATTATGATGCCCACCAACATTTTCGAAGTCATTGATATTTTTTCTAACGTGCATAACATTTTCAGAAATGTATTGACATGCAACTGTAACAGGTTAAAAGAAATCGGGCTCGAAGGACCAAAATCTGCTGTTCACGTAGCCAGTTACCACCAACCAATACCCTTATTAAGGTTACCTTTAGCAAACTCCTGGAATTCGAGCTCGAGGACCTCGGTCTGCAGATTCTCCATGAACTGCTTGAACCCGTCAAACTTGAGGTCGTTGGTGCCTTTCTTGCCGAAGAAATGCACCTGCAATGCATCATCCAATATGTTAAAAAGATACACTGACTCGTCACGAAATCTATGGAACTAAGAACCTTCAGTCTGGATGTACTTCCATGTTTGTGGTGTCCTTGCCTGGTTACCATAGCACAGGGTATCCTAGTTTGGGACCAGGACAAGTGATTGTGTTGTGTAGTTGTGTATTATTACTATTATTCTAGGTTCTCTCGGTTTTTAGGGCCAACGCATAAAAATCTTTGTGAGTCACTTTTTGCAAAAACTATCTGTAGAAGATGTTTTTTGTTCATTTGTAGCGCTTGTAAAACCTAATAGAGGTACTTAAGGGGCTCCAGGGAGTAACACCAGCGCCACCGAAGAAACAAAATCATTACTTTTTTTACGTATTTCGCGACCGTATTACTAGTTATTTTTAGGACTCATGAACGTGAACTTAAAGCAAAAAAACCTAGGACTAGACTGATCGCATTTACTTACTCAAAAAACAGCCATTTATTTGGCATAGGTCCATTGTCGTGGGTCCTAAAAATCACTGTTAATTATGATTGAGCGATTGTATTGACACTTTTTGCAAATAGGATCTGCAAAAGATATGATTTTTTTTTTCATTGCCACTGGACCCCCTTAGCCTGGCTACTCGTGTCTCTGACTTTTTCGGTTTTTAGGGTTCCGTAGTGGACCAGGAACCCTTATAGTTTTGCCATGCCCGTCCGTATATCTGTCTGTCTGTAAGTAGCACAGCTGAAATTTGGCTTAGATGTACATATTTAACGCCGATAAAACGGTAGAATAAGACATCTAAAAAAATTTTTTAGGGTACCTCTACACCTAAATTAGGGATGCATTTTTAATCTCACGACGTGTTATGTTAGAATATCGGTTGGATTGGTCGTTGAAAAATATTGTTGATGTTTGAAGACCATTTTTTGTTTTTTTTTTATTTAGGGATCCGTTTGCAAAATATTAAGCTTTAAAGCGCAAAGTTTTGTCCGTGCAGGGCGTCCACATCCCCCCTCCCCCCGCCCCTCCGGTTGATTGCAGAAACGTGAAAAAATTCAGGGTAGTAGCACATATATAATGAACTTAAAAAACCGGGTTATGTAGGAACTATATTTACCTCCGTGTACATAACTGATATTGTAACTGGTAATGTACAAAGAAGGTAGGTAATTTAACTCAGTTATGTACGAAGAGCAAGAGGCTAACAATAAACCCCTCACCTGCAGCATAGTGTCTACATGATGCCTCCGCTGCAGCCCCTGCTCGTCGTTGACGTACCTATCGTGTGCCTTCTCGCTCTCTTCGGCCGGGTCGTCGACGAGACCGCGCTTGCCTTTCCACGCGAAACTGAAGATCTTCTCCATCTACAACGTTAGGACGAAATGTCATCAAATGTGAGACCGCCTTACCCCCAGCATTTCCTAAACTGTAGGGACTGTGCTATACAGGGGCATGTTTCATAGAACTACAATTCATGGTTTACTATGACAATTCGATGTACATCGCACAGTCGATTAACCCACATATTAACAAGTAGACTTTGGATACGCAACGTACCTCGAGTTGTCATAATAAACTACGAATTGTAGTTTTATGAAACCGGCCCTGGAGTTGTTATGTTGGATGTTAGATGTTCGTAATGTTAGGTGTGTTCAATTGTCCAATGAATGACGCGTCTATTCCGTAAGAACGTTTTGTTGTCACTGAATTGTGTACACAAAATTTCTACAGTCATCAAAATAAGTATAGAAGAAAATGTATGTGCTTGCTGATACATAACCCATACACTAACGGTGTTAATGTAGGTATGGCAGTGGTTTTTTTTGTGCACTTTGTTTGACGAACTGAATGCTGTTAGGGTCTATACTGTGTACCTAAAAACAACATCAATAAAGTCTGTGATAAACTGTCTTTTAATATGATATCTTTTTTAATAAAAAGCCACTTGTAAATTATGAAAAAACACCATAAAATCACGGTTATAATATATTATACCAATTGTATACGTTGATTGTATATTGGTTACGTTGCTCCACAAAAATTTGCTGCGGTCTCTATACAACGATAAGGTCTTAATTTAAGGCTTCAATGAGTCCTAAAAAGTAGAACTTTCATAGCTACATAGGAACATAATATTATAATGGGTCGGCAAAGTACGGGCGTAACTGTACAAAATAGACCTTAAATACTTCTAGGTTACAGACTGCAACAGTAGCGCATAAAAGCTCGGTGCCCTGCGGCCGGCGGCCAACGAGCACCTAACGGGAACAAGCTTTTTTTTGCACTTGTAATGCAGTCTCTAACTTAATAAGAAATTAGGAATTATTTTAGATTGAAATCGTGCCCGTCGCCGGCTTGTTGTAACTTTGTAACTTGGATAGACTAAACATTAGAGTTTGAAAAATTGTAAGTCGATATTTCCACATTATAAGTGATTTTTAAACTCACAAGTACTTTTGTATAGAGATTCATGCTTACAGATTAGGCACGTGGTTGGTGTTATGCAACATGTGAGTCAGTGTAATTTTTAATTTTGAGGCCGGCGTTCTACCGTTCCGGTACCACCGCATTATAGCATGTACCAATGACTTTGTTGTCTAAAGTTACGGACATTTGTGAAGTTGTAGTAGCAATACCACTCACTAGCTGTGAAGGAAAACATCGTGAGGAGGCGATAACATACCTCAGCGTTTGAAATTGCCAATCCCCGGTGGGCACGCGTGGTGATTAACCCCATTCTCTCTCTCTCTTTGAGAGAAGGCCTGCAGTGGGACGTACTCGTATAAGCTACATAAACCATAAGCAAAACACCATGGCGGAGAATTTTTATATTTTGTTTGCTCTATTCCAAGTACGTTATTACGAATTCATTATTCTTCATTATCTATTATAACACGTTTTTTACATTCACGGCCTTATTTATAAAAACTCGATTCCTTAAAACACTTCAAAAAGGCCGATTAAAATAGTCTGTGATGGAGATTTTATAAGGAAAAGATGAACCCACAGATTAAATAAACAGTTTTAGATTTTTTTCTAGGTTGGTTTAGAAGAACTGTGATTTTTATAAATAATGCCGTTAGTGTTTAAAGAGGTTAGTGGTAACCCTTTAACACTAAGTCATGACCTTGAAAATAACAATAGAAAGCCATTGTTATTTTCAAGGTCAGGACTCCTCCGGGCCTGGTTACTTCGCGTGCCCACCGCAGAAAGGCGATTTTAAGCGCCGAGATATGTGAACACCTCAGACACTCAGTTTCCCTCACGACGTTTTCATTAAGAGTAATTGAATTTAGATAAAATTTGGCATGGAGATAGTTTCTGTCCCGGGGAAGTACATAGGATACTTTTATCCCGAAAACGCGGACAAATTCGCGGGCAAAAGCTACATGTATATATGCCATGTACGCACAGAGTACATGGGACCTATCGGTCTATCGGATGTGAATTGTGTATTATTATTGTGTAGGGCCGCTGTGCTGTGTACGTGCTATTTAACTGAGTATTGATACGTACGTTTGAAATATGTTTAAATACATGTTATTTCTTTTGTCTTGCTAAATATTTTATGTGCAATAAAGTATAACAATGTATAAAGACAGTGTTGCGTGGGTTTTATTTTCATAAGCTTAAAGTTTTTGTTTAAGTTAAGTAGGTACTATACGTATCTTACTTTATTTTTACTTAGATAAATAAATAATAAATCGAAGATGTCGGGTTATTTGTTATAAAACCACTCATAAGCAATTGAATTGAATAGATTAAAACTTTAAATGCAGTTAGACAGCTAGTTGGAATTTTATAAAATACTGAACATTCGCCTAAAAACAAGTGACAATTCAAATAAATCATGCATTTAGCGACTGTTTGAATGTTAACATGACACCAAACGATTAGTGCTACGAAGTAAACGAAGCTTTAAAAATTTAGGTATATAATAATCACACGAAACGTTAAATGCCACATTACATCAAAACAATATTATTTGGAGAACGGTAGGTAATAGTGTACCTACTAAACATATAAAATTAAACAGGTATTCGTCACCATGATTACTCCTGATCGTGACAGTTACAGTAAATAATCTATCGCTATTTAGAGAAGTTTTTTAATTAAATAAAAGCACTTCTCGATAGTACATACTAAACACGTGTTACAAAAAAAGCTAGTCAATAAAACGAACGGACATACATAGAGAAAAAATCAAGCCAATTGGAAGAGTGCAACAAATTTTGGACTTACTGTGGATGGCTTAGCGACTACTTGGGCCTGCTCGGTTCTGTTCTTCAGTGCACTTGCTGATACTAACGCAAGCAGCTATAATACGATTATAATTTTTTGCAATAAATATATATTATGAGCATAAGGTAATATAGTAGAGCAAGAGAAGACTCAAATATCTGAGACCCCGCTTTTTAATTTGCAAAACCAAATTCTAGTCAAAAGTTTCTCAGATATTTAAAGTCAGCTTGCAGAATTTGGGCGGTATAGTAGATTTATAAGAGTTTATTACAGTGCCCCTTTTATAATTTCTATAGGATTACTGATTTTCTTACTATGATTAATATTGTGGAGTTAATAGCTCGTATACTCATTAATATTAATCATAGTCAAAACAATTCAGTTCATTGTAGTCTTATAGTACATCAAGTTATTAGTGAATATAATAATGTTAGTAAACATAAATTATTATTAATAATAATACTTAGTAGTTTTTTTAATAAAAAATTAGGCCAAGAGAATTACAAATTTTAAGAAGCCAATATCATGTATTAAATTACTCACGCCCCTCCCAAAACTTACGTATCCTTAGCAACATTACAATCTTTATTTTCAAACGAACTATACCTAAAAATTTTACGGCATGAGAAGATCGGTTTAAAGTAGTACTTTTTTACAAAAATGCATCTAGTACCCTATTTATCGCCAAAAAATCTAATCGAAGTTTTCTTTAAGAAAACTTTTTTGATTAACAAAAAAGATTTTTTGGCAATAAATGTTTATTGTACGATACTAGATGCATTGAAATTTCCACGCGCAATATTTTCTAAGTATGGGGATAAAAAAAACGTAGCGCTGGTTTATACTTACGCTCCGAGCTAACATTTTTAAAACATTGATTTCCCAGCAACATTTTTAAAGTAGTCACTTTTGGTGTCCGCTATGCGCAGTTTTTAAGTCGGGCGTCAGGTTTTTAATAATCTGCATAAAATTTATTATATTTGCATAGTAATAGCAATAGCATAAACGTTACCAAGAAGCTCATTTACGATTATTCTAAAGTCACCTTTAAGGAGATTACCATTTCAAATACAACAAAAGTCAAACATGGACTAAGAGCCCAAAGATACCACCAATTAAACTGAGATCTCTTTAGAGCAATCGTAAATAAGAGCTGCAATTTTGTGACGTATAGAAGCGATAAATAGTTAACACGACTGTGCCGTTCTATCCAAATAGTATGTAGAATATGAAAACTGTGCAAAATTGTCCACTGCACTGTGAAAAAATAGATAAGTTAAATGAGATCTATTATGTGTAGAACTCTATTACGTAATATTCTGTCATAGAGGATGTATTCTGTTAACACTTTAGTAGGTTTTTTCATCATATCTAAGTGTCCGTTAGCAAAATAATCAATTTAACATACATCGACACCTTAACACAAAGTGCCTGTACAGAACAGTTGCGATGCCAAGTACACATAAAATATAACAACGACGGACCAAAAAATATAACATTTAGGACGTAATCTTTTTACGAACGGCACAGGTTTTAGTCACGCAATTCCCACTTACTGCCTCTTGGCTTTTCTGGTCCAGGTCTTTACGTTCCTTCAACGTACCACCCAGTAATCGCTGAATCTAGATTTTTAAATAAAAATAATAAGGAAAAGAAGTAAGAAATATGAAGTAAATAAATATTTAAAAAAATATGTTATTGGTTCCTTGTTCCATAAATAGGTCCTCTTACCATACTAAGTTAGCTGAATGCGTGTACGAGTCATTCATTCATTCTAAGGAGTCAGTTCAGGACGTTTCGGTGCAGGAGTCGAGCAACTAAGCTATTTTGTTACGTGAGCCATTCACATTCGTTCGTAATTTTACACAAACAGGTTGAGAATTGAAATTTCTTAACCTTGAAAAGTTAATATCGACTGATGCGTCCATTCCCCATAGAGATTTAGTCAAAGAAATAGGAAAATCTATGCCTATGAAAATAAAAATAAATATTCCACATAAAGTAAATACTTGGGAAATCCCCATTATGATCAAGATTCACACAACCATTAAAAATCAAATTACAACTGTATATTTTCGGAGAAGATCATGGCTCAGGTACCTTTCAATCATTGCTTATACGGGTGTCCACTCTTTCTAAATGCTAAGGGTTTTCTATGCAATTCTACTTGGGTGTGTTATGAAATTAAATGTGTCAGCACTTACGACTAGAAATTCGTTTTTGTCAACCCTCTGATTACCATCCGTGTCGAACATGTTGAACGCTATTTGGAAACCGGAGGCCGGCTCTGAAAATGTGAATAGAAAATGTGTTTAGTTTTTTTTTATACGAGCGCCCAACAAACAAGTCGACACAGAAAAAAAAACCACCTTCCAAATACGCACTAAACAGAAACTATAGTTCGCTAATTTTAACACTAGGTGGCGCTGACAGTATTCTTTATCGCGGTATGGTTGTCCGTAATGCCGTGAAGGTGCCTTTACAAATAAAAGAATTTAATGGTTTTCTCATAGATCCCGTCAACAGATCTTGACCAAATTTATATAGAACCACCTCTGACAAAAAAGCCTGTGGGGAGACTATACTCGTAGATCCTGGAATGCTCTGCGCATCCAGTACAATAATGCTTTCA
Source organism: Yponomeuta malinellus (assembly GCA_947308005.1). Classification (NCBI taxonomy): domain Eukaryota; kingdom Metazoa; phylum Arthropoda; class Insecta; order Lepidoptera; family Yponomeutidae; genus Yponomeuta; species Yponomeuta malinellus. Next base: position 14,242,180 of record OX371012.1, read on the forward strand.
GGATGCTGTTGGGGCTGACTCGGCACAGTAGTGCGTCGGGCATGTTTGCGGACGCGCGTGTTGACGATGTCCACGCAACAGATGCGAATCGTCGCTATAAACAGTCCGAGCCAGCACTAACAGTATCCTGAAAGTTATAACAGGGAGGATGGACAGTCCTATAATTAGATAAATACTGGCGCGTCACTAACATAAGATAACTGCACCATCCCACTAGCTCATACTTATGTAAGAAGAATTATAGAATTTTTCGATAGTTTTATTATTGAATGTAATTTTACTAACAACTTATGGATTGTTTTATCCGAAATAAAGTGATACAATACAATAAAAAAAAAAAGAATTACGAATAACGCGGTAAGGGAGTATCTTTGAAAATACATTAAAAAAACCTAAACGGACTAAGAACCTCCTCCTTTTATTCAAATCGGTTAAAAAGAGCGTCCATGTATGTAGGTTTGTCCGTTTCTTTATTCCATGATAAATGGTGTTATGTCATCCCAAAAAACACAGGGTACCTTTCTAAACTGTTAGGTACTTTGTTCTAAAAAATAAATACATTTCAGCCCAGGAATGCCACCAATTACCATACAATCCCAAAACAGTAAACAATAGAAAAACTTCAAAATCACTTACTAGTTAAAATTGATAGCAGAAACAGGTACTCCGTGTAAGAAATTATTCCTGAAAACCAGAAAACAGTAGGTAAATCTCGAAGTCGTCTGAGCTGGCGGTATAAAGTTCATATAAAATCGGCTGATTTAAAATGCAATATCAAACCATATATACGATAGTTCAATACTGTAAAATTTACCCTAGGTCCGAAAGTTAGTGCACTTTACCGACACACGCATACTCACACACCCCAAACTCGCAGATAACACACACTCACTCAATCAAAAAGACTGTAGAATACACGGACACTCACTCAAAATGGTATACAATCTTTGTGCAATAAAGAATTAATAATAATAATCATCATCATCATCAGCCACCCGACGCCCACTGCAGGACACAGGCCTCCTTCGTGGTTTTCATAACCATGAGGGGTTTTGTCATAATCGCCACGCTTGGCAGGCGGGTTGGCGATCGCAGTATGCGATTGGAATCTCAGGAAGACGCTGCTGCCCGTCTTTTGGTAATTGATTCCCTTAGTCGCCTTCTACGACATCCACGGAAGGAAATGGGGTGACGCTATTCTTAATCCGGCGCCACACGGAATCATCATCATCAACCCATTATGTCCCCACCGAGGGGCACGAGTCTCTTCCCTGAGGAAGGTATAGGCCATACTCCACCACGGGGGCCAAGTCCGGATTGGTGGAGGCTTGTAGACTAGTGGCTCGTCTACTGTCAGAAGTTGTCCAGCCGCCCTAAGGCCTCTGACTTGGCTTAACGACTGCCATCTATCGACGGCAGCCGGCACCAACAGCTTAACGTGCCTTGCGAAGCACGGAACCGCTCGGAAAAATGCCACTAGCGTTAGGCATAGACGGCGACCCATCCATGCACTGAACGCACCCAGTGTTGCTTAACCTTCGTGATCGTTTAAGATGACTCAGGCAGCCGGGGCTACGAGCGAGCCACACGGAATAATAATAATATATTATGATTTATATTATCAATTAAATAGATATACCTACTATAGAAAATATTTAAGCATTGTATATTATACACGTAATGAAAAATTAAACAGCTTTTATTTACCAACAGTTTTGCTTAAATGTGAGTCATTGAACATTTATTTATATTATATTAGTATAGTATGTTGGAATCATTGGATTTGGTAACCCTTATATGATCACTCGGCCTGTTTTTTTATTGGTACCTAGTGGCTGAAAATCAGCACTGCCAGCTGAGCCTCCACCCTTCGTCTTAACAACTGGACGTTAAGTAAATGTTTTGTTTTTATTCATCATCATCATCATTCAGCCACAAGAAGTCCACTGCTGGACATAGGCCTCCTCCATGGATTTTCAAAAAGACCGGTTGGAAGCGGCCTGCATCCAGCGCCTTCCTGTCACTTGGATGAGGTCATCTGTCCATCTTGTGGCTGGTCATCCTACGCTGCGCTTGCCGATATGGCGATGTATTTATTATGAATAAATATTTGAATCGAATATGTTAGTTATCTACGTAAGGCCCTTCTCGAAGCGATTCCCATACAAACGTAGTTCGGTTTTTATTTGCAAACGACATCGCAATGAAACTTTGCCAATACGTTTAGAGGTCACAAATCGAGTTTTGATTGGACTTAGAATTTGAAACAAACTTATCAAAAAGGGTCTATGTTCATTTTTATTCTATTATTCTCAGTTGTAAGCACGAGCAAACCTTCATTTGTGTCCTATAAAGGATATCCTTGATATACCAATATTGGTAAAGTGTCATTGTGATCCGGAATGTCTTTTGTGAGTGAAAACCAAACTACGTTTGTGTGGGAATTGCTCCTAGCTCTTATTAAAAGGTTAAATTTCTTGTCTTTATTCTTGTCGTTCGTTCAACTTAAAAAATCAAAACGAACCTTTATCTCGTAGGTTCCTAAACATTTGAGGGGAACCCTTTTTCAGCTGAGGAGTTTGGTCCCTCAGCTGCTCGATTTCTTTGGTCGTTAGCACACGCCTCTTCAGACGAGCTGGAATAACAGATGATTTTGTGTTTAAAAATACAGAAATAAATATTTATTCTTAAGTGCCATCACTTAAGGATAAATACTGAAATCAGAAATGTTTTATTCATCACAGCGCTGAAACTGAACTTAACAAATTAAACATGTGTCAGTTTCAAGCAAGAACTAGATTGTTATGAAGAAGAAATGAAGGTAAGAAAGTACAACTTTGCCAATATTAGATAAGACAAGCTAATCGTTTGTTGATACCAAAATTGGTCAACAAAAAAAAACACACATGCCAGATAAAATGGTTGACCAACAAAATAATATTAATTCTTAATCGCCGTATATGTAACGGGAAACATTGGACGAGACTAGCAAAGGACCGGATGGGTTGGTGTGAAGGAGAAGAGGTTTATGCTCAACAGTGGGCTCTGTTTATGGGCCGATTAGATAGATAGATGTTGCGTCTGGTGATGACTGGCAGCACTCATAAGTTGCTGCAGCCACTTACCAACTGGTCTAATTGCTCCCGACGCATAATGTCTTATACGCATTACGACACATTTTTGTAAAGACAAGAATACGTGAAATGGCTACTCGCATAATGGCATACTCGTATTACGAGACATTTGTTGAAACAGGAAAATACGTGAAATACGAAAAATATTATAAGTATATAATAAACTGATAAGTATTAATAAACTGATAAGTGATAAATATTGGTCATTTCACGTATAGGGTATGTCATTCGGCGGATTGGTTATTTTACATATAAAATATTGGTTATTTCGCGTATTAGTCATTATGCGTATTGGTCAAAATGCGTATTGGTCAATATCCGTGTTTCAAATAAAAAATTTTGGTCATTATGCATCGGGAGCGTCTAATTTTAAGTTGTTAAAGATAGACAGATAACTCTTTATTTTTTTATATAGTTATATTTTCTTCAAATCTTAGTTTTTTAGTAGTTTAAAGATATTTTTTATATTTTATAGTATGTATGCGATCTACTTGCGAATGCTGTTCGAAATTCACAGATCAGTGGCCCGATTACGCGCACCAAATCCTGAGCGATTCCAATCGCTTAACTGTCAAATTCCATACTAATCTGACAGTTAGACGATTGGAATCGCTCAGGATTTGGTGAGCATAATATAGGGGCAGGCCTAAGACTAGATATATTCGTTGTGTTATAATTCATTATTTTTTTCATCTGTGAACTGTCGGTGTGTCTAATATCGATAAATAAATAAATAAGCACTCACGTCTCGGCTCCTGTTCCACTACGGACTCGAGGAAGTCCTGGGGAGTCATGTACAGCTGTCCTCCGTGCTCGACGCTCGCGAACTTGATGAACCGACGCTCGCGCGACGTCAGCTTCACCGACTTGGCCAGCTCATCCGGCTAGCGACAAAACGAGGGAGTATATTTTAAAGGACCGTGTGGCGCCGGATTAAGAAGATGTCGTAGAAGGCGACTAAGGAAATAAATTACCAGGAGACGGGCAGCAACGTCTTCCTGAGATTCCAACCGCATACTGCGATCGCCAACCCGCCTGCCAAGCGTGGCGATTATGGTAAAACCCCTCATGGTTATGAACACCATGAGGGAGGCCTGTGTCCTGCAGTGGGCGTCAAGGGGCTGATGATGATGATGATGATATTTTAAATGTGCCGTGAAACGGGGTGATTAGAAACTGGAGTATGTATAGAAACAGCGAGAGACCCAGGTTCAATCCCCAGTGCGAGCGTGTACTTAAGACTTTGTTTTCTAAGTTTCGTACATTTTTGAAGTTATAGCAGCAATACCACTCGCTAACAGTGAAGGAAAACATCGTGAGGAAACCTAAGTGTGAGCTATTCACATACCTCAGCGCTTGAAATCGCCAATCCGCGGTGGGCACGCGTGGTGATTAAGCCCTTACACTCTCTGAGAGAAGGCCTGTACCCTACAGTGGGACGCTGCTTATAATAGAAACAAAAAGTGGAAAAGTTTATTTCTCACCGCTATAGTTGTAAGTCAGTCACCACTTTTTTTTGTTTATATTCATACACCAGTTTCTAATCACCCCGTTCGACAGTACATACTTTAAAATAAAGGTTTTCAACCAGAACATATATAATAATAATGCAGCCTATTTACGTCCCACCGCAAAGGCCTTCTCTCAGAGAGAGTATGGGCTTAACCACCACGGATGCCCTTCTCGTCTGAAGAGGCGCGGATTGACGATTTCAAGCGCCAATATAACCTATGATCTTTGAAATTAATGGTTTGCGCTATAATTTTACGGATACATATTAACTTTAAACAAGTCATCTATAGTTTACGCTAAAAAATGTGAACGTTTAAACGAAATGAGGACCTTGACAAATTATCAGAAAGGATATCACTGAGCTATGTAGAGGTTTTGGTGAAGCAAAGCATTTTTTAGGCAAATTTACGTGTATAAAATTGTATAAATATGCGGTCTTATTTATAAAATGTAGATGCCATTAGCATTAAGTCCACCTTTTGTACACTGTCTTTGTGCAATAAAGAATTAATAATAATAATAATTCCACTTAAACTCTTATGTGTTTAGTGTAATCCACTTTTTATAAATAAGACCGATTACGTTTAATACAAATACTCAGTGTATGTAGAGTAAACATAAACGGGCTTAAAATGTAGAGAAGCGACGATTAAAACAACAAAATAGTCTCGCACGCTAACATAGCTGTCCTCAGCGACTGAGAAATCTTCGTAGAATGTACACTTCGTCGAATAAACTGACTTGTTAATACAATTGTAGAGAGAAGTAATATCTCTGGGGCAAGTGTAGACAAAGACGAGTCTACGCTTACCGTGTTGGTCCAACTGGTCGAACAAAACAACTTCTCCTGAATGTGGACTGAAATCTGAAATAACTAGGTACCAATAATAAAATAAAGCCATATTCTGTTTCTGTATGCTTCTTGCTGTTAGCGGTTATGTGTACATGAGGATGAGGGTAAATTAATTACCTATGTAAGTGTCTATTTATTCCTACGAAACTGCTTTAGGGTCACATTATGAACATTATAAATGATTCCACTGCAAGTCTCGAACGACTACTAGTTTGTCGAGGAAAATTATTACCAAACAAACGCAACGTATTACGGGAATGTGTGATTTAAAATTGTAATGAAAATTTGTTGAACACTTCTTCAAATGTTATCGGATACAGTTATGGGTTAAACCGTTCCACCTTAGATTTGGTAGACGGTTTCATAACTTTTTAAATAAAACGTCGATTAGTCTTTGACAGTGAAAAGTTGTTTATTTCCAACGCTTTAGATAATTCTACTATTGAGTATTTGGATAACATAGTGAATATTCAGGGCGGACATAGCGAAGGAAGTGGAATGAAAATAATGACGTCATTGGATTCCAACCAACTAACACAAAGTATAAAGCTGCAAGACCTTTTGCTTTTATTCCGATTTGGCTTTTTGACTCGCAATAGCTTTAGTTACCTCCGATGCGGTTTAAAAAATGTGTTAAGCACAATCCGTGAAAAAGCCTACTACATTTAAGGATTATTTAGAAGACAAAGATGTCTGGTATTAAACAGTAAAATGATGTTAACCAGTATATATAGAGGACGATTGTGTCTAGTGTTCAACACATTATTGAGTTACAAACTTTAAGTTTAACTGTTGAGTTTCTTGTTAGTTTCTTCTCCACGTAATTCTGAAAGTAAACTTTGACGTTCATTGAGTAAACATTTTGTTCTTACAATGGATAAAAAAATATTTTTTTCTCAAACATGCTTGCAAATTTGAGCATTATTTCGACCACCTTCTTCGAGATAAATCGAAATTGCTGTACTGGCCAATTACACGTGAGCAGCGGCCGGAAAAAGTTCTATGAAAATTCATAACTGTCGTGTTTTGCGGCCAAATAAATAACATACTAAACTCATATCTGTCGTGTTATTTAAAAATGGAACGATCTTTTACTCCGAACAATGACAACCAAGGAGGTAACTTATCAGAGGCTTTATTTAAATTTCGAACTTGCTTGCGATAGAAGGCTGGATATACCTATTGAAAAAAAAAGAACACTTTAACGCGGCAAGAAATATTGTTGTTCGTTCGTGGTTCGTCTGATTTTGAAAGTTTATTGAATTTTTGAAATAAAAAGTTCTGCCTTAGTACTACTTAGTTTTAATTTCCGCGCATTATTTGAGAAAAATCATATACAAGCCTTGGCCACAACTAGGCATTGATGGACTCACGTATGTGTGCGTCGGCTTCGCCTCCGCCCACATTTCCACGTTCGTCCATCAATGCCTCTTTTGCTGGCCGCTGCAGTAATGAATGGCAACACTTTCACAGCAGCAACGCGCATTTCCCTTTTCTTGTGAAAATATTGTTTTAAACTACTAACAGACGCCAAAACATTCTTGTTTTGTTCCGCATATCTGGTTTCTTGTTTCCTAACGTTTCATTTTTAGCTACAACGTATATTGAGATCGCCGACTTTGTTGGTATTTTTCCTATATCTAAAATTCTTCACTTTGCTAGAGCAAACTGCATCTGCTCATAGAGTTAATAGAACTAGAAGTATCCAAAGTAGGCACATCTGTCTATCTATCTACAAGAAAGTGAAACAGCTTAGCATCATTATCTTTGGACAGTTCTTTTTATAGACCGATCTTCTAATTATAATACATACTCCTATATTCCTATATAGGAGTTATATTAAAATTTACAGCGCAAACCAGCTGACTGGAACCAACTAGTAACCAATAGTGGAATATCTCGGTTAAGAAAAATAATGTCCCTTACTTAGTTTAGTTTTGGGACAGCCGCAATGCCGGTTAGTCGACACGACACAGCTCGGGCCTGGTTTACCATGACAATTCTCTGTACATTCCTAAGTCGATCATACCACAGATTAGTAAGTAAGAGGACTTGGGCTACGCAATGTACATCGATGTTTAATAAATAATAAACCAAGAATTGTAGCTCTATGAAACAGGCCCCAGATCAAGCTTAAAATTTCTGTATCAGTCGTACGTAGGAAGTGGTCAAATGATTGATACTGATGAAACTGTTTTCAGATTATCCTTCCTTGACGCCAGTTGTTCCGCAAACTTTTTGTGTTCAAGGTACACCTTCGGAATCATACAATACCACAATTGAATAATCCATTCAATTATTAATTAATCACTTTAAGCCGAAAAACGGCCTGTTTTTGCAAATACTTGTAATGACAAGTTCCGAGGCACACCAACTAATGACCACGGTGTGCCGCGGCACTGCTTTACACAACACCCTATATATGCCTCAATAAGATATTGAAATTAATTGCGACACGCAAAACTGTAAATGGAAGATGAATCTAGCTAACCTTCCGTTATATTTACTTAGCCTTTTGACAAAGGGAGAGCGCGACTAATTCCAAAACCTACCCCATAAAACGTCGTATTCAAAACTTGAAATGCATCTCTTATCGTCGCTATAAATCAGGGTTGCCCAATAAAATCGCACTATAAAGCATTCCACGACAGTTATAGTAGGCATTTTGTTACACATATGGCAGTAAATTTGTGTGACGCGCGCCACCCCTAAAAGGAGATATAAATTTTACCGAAAAACCGAGTTAGGGATAAAAGGTGATAATTAAACTGCGGGAGACGTGTGGCAACCCTGCGGCGTGTGTAAAATTGTAAAATTAGATGGAGCTTTGGTGGGAGAACAATACAAACAAATAAATACAAATAGTTTACTTATTTATGACGTTTCACACAGTACGAGTCACAAACTGAGGTTTGAGGTTTGAGATCTGAGGATCAGGCAAGGGCTCATAGCGTGGTCAAGCTTCAATCAATCAACATTCCTATATGCACTGCCATTTTTAGACAGTTAGATATTCTAACAGCCATACAGAAGGAATTGTTCTACAGAATAGCTTTGTGTCATCCCTTTGGGACAGTGCTGGCTCCCTACAGATTCCCTCCTAGTTCAAGAGTCAGGAAACCAAGCAGTTGTAAAAAAATATGTCTGTGTCCACATTTAAAGCAATTATTTATTTATCCTCATCTAGCTGATATGGACCGGTAACATGGTTTGGCTGTGTACGATCCATTAGTTTTGTTTCATTGGCAAAAATAGTTCGTAGTTTAACCTCGTTACTCTACTCAAGAATTTATGTAACCCAGAAGTTACATAACTTCTCGAGTAGTTTGTTTTATCTAGTTTTATAAAACTTTTTTTTTAATTTTATTTATTTATTTCTACTTTAGCAACAGACAGTCACAGTTTTGAAAATAGGTACAATGGAAATATACTTAAAAAAAAGACTTAAGAGTGCCAAGAATAACATTTTAGGCTTAGCTGTTAATGGTAAGTAGTACACAGTTCAACAATTCATGTTTATGATTAATAAAAAATATGCACAGTTTTATGAGAATTCGATGTAAAAGTACATAGAGCAGCCGATTTTACAATTTGTCTTCCTACTTGTTAATCCATGGGTTAGTTGGCAGTACAATGTACATGGAATTGTCATAGTAAACCATGAATTGTAGTACTATGAAATAGGGCCCATTTCATAGTACTACAATTCATAGTGACGCCATATATAGAAGGCAAGCACAAAATATCTCACCCCTCGTCTTCATTTGCCATCAGGTTAGACGCCAAGAACGTCTGAAGACTGAGGTAAGTAAAAAAAAGAATTGAACAGCGCTGAAAAATCAGGAATTTAGTCTGGAAATCATATTTTTGGATCTGGTAACCCTACCCAGGTCAAGCCAGCGGCCGGCAAGAAGAAAGACGCACACTTGGTGTCAAAGTGCCTACACGTAAATCACGCGAGCTCCCCATTAAAACATATCGCTTGCTCCCGAGACTAATTCGATACAAATATTTGTACAAAGCCGTCCTGTTTCGGCCTGTCACACGCTCGATTTATGGGAGCCACGGCTTCGAGATGAAAGTGATACTTTGTTAAGCAAAATGTTTTGAGAATTATTGGGCAGGTTGGTACGTTTTCATATTAGTTTCATATAGGTCAACCCAGCATAGGACCACGCGAATCGCACGTTTTAAATGTCAAAAGTTGCGACTTTGCAGAACATTAATGGTCAAATTCTGAGGTTTTAGGGCCACATAACGCGTGACTAGCACCGTCATACCACCTATAATATAATAATAACTTTCACACAACACAATCACTTGTCCTGGACATTACAACATGGAAATACACCCAGACTGAGGACATTCGTATACTTGAATGGCGGCCCCTAGTGGGAATCGAGCCCACAACCTCCGGCATAGTAATCCGACGCTATATCAACGAGGCAGTGAACCTATGCATGAACAGGGCCGAGTTTCATAAAACTACAATTCGTAGTTTATTATGACAATTCGAGGTACATTGCGTAGCGGCGTCTGCTTGTTAATCTGTGGGTTAATCGACTTTGCAATGAACATAGAATTGTCATAGTAAACCACCAATTGTAGTTCTATGACACAGGCCCCTGATGAGGTTTTTCTAAGGCTAGCTAGAGTTTCTCATAAGCAAAAGAATAATAAAAAATAATTATTATGCGACGTTAACGTAACATCAGTGTGTCAGATAAAGAATTAAAAGTACTTTTTTATATTAACGTGGGTCACTGAAAAGCATAGTATATTTATGCTTGAATGAATTACAAATATTCTCGATACGTTTGAGTCACACACAGCACAAGCGTTATAAATGAAATAGATTTTTTTCCTGACATGAAATTTATTATGACGTTGCTATCACGTGTTCATTTATTAATCATTCTTTAGGTTAGGAGACAATCAAAACATAATCTGTGCCCAAAAACGGTTAAAGCGCCGTTTTTTTCTAAATACAGCATTTGTAAGAGTACTCCCGATAGATATTGATTAGCAAACTGTAAGTAGGTAAGTGAGAAGGTTTTATTGAAAATAGAAATTTCTTCCAGAGAACCCTGATTAATTTTTCTATTAACAATTTTTCATTCTTAAATTTTACTAGATTAATTAAGCAAATTAATAAGTAAGTATCTAAGTACACCAATTTATTTAAGACGTGAATTAAATTAAGTTCCCCAATTACATTAAATCACTAACAATATTAATTTAAATTGTGTTTTAATTAAACCTTTTCCACCAAAAAATCCAGTACCGGATAATAATAATAACAGTCCACTGAATGCGTAAGTAATATCATTCGGACAATGTATCAGCACTGTCTTGGTTCAGTCTTAACTTTATAGAACTAACCCCCAGATCAGACGCCGATAAATACAGACATTATAACTTGAGAAGCTTGCTAACGCGATGCCTCATCGCTTGCCGCCGGCCGATGGTTATTTATTGCTCTAAGAGGTTAGCTAGTCGGGGAAAATAGAAGACGCATTGTAAAGTATGAAAGGATTGTGTTACATGAGCTAGCACGGTCTACTATGTGCAATTTGTTACGCAGACTAAAGGCGGGACTTCAGAAGTTCCATTTCGTAGCTGTGGAGTTGAGTTTTTACCCTAATCCGGCTTCATGATTAAGATCTACTAAACAGAGCGAACCCTGGATCTAGTCTAATTCACACAGCTGTCATTTGCCCCTATTTCGTTGCTTACTTAGCAACAACAGTACAATGTAATTCCAATGGTGCAACCCTCGCAAATGAAATAAGCATATCTCGCGATATTTTTCGCGAGCAATTGGTCGGTAGACCTACTAAACACCAATAGTGCCAGGAAACAACCATTATCGTAATAATAACAATTCGGTCAAACTCTTCTGACAAAATTTCAAGTAAGTGAATCCGGACTTAAATTAGCAATGTCTACACGTTTCTGCAGACATTAGTAACTTAAGTTTTTTACGAAACTTTTAGTTCGAAAACTAAATTTATTTATTTTGCTAATAATATATTACTTAGTTCTCCTTCAAATGGAAGTAGGTAAAACCAAGCTTCTTTGTTGCACAATGAGCCTTGTGTGATCCTTTTAAGTTTAATTAGCGAGATCTTGTAACGGGGGTAAGTAAATAAGATGAGGTTTTGACCTAAAGCCTAGGGCTACCTAGTTAAGGCTATTTCCTTCTGGCATCTTACTTACTCATGTGGTGGTCCCTCATCAGCGAGATGGGGCTTTTATAAGAAATCTCCTCTTCCCTTGCTCTAAAGACAAAAATACTGTATTTTCTAACAACATGCACGATTGTAATATTTCATCGTAAAAAGAGGTTTTTGGTAAAATAACAGTTCTTCATCTGAAACAAGCTCAACGAATCAGCCTACACACTAGACACAAGTGGAAACAGCACTTGAAGAAGAAAAATTACACCCTTTTTTATCACAAATTATCACGAAGACATAATACAATGTCAGGTACAAAATCTCATTTGATCGAGATCTAGCAGTCTAGAAGCTAATATAATTTGATGGCGTAACTACCATACTGGCATACTGTACAAACAGGGGAGCAAACCCACTTTACTTGTAAGCCTCAAACAATGTGAAGCATTTAAGCGCATGAGTGGAAGCAAAAGAACCAAACGCTGACATGTTACTCTCTCGGTAATTAATTAAACATCATCTACAAAGAGGACGAGGAAACTTTCACGAGTTGAAAATATTATTCCAAACGATTTGATAAAATAGTTGATACAATTTGTAGTGACACTATTTTTCGATTTTACTGTTTTTAAGTAAGAATTATGTGTATATACTCGAAATATGTACAATCACCAAAGCTTTAATAAAGAGATGATAGAAACGACTTTAAACTTTTTCGCAGCTGAATTACAGAATTATTTCGATTACGCGCATTCCTGACACACAGCAATTAGAGCTTGAGTTTGGCTTAAATTTTTGTTCTTTGAGTTTTTTCTCAGATTTTTATTTTTCAAAATATCATGGTTTCTATAAAGAATATTCTATCAATGTATCTGTCTATAATTTGAGCAATAAAGCCGTCAATTGCTCCCAGTATCTTTGCAATTTTTATGTCATGTGTTCTAGTGTATAATACAGAATATTCTTAACAAATTTCATTATATTGACGCTTTAGGAGGTCTACCAATGTCGCAGAATATAACCCTATATAAATTAACGCGAAAATACAATCCTATATTAACTGTCATGTAATTTAGCCCAGTATGTTGTGAGACGGCCAATTTCTTAGGTATTCGTCTATTGCTAAAACTATCCACAACTCTACGGACGCAATGCGCATCTTTCGCGCGCGGCTCTACAGATGTGGCAGCGTCGGCGTCGTCTACACTTGAGCGATACAGTCAACTTGAGCTTGTACTAAATCACTCTTACGTCGTCGGCGCGTGCTGGGCACAGATTGGCGGACACATGACAGCCCTCCGCAAACACATGCGTACGAATTTTACAAGATCAGCAGGAAGGACATCAACAAGGCATTTTACATGTAAACTACAGCTACTCAGTGGCTCTTTGCTCTCTCGCATGGAGTAATTAAAGATACGATTAATAAAACAAACTTAGACAATTGCATTTTATGTTGCCTGCGATGGATAACTGGAACACATAATAGGGATTGCAATTGTTAGTGTTTCATAAAATTTATTTTTTGGTAACAAAGAGTAATTTGACAGTAAAGAGTAACCTATTGATTTAATTTTGATGCAAGGCTCCGTACACAAAACTGCGAATCGGCGCGATGCGAATTCGCCCCGCAGAAAACTGCGACACGAATTGCTGCGATGCGATTCCACGAGACGACCGTCAACCGTACTGAAGTGCTCACTTCTGTTATTGCTAAGAAGATACAGGAAAAAGAAAGAATATTCTGGGTTCATCTATTATGAACGCCTATGCGTCGCGCGAGCTCGCAGATTTTCACGATGCGACGTCGCAATGCAGTTTTGTGTACGGGCCACAATACTGGCCCCAGTGGCAGGAGAGATAACTCGATAGAAAGCAACTGTCACTTCTATTTAATTTTGTATAAACCAGGATGCATCGGATTTCCGATTTGAGAGTAGTTACTAGTAATTATGTTATTTTCATCCTAATGCAATGCTGGGTCTTGTCTATCTTTCCTAGGAAATCTTCGATTGTCACCAAGGTCTTTCGATAAGTCATTAAGCTCATTTGTTCTATGTCTAAACGATGCGAAAATGGTCTACAGCGAACGTGTCACGTTACAGTTAATACGGAGAATAATGTTTGAATTATTAGTGCTACTAAAAGGTAAATTGTAAAATCAGGACGTATACTTGGAAAAGTAAACAGTTTGTATTTCGAAGAATCATCTCTTCTGAGAAGTGGTTCAAAACGAACAATTGATTTCGGTTGGATGTAAATATGGTGAAAACATTTTTTGGTTAAGACATGGATTAGATTAGCTCTTACTGAAGACCAATATCGAAAGTAAAGGACCAACCGTCCTTTACCTTGTAATATTACTAATTTGACTCAGAGAATCCAACAAGTGGTACTAAATTAGCGAGGAGACTTATCAAAGACCATAATCGTGATGGAAAAAAAGTGTGGAGAACTAGAGAAAACTTTTAAAAAAATGATTTACTGCGACATAAAAATGAACGCGTTTTTTCGTTATCTAGAATTTTTGTAACGAAGATATGAAACCTATTTTCAGCATCTTATACATTTTGTAGGGTGGATTAAATTTAAGGGTTGGGGTGTAGGAAAGGGTGGCCGTACCTGGGACTTAGAAAAATTTTGCAAAAAAAAAATAGGGTCCCCGTAACCCCTTCTTTTTATATTTTTAATCAAAGGGGGGCATCAAAATGAGCAACTTTTCCCCCTAAAAAAAATCTCTAAATTAAATATTTGAGATTTTAGAGGCGATTTAAATTTTATATGGCTAAGCACTTAGAAGAAAAATGGACTTCAGAAAACAGGTCCCCGTAGCCCCCTTTTTTTATATTTTTAATCAAAGGAAGGCATCAAAATGAGCAACTTTTCCCCCTAAAAAAAATCTCTAAATTAAATATTTCAGATTTTACAGGCGATTTAAATTTTATATGTGCACAAAGCTGCATGGGATACCGCCGTTTAGCCCATTTTGTTTGTTAGGTCAGTACACATAAGCAAAAATAGGTTCGAAGTTCCGAAGTTCTGAAACTTCGGGTGTTAGTTCTTTTTTTTATATAAAAGCGAAAAAAATTATTTCACTAAAAAACTTAGTTTTGTGTCAAACTTAAACAAGGTTATAGGTACCCTACATTATGATATAAGGGGCTACGGGGACCTGTTTTCTGAAGTAAATTTTTCTTGTGCTTAGCCATATAAAATTTAAATCGCCTGTAAAATCTGAAATATTTAATTTAGAGATTTTTTTTAGGGGGAAAAGTTGCTCATTTTTATGACCCCCTTTGATTAAAAATATAAAAAGAAGGGGCTACGGGGACCTGTTTTCTGAAGTCCATTTTTCTTCTAAGTGCTTAGCCATATAAAATTTAAATCGCCTGTAAAATCTCAAATATTTAATTTAGAGATTTTTTTTAGGGGGAAAAGTTGCTCATTTTGATGCCCCCCTTTGATTAAAAATATAAAAAGAAGGGGTTACGGGGACCCTATTTTTTTTTTGCAAAATTTTTCTAAGTCCCAGGTACGGCCACCCTTTGCTACACCATGACCAATTTAAGATTATAACTTGTGAGCATTTTTTTAGGGTAATAGGAGAATGTAAATTGTTTCGATCGTTACCACCAGTCTTAGGGCACCAAAATTACAATGCTGAGCAGTACGCGAGACTTGGGAATAAGGGTTCAAAGTTTGGATAAAAATTAATATAGGACGAATGAGAGTAAAAAAAATTGCCAACTAGCACATTACCGTTATAACTTCGAGTCCAGAAATATCGACGTGAGTCTCGGAACTTGTCTTATTACATTACATAACGTTTGAAAATAACAAGTGTACACTAAAGAGAGAGATAAAGACATATTTATTAAGAAACCATCGGTATACATGTAAAGTGATGACTAATTAACAAGTTGACGAAGATGTTAAGTAGGTACCTACACGTAATTTATTTATGGCGTTAGATCTAGAAACTAGGTAGATCCTGTACTATGGTTTCCAACGCCCCCCTTCGGATATCCTTAAGTCAAGAAAATTTATTACTAAATAAATACAGCAAATCTAGTCAAACGATTCCAATCGTCTAACTACCAAATTCCCTACAAATTTATATTGCAAATGTCAGTATTCCGACAGGATCTGGCGAGCGTAATTAGGCCCCAGATATCTAAGTTTTAGCTCAAAAATGGAAGTGGGTAGAACAACATTTACAACAATAGCAAGAGAGCAAAAGAACCAAAAGAAGCCTCCACAGGCTATCGGGCGCTTTGGTTGTGGTACACTTGCTGTACAGTTGCTAATTATTGGGAAATATTAAATCGAGATATAATTAAAGAATTTCGATTGTCGCAATCTCGCATCAGTACAAATGAGAACAGAAAAGCTTTGATTCTTTAAAATTCAATGATTCTACCTTTCATTGTTTAGAGCCGCCGCTTCTGTCTGTCAAAGATTGTAATTACTTCAACACATTGAGTAATACACCTATTGACACATTGGATATTAATGTAATTGACAATAAATAACCTAGCTCGTGAAATCAATGGTTCCTAGTGTGGATAAAAACAGACAGAAAGAATGTCGCTTAGTATTGGTCATAGTACGTCTGAATTGTTCAATCTTCTATTTATAAAAAAACATTTTTTATCCTGATTTTTAGTGGCGATGTTTGATAGACATTGCTTAAAACCAGTATGTTTAAAATTATAAATAAATATTAATAAAAATATATTTATTGCCAGAAGATAGTTATTACAATAGTTATGTTTACACAGTGACTACCACACAAGGTCGAGCCTGAATCGTGGTAGTCGGGGAGACAGTTGCTAAAATGATTTTCATTGTACTGATATCATAGGAGCAGGTGTAATAAGGAAGTTATAAAGTTATGTTACTAACCGAGGATAATGCCAAAAATCAACGGCTTAAAGATAACAAACAATAAAAGGCGATTTTTGTTAATCCATGAATGTAGATAGTTGTAAAGTTAATAATACCCGCATACATAGATTACGTGATAGGTACATTTACATTCATTCGTAGTTGTGTGAGAAAGTGTGTGGGATTATGTATGCATGATAAAGCATGCGTGTAAGAGAGTAAGCGTGTAAGCGTGTATGTGTTTGTGTGTAAGCGTGTATGTTTGTGTGTGTGTGTGTGTGTGTGTGTGTGTGTGTGTGTGTGTGTGTGTTTGTGTATGTGTACGTATGTGAGTGTATGTGAGTATGGGGTTGCATGGTTTTGTGTTAGGAAATTACTTTTAATAGTTTTTCAGTTTCTGTATACGAGAGTGATGAAAGCAATTTTTTACCTTTTGTTTGGCTTCCCATGTGGTACAGCTTTTTATGTCACATCTGTTATTTACACGATTATATATAAATGGGTGCAAGAAGTTCGGAAAACGACGAGCAAAAGCGGACTTAATTGGAGGAGTTTAGAATGGACATTCTTCTATGTACGACAATGATTTACTGCAGGCTGCGACATCGATAGAACGTGTGAAGCGCGAATTTTTTAAAATTATATAAGCCCTGATATTTCGAAAAGAATCATAAATCATAAATTCTAAGAACGAAACCTGTAAAATACGAACTAATTAAGATGATTCAGCAACTGCGCGTTTTAGAAATAACCTCGAAAAAGAGTTTTAAAACGATGCTCGAGTCAAGAGCGCCAGATGAATAGTGTTTAAGCACAAAGACATGCGTTCTTGAGTACGGGGCTACACAAAAAAACATTGTAATTAAAGCACCACCCAAGATGAACGATATCCACTTCAACAGTCATAGAGTGAAAGTAAGACAACGATCAGACCTGCCTGCACCTGCGTCACTAGAGATTTACAGATAAACTGACACCATCAACGTTCCTGTTATCTTCATTACCGATAATTAAAACCTCCGAACTTCTTAATTAAGGTAGCGGTCAAGACAAATTGATCCATATCCAGAAAAATTCTAAACAATGGACGAAACTATAGTATTTTTACGGTAATGAACTTGGACATCATTAAGACTAGTAGTAAGCAAGCTGTGTTTATGATAGTATCAGAAGCAAAGTTTTATTTCAGGTCCTCCGGTAAATTGTGGCCACTAAATAATGAAGCTACTATTGCTGGGAACACTGAAACACTGAAATTAATGTAATTCGCTTGACCTAGTGAAGAAATAAACTATTTATTATTTTACCTGAAAATATTGCACAAGTTGCATACATTAAAGAATGTCCTTTGAGATTTAAAAAAAGACAAGCAAGATAATTAATTATCTTGCTTATCTTTTTTGTATTCAAACACGCCTGGAAACTTCTGCGTCAAATCTTCAAACACTTTCTCACCATTACATAATCTGACAGATAAATCTGTAAATTGTAACAGTTATGACTTCGGATTTCGAACAACATGATAATTGCCCCCCCATTGCGCGGCTCAGTCTCCTTGACCGTTATTTCCCAGTTACTTTAAATATACCATGAATTGTAATGTGCTACATGAGTCAATTGTTAGAATAGTGAATATGAATCAACATGCTTACTGAGCTCAATTATACATTGATAAGTGACTGGCCAGCCCCGCAGATAATTCATACTTCCTCAGGCTTGTTATACGGTAGCATTCGTATAGAGGATCCATTGCAGAATGTTCCATTGGCGAAACTTCCCCAGAAATATAGAAGATTTCTAGGTTGCAGATGAGCGATGGTTGTCAAACAGCATCAGCACCTTCGAGCAATTAATAGAAACCTGTTAAATGCAATCATGCATTTAAAAAATACACCACCCAGTGAAGTGAAGTGTGACGACTCCTCTGCACTGATAGCGTTAGCGCATAGACCGTTTACTACATTTAAAACCACCTGTGGAAAGATTTGCCTGCAACCATTATCTTAATATTATGTAACAGATACTGACAGTATGTAGAAAGTTCGAAAAAGAAAATGGGCTTTAGTTATACAAGACAATGATTTAATTGATTTACAATACAGAGATGTTATTATTTTAGCAATTCAATCTATCACTACACATTAGTCTATTGCTGGACAAAGTCCTATGTTCTCTTCGGCCATCCTCTTCTGTCCTCAGCTTCTGTGCAGCCGCCACCGGCAATTTTAGTAAACAAATAACATAAAAATTAATTAAATTTCATCTCTTACATCGCATAACGTGGATATCTGTTACTTTGGAGGTAAAGTGAATATTCCTTCACAGACGAGCAGATTCCTAATACATCTAATAAACACACACACACGCCATCGACACGTCTAATCCCAAAAATAGCCATCTGCACCCATTTCCCTACAGGATCCACACCACATACAAGGGGGACGCGTGCGATCGTTAAGCCTAGGAACACAGAGGTTGCGAGCTCGTAACTCCGGAGATACCATCAGATGCCCGCGTAGGCGCCGACGCAGCACGCGTTCGGATTTTAACTCAGAGAGAGAGGTGGGTTAAACATATAGGGAAAACGGTGATACTAGCTCATGATACTAGAACCATGAAGAAACCGTGGAAACGGGAAAGAAGTAACTACTGATTATTTAAAATGCCTCTGAGGAGTGTTTAAGAGGAAACATTTTTTAATAAAAAAGAACGTTAATATCTAACCAAATTATAAGTTGTATTTTTGTATTCACTAAATTAAAAAAATAAAACCCATATTATAATGCTACAAAATCGAATATTACTCGTATAATGCCAAACTAAACTACCAACCCAAATTGGAATACAGTATTTTTTTATCCCTTTAAATTTTTAATCCATTTCATTTCTATTTTATCCAAAATAAAATCTACAATTATATTTTAATCTCGCCGCGGAAACTGTGTAACTCTAGAGGGTTCAGATTTCGAACGCAGCCTTCGGGATTGAGGCGTGAAAATAGAGTTCCCTAGTTCTGGTGACAGGAACACGGTTCCCACCAAACTTATGACGTTCGGCCTGATTGTACGTTTCGGTTACATTGATCTTGCATGTACCTACCATTCTACGTATAGTACGAACCTATGAAACTTGGGTGGTAAAGGTCCCTGTATCAACTCTTATTTGTTAGGTGCTGAGGGGTAAGCGAATTAGTTTACAGCCTTTTTACCATCATGCATGGACCTGTTTTTACCTTCAAAAAAGGAGGAGGTTCTCAATTCGATGCGTATGTTTCTTTACTATAAAATCACTTGACGTTCGTAAAAAACGTTACAATTTGCCTCTGGAGACTCTTTGAAAAGGAGCCAACAAGGTAACCTCTCCGTTCTAAAATTCCAACAACATCTAAAATTCTAATATTACAATAAACACCACTACTCTCCGGCTAATCTATAAAGGATGCTCCAGACAACGGTTAGTGGCGAAATGTACACGATTTACAGACAGGAAGAGGCTAGCCTTTAGTACTTGGGGTTATCTGGTGCCCTCTAGTGAGATATGCGAAATGGTGGTTGGGAAGCGATTTTGCCTTCCCTGTAGAAAAACCTACTGAAACAATTTGAAAAGATCTTGCGGAAGAATTTTGGAGTTTATCAGCAGTAGACTTTGTGCGACTGATTGATTTCGCCAATTATGGATGTTTGACGACTAAAGAGACGCCATTTTGAAAATATAATTAAAGTATATTAATCGTACCCAGTATTATGACTACCGAATTGTACTACTGTACTTATGCCCAATTTTACCAGCCTATTTACCCGCTTTAAGAGCAATTTGAAAGTTTTATCAAGTTAATCTGGCACTTACGGCGCTAGGAGCAGTGTTGCCAAAGTACTGTTTTAGGAAATTGAATAAACTCCTCTTTTTTGGTACTAAGTTCTAAGTTCTATAAATTTATATCGCATTATTATTGAAATACTTGTTGGTCACTGTTTTTTTCAGTGATTATGATAGTTTTTTTTAAATTGGTGGCGCTAGTGCCACTTGCACCATCCCACTAACCCGGGATTAACCCGTTATGACGGTTAACCCAGTGTCAAATTGTACTGGTAACCATGGTAACTCCAGGTTTAACCGGTCAACCCCGGGTTAGTGGGATGGTGCAAGTGGCGCTTAAGGGTTTACTAGTTAGTAGGACATTAGGGTTTGGTTGGTGAAAACGAGCGAAGGTTTAGGAATTTTTTAACATAATTATGTATTTTATTAAGAATTTCATACTTCTGGCTCATATTTTTCAGTAAGACTTGTGAGAGATCGCATGCCACTTCATGGAAAACGGAAATACGCAGCCAAGTTGCTCTAACGGTGCCTTACACAGTTGCTTGATGAGATAGGCTCATCTGCCTCTAAAACCTTTTTGGGTTCGAGAGATCGTAAAATATTATTGACAGGTAGGAGATATATAAATATCGATAATGAACAAAATTTAATATGTTCAAAGTTTTTATAGAATGTTATGTAAATATTGAAAATAAAGCGTTTTTCAAAATTTGCAGTATTAAAATATAACATTGGTCAACAACAAAACACAGAAGTGAGAACACCAACGGTAATTTAGACCCAACATTTCCAGTTTGCCACACACGATATATCAATTCCTTGAAACTCTTGGAAGCCCGGCAATAAAAACGAAAGTTCCCTTGCATATTACGACCATTCATATCAGTACATCTTTAGGCGTTTACATGGCGCCGCATTGGCATACCTACGTACCTTCACCAGCGATTATGATCGCGGTCTCTATTGAGCTTACTCAGTCGACAAAGCTCACCATGTTCATCGATGATCCAGTGTGAATAGATTGCGCAAATGGTCAATAATAGCCTCAATTTATTGCAAGCTTATTGCCCAAAGGTATTGCCTACATTATCGATGGTTAGCATCGTGATATCGCACCTTATAAGTGCATTCGACACGCCTGGGTGTCGGAGGATGTGAGCTTAGAAATCCCTTTGATTGTGTTGTTGCCGTGTTTAATGTTAGCGCATTTTCTACGATTCTGTTATAGCTGAACAAGAGTATGTTGTTTTTCTGTTGCTTTGCGACAATTCGGAGAAGAGAAGAAGGCACGAAAAAGAGTAGTACACACAATTTTACGATTATGGTAATTCCATCAACTGCTTAATTTAGGTTGATTGGTACCACCGCACCTCCGTCACAGTATATTCCGTCGTCTAGATTGTTATCTTCAACAATTTATCGCTCAGTGAGGTTTGGCCAAGGGAATAATCTGCAAACTAAACGAGGACTGATTAGGTTGGCAGTTTCGCTAGCATAAACTTTAAGCCTGACATTTGCGGAAAATTAAGGTGTGAGGACCTCATTTTCTTTATCTACAACAACATTATTCAATTCCGTTGGACGAGGGTCGAGTGATACGGCGTTCATTTAGAAGCTGTTTGAATAATTAAACGTTACTTCTAGCAAGTACGAATAACCATATTTGGATATGTCTTGTTTTGGAACGAATCGGGTATTTCTGTATCCTTGATTCATTAATACCTACTATCTCTGTGGTACGTGTTATTTACATTTAAAGTCAAGAATTTAGTTCCGGTATCCCTTAACTGTTCTTCGATAACTTTTACGGGCAATTAATCAATGATTGCTCATAAAACTCCAGAATTTAACTGGACATTTATTTAAAGAAAGTCTCGTTTTCGAAATGTAAAATTAAGATATTGAGGGCAGACAATGCTGGGTAAGTTAAATATACACTTTTAAGTCACAATCGGTTTAATTTATCTTTGTTAAAAACTAGTACTCTTTTTTAAATTTACAACCTTCCAGTCTGTTATTATACACTTGTGGCTTCGATAGTCGGTGTTTACAGATTAAAGGGTTTAAATAAAGGTGTTTAACTGGTTAAAACATCTCAATTAGTGTCCTCCACATCTTGTGTAGGTCATATTTCAGTGAGCTTGTAATGTGCTAGCAAATTGCCGCTTTCGCTATAGTGATATATAGGGCGGCGCTTGTTAAAGTGTTAAAGACATCATTTGTCTTCGCCTTAAGTGCTATTATTGCCTCTAGGGGTACTATAATACCTAGTAGAAACTACGTTGCATTTTACTCAGTTAAAGAAACAAAGTATTTAAAATTTCAAACGTTGAATGATTAAAAAAATTACGAGTAAAATAAAATAAAAATAATACGAAAATTACAAAAGAAATTACAACATAAACGTGGCGCTGACAAAACCTACTGTAGTACCTACTGCCTCATTGTCGAATTGTCGAATTGAATTGAATTTTATCTTTTTTTTTTCAGTGCAGCCCAAATAGTTTTGTCAGCGCCACGTTTATGTTGTAATTTCTTTTGTGGGTCAGACAATCTTAACCATACCACCCAATCGTGCACAAATTGAAAGTATGGAGAAATTCGAAGAAAAAGTATCGTGCACGACGAAAGAAAGAAAGAAAGAGAGAGAGAGAGAGAGAGAGAGAGAGAGAAAGAATAAAAGAAAGAAAAAAATTGAAGAAAACAAGAAAGAAAACATTTATTAGATGCAATCTATGATTGCCGAAGCAGTGACTGAAGCACCGCTTTCTGCATTCTCCAAACTTCCCGCATACAGAAACAACTTTTATATAGAATATTTAAGACTTTTGAATTTCCATTCTTATATGTAAGATAAAATATATAAATAAATAAGCATTTAGTACATTGTTATCGATCTATGAACGCGAATTTCATAAAATAATGAATACCCTCAATTAAAAGTAAATAATCTGACCGCCAGTTGTATTGTAGTTGCAACTTAGATATTTAAGATGTTTCATGTACTTCTATAATGTATGGTGTACAATGAAGAATTTTAATGTAATCTAATCTGAGTAAAACACGTACCTAGAAAAAAAACTGTAGATCACATAACTGTCAATTTATTTTATAATATTGTAAGAGGATGTCTAAAATATATCGTAACAGTTCACGAGTACGTTAGTGAGAAGGACGGGTCTGAGTACTAACTATAATTAATTACCAAAGATAAACAACGTTGCAAGTGTCCGGGAACACTCAAGGACAAAACAAATACATTAAACAACCTCGATACATATTTGGGGGACAATAATTTAGCAAAGAAACAAGTAACGTATGCAGTCGGCGACCAGTGTTGCCAGATTCAGGCCCGGGAATGTCTTCAATATTTTGAATAAAATAGCCTAAATTATCGTAGCCCAAATCGCCCAAAGTCCAGCAGTGTAGCAGACAATCCTCATAAATTTTCTAAAGGGTGGCGTGTAATGTTATAAAAATTTACCAGTTTTTATGTTTTATTCATATACCTTTAAAAAGGTGGAAATACCTTTCTTAGGGCAGTCATACAATTTATCTATAGACGTTTTTGACTTATTAACTGGATAGAGCGAAATAGAGCTAAACCCCTAAATAAACAGATAGAGTTGTGAGATAGCGTTGGTGCAAGCCAGCCTTAAGAAAGTAACAATCCTTAGAGAGATTAGGATAAAAACACGACTGCTAAATGAAAATGCTGATAAAAATATATGAGATCCCGATATGCCGATACCGATCCATTTCAGATGCACCCCTAATGGCGAAATACTTAAGGAAAGACAATGAGCAAGAATACAATTCAATTCAAAAATGTTTAGTCGTGACTACACACTCAGATATTTTTCAGCTCAAATGGAGATAAATCGCCTAATCTGGCAACACTGTCGGCGGCCTCCTTCAGTGATCTTGATTCATTAGACGCAAAAGGCTTAATTACACCAGAATATTTATTTATCGAAGCTCTGATTGGAAAACGATTCGCACTTTAGTTTTTATTAACGAGATACGAAACAAAGTAGCCGAAGAGCTACTGCAGTTGCTTGGAAAGATTTGGTAAGGAACAGACATGAGTATTCATTTTAAAACATACCTGTTTAATCACTGCGCTAGCATGACATTTCTAGCTAAAAACATGGGAGAATTGGCTCTGAGCTATCAAAAATGCTAGTAAACTACAGTAGGTACAAAACTTTCTTATGTTTCACGTTAAACTTAAATTAAGTGACAATTAGTGACAAAATAAATTTCCCAAGAAGCAAACGAGACATAATTTCAATAATCTTATCGCGACAATTTAACTTGCGTGACACGTCTTTATTAACATTTACGTAATCACTATTACCTTCAATTTCTAATTAATAGTAATGGTCAAATTAGAGCATGGATACCGGTTTTCGGTAATACCGAAAAACCGGAATACCGGACAGAATATTCCAATTTGAAAAACCGGTTTTGTATAATCCTAATACCGGTATTTCGATAGTTTCGGTATTACTATACCTAGCTCCTAGACGCTTTTCGATTCTACATCCATAATTATAATAACTTCATAACATAAGCAGCCTATATACGTCCCACTGTAGGGCACAGGCCTTCTGTCAGGGAGAGAATATGGGCTTAATCACCACGCGTGCCCACTGCGGATTGGCGATTTCAAGCGCTGAGGTATGTGAATAGCTCAGACACTCAGGTTTCCTCACGATGTTTTTCTTTCACCGTTAGCGAGTGGCATTGCTTCACAAATGTACATAACTTAGAAAACCAAGTCATAGGTACATGCCCGCACTGGGGATCGAACCTGGGTCTCGCTTCCGAGTCCGATGTTCTACCCACCAGGCTACCAACGGGTTTTTTTTTATTACTTCATTACGTAAAACATTGGGACTTTTCTAGTTTTCCAATCTGGTTTTACGATTTTGCTGCAATTTTTGAGAGCTTGAGACTGTCTAAATACAGAACTCATGCTTTCTAGGGTTTTGGAGTTTCGGTATTAATACAGTCAAATGTTTAACACTCACCTTAAGGATAGTTTCGAATTAACTGATGGGTACTATTTAAAATCACAGTTCGTTCCTGTGAATTGCGGTGTCCCACAAGAAACTAGTGTTGGTCTCCTGCTCTATGTGGTGTACCTACGGTACAGTAGTGACATAATACAGTATTGTAACTAACTGTAAGTATCTTCAACAGGCACCAAGTTAAAGCTATTAGCGACAATGGGCATTGTCCTAAATATTGTTTTTGAATTTAGAACGCGAGGTTAGCCGCCGCGGGAGGATATATGACAATTTGTTTTAAAGGTATAAGTTCATATAATATTCAATGATTTCTTGTATCTTTGTGAATAAGTGTGTGACTAATTCAACCTTCTAACGTTCGTTCAACACGTGAATGAAAGTAGGTTTAATATTTTTAAATAAAAAATGTCAAGATATTGACATTTCGGTATTCCGTAAAAAACAAATATAATATATTTTTTCTTACGTTTGCTTAGATAAGGAGTCTTTTAAGTTTTGTTTATTTAAAAAGTTTTTGTATCGAGTCATGGTATCACTAGAACTTCCGGTTACGTAGACACCGATTCTTTTTTTTCGCTTTAAAAATTTGTTAAAGTTGCCCCCCCAATAGACATATTCAGCCTAGGCTCTCAAAATTAGTAATATTCTCGAAAAAATATATAAATACAAAACTTATTTTTTGAAGGATCTTTGTGCTGGAACGTCAAAACTTTAAGAGTACAGTTTATAAATTTACGAGTACAATTAAGTACACATATTTTAATGAATATGTACCGCAAAGCAAGTAAGGAAATGTGTCGTATTCGTAGTAGGTAGCATAACATAATATAATTATGACAAAATACATTTGTTTCTTTTAAATATTCTAATACTATCAGGTTGAGTTCAGTTTTCTCTCGGACTTATTTGCTCAAGAAAATTTTGCTTAGGTACTTTATATTCCATTGAGTTAATTTGACAACTTAAACTGATGATGTGGGGAAAGCTCAGTGGGACAAAACGTAGAGGCCACGTAAATCAACTGTTTTACAATCATTTATGTTATTTTAACAAAAAAATCATCAATACCGAAAAAATACCGAAATACCGGAATTCCGGTATTTCTAATGTTGATATCGAAAAAATACCGGTTTTAGAAAAAAGGTCCGGTAGTCCATGCTCTAGGTCAAATCGACTTTTATCTCGGGGGCATAAATTGTTTTATCACGCGTGGGCGGGAGTGTCATCTTAACCTAATAGAACGTTGTGCAATGTTGATTGATTCTCTTTACTCGCTTATAGGCCTTTGATCTGAATTGTATTACTTTTATGGAGCAACTTAACATCGTCTTTTGGTTATTCCACGTGGTGCATTGTGTGGACTTTTAGCCACCCATATCTTACTGGCTGGCTAAATTGTGTATGTGTTCGTTTACGGTTTGTGAAAAATAATTTCAAGATAGCAGAAACACTTCTATCGGATGAAAAAGAAGAAACAATCACAAAAGTATCACCATACAAGAGCATCGAATGTCGATTACACTTCCAACGCCTACGCGGCCGAGGTAAGGCTGTAAAGTTATTTAGTTCTCAGGTATTAAGGGATCGCCAGAGGTTCATCGGGTTTGCTTCCGCTCTTCCATTCCATCGTGTCAGTGAAAGTCGATTGAAAAACGAACAAGAAAAGGCATAGACTGTATTGCTAAGTAACTTAACATTGCCCTTTGCATCTACGTAATGAGATGATTTATACAGCGTCTAGTAGCACCTTCACTCACAGTAGATGGGTGAAGGGACCACTCGGACGCTGCAGTGCCGGGGACATTGTTTTAGATGGAGTAGGCTTGCCCAGCACCTATAACATCCTGACAGCTTAGTCGGCCTAGCCCACAGGAAAAAAAAGTCAATACGTGCGGACCAAGCCGCGGGTTTCCTCACGATGTTTTCCTCCACCGTTAGCGTAAAGGAACAGATCTAAACATCTTTTGCTAATTAAAGACAATAATCATTACTAATATCCTATGCCTCGCAATTTAGAAACGACATCATAATCCCCAAGAAGTCCTTCGAATCTGTAGAAGTTGCAACTCTACATATTAATATTCCAAGTAGAGAAAAGTATCTACATATAGTGAAAGTGAAATTGTCTTTATTGTCAACAAAACTTAACAAACATAACATAAACTCACGCCTGTATGCCGGAGGGGTAGGCAGAGACCAGTGTCTGCCATTTGCCACGATCCTAACAGATCTCTTTTGCTTCATCAACATTCATTAGTCGTTGCATGCATGCACGCCGGATACAAAACAAAAATTAAAGAATCGAGTATACTAAATATAGCCAAAGGCAACACGCTCAGCCTAAAGTCGTCAGGGAACACAATATTTTCCTAATCTAACTTAATTATTATATATAAGCATTCCGAGTGGATGATTTTGGCACTCAATAGATCTTCTCTATGTTCTTCTTCGTTCGAAAACGATCCAATTACGACAGTCTATAACAGCGACGCATCGGTGTAACACGTTGCATTATCGCAGCTTGATGATTTATTGATGTTGAGACCGACAACTTCATCAGAGTTTTGCCTGAGAGGTCTGGAAAAACGTCGCATCGCACACGGGAAAAGTTTAAACTACAAAGACATAAAACAGCCTGTAACAATAATATTATGCCGAAATAATATATTACTCTTTTGGAAGATGTTTTACCCGACCAAAGGCCTAACTATGCGCACCAAATCCTGTCGGAATCCTGACGTTTGCGATATCAATTAGTATGGAATTTTACAGTTAGACGATTGGAATCGTTCAGGATTTGGCGCGCGTAAATATAGAAGCAGAGCGGTTTTCGAGTTGCTGTTGGACTTGTCAGCTTGTCAGACAATAACCTACTCGAGTTAATGGTAATAGTATAAGATGATGATTTAGTATGTAATTTAACAGTTACGCCATCGGCATCGTGTAGGATTTTGTGAGCGTAATATAGGAGCAGAGGCCTAATTACGCGCACCAAATCCCGTCGGAATCCTGACGTTTGCGATAGAAATTAGTATGAATTTGACAGTTACACATCGTGAAATCGTTCAGGATATGGTGCCCGTAATATAGAAGCAGAGGGGTTTTAGAGCTGCTGTTGGACTTGTCAGCTTATTAGACAATATCCTACTGTACTTATTGGTAAAAGTAAAGAGATTATTCTGGGTCTGCCAGCGTAAAGGAAAAATTTTATTTATTGCTACTAAAAAATGCAGAAACGTAGGTAACTTATAAAACAAAGCCATTGATACGTGCCAGGATTCAACCCGGCACCTTAGATAGGATAGATAAAAAAATATTTGCGCTTTGATACACACACACACACACACACATAGCATAACGCAAATGATTGATTACCATAAAATTATAGATTTGTGACAAAAATAAATTATAACAATTAATAAATATAGAATTCTCAAATTGCATTCAGCTTAAACCATAACAATTAATAAAAATAAAAATCTCCAATTAAGTAACTTACAAAACAAAGCCCATGCCAGTATTCAACCCGGGACCTCATAAATGTGAAGTAGCTTGTTTATCCACTGCGCTACCACGCCATTTGTTCCACTAAACTACACCATACTGACAAATCCTTATATCCTTATATCGGTTTTTTTAAGTGAAAATATTTTATTTACCATAAGATCAATTGTTATAAGATCCAGATCAATCTAATAAAAAAAAAATGTTGTCACAGTGTTTGTTATCGAACTCCTCCGAAACGGCTTCACCGATTATTTTGATTTTTTTTTCGTATATTTGGTAGGTCTGATAAAATTGTTTGCCGAGTGAGCTAATAAATATATATTATTTTTATGGTAAAAAGGAATGGGCTCAGCTATTGCTATGACCGCATGCGTCTGTAGCGCTGTTTTCAGCCAGTCACATTTTGAAGAGATAATCTCTAACGGCCTTATTTATAAAAACACACTCCTAAGAGGCAGTTTATTTAATATTGTGCTTACTTTTACTTGTAAAATGTCCACCACAGACTATTTCAATCGGCGTTTTAAGGAATCGTGTTTTTTTATAATTAATACCTTGATTGTACAAAATAATTTAACAATGCTAAACTTAGTCCGATGCACAAACAATTGGAATTATTTCCATTAACAGCGAAATCTTAAAACAGATTTTGTCTTCACTTCAAGATGAATTCCTCTTCATTGCGTAAGCGCAGCATGGAGATTACGTTAACATAACAATACCGATCACTTGCCACCGCATGGCATGTCCGGAGGGGACGCGTCACGCAAACTAACGGGCCCATAAACAACTCTGTTATTGGATAACTTTATTAAAATGTAAATGGTACGAATGTGATGGCGTGCTAGGACACAATGATGCGAGGCTCAAAGGACTGCGCGAGGTGGTTTGAACATTTATTTTTTGTGCGGGCCTGTGTTATAATGTCCATTTTTGATTTCTTATTGATTTTGAAACTGTTAGTGTGGAGTTTCTTTGACATTTTATTCTCCACATTATCTAGTTCCTAAAACTGACAACTGTGATTCGTTTGTAATTAGATTAAGTCAGCGTCTTCCAGCGTCACCCAACTTCTGCCATCAAAAAAGCCACAGATATTAAAGAAAAGGAGAAAAGTAGGAAACTACATATATAGTAATTTTTAATTTTTTACTTGAAACTATTAAAAACCTGATACATTATATTACATACACTCACGCCTGTAACCCGGAGGGACAGGCAGAGAGCAGGGTTGGCCACATGCCGCGATCCGGAGAAACCTCTTTCGAGATATTATTATTAATTCTTTATTGAACAAAGACAGTGTACAAAAGGTGACTTAATGCTAATGGCATTTTCTACCAGTCAACCTGCAGGAGGCACAGGAGTTTCAGTTCAACGTTCTTAACCCTTTCTACTGATAGATATGTCTAACACGTTCTATCAGAGTAAGGCTTACACCTTATTCAAATACAATCTGACAAGTCCATTCCACCCCCACTGCGACCAGCCTGGGGCAGGACAAACAACAACGAACGAATAAACGTGATGGAAGTTCTGAATCACTCGCGATTGATAAGATTTTGTCGAGCACGATAATACATTGCAGATTTTAAAGAATCAGTGCCAAACATTCGTCAGAAAACCCGGCATCGGATGGTTATTACTTGCCAAATACAAATTGCAAAAACGAGTGGCCAAGTGAGGCGTCGGCTTTACGTAGGCAAATAGTTAATGATTTATCCTTGTCTTCATATTTAATTTGCGCGGGTTATACAATTAGTAGACTAAGCAATAGCAAATAGAGACAAATAACAGCTACATGAAAACCATGAGGGAGGCCTATGTCCTGCAGTGGGCGTCAAGGAGCTGATGATGAACAGCTATAGTCGTGCCGACATAATTCTATTAAACTGAAGCGCGGCGTGGCTTTACACTACACGATTCGAAAATTTGATTATTTATACGCATACTTACTTGCCATTCAGACACCTTACATACTATTATACTGCAAGTACATGACTGATATTGAAATAGTAAGCCTCAATAAATACCTCTCAAATCTTAAAGCTCTAAGTCAGACGATATAGTAAGAACTATAAAAACTAGTAAAAACTGAAACAACGAATTGGGTCAATTAATAAAAAATCTAGGATCGTGTGTTTTTGTTGGATCTCGAAAACATAATCGAGCACATTAAATAAACAGCTCTAAGTTCAGACCCCCGCTGCTTGGGTCATGTTTAAGGCTGAATGAAACTACTCATGTAGTATTTAATGTTAACGAGTTCACATCAAAACTTAATACTTCTCGACATTTGTAGGATTACCTAACCTACAAGTTTGCAGCGACTGTTTTTTTACGAGTATTTACCAGTGAGGCAGTGTGGTTAGATTTATTTGGCTAATTCAGCCAAAAAACCTCGAATTCTACAACGATTTAATCGGCAATGGATGGAAGAAACGGGTTTTTTTATATGGCTTCAACCCAGCAATAAAGGTGATACGTACGCGTTCTGCAAATACTTTTTAAGTGATCTATCAATAGGATGTGGAGGCAAAAATGATATATTCGGACACAAGAAAACTGCGAAACATGTAAAGTCTGTTCCTGGTTCTAGTGGCACGCAAACTTTATTGGGAAAATTCGTACAAAAAGATCCTTCGAAGAGGGCAGATATCCTGTTAACCTCTTTCGTGGTAGAACATAATTTATCAATGAATATTATGGAACATTTACCACAATTAATACAGAAAGTTTGTACGCATTCAGAAATAGCCAAGTACCTGTGGCCGAACAAAAACCACGAAAATATTGACATCAGTTACAGGAGCGACCGACAGAGAAAACATTTTCAAACATATCCGAGATAATAAGTTCTCTTTACTTGTAGACGAAAGTACTGACCGAGGGTGTACTAAAAATTTATGCCTTGTTGTACGATATTACAAAGATTCCAAAGTTACTGATGCATTTCTTTGTTTAGTGCCAATCCAAGATGGGACTGCAGAAGCGCTTTATCAACACATTGTAAAATTCTTTACAGACAATTGTGTTTGTTCCGTACAAAGATAATATGGTGGAATTAGCCGCTGACGGAGCTAGTACGATGATGGGACAACACAATTCTCTAGCGACGAGATTTCTGGCAGACATACCTAATTTATTTGTAATGAAATGTATTTGCCACACTTTTCATCTCTGTGCATCATATGCATGCGCGAAACTGGCACGTGAACCAGAAGACTTAGTAAGAGACGTTTACAATTATTTTAACAACAGCCCAAAGCGATCTGGTATCCTTAATGAATTTCTGAACCTGAAACCTCACAAGATTCTGCATCCGTGCCAGACTAGGTGGCTTTCGCTGCGCCCAGCTGTGGTCAGACTCCTGGAGTAGTACGATGCGCTCAAACTATACTTGACGGAATACAGTTTCACAGATCGCTTGCTAACATCTGATAACATACTACACATGGTAAAAAATCTACTATATAACCCGGAACAATAGCTTGTAAAGTGAAACATTTGACTGTTGCTTGTAAAGTGATATTTTTGTAATGAATTTTACGTAAAACATCATAGACCCATTGAATTTTACGTTAAACATAGTAGACTAAGCAATAGCAAACAGAGACATATAACAGCTATTGTCATGTCAATATAATTCTATTGAACAACTATGTGTGTTTGTCTCCAGGGCCAGGTGTCTTGCGTCTAATGATCTACTCCTAGGTTAGCATATTTTTGTCCTGACAAGTGTCACAACAGGGTAGTACTGCCCACAGGCAAATGAAGTCAGCAATACAGAGAAAGAGAGAGAAACCTTATACCTACTGCAATAGCCGCTTGCTAATGAGGCTGGCACGCGAACTCCTAATTAGGGATCCACAGTTGTCTTAAATCATCATCCGATGACGTCTGCCGAAGGCTGGGAGGTCCAGTGAAATAGGACCACACCGACATTGGGCGTTCACCGATTTGCATATTGAAATTGGTGATAATTTGTCGGTTCTGCCAATTGTTTTTATCACCGCACAAATGGTCGGCGCCGAATCGGCAAATAAAGCTTTCGTCGTCGATTTGACTGGCAAAATCGGACACAAAATCACACTGGGCATCAACCTGCTTTTTAAAACTGTTATAAATATTTTAATATTTAACTTCCAGATGATCGCAGTTTCATCGCATTTCGTTCATTTCGCACTTCTAAATCTTGTATTAACTTGATGAAAACACGTATATTTCGTAAAAGAAAGCCCTTTCTATTTAGCACAAGGTTTGCGGACTGCTTGTTGGTCTAGCGGTATCACGTCTGATTACCATGCCGGAAGTCGTGGCATCGATTCCCACTGGGGGCCGCCAGAGAATTGTACAAATGGTCTCAGTCCGGGTGTATTTCCAGGTTTGTGATGTCCTTGCCTGGTATCCTAGTTTAGGACCAGAACAAGTGATTAGTGTTTTGTGGAAGATATTATTATTATCTATCAAACAGGGCTACTGGAAAATAAAAAAAAAAACCAGTTAAACCATTTTTTTACGAAAAGATGTATCTGTCTATCGAGTTCAGTATTAGGTAACTCTTAATAAAAAATACATCAAACCCTTATATTCTCGAAGGTATATTGCATTATCTCATCAGACCCCCCCCCCCCCCCCTTGAGTTGCTGCTCTGCTTTCCTGATTATAGAGTATCGGGGTACAATTGCCCAATTAACTTTTGGCAAATGTGTGTTGCTATTCTAAGAAAAACGACTCAGCTGGATCAACCTCAAAGGCCATTTTAGAATGATTTATTTGTACGTACCGCCTGAGAATCTATATTTTTTTAATAAATTTTGCCCGTGTTTTAATAGTTACTCTGCTATCCGAGAAGGACACAAATCTGACAAATCAACGATCACAAAAATTGGTATAGCCGTTCCTGAGTTATAGTTCGTGTAACCAATCCGTTTTTATACCTATAGATTTAAAAACGTTACATGTTCCAGATGATGCCAGACAAACGGCCACAAAAGACAAAAGTCCAGTTTTAACTGGAACTGTATAATTTCGACAAGTCGTAAATTTCAATGAGAACTTCTACTTAGCGCTGTCAATGCGAATTTACAACTGACCACATAAAATAAACGGAGCCGTCGAACTCGCCCATTACGTTAAATAGGTCTTTAATGAAACGTAGATGCGTCATTGAAAACTACCGAAAACTATTAAAATGACATCAAAGGCGGCTCATCAGAAACTGACTATTCGATGAAGCCATTACTTGTACAATAACAATATATCCATCCGAAAAATTACTATGCAATAACCATTTAAGTTTTAAAACAAACACGATACGATCAGGTAGCGTAAAATACCTCTGTAATTTCGTAGTCACAACAAGATTATTTCATCAGATGCTCATTGAGATAATCATCCTATTATATTAATACCCGTGTTCTAACGTTCAGGTTATCTTCGAACTATTCATTAGCCCTCGAGGGGTGTTACATGTATGATAGGTAGGTAGAATTAAATCCGCCAAGCCTTTTAAACTAACCACGAGGACACAGGGAATCAAACACACATCGTATATGTATACTTTGGGTAAATCTCATTGCAAGGTCGATGCCTTCTCTCAGAAAGTTCTCCACGCGTGCCTACCGCGGTTTGGCTCAGGTGTATCCTTACGATGTTTTCCTTCACAGTTAACGCCACTCGTTATTGCGACAAAAATTTACAAATGTAGAAAGCAGTAATTGGTAAAGCCGGGACCGAACCAAGGACCTCTCGACGAAGAATTTTATGGATGCGCAACCACCGCTTTCTTTTTTTAGAACTGACTGCGACTATTCCTAAAATATTAAAATAAAAAATAAGATCTAGGCAGTCGTCACCCAGACTGAATCTAAAGTAACATAAATATAACAACATAGGTGCTAAAATACGCAACTAAAATAAATCACCCTCCCCCTGGGGTAGTCGTGTAAAGAAGTGAGGTCTAGAACGCATGCCAACATCTCTGTAGAATTTAAATAGTAGCATGCAAAGAATAAACGTTATCTACTGGTCGTGTAAAACGACGAACGGTCGAAAAGCGCGTATCCTCGGGGCAGTATCGCGAAGAAGTGAGGTCTAGAACGGATGCAAACATCTATGTAGAATCTAAATAGTAGCATACAAAGAATAAACGTTATCTACTGGTCGTGTAAAACGACGAATGGTCGAAAAGCGCGTATTCCTGGGGCAATATCGTAAAGAAGTGAGGTCTAGAACCATCTATGTAGAATCTAAAGTGTAGCATACAAAGAATAAACGTTATCTGCTGGTCGTGTAAAACGACGAATGGTCGAAAAACGCGTACTTTACAACTGTTTCAGCATATTATACGAGTACAATTCACGGTTTGCAGCATACAAAGAATAAACGTTATCTGCTGACCGTGTAAAACGAAGAAGAGTCTAAAAGCGCGCACCTCACAACTTGTTTTAGCATATACCATTACATTACAATTCATGGTATGTAGGATACAAAGAATAAACCTTATCTGGTGACCGTGTAATGTATAATAATGCATTAAGAGGACTTATTGGGGATGGGGAGCCGCTGCAGCGCGACGGGTATATTCGCAGCAGCGCATATCGATTGTTTCTACACAGTGCTGCGGTCGCGACGCTCTGCAGACTGCGAGCCAGTCCCAATGGCCATTTGTGTGCTGTAGCTGGGCGCTTTGCTCAAACAATGGCGTAAAATAATTGTAAATATGAATAATTGTTACTAACATAGATATTAAGTCGCACTAACACGTTATGTATTGTTATCATCTGAGATAAATAAATTGAATTGTAAAACGACGAAGGGTCTAAAAGCGTGCACCTTACAACTGTTTTAGCCTAAATTATACCATTAAAATTCACGGTATGTAGCACATAAAGAATAAACTTTATTTGCTGACCGTGTAAAACGACGAAGTGTCTAAAAGCGCGAACCTTACAACTGTTTTAGCCTAAATTATACCATTAAAATTCACGGTATGTAGCACATAAAGAATAAACTTTATTTGCTGACCGTGTAAAACGACGAAGTGTCTAAAAGCGCGAACCTTACAACTGTTTTATCATATACGATTACAATAAATTCACAGTATGTAGCATACAAAGAATAAACGTTATCTGCTGGCCATGTGAAATGACGAAAGGT
The DNA here is from genome assembly GCA_947308005.1 of Yponomeuta malinellus. Classification (NCBI taxonomy): domain Eukaryota; kingdom Metazoa; phylum Arthropoda; class Insecta; order Lepidoptera; family Yponomeutidae; genus Yponomeuta; species Yponomeuta malinellus. The sequence goes on from OX371012.1 coordinate 14,278,268, forward strand.
CTAAAAGCTCGGACCTTACAACTGTTTTAGCATATACGATTGCAATACACGGTATGTAGCATACAAAGAATAAACGTTATCTGCTGACCGTGTAAAAAGACCAATGGAATAAAAGCGCGGCCCTTTTTAGAACTTTTTAGCATATTATACGATTATAAACACGGTATGTGGCATACAAAGAATAAACGTTATCAGCTGACTGTTTTCGCATGTAGGATTAAGCAGAGTCTATAAAATCTGAGCAGATCTTCATCTGTTCACGAAACTCTACGGTACGAGCGGCCTTCTATAGCGCCAACTATGCATCTGATTGAAGTATTTTTTTCTATCCTTTCACCTCGCTGGAATTCCGCAGGACGCTGAAGTGCTCGGGACACAGAGGGTCACATTAGTAAGTAAGATGTAAAATTTCTTCCGATCAGCGTCTTTAACTTTATTTCCAACTTTATTTACCTCAACTGGCTGACAAACAAGCGTAAGCTACCGCACAGACATTAAAGAATAAAATAAAATATACCTAAGTCGAAATCCAAGCACCAATTTGACAGATCTGACCGGCCGCAACGCGCCAAATTCGGCAGATGCGTGCGCGCATCCTCAATCATGGCGTGACAGACGGTGGTTTTTGATCGATCGACCGGTCTGACGGCGAGACAAAAGAGCTGTTTTGCCATCTCGATTGTTACGTCTTCTGTCCCACTGTAAGCGGTTCTTGTTATGATATGACATGTGTTAAGAATGTCATAATTATTTTGCTGTGGCCCGTTTGCTTTCAACCGACGTGGATGTCGGTTTTCATGTTGATTTTTTATGAAAGTGCGATAAAGAAACAATAAGTTAGGTGGATGAAGCATGGCGAGAAAAGAGCATTCAACCAAACGAAATGTTCGAAATAAAAGGTATTGCTAATAGAAAATAGTAGAGTTATACTAGGAAAAAACAAAGAATAGAAGTGATAAAATTTTCAGTGAAACATGTCGCGAAATTTTGGGCTTTGACAATTTGAAGCAGGCAGTTTCGCCTTGGCATCAATACGCCAATAGTGAGTACAAACCAACTGAAACAATACGAACTTGCTAGTTCGTATTGGTTCGGTTGGTGTGTACTTCAGTAAGCTTATGAAGGCTAATCGTGATTCGCACCTGAACCATTTCTTCGAATTCGTTCTTCGGTCTCTACCCACCATTAGAAGACGAATAAGACTATGACAACAATATTTGCACACATAATTCAGGAGACCGCCGATCAGAGGCGGCACGTACAAAGAGTCCCCGAAATGACGCGACTGCTATTACACCCAATTACTTCGTTATAACCCCCTCGAGTAGTCGAGGTAACGATCCCCAAATCGTTTCTGCAATATAGTTCTTTGTTACATGCACACGTGAACGTATATATTGGTCTTGCCCAGTGCATTATATTTGCACCGTTTTCGCAGAAAGCACGTCCGTAAGCTTGATAGAGTTTAAAGCAAACTTGCAGCATGCTATCTAGGTTACAATATTCATAGTAAAACTTCAATTTTCTTGAAGTAGAGTACACACTGCAATGTCCGCATTTCGATGGAATTGATTTTAAATTTTTTTTGTTCGTATTGCCCAACCAGGTTGTCACATTTTTTACCAACAGGTACCCAACGTTAATGACCGTGCCGTGTACGGCTAATCTCTGCGCTTTTACTGTTACTTTTAATTAGACACGTAATGCTTTGTATACGTGTGTGTGTCTTCTATAAATAAATCTATAATAAATATATCTATCTATCAATTCCAGATAAAATGTTTTGAAAGTTCGAATTTTCATATTTAGCGAATTAGGCAGGAATATGTAGACAGCTAGATATCCACTATAAATTCGTTATTTATTTTATCTTTTTTTATTTCTGATTTCCGATAGGAATGCTAAGGAAAGAGGAAGACAACAATAACCAAGACTAACTAAAGAACTTCTGTACGACATCGCCTCACACTGGTGAGTGTAATGATAATGGTGACTTATCTTCTAACACAAGATGAACACCGCCAGACTTTTTAAAATAACCCGGTAATTTAAGAAGATATCAAACAAACCAACAATGTACAAAGAAAGGTCACAACAAACCCTCCTTTACCGTTAGCGACGACGACAAGAACCGATCCTGCCGAAATGTATTAGTAAATTGATGGGGACATTCCCAAACTAACCTGACGGACATAAAAAGGACCACAATGTCTAATTTATTTATGAGAGGCAGGAGGGCTGGGACAATGGACTGGAGTTAGAAGAACTCGCTGCTCTCGATTTAAACCGAACTCGCGCCTCTATTGTGTTAAGCGCTTAGTTTGTATTTGTATATTGATTTGATTTGTCGATTGGAAAACGTGAGATACAATATGAATTTGTTAAATCTTACGAGGAGAGAAGTCCCTTCGATGTTCCAGAGAGCGTTTTGATTCCTCACATTCCCATCACTTGTCACTTCAATTGAGGCTAGTTTGAAACAGTGTGGTTCCCCGTACAGTAGCTATCACTGTTTTGAATATACTGTGCCCAATATAGTAAACGGTGCTATTGAAGATACATAGATGGCAGAAGAACTTCATATCTTTAGTTATTTATTACTTTTACAAGTACCTATCAAGCGACACCAGGTGATAACTTTGTTACCAATATGCACTAGAATATCCAAGTAGAGTTAAAACAAAAAGAATGTAGAACGATGAAGCGATAATTAATAACTGTAATTGATGGAGCCTTCGACGAAGACCAGATCCGTAAGGCTGATAATCTACCCTGAATGTCACGGGTACTGGTTTGAAATATTGTAAACATGTGAGTATAGATATGTAATAATCAAAGGTATAAAAACACCCGGATATTTCGCTGACGCTACAACCCGACTAACAGAAGAATGTGATTGGGCTGTTATTTGCCTCTCTCACACGATTATGCCGAATGTTGTGTACGCGATAGACAAATAGCTGACGAGTACCTTTTTCTCTCAATCGGGTTAAGCTTGACACTTCGATACTCTGCCGCAGGCAAACAAAGCCTACCCAACAAAACAGCAGAAAGGACTGTATATCACATGATAGTGTCTGTGAATGTATTAACAATAGAGCAACGAACAAAATATTGATAGAGCGTGCATACGTTACACGTTTTCTATAAAAAACAATGACAATTAAGAACAGAGTCGTGACAGTGCCAGGCAGTAGGGGAGCTCTGGTATCCAATGTCTTGTGCGGTCCTGCCAGGTCTTCGGACGGGCCATTCTTAACTGAACCAGTTACAATACGAGTTATATTTTTTTATATTCTGATATTACAGAACTACTGTTGCCGATTTGTCTACGCATTTTTTTATAACATTTGTAAGTATCCGCGTTGGGCACGCGTGGTGATTAAGCCCATACTCTCTCACTGAGAGAAGGCCTGTGCACTACAGTAGGACGTGTATAGAATGTGTTATTATTACTGTACGTACTCGTATCTTATTAAAATTTCTATTTGTGTACATTATTTAATATCTGCACTGTTTTCGTCTGGTTCCAATGCGTTTAATATTTAAGTGTAAGGCATCCACTGAAAATCAGCGCCGTGGCCCAACTATGGCATAAGGCTGAGTGGAGACCTTTTTGGTGCATAATACGTAGGACTGTAATAATTTTAAGTTTAATTTATTCTATTGTATTTTTATGTGCCAAATACAGATTATTCTATTCTATTATTAACACACGACGATATTTATAAATAAGATATGATGTGTTCAGGGCACCTATTTGGCATGTAAATAACTTCTAATACTATGTTACTTCTGATCAAATTTTCGTGCGCTACTTTCTTCAGGTTGTCTAGACAAAAACACTTTTGATGATAATACCGACGTCTGTACTATTTGGATCATCAATGTTCTGTATTTTCATTTTTTACATTACATTACATAAACTCACGCCTGTATCCCGGGGGTTAACCAGAGACCAGGATTTGCCACTTGCACGGATCATGACAGACCTTCTTCGCTTCATCAATATTCATTAGTTGCTCTTTTCTAATACATTTCCTATTTGGTGTACAATAAAGCGTTCCCTACTCCGATCTGAGATTTTCTCTTTTTTCCAACTTGTTTTTGATTTCTTGGTCGTTGTAATTGTTCAGCCAGACCACAGAACGGGTGATCTGTGAGCCAGACGGATCATTTGGGAGTGCCGCGAGCATTTTACTCGAGCGAGTCAACTCAAGACGGATGGCGGCGTGCTGCGGGCGGCCGGTGTATTGTTTCACTCTCACTGTTTATGTCCGACTGTTCAATGAAGAGACCCTCTTCATTCTTAATATCTTTAAGTAGCCAAGCCACCAATTACCATGTTGTTGCGGTTTGGTCCATTAAGCGTACCAGTGTACCTACAGGTATATGTTGATTCTTAGGCTGCTTTGATATCCCCTAGTGAAGCCAACGTTTTTTCTAAATTAAGAGTGAAAACACCTAATGTAATAACGAAAATAAAGATACCTATAGTTCATAAGGCCAGTAACAGATATCCACAAATATGCAGTTAATAATTACTAAAAAATAACACGATAACGCTTAGCCATAATAGAAACATAATTAAATGCAATTGTAATTATAAAGAAATGAAAGAAATGAAATTTAACATTATAACTTATAATAATGCAGCCTATATACGTCTCGTAAGGCACAGGCCTTCTTTTGGAGATTGAGTATGGGCTTAATCACAACGCGTGCCCACCGCGGATTAGCAATTTCAAGCGCTCAGCTGACACCTCAGACATTCAGGATTCGTCACGATGTCTTTACAGTAGGCGAGTGGTATTGCTACTATAACTTCACAAATGTGCGTAGCTTAGAAAACGAAGTCATTGGTACATGCATGGATTCGAACCCACGACCTCCTGAATGAGAAGCCAGCGTTCTACCGTTCCGCTACCACCGTTCTCGGATAGTAACTATAAATAAGTGAACTTAAAAATTTCTACTCGGAAACGACCAAATTAAGGATCGGCCGAACAAAATATGTCATCATCATTATCATCCGACCGGTGCTTGATACAGGCCTTTTCCCCCCCCAAATGCCATCACGATCCTTTGCTATCCACGGATGAACAAAATATGTACACGCAAAATTAATTCTTATTGAACCAAACATCAGTATTCTTCGTAGGCAAATCCAATGATATTCTTACGTCATTGAAAGAAAAAGTCTAAAATTGAAAGGATTCCAAATCAAACCCTTATGGAAACATAAATCAAATGGAGACAGACCATAACAGGCAGACACAACTTGGCCTTGTCTGGTTCGGTCTGAATCAAAAGGTTTATTCAACATTCTACTGTTTACTACGATCTTTTTCGCAAAACAGTCCGTCTATGATGCCGCCTCAGTTAATTTAATTCGAAATGTGATTGATTGATGATTGGGCGTGCGTGAAGCTTAGCACTTCCTAGCGGTGACATTATGAACCTTACCACTATGGTGCTAAGATCGCGGATGGAATCATGCAGCAAAGAACCGGGTCATTGTTAAGACCACCAGCCGCTAACGTGGTCAAGTTCATGGTTGAAGGGGAATGCATTAAAAACTATATATAATGGGGAACTTGCGTGTGACTTACATTGAATGACATAGCTTTTATACAATAGAAGACATATAAAAACTTAAATGAAAACGATTAAAATATTTTTTTTCGGGTTTTTAAGGATCTTATAAAATGCTTGTAATAATAAAAAACTTGCTATATTTTGTTTTTAATTGAATTCTAAATTCTTTCTTATAAGGGTGTAATGCATAAAAACATAATTTTACGAGTAGACTCAAATATTAATAAACGCTTTTATAAGGCTTTTCGTGCAAGGTATGACGTCATAGTTTGAGCCTGATTTGTATGGCGCGTTTTTGTACCACGCTACCACGTGACTGTATTGATTTTTCGACAAGTTATATTATGAAAAGTATCAGTCGTAGAGAAAAAAAAAATTATGCTTATTTATCATTTGACATGGACTCTCCGATTATACATAAGCAGCCTATATACGACCTACTGTAGGGCACACACCTTCTCTCAGGGAGAGAGTATGGGCTTAATCACCACGCGTGCCCACCGCGGATTGGCGATTTCAAGCGCTAAGGTATGTGAATAACTCAGACACTCAGGTTTCCTCACGATGTTTTCCTCCGATTATATTGAAACATTTTTAGTGCAAGTTCTCAATTATGTAGAGCTTACGAAAGTTTTAGTTAAGACGAAAGATGAACTTGGGCTCAGGTTAGTTAATTGATTAGGCCTGAGATTTCCGCACTTAGCCTCATAGTTAGGCCATTTTACGCAGTAATTGCACATTTGTACAATCATAAGCATTGTACAAATGTACAAGCATTGAGCATTAGGTCCGCCGCATTGTACGATTTTTATGTAAGTGTAATAAAAGTACCATTAAATAAATTAGTGTATTTGTACATAATGCCCTCAGTCTGGGTGTATTTCCATGTTTGTGATGTCCGTGCCTGATTATTACCATTGCATGGGGTATCTTAATTTGGGAACTTGGACAAGTATTGTTTGAAAGTAATTATTATTTTTAAAATTCAGGTTCACAATGTTAACACTGACCCTTCCGTAAGCTTTATACAGACTTACTCACTTTATAAACTTCATTACGGTTGAATTAAACCTAGGTAATTACACTATGAAAAAATCATAAAAATGAGTTCAGGTTTTTCAAATGATGTTTCGTGGAATAAAAACGTACTTTTAAAAAATCATCACCGAATCATAAAAAACCATAGATGTATTTCTTCCTACAGTACTCACACTCAAAAAACGGCCCAAGTCCTCTCGATTAGTCTTTACCAATGAAATGAGCGCATGATGTGCTGTAGAGTAAATCACTCTGTGACCGGTTCACTCAGTGCGCCACGCGTGACGAGAACGTCGATTCAGGTATAGTACGTGACGGCGTAAGTGATGGTTGGTTTTATACAAAAACGCAAAACCAATGACTTCACAACCCACAAAAATATCTGTGTACCTCGCAAGATGGCGGACTCTAACGGAGGCAGGTGCATAGATATTTTGCCGGGTAATGCTGAACTCGCGTCGATTAGTAACACAGTTGACAAGCCCCGCCCGCCATCCCACAATTCGCAAAGACTATTTTTTTTCTTGAGGGCTGAATCAAAAACCATTTCGAGATTAACATCTAAGTAACCATATTTTCTATATTTAAGAAAAATATTAAGGAAGATGAGCGTTATTTTTGCCAAAAAACAATAACCTTCATTTGACCTTCTGATGACGTCACATTTTAAAATAAACATAACATATGACAACACTACGTTACTTAAAAAAAAGACTTGCTGTCATAACTGTCATATGCATATCATTTCCTTGTCTGTGAAAAAAACGTCTGTGACAGGAAATCACAGAAACAAAGTGTGACAGTTTGCGCGACGTTTCGGCGTGTGCACTCGAAAAATATGACGTCACGCTTTCAAATACCTATTTTAAATAAATAATTTATAATAATAAACTTAACAAATCGCTGAAAAAATGAAATTAGTCTCTAGAAATAACTTCTGCTTTAAGGAAAAAATATAAAATAAGATCAAAATAATTGAATTGAACTTGGGGTAATTTTTTAGCGCTTGTTAGACATCTACGTTTTTAACTATCTCTGTTAGTCACACTTTACTACGATACTGAACTGACCGACAAAGACCAAAATCATCAACGGGCGACTGGTTCAAGATTCTCAGGCAATGAATAAATCATTGTCAGATCCATCGCCGGTTTCGGCAAAGCCAGAATATTATATTTAACTGGATGGGATATATAAAAAAATCAATGTCGCAAAAAAGACTATCAGCTATTTTATACTGAAGTTACCATCAACGTATGGGTACCAAAATGTTTGCAACAGCTGGTAGTGTCGAAGTTTTCCTCATAGTAAGAGTTATTTGCACTGACGAGTAGAACACCCCGTTTTCGGGAAAACAAGTGGATTTTGATACACCCTGTAGGTATAATGTTAAAAAAAAAGAAACAAATTTGTCCATCCACCCTCATAAATAACTTCGAAAATGATTCCATTCTACCTCATGCACGGCGTCGATAACAGATATCTGCTTCAAACACATTACTCTCTTGTTCACAGGTGATTTATTCCCGAAATATCGATTGTATTGCCACGTATACATCATTTAGTTTCACATGCGGTATTTTTATTGTCCTCCCTGACCGTGTACAGGGTTCACTCGCATACAAACGAGGCGTGTCATCTCAGCACAAGCGACTTGGAGCCATGAAATAAAAAGAAAATCAAACTCGCAAAACCATCAACAAACTAAATGAGCCCTAACATGCTGAAAAACATAGTTTTTTTCACGTTAAGTTTGAGATTGGTGCACCGAACATGGGCATCAGAATTTTATGTACTTAAATAAAAAGATGCAGATGTGTGTATGTAGGACTATACATACATAAACTCACGCCTGCCTGGGAGGAATACTTAATCGAAAAAGATCAAGACTACTAACGTTCCTGCAACAATTAATAGAGAAAAACTGTTTAAGTGAAAAAATATTACTATACTCCGTTCCACGAGTCGAACTCCTAGGGAACCAAATACTCGCATCTCATTGGGCAATACGCGAGGCTAGAGATAAGCGAAATAATAAGCGAAGACGGTCCGCTATTAAAGGTCATGCGCATAAACCAATAAGCGCACATAGACGATTTTCCTTGGGAGCTTGTTTCATGGAATGGAGTATAGTGGGATTTGGACGTGAATGTGTTTTGTCTTTTTCTTCCGCAACTGTCCACAGTATTGGGTTGTCCATTTAGACGTTTCTGAAGTGTCAAAATATGTATATACTTGACAGTACCGAGCAGGTTCAATCGGACTGTTCCACACTATTAAAGGTTAGAAAAGGGACAGAGCTAAGCAAATCCAGTTAACGAGTTATGTAACTGTTTACTTTGAGAAGGCGCCGACAGCGCTATCATATCGTATCGGGGATCTTGATTGAGATTTATTAGTCGTATCGGCGGGGCCGGGATCTGTTTATAAATCAGTATTCTCATCGGATCGATGTTGTTGGAGAATTCTTTAGGTGTTAAGATTTCTCGGCTTAGGTCTGCTCTGATTGGAAAACGTTCTGTGACGATGCTTTATTATGTAGTACGAATTTGTATTTGTACTTAATTTTACTTCAATTCGTACTAGAGTTCCTGCATTGGTTCTTATGAATAAAGCTTTGTGTCACAGAAGGATGTCATGGACTGGATTTTTTTCTATATACCTACCCATCATCAGCGACTTTGTCTCTCTACGTACCTGACTCAAGCATACTGGCCCACGACAAAGATGACATTGTATTACGAAGTCATAGCGTAAGTAAGTTAGTAAAACCGAAGACCGCCAAAATCTTTTTTAATTTAAGGTTATGAAATGGAGAAGGAGGTGTTACGTAGTTTTGTGAATATACTCATGTGATATATTATTATATGACATTATTGGAAGTGACGGTTAAATGAGGATGCCCGGCACAGGAAGAGTAGTGCGTGGGAAAGCTCATGTTCAGCAATGGACGAATGTATGGACGGATTGAAACTAGTGATGGCATGACGAGAACTTCAAACTGGAAAGTGTGAATTATGTTGATTGTGAATGAAATAATTTACAGTAAACTCAGTATTTGCGAACTTCAATACCTGGGCGTAAATAATTGAATCATTTTATAAAGTCTCGTCATGCGAGAACGTTCACTCCGATCAGCCCGTCAGTAATTTGGAACATAAAATAATAATGTAATATTGTGACGGAGGTCAGAATGAGAAACAGTGTTGTGGTATCAGCAATTTATTCGACCCGCAGTCGGACAGAGTTTCCACCTTGCAAGTGTACTTCACGAAATTTACATTCAAGACTCTCTCAATAGCCTATTGCATTGCTTTTGTACAAACTGAAATCTATTGACTGACCGTTTAGGACAAAAAAATTCAATTAGGAAACGGAAGTTGTACGACTGTTATTATTTTATATAAGCTCCAATAATTTTATTTAATAGTTTTATATAATTAATTATACATTATTAAATATATTATGATGTATTTATATTTTTATCTTTAGTCTTATCTAATTCAAGTAACTGAATAAGTAATGTCATGATACCACGAATATGATATTAGATTAATTGAGTTACTTTAATACTCTCGAAATTAATATGAACAATTGATCGATAATTAAATTGTTAATAATACTTTTGTAATTTATAATAATTAATTATAGGTATACCGTAACTGCAAATGGATTAAGTTATTTCTCTTTACATGTTGCGACACTGGATCCTGAAGTCTCTAACACTATAGAAGAAAATATTCACTAGGAAAACAAGATGACTTATGTGATAAAGTGCAGAGTGATACCGTTATTAGGACTTATAGACGACTGAATCAATGATTTGTTCTGACACAACCAGACCGCGATGCCTTTGTCGGTACAAAGTCAAGGTAATACCTTGAGAGAATGGCACTTCGCAGGCAGAATCGTAGTATTAGGGGTTAAAGTATGAAATTGCCGTTTTATTGCAATAGGTTCTTTGAACTGACATAGAATCTTCATGGTTTGAGATTTTCGAATGAAACTTTTTTCAAATGGTTTCTATGATGTTCTTTTTTTAAAAAATGTGAAACATTTGAATATCGACTTTCAATTGTTTTTGTTATTCAATTTAGACAAGAAAGATGGATACTGCGAAAATTCGAGTGATTATGAGGTACCCATTTTTCGTATTTTTTTATTTTATTGATTTGACGCAAGTGAGTCAATATTGTGGGTAAGGTAACGATAAACCATGCCGCTAATTCCTGGGTAGTTTGACTAGGGCCGGCTTCCACTATCTCTCTTAATTCATCGTTATTCACCTGTGTGGGCGGTCTTCCTCGTGGCTCGTTCTTTAAGTCGAAATTTTCATCACGAAAGCGTTTAAACCAAAATCGCACGGTGCGTTCATTAGTAGACCCCTCTCCAAACGCAGCATTGATATTGCGGGCTGTTTCTGCCGCGTTAGTTCCGCGTCGGAACTCGTATTAAAAAATCACTCGAATTTTCGCCGTATCCATCTTTCTTGTCTAAATTGAATAACAAAAACAATTGAAAGTCGATATTCAAATGTTTCACATTTTTTAAAAAAAGAACATCATAGAAACCATTTGAAAAAAGTTTCATTCGAAAACCTCAAACCATGAAGATTCTATGTCAATTCAAAGAACCTATTGCAATAAAACGGCAATTTCATACTTTAACCCCTATTATTAAATAAATGTAATCAGAAATAAGAAATCAATAATTTATTTCAACGTAAAGAATTTAAATTCTGTTTGTTGAATGTCAATGTACTATGTTACTATGTACTGCCTTCGGGCCGTAATAAAATTTTGTATTAAAACTCCACTCTGACCATCTTTTCTCAAATCATCTTAAACTTAATACATCAGTGCCTGCCTATATGATAAGATTCCGTGATTGCCATCAATAACTTTATAAGACAAAACATTACTTAATTTTCTTACAAAAGTATGAAAAACATTAATGCTGCGGCCAGACACACGAACAGCACCCGTTCACGTTCAATGTTCCGTTCATGGTCAATGATAACGATGTTGATGATATACTTGGTGGCGAAAGCTACCCCATAGTCTCCTCTCTGTCATGAGTCAACCACCAAAAAGAAAAATAATACATAAATATTCCAGAAACATAACAAAGATAATGCTACACTAAGCTCTGGACATGACATTGCTCGCTGCTGGACATGACATTGCTCGCTGCATAGACCGTCTATGGAAGTTCTGGACACAAAAAAAGCGTCACCCAAACTCAGTGCATTCTAGCCGAGAGAATACACAGTTCCTGATCAGATCTCTGTCTTCGCTAACGCCTTTTCCTTGCTCGCGCTTTGATTTGTTGTTGAAAGTTAACGGGTAAGAGGGAATAAATTAATGTGACGTCTTGACTGTGTAACTCTAATACAACTACGTAGGAATGTAGTAGGTACTTACGTATTTATATCATTTGTATTGCGGTATTATAAGTTAAGTGGTGATACAAATAAATAAAAAAATAAAAAAATATCGCTCAGAAATTAAAATACAAATCTGTTTTGTTCTTACACAAATCGCTACCAAGCAGCATGACAGAAAAGTGTCTTCGTTGTTACAGCCTACTTAAAACAATACAAACAATAACAGTGACAAAAAACAACAGGTTGTAAACCCCCCCTCCTATTACGGAACAACTCTGTAAACCCCCCCTCCTATTACGGAACAACTCTGTGCTTGGAACGCCCTAACAACTCTTAAAAGTTCATGCTTGTTTTCCTAACCATCGAAACCATAAGAACCCTTGTGGCACAAAGATTTGTGATAAGTACATTTACTATAACATGTTGATGCAGTTTACTAGCTTTATATTAGTTACATATATTATTAGCATCTTGGAACACGGTGACCTCCAGTATTATCCATTTAGTTCGACAAGTTTTAACCACAACTGCCATCGGGCGAGACTACTATGAGTAACAAAGAAGATGCTTATCGGACACAATGCGTGTGGCTGCGCTGGCGCATCGGTCTGCGCGTTTCAATTTTGAACTATCGATCTCTGAAGCTGATATTACAAATGAGCTTGAATGTTAACAAAATTTTGATTATAGGATTTATTGGGGCGCGAGATGCTTTATATCATCATCATCAGCCATCTGAGGCCCTCTACAGGACATAGGCCTCCTTCATGATTTTCATAACCATGAAGGGTTTTGCTATAATCGCCACGCTTGGCAGGCGGGGTGGCGATCGCAGTATGCGGTTGGAATCTCGGGAAGACGCTGCTGTCCGTCTCCTGGTAATTGATTTCCTTAGTCGCCTGTTGCTTTATATAAATCTGTGAAACTTCAGAGAGTTAAGAAGTACGTTTACTTGATAGCTGGATTCAGAAACACGAGAGTGAATTAGAACCTAGATCTAATTGCCTATATATTTTCCAAGACATCTAAATGCGCAGGAAATATTTAGTTCGCATAGCGAGCAGTGAACAATGGAAAAAATGTGTTTACAAAACAGTGAAACGGTTTTAAACTGCTTACCTATCTGCTTGCATCTACAAATAAATCCTATCAGACCCATGTTTACCCCCAACAAACGCCCTTAACAGATTTGTTTCAATGGACGCACGCAGGCTATTGTACGCACCATTTCCCCCGTCACATCAACAATGGATACTCAGTCACACCGCGGAGATAATAGGGTACAGAATCAATCGCCGAGATGCTTATCTAGGGAGTGTTTCCAACTGCTGAGGAATTATGAGGTCACCTGTAAGATTTGATTGAAAAATTCCAAATGCAGGGATTATGTTTAAACGATAGTTTTTCGGTTAGCTTTTTATGGCCGGGCTATGAAGGATATGAAGCGCATAATTAGGCCCCAGGTCACATTCTACAACGTCTACTATGTAACCAGGTATACATTTATTTTGTTATCCCACTTAGTTTTTTATTTTCTTTGGCAAAATCTGAGTACCTATAGGACAGCAAAAATGTGTCTTGAATGTTCGTAATTTTATTATCAAAGCTTCGGACCACATTCACCAAAGTGTACTCAATGTTTACAACGCATAGAAATGTTACATTGACAATTGCCAGAGACGGCGTAACAGTAGCCTTAAAAACATACTGCTTACAAACACCGCCACTGCAACCAACTCCCCCAACATCCTCCAATACGAAAATAAGAAAACCAATTATCTGCCAAACACTTAAGGGCAGATGTCAAACGTAACGTATTAATCACAGACTGGGAGTCAAGTGGCGGACGCTAATCGTCCGAAAGGAGAAGTCAAATTGTTTCTTGCGCCGCGTATTGTGAGTGACGCTAATTTGACTTGAGGAGGGTTGCCGTGTAGGGTAAACGAGCGATTAGCACGGAGGATGCATGGATTGGTAGGGTCAGTTTGTTTGTTTCTAAGGAAAACACAATGGCTTGCGGTTAACTAGAGAACTACTTAGATGTTGACTAGTTTTCATATACTAGTACAGTCTACATAAAAGAATTAGTAACGTTAGTTTCTCAAATAAAAAAAACCTGCCAAGTACGAGTCGCACTCGCGCACGAAGGGTTCCAGACCATTATCTATACAACACTTAAATATTTCAAGTGTCTACCTGTTGCCGTTATTAATATCGAGCAAAAAACGGTAAAAAAATCACATTTGTTGTATGGGAGCCCTCTTTAAATATTTATTCTGTTTTTAGTATTTTTTGTTATACCAGCAACAGAAATACATCTGTGAAAATTTCAACTGTCTAACTATCACGGTTCTTGAGATACAGCCTGGTGACAGACGGACAGACGGACAACGGAGTTTTAGTAATAGGGTCCCTTACCCTTTGGGTACGGAACCCTAAAAACTAGGTTCACTGTTATTAACAAACTGAATCGTATTTTGTAAACCGCTTAAGCTAAATGAGATTAGAGTACCTCATCATCATCATCATCAGCCTATGCTTGTCCACTGCTGGACATAGGCCTCTCTCTCCTATTGCACGCCACTGAGCACGGTCCTCGGCTACTCTCACCCAGCTCTCGCCAGCCGCCCGGCGAAGATCATCGCTCCACCGAGTCTGAGGACGTCCTACACTACGTTTACCGATCCGCGGTCTCCACTCAAGAACCCGTCTACCCCATCGGTTATCAGATCTTTGGATGATATGGCCGGCCCACTGCCACTTCAGCATGCTAATTCGGTGGGCTATGTCGGTGACTTTGGTTCTCTGTCGGATCACCTCGTACCTAGAGTACCTACTTTTCATAAAACTCAGACCACTTTCATTCTTTACTGACAACAAACTCTACCATTTTATCACACGGAAGCTGTCACTAAACAATACCACGTATAAACCACATACCATTATGAAAATCCTCCGTAAAAAAACTGACCAGAAAATGTAGAGCAACATCTTCCACGTAGGTGGTCTATTCTGTGAACCACCCTTTTACTAATAGCCGTTTGAGGACAATACAAGACCGTTTATTGGGGTTGTATATGCGGAGAATTTACTATCATCCCTGAACAGCTTGGACTGATTTACTTTTAATCGTGCGTTTGATATTATCGTGCGGACCATTGAGTGTTTTGTTACGAACGTGCCAGGACGAACGATTTGAATAGCCTTATGGGATTGTGTTACAGGACGAATTGAAAAAGATGTAGATTGGACAATGCATGTGATTTTTTTTTTTATAAACGGACATAGTTTACACGAGCCGCAGACACATAATGACGACGACGAATACTAAGATGATGAACCTAAAAATTAATCAAAGTTAGACGAGAGAGAGGAATTCTTCATTAATTTCATATCTAGGTACTTTAAAAAATAATAATAACTTCCACACAACACAATCACTTGTTTTGGTCCCAAACTAAGATACCCTGTGCTATGGTAACCAGGCAAGGACATTACAAACATGGAAATACACCTAGACTGAGGTCAAGAAAAAAAAATAGAGAGAGATGAGATAAAATCTATTATGTGATCATAGAGTGTAAAGGATAAATAGACGTAAGTTAGAGAAGCTACAAGTGTAAGAAAAACTAACAACTAAAATATTAGATAAGTACTGTAACGCTCTACTTATTAAAATCCGGATTTAAGGGCAAATAATACTTTTATTATAATCTTTTTCATCGATTCCCTAGCCTAGCTGGGGATCGACTGACTTCTAAAACAAAACGTAACGATTCCCTTCAAAATATGACTAGAAGGCTCTGCCAGCCAGCTACTATAAAGAGGAATCGTTACAGTACCTAGTAAGGAAGAATCAGCAGGTTGTATTTATTAACATTATAATGTTAAGGGGCTCCAGGGAGTATCACTAGCGCCACCGAGGAAAAACATCATATCTTTTTTACGGATCATATTTGGGTGATCCAATTCAAGAAATCACTTAGTCCAATTTTGACGGTTTTGAGTTAGCAACACCAGCTTGCTCAGTTTTTCATTCTCTTTCGAATGGTCTAGTCAAGGTTTTACAAAGAAACCTCTAAGTATGATTTCCTAAATAAATAAATAAAGAAAACACACTGTTTCAATTCACGAAAAACACAAAGTCCTGTGATTCCCGTCTTTCATATTTGACTTATAAAATATAAAGAGTACGAACAAGATTGGCATTGTATATTTAGAAAAGAGCTTAATGAAGGAAAATAGCTCTAAAGAGGTTTTAAAAAGAAAAGCCTATAAGTTGATGATCAACGAATCAAAGTGAATCCAACCGGCATATCGAAGTGCCGAAGTGTTATTTTCAAGAAAATTAGTAAAGCAGTGTCTGCAATGTCTATGAAAAGAGAAGATTTTAAGCAGTTATTCCGTTATATAAAGTCGGATTCAGCAGATTGATCAACGAAGCACGTGACCTAAAAATCAGAGATCTGTAAAATAAGACATGATATTTATTTTCATTTGTGGCGCTAGGTAGCCCGCTGGATCCCCTAACATATTTTTACACTTGTCAGTACAAGATATTGGTAAGAGACTGCAGTCTACAAGTAAGTTGTCTACAAAAAAAATTTTGGTCAATTTACGACGAGACTAAATCCTGAATTTTATATAGGGTTCCGTAAAACAAAGAGGTTTGTTAGTTTTATTTATTTTTACATTTGGAGATCTTGCAGCTTACAGTAGTAAAATACAGTAAATTAATGACACAAAAAAGCCATGGGTTAGTGTCGCAGTTAGCACTAAATTTAAAAGAGGGTGTTCCGTACTTTAACATTTTGTCCGTTTGTGAGCCAGCATAAAACAAGGATTGCTATTTTCCTGTTCTCAGTAGTATTCCTTTCTATAGACTTAAAAGTTTAGTAACCGCTATTTTAGTATGTATGTCAGGACCGCACTTGGTCGCATTCCATTCTACATTGAAACCACAAATCAATACAATAAAAAGGTAAGACGCAGTATGATACAATCAACACTTATCTTGTGGTTTACAGTGCGTCAAATATGAATCACAAAACACTAGGCCAGTTTGATATGGTCACAGAATGTCAAAGCATTGTTACCTTAGCTATTTTGTAATCTACTAGCACACCCTTTTCTAGGCTGCGACACCGCAGAGCGATCGTACAACCTGAATTATTGATTTCGGATGAGTAACGCAGTTTCGTAGGTTTTCCTGTTATGCGTAACTGTCCTGTAATGTCAATATTCCATGAGAAGGGCATTCTGAACAGTGCCTACTTTTGATGTTTTTCCTGATATTGGGGTATTCGATGGCTAAATATACGTATTATACAAATATTGTAAAGAAAAACGGGCTAAAGGTATTTTTATAAGGCATTCAAGTTCTACATTTTTTTTTAGTGATAATTTTTGTATTTAACTAGACACAGGCTATTAGTACAAAATCTGAAGAACTACTACTTCCTACACTACTCCCCAAACTTAAATGATGGAGAGCGTCTTGTAAGCGTCTTTGTAACGCATAATAAAGCAAAAAGCTCTGAAACCGCTGCGGCAGAATCTGTGGCAGAATGCTGTGCGATCAGTTTACTTGGTGCGAAGTTTTTTAGAAGCCCAACAAAGCATTGAATCAACAGATACTTACATGCAATACCGTTAGAATATATAGAGATCTGCTATTTTACACCAAAAATATAAGAAAATTGCTGAGAAGAAGCCACAGGAAGTAAAGCCAGCAGGCACAAACGATGGACTGGCAAATAATTTTAAAAACTTAGCAGTGGATGAAGCAACTATAAGATATAATAACATGATCACAGATCAAGACAAAAAACATTTCCACATCTTAATGAATCCAGGCAATCCGTTCTCTGAGCCTGCAGAAGAACATTCTGCCAATATTCTTATTGTATTATAATAAGAATAATTATTGACATTGGTTGCGCCCATCGTTTAGATATATTTTGGTCTAACCTACATGGACCTACGTAACCTACAAGTTGTTGTCGACCTCTCGCCTAACAACGACGATAGCAAGAGAAACCAATTTTGACCAATATCTTCTTCATCCTCTGCTGTGATCCTCTGGCGCTTAATTGTTAAAAGGGTGCACCCAGCGCACTCTTTCAAGCTACTCTTTCGTCACCGACCGACCCAGAGTTATCCGGCCAGCCAAGATATTGTACCACTACTCTTTGTTAGATTTTGGGGATCGGCCGATATAGCTAATTGCAACATCATACAGTCTAGTTATTCAAAATTTTAGACACCAGACATATTGGTATCAAATGAGGAAACAACATCTAGAAACATCTTTTGCTTCATAAGACGGTCAAATAGCACCAATAAAAATGAACAATCAGAGCAGGAAGCCTTAATTGAAAAGGCAAATCAAGAAGCATTTGAAATTGTTACAGCCGCAGATCTATCATTCTTACTCACCATAACACGGCTGTCCCAAAAATAAACACGGTAAGGGACATTTTTTTCAAAACTGTGAAACACCCCTATTGGATACTGGTTGGTTCCAGTAACCAATAGTGGAAATATCTCGGTTGTGACAAAAAAATTCCCTTACTGTGTTTCTTTTTGGGACAGCCAAATATGTTCAAAGACCTCTCTGGATAAGTAACTCTAATTTTGTTGGGAGAGATTAGTGAGGACGGAAGTGGCCCTGAAGGCAACTTTGAAAGAGAGATCGGCGAAGGAAGAAGTGCTTGCCACGCTACTTGCAGAGGTGGAAGCCGTTGTGAACTCCGGACCCGACCACTGAGCCACATGTCCGTCGATTCGAACGACACCGAGAGACAACTCACGCCGATTTTTTAATAGGAGGCCCAGCAGAATAAGTCATTCCCAGCACCCCTCAGCGACACTGTATTGGTAGGCCGACTAGATTGGAGGATGACGCTGCGGCTAGCTGGCCGACCATTTTTGGTCACGCTGGGTGCGTGAGATATTGCCAATTTTACAATCTCGACAGCCAGGTGGCAAGCGCCGGAACGTGAATGTTGGCGATCTGGTATTGGGCACGGACGACCAACTCCCTAGAGGTGTGTGGCCACGAGGTCGGACTGAGGCGACGTTCCCTGGCCGGGTCGGTGTAGTAAGGGTGGTGGGCGTAAAAATCGGCAGGAGGTACGCTGCGCCGACCTGTCAAAAAGTTAATATTTTTCATTTAGTTGTAGTTGTTTTGTTTATTGTTTGTAGTTGTTCGTTAAAGATTAATATTTTGTTTTTATTTATTTATTGCAACCGAAAGTACCTAACTGATATCCAGGTAGGTAACCGACTATGTTGCAGTTGATTTTTATGATATTGTTAGCTGTACTGAATGTGCGAATTCTTGTATGCAATACAAATGGCTCAATGAAATTTGCAATACCAATTTAATTCGCTTTTTAAAGTAACCCACAAGAAACTAATTTTGTTTTCTCAGAAGCACTTATTATTGGTAACAAATAGGGAACTCCGCTCGCTTCGCTTCGCGAGATCACAAGCTTAGGCTTATGTAAGGTAAGGTTAGCCTTAGCGACTGTTCGCAGGCGAGCATATTTGCCCTGATTTCTAAATTAAGTGAACTGTATTTCTTAAAGCATATTATAAATCGACAAAGATTTGCATTTATGTTAAGAAAACTTAACTAATGTTCTGTTGCCAAAGTACATTATAAGAAAGAATTAGTTTATGAGATGTAAGGGTTGTGAAAAAGTGTTATACGGAATGCAGAGTTGTGAAATGATACACACGCAGTCCGTTGCTTGTTGTCTGAAAATTTGTTTAATAACTGTCGGGCATTGGAAGGGAACCGCCAATAACAGCTATTTACAAATTGACAGTTAATAAATTACTTAAGAATACTTCATTCTACTCTTACCTAAACTACAAAATCCTCTCCTCCCAGGCAATTTGGCATACGACATTACGACACGCATTAAAACATACGCCTTCTGAGGAAATCTATTCAATCATAATAAACAATGGGAGAATGCAATAAAAGCCTAGACTAGACCCATCGAGCGCTTCACGCATATTGCAGCGCATAAGCTATAATTTATTTTATACCAGAGGATTTGAATGCCAGAAATAAACAGTTTAATCTCTTGAACAAAACGTGGGTAGGAGCCATCCCCATCGATTATTATTTGCAGGACATTTCGCATAGATAACGTCATTCTTGATCATGCGCAATCGAGCGTAAAACAAAACAGGATGCGTACGCCCTTTGCAATGCGCTTATAAAGATCAATAACGACAAATGTCTTTGAGCACTCGTTGTACTGACAGTGAAGAGTAGATGAATGCGAAAGTCGGTGTTGCAGAGATGTGGCGTGGCTGTGGTGATTATGTGGTTAAAATTGGGGCTTGTCATTGGAAAAGTAGCGGGTTCGAAAATAGTCATGGCAAAATGTAGGTAATGAATAAAAATTAAATGCTGTTCACTAAAAATTAAAAACGCAATACCTACTTGAGAACATCTGGACTGGATGTGGCTAAATATTTTAGTTCATGACACTCCAAATAAGGGTCTTCGGAAAGAAAATATGGAAAAACTGACCGG
The DNA here is from genome assembly GCA_947308005.1 of Yponomeuta malinellus. Lineage (NCBI taxonomy): Eukaryota > Metazoa > Arthropoda > Insecta > Lepidoptera > Yponomeutidae > Yponomeuta > Yponomeuta malinellus. The sequence goes on from OX371012.1 coordinate 14,298,847, forward strand.
AAAATTCGAAAAAACACCTAAGTGTTTCTCAAAACGATCATTTACTGAAATTGGGACAAGCTAACCGCCTGTGGGGTAAAAGCACTCACTTTATGTGCTTAAAAACATCCGAATTCGTACAACAAGCTGTCTTCCATGTCTTCAACTACCTACGAGATTTTAGACACATTTTAATGAATTTTCATCAGAAAATTCCGAATAGGTGTGGTACGTTTGTTAATAAGCAAAAATTCCAATTTGTATGCTCTATAAATATTGCAATACCACATCAGGTGGCAATAGACAATACCACATCAGAATAACCGTAGAAAGCACACTACGAACATCCTACACAAAATAAGACATTCACCTCTATTGGACATTATTAATTGGGTTTTCTCCAAAACTAAATCCTACACAAAATAAGACATTCACCTCTATTGGAAATTATTAATTGGGTTTTCTCCAAAACTAAATACCACAACTACCTACAATAATTTATATTATCTTAACAGTAAGAATACTTAAACTTCTATTATTTAACTTAGGTATTGTACTGTTTTTAACTTACACATGCCTAGGCTAGAGATAGAGGTCTAAAACCTAGTTCAGGCACAGAAGAGAATTGCTTATGTGCAGCTTCGCCTTTTGCCTAAGATATTGTAATGCCTTCGAAAAAAATGTACACAAACCACTATTTGTACCTAAATCTTAATAGTAGTTTATGCAACTGTCATATAATGAAGGGTATTAAAACACGAGTGTGAGTTTATGAAACGAGCGCAGCGAGTTTCATAATAGTAACGAATGTTTTAATACCCGTGTTATATGCAGTTGCATACACTACTTTATCTTCACTAATGAATTTGTCGGAGGTTTTTGAGATACGCAAGAATGACATTTTCAGAAAATGATGTAGTTTTCTACGATCTTTCTCTTTTCGATCTTCCATGCCAAAAAGTTATTATATTCTTTTTCATATAATTTTCTAGATTTTTCTGGCAAAAGATTGTGAGTTAATTTTGTTGCCACTTCTAGAATATCCGGAGGCGTACAAATATTATCGTCGCTATCCATTTTTAACTTTTAATTTATTAAATTAAATTCACGCGTACGTGTATAATCACAGTGATTTTGCCACCATTAAAATTTAACCAATGAGAGCGCAGCTGCGCGCTTCAATAAAACGCGACCAACCTGATTGGCCCTGCAATCAAGTTGGTCGCGTTTTATTGATGTTATAATGAGATTTTACGATATCGATGTGAATATTATACCATCATGTGAAATTGCTTAAATTGAGTGTTTTGTTGTCTGCGCTATAACAGTAGTAATTATAAGTCAAGTATTGAAAACATAAGTAGAATGTTACAACATTAGTGTAGATAAAGAAATAAACATAATTTATTATTATTATTAAACCAGCAAAAGTTCTCACGGATCCTCACACTCCTTGAAGGGTGAGAAGACAAAAATCATAAATTATCCTCACACGGAAAAGATTTCAAATTAAAACAGTCACCCGGCCAGTGCCGACAGACCCGTCAATCTGGGTCCCCCAAGACCAACGACGCAAATCCCTTCATTTACGAGCCTAATGAGAGCGATTAGTTTAATGACAACTCGATGGGATGGGAATTAAGCCGGTAGCTGACGCTTCGGTCACACACAGCGACTAATCGCTGCGAGCGCACTCGCCGCGAACAATAGACGCAGCGACAATTCGCTGCCTGCCTGTCACACACAGCGAGTTCTACACGAGAATTTTGACTGCCAGTGTGCATTCGCAGCTAGTAAAATTGAACATGGTCAATTCTAGTCGCGGCGACTTCAACTCGCGGCGAGTGAATCTATTCGCAGCGAATAGCCTGTCACACACAGCGATTAGTCGCTGTGTGCGAACGAAGCTTTAAAGAAATCCCGCGTTCACCACGTGTTTGGATTGGGAGCCAATGAAGCTACCAGGGTGGTACGCAAACGAGACGATAAAGACCACGAGTACTTGCCTTTTCTAGGCGCGAACTTCCGTTTATCAGCGCGATTTTATTGAATTAAATTACTATTTTGTGGAACATAATTATTCACTTTCAAAAGATGAGAAATCAAGCAATGGCGTCGAGCTTTAAGAAAAAAAAAGTATGGATAATCAAAGGACTATGTAGCAACGGGAAACGCCAGAAACAATCATAAACTGAGCGATTTACTTTTTTTTACCCTACCGCAGCAAGATATAGTGGGGAGCGCACATACAGAGCAGAGTACAGTCGACAGCACATCAACCTTTACACACGTGCACTCTAATCAGTTACGTTAAGGGCGACTTTGCAACAAAAATATAAAGGTAAACCTGCTGTCGACTGTACATATAGTAACAGTGTTGTTGTTACTAACAACCTTTTTACGGTCCCGTAGTCAAGAAGGAAACCTAGTTCTCTAGTTTCTAGTTTCGCTAGTTTCGCCATGCCCGTCCGTCTCTCTGTCTTTCGGCGACTTAGCTCAAAGATGAATACCCCCGGTTTCTCGAAAACTAACAATCTGTTAATCTATTGTTAACAGCTGTCAATTGTTTTTTCGTATGCACTATGGCTAACTAACAACTGTTAACAGTAGATTAGGAGATTGTTATTTTCGAGAACAGGGACGTCAGAGAGACAAGACAGGGTGCTAAGTAATAGAAACATGATGTAAATTTGAAAAATTGTTTATGTATCTCCCCTGCACGTAAATTAGGGATATTTTTTGTCTCTTTATGCTCCATAGTGTGGAGTATCGTTAAATTGGTCGTTAAAAACATTATGGGTGTAGAAAAAGCAGTAGGTATAATATCTATACCATAATAAAATATTACAGCTATACAAGTTAACAAGTCAAGGAGTCGATTAATTCATAAATAAAAGGAAAACTTCGTACAAATTCCATTGTATACTTTGAGGAAGTAAACGTTATTAGTTAAACTGTGAATTAAGCGTACCTATTCATAATATCAGTCAAAAAACCCCTCCTTATAAGTCTGCGCGTCGCCCGACCATGCATTTGGCCGGTTTTTTGGATGCCGGCGATTAGGACCGAATTCTTATTTTTCGATGTGTGTAATTGTCCAAATGATTATCTGGACGAACTCTTCCTTATGAAAATTCTTAATTTTACTAATTCTTAATTTTCCGAATTTTTCATATTCCTAATTATGGTAGGACGAATGTTGTTTTTTTTTTCAATAAAATGTTTAGTTAGCGATTTTGTGAATTGCTAAGTTTGCCTTTCTCGACCACTTTCTTCACCTAACCGCTCCTATGCGGAACTCTTTGCGATAGTTTCGATAATCAGTAAAAGGTCAAGTTCCTGTCAATATGACAGATATCTGGAATGTAAACTGTAAACAAACATGTCATCGGTTCGTTTCTTCTAAGGTCCGCTGTAAGATTTCATAACCTGTAAATAGCTGTGCGGCTCTGGAACGCTCTGCCGGAAAATATCAGGAAAGCGAATTCACGTCCCTCTGGTGCGGCGGGAGCGGCAACTGGGTGGACTGTATTGGCGAACAATGGACAACACCAGAAGGGTGCTCGTTGGTAAGCGTTGGGGTGGACGTACCTGGATTTCACACCCGCGGATGACGAAGGACGATCACGGCAGCCTAGGTGGGCGCTGGATTGTCCCGGCGTCTTGTGTTCCAAAAGTAGTTCACGTTTCTTCAATATAAATGCGGATCAAAACAATAAGGCGACTTTACAATTCCATCCCAAAAACGTATCTACATATGTCAGTTGTAATTTTTATAGTTGTCATTGTCACTTCAAATTTAGACAGTGTTTGGCCAGGAGTCCAGCGCAAGTGCTGGCTGGATTGACCCGCGGAGTCCACGAAGGGAGAAACCAAGGTTTGCATCCACTCCTAAGCCTCCACGAACCCCTCTCACGGTTCGCCATATGCTCGCAACTAACAGCCCGTGCCAGTTGCTACTCAGGCGTAAACACCCTCCTTTAAATATATTGTCCGTGAACACTACCTTAGTGCCATTAAGAACTGACTGTCCTTTCAGACCAATAAATAATTTATTTTTCAGTGAAAGTATTTCCGTTTCCTTTCTTTCTATTGTTTTGCTTTTTTTTCTAATTTGCATTAGAGCAAACATCCATTTTATTTTGTCCATCTTTAAAAATGTATTGTTATAAATATGTATAATATATAATATACATATATATTAATATACCTTATCTTATTATATGGTATATATCACGTAATTATTAGTATGCATATAATTAATAGCAAGTATTAGTGTGTATTGTATTACATAATTGCTAAAATAGTTATTTTTATAGGTGCCCCCTTCCTTATAATACATTAGGTACCTTTAAGTACCTATATCACTTTCTTTTTGCACGCCTACCTCAATTTTTGCCTCTCCTGTACCTCCTGCAGGTTGACTGGTAGAAAATGCCATTAGCATTAAGTCCACTTTTTGTACATAAAGAATTAATAATAATAATATTCTATAGAGATTAAGAAACGAAATAACTATGGCATCTTTAAGTTCGGTAGCTTTTACTTTAAATTTCATAAGCGTCGGAGAGAAAGGCAAATAAAAGTTGGTACGTGGTGGATATCAATATTATTATCAATATACTAATATGGATCACAGATTTGGCGCTGTTCAAATAAGAGAGTACGCTGTGATGCTTCTGTTACGCTGAACTCTGAGAAGACCTCTATAATACGGGAGAGCAATCATACATGCCTACCAGACTTTAAGAAAAACAAAGAAGCACTTGCTGTTAACGCTTTAAAAAACCGCTGCCGCACAGAATGGAAGCCTGTTACTCAGCTGTATGAGGAATCCATGAAGGGCTTAGACAGCGATTCAGATTCTAGCGAAAATACTGAAGTTCCACCTCTCAGCTCCGTAAAAGACGTTTGCTATTCCGCACGTAAGGCTGTTCTGTCCACCTCTCAGCTAAATTCAAAAAGCATTAAAGACGTCAAGATTCCGAAATTACTCAGTAAGAATTTTCTTTTACACGAAAGTGAAGGGGAGAACAATTTTTTTATTTTTGGGAGCCCAGGATGCGTGAAGCTGATAAGTAAATCTGATTTATTTTTAGCTGATGGAACATTCCGGAGCGTACCCGAACCATTTGAACAATGAGGCGTTTTTTACAAGAACAGCCAATGTCCAATTTTAAAGAATATCTTTTTCGGTTTTTGCAAACACTGTTCAACAACCTGCATTAGTCTCACTAATCACTCTTCACAAAACCTTCCTATGTGCACAGTTATTCCATGGAAAAGTTTAGGCAATTTTACAAAAAACCACCAAGGTTTGCTTGTAGGACAATTATTTTGGCCAAAAAGCACCAAATTTATTCCGGGGACAAAGGTCGTTTTTGTAAAAAGCGCCTATTGTTCACTATACACATAGATATCGGGAGTACCTACTAGAAAAGTGACTTCTATCATTCCAATATTTTTTTGCTTACTACCCAATAAAAAAGAATCCACTTATACTGAGGTGTTTCGCGTTTTAAAAGAAAAATTTGGAGTGAACATATTGTTTTTCAAAAGCGACTGGGAAACAGCCATTATGAATGCTGTGAAAACTGTTCGTCCGGATGCACGCATAAAGGGTTGCTTCTTCCATTTTTCTAAGGCAATTTGGAAGCATGCCGAAAAGATTGGTATGTTAAAAGACAAACAGCACAGAAAGATCGTAAGAGGCTGGCTGTACATCCTCAATGAAGCGCCAAGCGATTCTGGAGTGGAGAAATTTGTGACATATTTTCAAAAACAATGGATGTCAAAATTAAGTTTGAATGTGTGGTGCTGTTCCCACGAGCGCCACAGGACCACGAACGCGCTTGAAGGATGGCACTTTCGTCTTAACCAAAAGATTGGAAAGACAAACCTTTTTTTTTTTATCTACACTTTTTGAAAAAAGAAGCAAAATATTTCGAAAAATTAATTAAAAACAATCAAGTGTTCACTGAGCCGAGGAAGAGGCGGTCTAAATTCATTATCAAAGACGCAAAAATTTGCAGCTACATAGATGATCTTTTAAAAGGATATTACCCCTGAGGTGTTTAGAAAAATTTTGCCGTTTCAAGTAAGAAGATATTTTACATAATATGTATTTAGTTGCTGCGATATACCTATAATACATACACCTACTAGTGGACCCAACAGTCGTTGTCCTGACTACAGCGCCATCTGCCGGGCTGATTTGTGAATCTAAACCACCCAGGGCGCCACCCAAACGCATACAAAAAAAAATCATTCAATTAGGTCCAGCCGTTTAGGAGGAGTATATATATATATATATATCCTATAAGAGTTCCTTTTGAGGTATAGAACCCTAAAAATAGTCTGATCTGGATGAAATTTTGCACAGAGACAGATTATAGTTCGGATTAGCACATAGGCTATTTTTTATCCCGGAAAAATACACATCAAAATTACCACTCGAACGAAGTCGCAGGCAACAGCTAGTAAAAAATAAAATCCATAGCATGCAATAAATTAAGATCATACAGTGTGCTTTGTCTTAGAGATTGGATCATTTTGTGAGTAATTTTATAAGTTGTTTCGTGTCTTGGTATATAGTTCATGTACAAAAGTATATAAACTTGGTATATACCTAGTGTGTAGCCTTGGGGTTGCTATGGGCCGAGGACTTAGAAAAATTTTGCAATTATTTTTTTATTATTTTTCTTTTTGCAATCGGTTTAACACATTAAAATAACACATTTTTGTTCTTTGACTTTTTTTAATAAGATAGTCGAGTTATTCGACTTTATATTTTGTATGATGATACACTAAAAACAATCCCCCCTTGGGGGAAAACTGAAAAAAAATATCCATAAAAATTTTTTTAAGACTGCAATAATTTTTTTTATTTACTTTTTTCTTGCATTGTGTAGGGGCGATCTTTTAAAGCGAAAAAGGTCCCGTAACTTGGTACCGTAAAACACACCGTTTTCGAGTTATGGATAAAAAACGAAAAACCAGGACTCGAAATTTTCTTAGGGTGATTTTTATTTTCCTTTCTTATTGGCCGGGAATGGGTCAGGGAGGTCTTAGGAAGGTCCCGCCCCCAATTTTACCCACCAACCCAAATATTGTTTCTCCTTCCTTCAGAATTAAAATCTGTTTAGAATAGGTTAACAAATGCAGCGCTTTTTCTGCTATTTAGAGGTATACTAAACGTCAAATTGCCGAATCTGCAAAATCTATTTATAAACAATGCGTGTTCTGAGGAACTAGAGCTCTTCCTCAGTGCCTCAGTCATGAATTACGTTAATTAAATAATGAATTCATAAAGAATCTTACAAAACTCTGCTTACCTTAGCTTTGAGAGCGTAAACAGTGTTCTCTATCGCATATCTTTTGGCTGCATAATACACCAAACCGCCGCCGAAGACACAAGCACAAGTTGCTAAAACGTTCTTGTACGTATTATTACACTTTACATGACTGAAATTTCGTACGGAAACCGGATAAAACTGCACTTTTTTCAGTAATTTCGCCGAGGAGCGAGTTGCCGTCGCCATGTTGGTACAGTCGTTTGACGTGTGCGAGCGAGACAGAGAATCTCACGTGGTCGCGCGCATGCGCTACCGGGAAGTGCAGATGTACCAAATTATTTATGGAATGGGTTTATCTAATCGCTCATTTATTATCAGTTATATATAAAATATAATATACCTACAGTAAAACTTCTGTCTAAGCTTAGTTATTTCCACCAAGAATTCTACTAAAATACTTACATACAAGTTGCTGAAGATCTGAACTTAATTTTGTAAGAGGAACAGTTGAAAGGAAATTATGTACCTATTTAGGACTCTGTGCCAAGAGCAGAAAAACAGTTCATATATGCACAAGATTTATTTACAATGAATGTTCACTGGGACGGTGGAAATTATAATATACAGGAGTTAACACAGACTGACTGAAATAACTTAATTGAACTAAAAACTACAGCATCTGCTTGAAAAATAAAATTTAAACGAATAAAATCGGAAGGAACCTGTCAAAACCACAAATTTTCCAGACAGACAGGAAAAAAACAATAATTTCCTTCTCGGTTACTCCACCATGCAAAACCTGCCAGCTACGCTTGGCGTTCGTAGGTCGAACAATGAGGTTGCGCGCGCCTGACTGCAGTGTAGAGTCAACCCCACATCACGTGACACTACACCAAATGTATAAAAAAACTAGATTACCCCGTGAACTTCGTATCACCGACGTCAACAGTTTTTTTTCTTCTCACCGTTTAAACCTTCCCTGGACTTCCACAAAAACATATAAACAACAATTAGCCAAATCGGCCCAGCCGTTCTCGAGTATTAGTGAGACTAACGAACAGCAATTCATTTTTATATATAAGATGTAGGTACTGTACAATCATGATTGTAATACCTAACATGTTCACACTAAATACAATTTTTATAATCTTATAGTATTACATCAAAAGTGTACTTGTTGCCAAATACAAATATTCTTTGGAGTTAAGAAGAGTTAACATCCATAACTTCATAACTATCAATAGGCTCGGTAGCCAACACAACATTAACACTAGGAATAAACTTATACTTTCTTTCCTAGATAGAATGGGAAAGGTTAATCCTTTATGGGGAATGGTATATACAATTCCACAAGAGAATCGCTGAAGATGTAATGAGCTTATCCGAAAACCAGTTAAACAAATGAGTAAAATTACTTAGAAATGGGTAAAAACTACTTTTTTTTATCTAGCCTCAACTCAATGTGTCCAGTATCCCACTGGAGAGCAATAGTAGATTGTACAACAAGTGCATAAAACGCACCATTTTACTCGAGACGTTTATCCATCCGAGCGAGCTTGCGAGCGAGGATAGATATAAAGTCGAGTGTAAAATGGGTTTTATGGACGAGTTGTACACTCTACTTTTTACTTCGATTGCGAGGAAATGAAACAGCAACATCTTTATCTTCACTAATGCAATTAATCAAACAACAAATTTATTAAATTAAATTCACGCGTACGTGTATAATCACAGTGGTTTTGCCGCCATTAAAATTTAACCAATGAGAGCGCAGCTTCAATAAAGCGCGACCAACCTGATTGGCCCTGCAATCTAGTTGGTCGCGTTTTATACGAAACGAAATAAAATAAAGAGGTTGTTGTATGAAGTTAAAGATGTTCGTGTGGCTGTTGCAGCGATTGCCTTGGTCTTCCACGAAGATTTTACTTTATGCTCTAGAGCATAAAAAGCGACTTTATGTCGCCTACGCACGACATAAAGACGAACTTTTAGAGCATGAGAAGTGAAAAGATCTTTAGCTCTTCACTCCTCCCTGTTCGTAGCCACTTCTTGCCAAAAGGTCTACTATCTACAATTTGTAAAGTCAGAAGTAAAGTCAAGAGGCTACTATTCAATAGGGAAGACAAATAAAAAATATTTCTGATTTTCTTTTCTGTTTCAAGGAACAGGCACTAGTAACTGTTTGCAGTAATCAGATTAAATAAAGATGTCTAGATTTAAATCAAGTTCAATGCATAAGGTTTTAGAATAATAATTTAGGCACCATAGAGAACAATTTTATTCATGCTACAAGTCCCTTTAAGGAATTTAAGTAACATGTAATGTTCGTTAGTCACTATTTCTGAGCTACTCCAAATAGAAATTTGACTTATATAATTTAACATCTTTAGACAATTCAACAAGAATGGATCAACAATGAATACGATTTTTTTTATCTTATAAATTATGATACCATTTTATTCCTCACCAGACCACAAACCTTCTACCAGACTAGTTCATAACGTCATAAAAAAAATTGTCTTTCTTTGAAACATAATACCTACTAACTATCATTCTCAACACTCTGGTTATTATCTGTTAGTTGCATGACAGTGTCTTCCTGATTCTGTGTTGTGTCACCCTCATTAGACACATTAGACTGTGCATTGCCCATAGGTATCATTAATATCCTTTTAACAGCATCGGAAGTATCATAAACACCATACTCTGCCTGCCAAAGCATAGTTGTTATCACTTGTTGCAAGTTACCCCGTGTTCGTGAAGATTTGAACTTACGCATCTTGTTGGCTATGTATTCACCGAATACAGAGTATTCGTCCTTGACCGGTTGGGCCTCAGTTGGTATGAATATGGTATTGCCAATGGTGTTGTCTTGTTCGTACACCCGAGAGCTTCGAAGACGGGAGTGTTGGGGGAGCGGGCTTGGCACTTCTCTCTTTATCTTTATTGGTTTATGTTTTTTGCGTGGGACCTCGTAACTTTCCTCCTGTGTTGACTGGAAAGGGTCATCTAGCCACTCCTCGTCAGAATCTTTATTGTTGACCTCCCGTACAATGTGAGCACTCGCTGCCTCAATCTCTTGATCTATGTCCGAGATGTCATGCTGAAAGAAATAATAAGGTTAAGATAAGATAAGAATATTCTTTATTGTACTGGGAAAAACACATAAAGGTTGTTACTTTATTTTTGAAATTCATCATCATCATCATCATAAGCCATTTGACGCCCACTGCAGGACATAGGCCTCCCTCATGGTTTTCCTAATGAGGGGTTTTGCCATAATCGCCACGCTTGGCAGGCGGGTTGGCGATCGCAGTATGCGGTTGGAATCTCAGGAAGACGCTGCTGCCCGTTTCCTGGTAATTTATTTCCTTAGTCGCCTTCTACGATATCCACGGAAGGAAATGGAGTTATGGAATTTGGAATTGCACTATCCTACTCCCTCACTTTCTTTAACAATTTTAAAAGAAAGAACTTAAGTATTTTTATTGAAATTCTTAATGCAGAAACTGGCAGTTAGTCTGTGAGACGTCTAGGTACTGAAGCAGTCTTAAAAATTTTGTTATTATAGTCCGCACAAATCTTCTTGGGAAGTAATGTGAACATAGTCACAGATCGTTTGCACATCGCATACTGTCTTAACAGTGTATGTGTGAGTAATTGACTACTTTAGTAATTGACTAATAGTAATTTACTACACATTAACCTGCGTAAATTACTCTCACATACACTGTAAAGACAGTAAGCGATGTGCAAACGATCTGTGACTATATTCATGTTACCACCAAAAAGATCTTTGCAAACTATAAATAAATTTAAATCTCTAATTAACCTTAAAATGTCATCGTGGCAATAGTTAGTCACATAATGCTGATAAAGAATGCAATAAAAAGGTTCTCAAGTGGAGCTCAAGCTCCAAGCTCGCTAGACTGACAATCTGAAGCAGATTGCTGGTAGCAGGCAGATGTGGATTGCCAAAGGCAGAAAAAAGTAATGTATAGCATGTGCCTTACGGGAGGTCTATGTCCAGCAGTGGATGAGTAATGCCTGATAGACTGTAATGTCTGTCTAAGTACTGCATGCCTTTGCGGACACTTAAGTCTGGCAGTAAACGAATATGGCTCTATGCTGATACTTTTTATACATGGACACCACAAGAACTTGATGTGCTTGTGCGAGGAAACTTGAAGCGGTAATGCAATTAATCATCCGTCAAAGATAGTGGCTTGATGATGGTTCTTCAATGTTTTCATTATCAGAATCAATGGCTTACTGGAATGTCCATCTCAAGTTGGCGTAACGTGTGTGACCGACGCTATCAGTTGGTTCAATCAACTTTGGATGCCAGTTACCTACCCTATGTATTTCAATTCGAGGCGGGCCGTCTTCGAAAACAGTATCGTCATTAACAATGCTTATAGAATAACGTACGTCTTTATCCGCTGCGTCTTCCAATCGTTTCTTAGCAGTCGCATTTAGTCCACCGTTCTCAGCTATGTCCCACTGTATTGGATGCTTTCGCATTAAATGCTGCTTCAAGTTAGTTGTGTTGCCGAAGTATTTGTACTCTTGATCGCATAGTTTACACTCAACAGCCGTAGGCTTTCCGTTTTCAAAAATTCGATCGAAGAACTGCCACACCAGCGATCTGTTCCTTCCCATATTCTGTTTACTGATACTCTGAGAAGAAGAAAACAAAACAAAACAACTTTGCCGCCGATTATCAATCTGGGGACTGGACCGACCGACCGATTATTTTATTGAACGATGATCTTCGAATTGGATGAATGAAAACGTGCATCAAAATGGCGAAACACAAACCTGCGAGTGGTGGTGGGTGAAATCGTGGTCCGATGACGCAGGGGTTCGAATAATCGAGTCGCGTCGTTTAAGGCTATCTCTTTTTGACTCTACGCGTATACGATATACTCCAACTCTTTTACACTGAGCAAGAAACGTCAAACACACAGTAGTGCCAACATCACAATACGAATCTTTTGATGCGTTCGAAAATTACATTTCGACATTATGGACGCGTTCAGATTTTAATACGATTTTTTGGGTTCAGTGTTGCGTTTCTCAGTTCAGCTCAGCGGAGCATCACTTGTTCAAGCCCCCATTTCGTTTGGGGCGTAGATTTTATTTTTATTCCAATAGAATTGGCTCCTAGCCGGATCTAGTAGTACGTGACGTACACAAGTAAAATTAAGGTACCTAAAGTTTATGAAGAGACGCCACTTTTGTGTTAATTGATTTGTCTCACCTCACTTGCGCCACTAGCCACATCGAGTTGAATCCTCCCTGATACATCGATACATCGACTATGAAACTGCATCCAATAGTAACACGCCAAGCAGGATCGCCCACGGAACAAACTCGATTTGATTCGGCGAGATTCGGTTCAACTCAAGAAAAAGCTCTGACTGGGCTGAACCACGCTGAACCTAGGGCATCATACTAGGACATCAATCAAAGAAACTTTAGAGGTGAGCATAGGCCAGGGAACAGTGACCTTTTGTCACTTTCAGGATCTTTATTCTTAAAATAATATGAATATAACAAATACTTAATGCCTTGCAAAAATTACCTTAGCAATGGATAGGTGGATTGACATACGAGAGTTTCTTATCTACGTCCTGAGTTCGAATCCGGGCTTGCACCTACTATGTTTGTTTTCTAAGATAAATACATTTTGTAGTAGCAACTAGTTAGTAATGAAGGAAAACGTCGTGAGGAATGATATTTCACATGGTATTACCTAAGTATTTCATTTCATTTCATTTCATTTATTCAATGTATTTCATGAACAATCTCGAAAAGATACAAAATTTACTTGAACCCTGTAAGGGTATAGCAGATTGACATGTGTGGCGTATACAATACAATTGTAAAACATGCATGTACTTAAATAAATCAAAATTTACAGCTAAGATATTAAGCTAGTTTTCTTTTTATACCTAGGTTGTTATAATTCTTTATCACCCATATATTCATCTATGGAGTAGGAGCACTTTCTCATTAGTAGATTTTTAAGTTGAATGTTAAATCTTGTGTATTTTTTTTCATTTTTAAGACTGTCCGGCAGTTTATTGTAAATGAGTATGCATCTATACTGTGGGCTATTCTTGAAAATTTCTAATTTGGATGGGGGAAGGACCAATTTGTTTTTACGACGTTCATTTTTATTTTGCTCGAAGAGATTCATATTTTTGTGTACAAATAGAGCGGCTTCTAGAATATATATTGACGGTAAGGTGTATATTTAAGGTAAGTACCTACCTTATATCTCTGTAAATTACTGTCTGTGTTACTGGTGTGCAATAAAGTCTTATCTATCTATTTGAAGCCGCCATCTCTCAATTTTTAGGACCCACGGCAAAGAACTTAGGATCACGGCCGTGGGTCCTAAAAATCACTGTTGATATGAATAGAGATTGTACCTTGGATTGCACGATTGGATTGAACCGTGTGGCGCCGGATTAAGAATAGCGTCACTCCATTTCCTTCCGTGGATTTCGTAGAAGGCGACTAAGGAAATACATTACCAGGAGACGGGCAGCAGCGTTTTCCTGAGCATCCAACCGCATACTGCGATCGCCAACCCGCCTGCCAAGCGTAGCGATAATGGCAAAACCCCTCATGGTCAGGAAAACCATGAGGGAGGCCTATGTCCTGCAGGGGGCGTCAAATGGCTGATGGTGATGATGAAAAGAAGATATGATTTTTTGTTCTTTGGTGGCGCTAGTTAGCCCACTGAGAGAAGGCCTGTGCCCTGCATTAGGAAATAAGTATACAGGGTGTAAGTGTAAGTAAATCCTCCTGCATTCATATACTTTTAGAGGCAGGGAATGCCTTTCCGGATAGACATAGAGGTTTTGTTACTCCCTGAATTTAGGGTAACAAAGCCTTATAATTCATCCAAAATGGGGGGGTCCTACTCGACTATACGAACTACTTTAGTATGGGGAAAATTTCCAGGAAATTTTCAAAATCGAGAACAAATTACCAGCCGTGCGCGTTTTATGTAAGTAACCATGTGCGGCATAGACATTTTGGTTACCTACCTACCTACACGTAGTCGTAGGTGGTAGTACCTATGTATTGGAACAGCTGGGCTATTACGGGCTTACTATATTTTTTCGTGATTTCATTATGTTTATTTACTTAATGAGTTTATTTACACGTAATGAATGAAATAAAATGACTAAGTAAAAGTATTGACGAATAGAAACCATCCTTTTCGGGTATACATAGAGATTATGTTAGGATGTATAATAGAGACTTCGTTACCCTTTACGCCACCTGTATGAAGGCTAACAAAATTCCTTTAAAACATCCAAAATAATAACTTCTACTCGTCAAAACAAACAACTTTTATTTTCGAAAAAAACTTCAATACAACAATAAAAGTTCTACGTATGGACGAGTATTATAGGAATTTTGTTCTTGGATCAGATATGAGGATTTTCTTATACCCAGTTTAGGCTGCTTACTTGACTTATTGATTGACACCGAGACAAGGATTAAGGGTTACAGGTAATGTTGTAAAAATAATAGAAAATAAAATGGTAGACTTTTTAAATCAATTTATTATGTAGGGTAGGTATTCAAAATGTTACAGGTCCAAGGTCCGGCCCAAGTTCAGACTTGGAGAAGGTCAACCTTGTTTATTTGATATTTTATTTATGGCACAAGTGCAATGAATACACTATTTTTACTTACAATAACTGAACTGTAGATTACAAGATGTCACAGTTTTTCGAAAAAAAAAAAAAAACAAATTGTATGCCGTAGGTATACATTTTACAGGCTGTTCCGGTTTAATTTACTTACATTTTGGTCAGATGACTCCGACTAGGTTTCGCTTTTGGTCATGAAAGTATAGAGGCAGAGCAGAGAAGGGTTCGTGCAAAACTAGCGCTAGACCACTGACTGACAGATGTTTGTAATGTTGCTGTATCAAAGACAGATTAGTATTTGTCACTTCAAAGGGCCTTTTTGCAATTTTTTTCGCACGTTTGTTTTAGCAGAATCTATGTCCTGGCCAGTGGCGTACGAGTAACTATACCATCTGTCTGAGGCCCGTGGCAAATTCATTGTATGGGGCCCTCCCAGTAAGATATATATATATATATATATATATATATATATATATATATATGGTCTTTAGTTGTAGTATATATGGCCCAACTTTAATTGATTTGAAGTAGGTACTATCAACATAAACATTATAATTGTTACAAATTAAAAAAAAATGTTAAGTTACTTCTGAGCTCGCGGCCTCATAGTTCGGGGGATGTTTTTATTAGATGGGTCTGGCAGGACAGAGACTAGTTACTGCTGTGCAAATAACTGAACAGGGGTTCCAGCCATAGTGTAAATGAGGTTTTTAAAAAGTTTACAAGTCTATTAAGTAGGTAGCTAAGTAATCGTAAATGCACTTTTTTAAAGACGTGTTTTTCGTTCTGTGGAGAAATTTTACGGTTCGTGACCGAAGAAAATGTGCTTTAATTAAGTTCTTGATGAATGAGCAACTTCATATTTCGACCAAAAGCACAGACAAACTGCATTATAGGGATTAAAAATAAGGCTGTGGGTGCTTAAAAATACCCCGTACCAGATAAACTTTCCCTAGATGTAAACCATTATTTTTATACGAATTTTTATATAGACACTGGTGAGATTTGTGAATGACCTAGGACCAGAAAACAATTGCGCCTTTTAACGATTTTTTTTGACTTGTTTACATTCAGGAAAATTCTATTCGACATGGAGCATAGGTGAGTATTTTCCAAGGAAATCCCTAACAAATTTAACAGTTTAACGTATTGAAACAAAAAGAGGGTAAGTTCTTATAGTCATTGAAAGGAGTACCTAATACGTACTATATACATTATCGAAATACTGCTTCTACTTAAAGAATAAGAATCGATATATCTATAACAAGTCAAGTAGATACAATTTCATTAACAAACTCGGAAAAATTGAATAATTTAATTAATATTATGTAATACAATACAATGACTTTTAAAAGGGCTGAAACCTGCACAGTTAAACGTTACAACATGCTCTAAAAAGTTAAAACCAGATTTCTTGCCCTTTCCTTGCTGACGCTAAAATATTACACATAAATAGTTATCTAATATTTTAAATTATTATACATTTCATCGTACATACATACAAAATATTCACAAATCAGTTTCCTCAACAGCTTCTATAAACATCGTTTATTATTTTATTGATATTATCAGCAATACGTCAAGTGGTGTCAATAAATCTTTCGCCTCTAAAGACCTATCATATATACCTACCGACTCCAATTCATATAACTCGATAAATAAAGTTCGTACTGGGCCAATTTCACCTGTTTTGATATGATATCAGATGGGGCGTTTTTAATATGATATTAGATGATTCAGATGAAATAATATCTATCAGTACAATAAGTATTGTACCAAACGGTGTAAATTAGAAATTAATTATTTATGTTGCCACATTTTACAGATTATCTCAGTGGCGTAGCTTAGTGACTAAATAGTAAAATATTCTCCTGGTTTAGCCTTTCCAGTGTCACTGCAGAGCAAAACGCAAGGCATATAAGTATGTGCTGCTGACACTCAGGTTTTAACACATTTTTCTTTTTACAGTTAGCGAAACTTAACTATAATTTGAAAATTAGTCAGGGCCTCTCGATGAAAACTGTTTCAGTCGTTGCCCTAGTGTAGTAGTTTTCACTCTCTGACCTATGACCGAAGTAATATACTTACGAGTAATTATATTAAAATACTGCCTAGGCACTGAACGCGGATGCTGATAATATCAACAGAATAATTTAAAATTATCTGAATGCGAGGGCTATTATTACTAAAAGAGAATGTTTGCATGAAATGCGTTCAGTAAAATTGCATGAAGTCTTACTGATTCTACTACAAAATAAATAGCTGCCTGCCTGCACAAAGTCACTGAACACACTCAAAAAATATAATACAAAAAATGGCTCACTAAAGTACAAGCGTATGATTCCTATACAACTACTCGGTTTGTGGGAGCTAAGAGGGGGTAGCAGATATTTTTAATTTATTTCTTTTAAAAGAAACATCAACTAAAACGTTAACAAAATACGACTTCTCTCTCTATTTTTATGAAAAATAAATAATTTACAAATTATAATAATATACTTACACGTTAAGAACTAAGTTTTTTTTTCACATCAAAAAATATCAATCAGTTTGTGGACCATAGACAAGTGGTCTTGTTTAAGCTGTGAGGTATTTATGTAATACGTCTAGAGCAGGCATTCCAAACACGCCAATTGGTTGCAAATACAGTCTACGATAATCGCTTACTGCGATGGTACATGTTTACGTCCAAATATGAATAAAGAACAATGCCATCGAGTATTTGGAGAAAAACATCATAAATACAATATTCGAACTAAAACTTTCGTAAGCTCTACACATTATCACCATTATCATTATTATTAGAAACCTGGTCGGACTCTTCCGATAAAAATCAAGTCAGTGAATCCGGAATTATTAAGCTAACACTCTGTTTTCAGTTTTAAGTTCATCAAAAATCTATAACGACACTTGCTTGGAATGTCTTCTCTAGTACATAAAATACCTCATTGGTTTTCATATGGCCTAAAAGCCCACGAGTCTAGTTTCGAAGAGAATAACAACTATAAAGACACAAGAGCACACGCCAACCGCCGCACTGCATTGCCTACCCATAGCTTTTGGTCTAGACCAAAACCAACAATCCCTAATTACTCAGTCCAATAAATTTCAGTCAATTTCTTATGAAATTACGTCACACCATCACCGTAAGTACAAAAGTTTACAACCTACGAATCTTGCTGGTGAAATAAAGAAATGGGGCAGGTAAAATTTATTGAATTGTAGCTCGATTTTTCAACTGGAAATTGTTTTGAAAATATTGGAAAAAATCTCTTTTTATTTCCGGGGCTAAGAATAAAATATCAATTAAGTTTGTTTAATGAGATAAGATCAATACAAAGTTATTTGCACTTGGATTCGAAGGAAAGTTTTTTTTGGTTTATTTAAATAATATTTTTGTGTATGAAGTTTCATAAAAATCAGACATAAAATGCGCATTCTCAGTACGAATATATGATGACGGATAAAACTTTCTTGTTTTTTAAACTATCCGAACAAAAACTCCAGGTAGATAGAACCAGGTCCACAACTTTTTCACTACTTTTTTATTGCAATTTACTACAAATTTATACAATGTAATATTAGTTTTTGTAGTAATATTAAGTTTCTAATATTTTTAAGCGTTTATTTGCTACGTTTTAAATGTTGAATGTCTTTGTATTTTTTATACTAAAGAATTGTTTTTTTAAATGGAGGTGTTGAATTTTTATGTGTTTCCCCAACCAATATTTATCAACTGCGAAAAGTTATTAATAGTTTGTACCACTCAAGAGTCGTTAAAGAGGTCTAACGGTAGCGGACGGCCCATCGATTCCATTAACAAAATCACTTAGCTTAATTAAATAGAAATCGAAGATGTTTACGGAGCGTTTGAGAAAAAGTATGGAATCCCATTTGAGAAAAAAGGTGTGTCAATCTTGTATTGATCAGATCATTTGGATACAAGGTTATTTTTAAAATGCGCAATTCTTGAAACAAGTTAATCCCAGTTACGACCATTTTTGTTGCAGAACTTTATTTAATAAATTCAATTTAACATTATTATAAAAAATGTTTTACGTGGTTTTAAGGCTATTCCTGATAGTGGCGCTAATAGATAATCATCATCATCATCAGCCAATTGACGCCCACTGCAGGACATAGGTCTCCCTCATGGTTTTCCAAGCTTCCCGGTCTTATGCCGCCCGCATCCAGCGACTCCCCGTCATCGTAACCACGTCGTTAGACCATCTGGTGGGGGGCCTTCCCACACTGCGCCGTCCGGTCCGCGGTCATCATCATCATCATCATTCAGCCACAAGAAGTCCACTGCTGGACATAGGCCTCCTCGATGGATTTCCAAAAGGACCGGTTGGAAGCGGCCTGCATCCAGCGCCTTCATAGGCCTCCTCGATGGATTTCCAAAAGGACCGGTTGGAAGCGGCCTGCATCCAGCGCCTTCCTGCCAGGCGAGGTCGCCAGGTCAGAACTTTTTCGCCCCAACGGCCATCAGTTCTTCGAGCTATGTGCCCCGCCCACTGCCACTTCAACTGAGCAAATCTTCGAGCTATATCAGTAACTTTGGTTCTTCTGCGGATCTCCTCAACCCTGATTCAATCACGCAGTGAAATTCTTAACATAGATAATACTTAATGTTTATTCTACGTATATGATTTAAGTAGAATGGACATTCCTCTATGTAGGTGACTGGTTCACCAAAAGCAGTGGTGCCTTTTATATCATATTATGAATGTGAATTTCATAAAATTATGTAAACCCCGATATTTTGAAAAATATAATAGACAAACCACTTCGTTTTTAACGAATTGCTCATTTTAAAAATAACCCCGTAGAATATCTAGCGTAGGTACCGACTTCGATTTGTATAATTTCGTTGACACCAACATGATTCGTTGTTTTCATCTAACACAGTTCCATTTACCAGGCATTTTCTCAGCTCCATTTTTACAAAACACATTATTTTTCGTCTACGTTGAATACACCTTAAAATTATTTCTTGAGTCAAGTACTGTTCTAGTAAGACAATTGGAATCTTGCCAATAACCTAAGTTTTAAAGCGAACTAGGAATATAAAATTGAGATAGATAATTTCAAGTAACTTTGGTAGTAATTAATATCATAGTAAAGTGTTATAGGTATAAGTATTGCTATTAATACGTATTGTCAATTTAATCAATTTTTTCTTGCGTAAAATATCCTACGAGTCTTGAGTATTCAAGTTTTCTAATATCTAGAGCTCTCAATTTAATAATGACACTAAAACGAATATTAAATAGATTCGGATTAAAAATTACTGATATTTACATTGCAACTCTTTGCATTCATCCACTGGAAATCTCTTTAAAAATCAAACTGAAGGGAATCTAAGAGAGCATATAAATTACATCTACCTACTTAGTGCCTTTATCAATAACACTTGATTGAAGTTCGAGTGAAACAAAAAGAGCAACATTTGGGGCCATATTCTCTAACTCCATCGATATCATCTCGGGAACAGACGGCAGACTAGAGCGAACAGAGTCGATTTTTTATAATGTACCTATATTGCCATTTTGTCGAAAGCTATTCCAAGTTCGAATCGAAGCGTCGCTGTCGTTTTGCTATTTTGAGTAGTTCGCTTGGTTTGTTTCCGTTTTCGAGAGATTTCGAGACAGGCACCCCAGGAATGATACAGAGATTCACGTAACGCAAGGCATAATGGAACCGCGTTAGCGCATCAGTGCGACGGTGGCAGCGACGCCGACGAGCGAGCGGCTCACGCGCGACCGACCGCCTCCCGCGCGGTCGTCGATCGAAAAAACTCCACATCCGTCGTCGAGTACGTCGACTCTTCCCAGCTCTCCGTCGTCGTTGTCGACGTGCCGTTCTCATGTTTTCTCCTCGCCTTCGGATGTCTGTTCCTTTTCTTTGCGTCGATCGCTTTCTTGCGCTTCTGTCGCAAGTTCTGCTTTTGCAGTCGTCTGTGGCACCTCTGGTGGAAAGGCGGCGGCCGCTTGAGTTTCCCGCGGTGGCGTCTGACTGGACATTGCCTTTGTGTTTCTCCGTTCCAAAGCTGCGTCAACGTTAGGGCATACCCAGACAGGTTGCCAAGCTGGCGGCCCACCGGGATCTGCATGCGGCGCGCGTGCCCCCGGTTGTCTAAAGCTAGGAAGGTCTTCTTCCCGTTTCTAATCCGGGAGTAGGTGTTGTAGTAGTTGCCCTCTAAATATTCGTCGAACATGCAATCGTCGGAAAGGTCCTTCTGGAACAAGAGAGAAGGGATAGTCAGTCATTTATTAAGAGCTTTGATTGGGATTCTGGAAGGTCACTTTTTAGTGGTTCCCGTCTGCAAATGCCCATCAATCATACCTACTTAAAACAAGGTGAATTTTCATACATGCATCTGCGTGCTCGGAATGACCTTTTATATTGCGCATGATACAGCAATATACCTACATAATGGCTGTATAATGTAGAGCAAGATAGCGTGACTCTATCAACATACAAAGTTCATGCTAAGACAGCAGGATGACTTATCAATTTTTCGAGCTCGATACAAAATACATAATAATAACATCAACACAACACAAAACACAATCAATTGTCCTGGTCCCAAAATAGGATGCCCTGTGCTATGGTAGGTATTATAAGGTAACAAAATAACCTATTGTTACCTTATAACAGCCTACTGAACTACTTGGTTTGATTTTGTCGTTCTTTTTGTATGTCTAGTTTATCTTGATTTGTCTTCATTATTTTGCACTAATTTGCATTGTACATAAGTAGCCTACATACTTCCCACTGTAGGGCACAGGCCTTCTCTCAGGGAGAGATTTGCATCGTACTGTACACATATTTAAGGGAAGTCACTTGCTCCTGATGCACAGTCCTAATCCTAGTTTGGGAGCAAGGGTTTTAAATTTCACAATGACGAATTGTATTTCTCAATAAAGATATGTTGTATTTTGTATTTGTATATGGTAACCAGGCAAGGACGTAAAAAATATGGAAATACACCTAAACTGAGGTCATTTGTCGAAATCAAGAATGACGGCCTCCAGCCGGAACCGAACTGCTGCTGCTCGCTATCATGCTGTGCTTGCTGACAAGCTATGGACTAAGTAATGACCTCATACTCCAAAACACCTAACGAGCTCTTCTTTTAAATACTTAAAGCCTTGAAAGGAATAAATTCTTAGATGATCTCTTGATCGATGTTTATGGATCAAAAGTCGCTAACAAATTCTATCTATACCTATTTTAGCAAGCAATTCTAACATGCCCCGTTATCGTAACAACTGGGTGTTCTTACAAGCCAAACAAATTGGCTGTTTTATACAATGAAATATGTATAAGCGGACCGCTTAAGGGCGCTGTAAATGTCTCCTTGAATATGGATGCAGCTCCTTTACATCACACAGAATAGCTGCGTTAAGCCATGTACACGTCTACAGCGAACGAAGCATCAGGTAGATATTTCAAGCCAAGTAACCACCAAAATACATTTAATAAAAAAAATCCGATCTATGATTACCATGACGGCGTATGGTTTCGCTCTGATCCGCAAAGGTTAATCATGGTGATTCAAAGAATAGGAAGAGAATATTTAATTCTATTTAATTAATTGGCGTTATTTATGGCACCCGCACTGTTCTGATTTAAGTAGGTCTTCCTACTCGTAATGGAACTGGCATAAGACCTCGTGTAAACGTTCTTTAGCCATGCTAAATCGTCCACCAATACCAGCATTAGCTATTTGATGGCATTAAATTCAATGCAGCTTAGAAACTTATTGGCCGATCGGATGAAAATTATTACTCCTCTGATTTACTGCTCGGCAGATTTGCCCATGTGGTACGTACAAGTAATTTGTAAAGTCGGAAGTAGGAGCCGCAAAATGGAACTGTGCAGAACTTTAGCTACAAGACGTGAAGACAATATCGAAACATACAATTCCTAAGGAATTTAAAGAAGTTGTGGTTGGCGAAATCGTTCAATGACTGAAAGTTGATGAAAGTGAGTAAGTAAATATAATACGTACAGTTGACTTAAGTGGCAATGGTGGTAATATAATGAATTAAATAGTCTCAAATTTTGATTAATCTTAAGTCAACCAGCTCATTTCAAATTGTTGTTATGTATATGTATATATGTAGTTGTATATGTATATCTTTCTAAAATGTAGCCAAATTAATTTGGTCTCTCTCTCTCTCTCTCTCTCTCTACAAAATATAAACGCTATATTTCGTAGAAGGGCACTTAATTATTTTGTTTCACAGAGTACTTCTGTAACCTGTAAAGAGATTACTGACAAAGAAGATCAGTCAAAGTACCCGAAACCGGCGTGCATGCAACGACTAATGAATGTTGATGAAGCGAAAGAGATCTGTCAGGATCATGGAAAGTAGCAGACCCTGGTGTCTGCTTACTCCTCCAGGATACGGGCGTGAGTTTATGTTATGTAAGATTAGTCAAATTACCCGCACTCCGTTGCGTCTATTCCCATACCGCTTTAATTCTGCCGGCCTCCGGTCAGTTTTTACGAGTGAAACGTCTGAGTAGGCACAACATTAATTTCACGATTATGCCGAAATCGAACACGATCGATCTAATTAACTTTGGATTGTTATAGTCGATTTGGACTCTGTTTGAAATCAATCAATCGGCTGAGCTGGTTCTGTTGCAAAGTCGCCCGTAACGTAACTGCTTAGAGTGCGCGGTTCTCACAAATAGGGCTTTTGATTTCCTATGCTGAAACCAGACAGCCGTTGATTCAGCTCATGAATATGGATAACCTCATTTAGGTTTACAAGGTCACTCCTGTTGCAGGTAACCTGAGAATTTGCTGCAGATTGCTTGTGTCAAGTCAGCTATACAGTTAGGGCTGGAATGTTTGGACTTCGGTCTAGCTGGGTGATTGGGTTTAGAAACACGTCGATCTGTGCATCCTTGGGTACTCGTTCATGGTATTTCTTTTTATATATGTGTGATTTGTGTTTTTAAATAGTAATTACTATTGTAATGTAGTGTAAAATTTTAATAATTCAGTTTATTTTTTATTTTTACCTCAGCGGGGCTGTCTATTAACTTTTATTATATTCGCGACAGTGTAATAGTATTTTTTCACAAATATGAACCGTTTGATGCTGTGGTCCAGAATCTAAGATTCCGAGCACAGCAGTAAAGTAGTCGAATTATTTTTGTTCAATTATTCGGAATAATTAAAAGAATACTCCAGTAATAGTATAGCTACAAAAATTATAATCTGAAGATTTTGATATATCTGTAGGTATAATTTCCTTTTTTGTGCATAGTCTGCGTCGGCAGCACGTCTACCTTTACATACGTGTACTCTAATAAATTACAACAAAATTGTAAAGGTTTGATGAAATGACCTACTGTCGACTGTACAATAAATAAATGTGAATTTCATTCCAGTTCCTATCTCTATGTAACATTGAAAATATTTGTTGGTTTGCTTTTCAGGCAGCAACAGGGTATGCAACGTTTTTTGCATAGAAATAGTTTATCGACGCGAGGGTGACATAGGGTATTTTTTATGCGAATCCCACGCAAATGAAGTCTCAGACACAACTAATGTATGTTGCATAGCTGACGACCAACTCAACTGAAAAAAGGTGAGTTGGATCCGCATTTTTTTTGGAACACACCTCAAAACTGAAGTTCATCTGACCTTAGAATTTCGATATTATGTGCAAAATTAAGCAAAACTTTTTATGCGTTTCCGAATAATTTAGGAAAACGTGAAAAATCAAACAGATACTTTCAGTACCTACCAATTTGCAGGTTATATGAAGAGAACAATAAGACTGTAGAGTCTGTTAATTACAGACTGCAGAGTCGATTCAGTAGTAAAATCTCTACCACCCATTGAGAATCGCACCCTAAGGCAGAGTTAGGCGCGCGACAGTCTTCTATGAGCGTTTAATAAATAATCAAATAACAAAATTTTTATTACCCTTTGGTGTTCTAAGTTCTAACTGAATACTAAAAAGTATATCGCAGGTAAAATGAACAGCTGCGAGTCGCGTATTTTGTGGCGCAAAAATGACATAATTTGACAATTGAGTGGGAAGTCGCGACTGTTGCGCTTTTAAATACGTGACTCGCTTCTACTTTGAGGTGACGGGCAAAGAACTGTTTGGTTAATTTATTTAAATAGGTAACCGTGCTATACGCGAAAGTAGTTGAAATGGCGTTTAAAATTGCCAATCCGCGATGGGCACGCGTGGTAATTAAGCCCATACTCTCTCTCCAAGAGAAGGAGTGTGTCCTACAGTGAGACGTATATAGGCTGCATTATTATGCGAAAGTAATTACACACATTATTTCTTTAATTGTATAGAATCGATGATTCATCCCAACAAAAACAAACAAAAACCTAACAAATAGGTAACTTGAAAACATTGAAAAATAGACCAAGATTGTATACAAATCCACCTAGAAATTCTATAAGTAGATTTTGCATTGAAATATCTGAACCTACTAAAAATACTCACTTGACCAAAAAATCAAACGACAAATCAAAAATAATTCAACAGAGTATATTAGTTCTTAGAGTTACTTAGAAAACGGGTGGTCATTCCAAGGCATGGGACTCAACCTGTTATCAAAACGTAGCCGCATAGCCCGGAGGCTCTAAAGCGACGCGTTTTGACAAATGTAATAGCGAGATATTGAATATGGGTGTTCTGCTTCCATGCTAAGACGGAAATGTCAGATGATAATGTTACTAAATCATAATGCAACTGATCAGCATGTATATTATTAAATAGATCCGCTTGCGAGTTTGAACGTATTGACATACCGTCATTTGTGCCGGCGTCGCGGGTAAAATACCTAAACTGTCGTAGTTTTTGGATTTTTTATTGGTTTTCATATAAATCACAGGTAAAACAGGATACCAAGTGTCGTAGTTCTTATCAGAGTTACAGGTAGTTTTTACCTAAATTGTAGTAGTTTTTGTTTTCCGCGTAGCGACATCACAGGCCTAACCCGACCTAACCTAGGTACTGTCCCCGGGCGAGCATGATTTTTTTAATGCGGGGGGCTTCAACCCACCCCCAGCCCCCCCCCCCAGACCCCCCTCGCTACACCCCCTGCAGCCCTCGTGCCCTGTTTTCTGACTTGCGTGAACTGTATACCTTAAATCATATTCGTGGAACTTTGTCGATTGAATGCATTTGTGTTAAGAAAACAGCTAATGTTCTGTTGTCCAATGACATTATAAGAAAGAATTAGTTTATGAGATGTAAGTTTTGTGAAACATTCTTATATGGAATGTCGAGTTGTTGATACGTCTGAAAATTTGTTTGATACTTGTCGGACATTCGAAGGGGACCCATTTTTATCCGAATCACAGGTAAAATATCATAGGTACCGAAACTGTCTTAATTTTGTTTTTCTGCCATCCATTGCTTTTAATCAGGTAAAATAATACTCGTATACCATCGTCGTTTTTGTACTACTCATTGTTTTATCCGAATCAAAGCTTGTGAGTATGTAATACCAACCCTATGATTCTCCGTATCTGAACGCAGGTGTTATCTGCGGGCGCCGGATATGAACAATTAAGTAACCCACGTTATGTCTCCTGGAGCACCCCAAAACATCTTATCTTATCACAAAACTATTAGACCCCATTCTTTCTATCAACTACAGGCGACAGTTTAGAGAAACTGGACCAAATTAGGGGAACGGTGTCAAGTTAACACTGTTTTAAAATATAAATTTCTAAACTAATTGCGTAAGAGCCTATTTGTTTACAATTCTTTAAATAAGTGATCACAGTTGAGATAAATGTAAGGTCTTCTCGCTCTCACCGGGCTATGTTCCTAAACTGTTTCTCCAGAATCGATATGTAAAATTTTAGACTTTTCAATTTAATTTAATAACTTTGTTTTTATAACTTAAACTTAAATTATATAACTTTACTTCCTGTCCAATACTGTGTTCCTGTCTACTAGTTAAGTCAAAATAATGTAAGCCCTTAATTGGCCTATGGTTGGATATATTTAACATAACTATACTTCAGAAATTAACTTGTGCTGTGGGTTTTGTATTAAAATAAAATAAAATAATTTTGCATACATAGTTTCTGATTAGGGCAATAATAATAACTTCCACACAATGCAATCACTTGAACTGCTCCCAAAC
This sequence comes from Yponomeuta malinellus, assembly GCA_947308005.1. NCBI lineage: Eukaryota > Metazoa > Arthropoda > Insecta > Lepidoptera > Yponomeutidae > Yponomeuta > Yponomeuta malinellus. Next base: position 14,325,956 of record OX371012.1, read on the forward strand.
TAGGATACCCTGTGCTATGGTAACCAGGCAAGGACGTCACAAACATGAAAATACACCCAGATTGAGGCCATTTGTACAAATGTACGGTGGCCCCCAATGGGAATTTTGGTACCTAGCTAAGCGCCTCAACGGCTAGACCAACGAGGCAGTCGTTACAATACATTAATAAAATAAGTAAAAACATATGTACATAAAATCTCAGATGAAAACAAAAAAAAATTGTTTTCATCTCAGCATAAAATTGATAATTGTATTATGCGGCGTGGGTGCATGCAGCGTCTAATGAATGTTGATGAAGGTGAAGAGGTTTGCCGGGATCGTGGCAAGTGGCAGACCCTGGTGTGTGCCTAATGCCTATCCCTCTCGGTTCTGAAGTGTGCGACGTGAGTCTATGTATGTACCTATCTATGATAATTTTAAACTGTTGCTGACAGGTTCTTTACCGATACTAAAGCTAATACTAAAGATATCGATACTGTTGCTTATATGTATTTAATTATGTATTTATTTCGTAGGTATATATTTATTTAAATATGTACATTTTTATTTCAATATTTTATTTAAATATATATACTTTACATATTATGTAATTACAAGTACTTATTTTCTTGCAATCTTTCGTTAGTTGTTGCGACTGTATTCTGTTTTGTCAACTTAATAAAATAAAACAGAAGAAAAATATCGTATATTTTCGATTGCCTTTCTTCTTTATGTAGCGATTATATTCTTCCTGCAACACACTCCATCCAATGGTTGTCTGGAAGAGATAGCTCTAAGCGATAAGACCGCCAATAGTATAACATTACCTACATTTAAGAAATCATAGTTGTAATTCTTCTTTTTATGGTTGTGCAATAAAGTGTTCTCTTTCTATCTGAAGCAATGGTTCCCAAGTTTTGCGTTATTTTAATAACATCTAATCACGTTCACGTTTCATCCTCGTAGTATATTACCCAGTTTCTTTATTTATGACCCATGTTGTAGCCTATATTCATTATTATTATCTCTCGCCATTCCTAGCATATTCCATGCATGATTTAATCATTAGCCTTAATCCTAAATCAGTGAGCAGGAACCCGGTAGCCGGTACTTAGGTACTTTCCAACAAGAATATTCTAATTTGCCGCAACATGCAGCGTAAATCTCATATCGTCATAATTTCTATTCGATAAATCGTGATGTGAGCTAACCCGCGGGTCAAATGCTCCATCGATGTCGATAGATAATCATCGACGTAGAAATGCACTACGCTGTCCTCAAAGGTTTATCGATACCGATCTTTAAAGTCGGTTAGTCGACCCAATGTGAGATTCGGATGAAAATGTATTTCTACCATTAAAGGACGCAACCTAATCTTTTTTTTAATGATTTTTCGCATTTTTTGGGAAATATGAAAAATCATGTTAATACTCACTTTAGCAACAAAAAACTTATTAGTTTGAAATATTTTAGTAAGTATTTTAAATGAGTCTGTACGTTTTCTAAGAAGGATGTAAAACATAGTCTCACGAGATAAGTACAATCGGCGGCTCATCCACCCTTACATACCTACGCGCACTGTAATCACTCAGTTACGCTAAGGGCGCCTTTGCAACAAGTAATTAAATTATATTAGTCTTGTGACATAAAACTAATGTTGAGTTATGTATTTCATAATCTGTAGAATTCTAAATAGCCCCAATCGGACCACCATGACATTGGTTCTTATTAATTGTTTTTATCGAGGTCATAATCTAACTAACGTTAAAGTCGTGAAGAATTCAAGATTCTCGTGAAAGCCAAGATTAATTTAATTATGTATCGTAAAGTATTTCAAAATCGCAAATGGTTTAACGCTTAACAAACAGCTCCTAAATAAGAAAATCACTTGGAGCGCTAAATTATCGCGCTACCAGTGTTATTTATTCTGTAATAAATATGTCAATTATGGTAGTCTAGTTGAGACAGATTTACGGCCATTACAATTAGTCTGTAAAAATATCTATTCATTGGAATGTCGTAGGAATCCATGTAAGTATTAAGTGTCCCATCTGGAGCATTATCCAAGGTATAAGATAAGTAGCTAAGCAAATATTAAATTATACGGTTAATTTAACGGGTCTACTCGCGATTGATTGACTGAAGATTGTTATTCAGATTCGATTCCCAGTGCGGGCATTTACCTACCTATGACTTTGTTCTCTAAGTTATTACTTACATTTGTGATGTTATAGTAGCAATACCACTCGCTAACTGTGAAGGAAAACATCGTGAGGAAACCTGAGTGTCTGAGCTATTCATATACCTCAGCGCTTGAAATCGCCAATCCGCGGTGGGCACGCGTGGTGATTAAGCACATACTCTCTCCCTGAAAGAAGGCCTGTGCTCTACATTGGGACTTATATAGGCTGCTTATGTATTCAGATAAATACAGAAAAATACATAAGCTGTTTATTTGGTAAAATGAGATCGCTGAGCATGGCGAGTTAAAAAAAACTACTACCTACATCAATCAATCAATCAATCTTTAAAATTCCTAAATGTTTTAGACCATTCTTGCTTTAACACAGATTTATAAAAACCCTTTCAACGTTATTAAAGTATTACGTACCATTCGACTAGGCACAATCATCTAAAATTAGGAGTAAATACTTCTTGAGAACCCTAGAGACGAACTACGTTAGTACGGATAGTTTGAAATTCTTCTTCTGTACAGAATGTTAATATTTACAAACTGCGCATACTGGAGATCAAAACAAAATACTTAGTAAAAAACAAATACTAATACATTATCAAAAGTGTTAACATGTGATGGACGCGTAACTTTCGGTGTTAACCAGTGCTCAGTTTGTTTAAAATTTCGAGTTATTTTAATATATTACATCGCGCGTTAAAAATTCAAATTTCATTTCTAATTCGAAACATTCAAAATTCCGATGCTGATTTGTTCTGCAGCGTGAAGCTGGAATAGAAGGTTGTATAGGTGCAAAAAGCATTAAACCTTTTCGCCTATGATATAAGTGTTAGATAGGGGAAAATCGGATTATTTCTCGCCACATTGTCGCATAGGGATACACCATTTCTGAGAAATTTGATCTAACAAAAACTAATTGATGGAATCGAACAGTTCGACAGTTCTCAGTATTTGAATGTGAGTCAGTCTTCTAACAGAAGCAATATTTGAAGTCCTCGAATTTTTGTCATCGTCTGTGAATCTAGTGTTAATTTATGCATAGCGGCGTTCTTTTGTGGACAAAAGCTACAAAGCTAACGATGTGTGCAAAGCGGCGAGATGTGAGATGATAATATGGCATTTTTTGCTAATGCTTTGCATAAATTTGTAGTTAAAATGTTGCAAACTAATCAAATGTAGGCAAATAATTGGTTAATAATTATAGGGTGCGAGGTAAAGTTTTATATTAATCTTTCCTAAGTGTAAACATATTCAAGTAGCAGACATTTCACCTTGTTCTGATTGTTATTTATTTGTTAACAGACCGAACGGACTAGTTTGCCGACTTTACGGTCGACGATTCTAATTTTTTTAATCGAAATACTTTAGGAACACAGAGTCAGGATGCGGCCAGCATTTAACGACTCTGTAGTAAAAAAAATATGGTCAAACGAATTTAGAAGAATCAAGATGGGGATTTTTATATTGTTTTAAAACAATGGTGTAAAAAGAAAAAGAAATAGAGCGATAAAACTTTTACGATCCGATAAAGTGTGATAATTGTCACTAATGTAATAGACATAATAAGTTTACGAGATCTCCATATCGGCCTTGGTTGGTCGCACTCTAGAAGAGTTCACACGTTTAATATGATACTTTGTCTAAGTATAAGGATAGTTTTAGGAGCTATTTCTATTTTTAATGACTCTCGATGCTTATACATAGCTATACGTTTAACGAGTCTAATCGCGACGATATATTAGGTAAATTTAATTACCTAATAGATAAATTGGACGCGGTAAATGTAGGTAGGTATTGTATAACTATTTTTATTTGTTAACGGCACTGTACAAAATCACTACACAAGGCTCTATAGACTAACCGTCGTCGGTTCCCGAATTGAGAATTTCACTTATCTAATATATACGTATAAACATCTCGGGTCTCAGTGTTTGTTATCGAACTCGCCCGAAATGGCTTCATCGATTTGTATGAATTTTTTTGTGTATATTTGGTAGGTGGTAGGCATCAGCCTGACCAGCTGACCTGGCAAACGTTGTTTTGCCATATTAATTATAATAGGCCATATTAATCACAATAATAAACAACGTTTGCCAGTTCAGCTGGTAAGTAAATAAATTGTTATCAGTAAGTATGTCTTTTCAGATTTCTCAAAAAAGAACAAGACAGAACGACACGAAAGTACTTATATTGAAATTTTCAATTCAGAAACCGGTAAATGTAGTCACGTCAAAGAATTGGTAGAGTCAACAGCAGATCGACGTTTACGTTTACAAGTCTCCCGTAACGTAACCGAGTAGAGTGCACGCATGTAAAGGTTGATATGGTATTGTAATCGTGCGTAATCTCTTTAGGGTCATAAAAGCGGCATCTTTCTCCCAAGATGTATTTTAAAAGTCGTAAAAACGATATAAAATATTAGATTCACTACATATGTATACCGGAGTTTACATGGCGACGCATCTTTATCGATATCGTATTTTTACTGTGTGGATAGGTACATTAATTTTACGAGATTTAACGTAAAGGTGACAATTTATGTGCTCGAGTTTTTAGTAACATGAAGTTAACTTGGTGAGAATGTGGTTTTTTACTGTTTTTTAATCTTTTAAATAAACTTTCAAACAAGAATCTCATCTGCGGAACCCCCTGTATCATAAAGTAGAGGAACAATATTAAAACATAAATAGTGTAAACATTCATAAATAAAACCCTAACATCCAAAGACACACAAAGCGATCGTTTAATTCACTTATAAATTATGACTATCTCGGGGGTTGTTTTACACTTTTTTCTTTATTTCCTCGATTTTTTGTGCGGCCATCGCAACACAGAGGCGGCGCTCGCTAGTTATGGGACAAAAACCCTTTTGTTCAAATTTAAAATTCGAATCGAATCCTAGAATTTTTTGCCTCTATCATTGCCGGCCGGGTACCGGGGTATCAACCCGGGTGCAGACGTCTTTCTAAGCAACACTTTTTGGCATATTAGTCTAGTCTAGCATTCTGAATGCAAATTAGACACAACTTACTATACATTGCATGGGGTGATCGATGGCTCTATTAAGTAACTTCTCCACTGTATTAACTCGTGCAATTTAACCCACTCCGATCTGTCAAATAAATATGACTATAGATATTTGAAGTAAGCGTCAAAATGGACATCCCAACACAGTTTGTAATAGGGTGGGTGGACTGTCGTTAAGATACAGTCTCAACGGATAAACGTTTCTGATTTGATTTAAAGTCACCAATAATAACGCCGCAGAAGACCTGGCCGTAGAAGAAATCACTGAGTACAAAACACAACTGAATCGTTTCAGATGAGTAACATCGACTTGTTCCGGGCCAACACATAACTGGTCAAAGTGACCACTATGATAGCCGAACCCTGTTAGTACATGGCACTATAAGAAGAGAATCAGATAGATTGTCAGACTGCGATACTTCTTTGGTTGCAGTTAAATTCATCCATAGTTCCGCTTCCAGGTAAGTATTTACTTTGCGCTATAAATGAACCAGTTCTAATAATCCTACTTAGTTATGTGATTGGACGCGTTCCCACAGAAACCGTTAACATTCGAGATTAGAACAGAGACGTCGGTGCATTGAATGGCATTTCAGTACAATAACTATTTGAAATTTATAACGGTGAGGAAACTAGAGTGGCTTTTACGATAGAACGTGTAAATAACAGCACCCGCTATGACACGGTTTGACAATGTAATTTACACGATTCATATGTCTTTTATTTTAAGTTTGCTAGTAACTGTACCATTTGTACAGGCAACAGCGCATCGACCTTTACCTACATACGGGCTCTCTAACGATTTTGGAACAAAAATGTAAGGATTGATCTGCTGTGGTCTGTATATAAAGTAGGTTAAAATGAAAATTGATTTATATTTGAAGATTCTCTTATCATTATATTATATTCTTAAAAGTTAAGTAAATAAAAGAAACTAAAATAAATTCTTGCTAAACAAAAATGTGTTTAACATTCAGAGAAACAAATCTATTTGTGGAATTTCCTAATCCGAGGTAATTCAGCGAGAGTCAAAACAATAGTTTTTGAAAATAACCCCAGAATTTCCCGCGGAATGCCGGCAATGCCGAATATTCGGCTATATGCTGTTTTCGTTTACTTGGTAGTTCGGAGCTACAAATATTGGACGTGTTACGAGCTAGTTGCATGCAAATGCAATGAATATAAATGAGATGAATTTATTCTAACAAGTCAAAACCATATAAGCTCGCGAGTAACGCAGGTTAATTTGTAATTATAAGGGTTTATATTGATAATTGTTAGGTAGATAATAAATCATCATTGATAAAATAGCTCATACAATCAGTTGGCTCCCTTTTGCTAGATGATTGCTCTAAAAAAGCAGAGGGCAAGATAAAACGTACCCGAAACCGACGTGCGTGCATGCAACGGCTGATGAAGGCCCACCGCAGATTGGCAATTTCAAGCGTTGAGGTGTGTGAACCCCTCAGACACTCAGGTTTCCTCACGATTTTTTTCTTCAGCGTTAGCGAGTGGTATTGCTGCTATAACTTCACAAATATACGTAACTTAGAGAACAAAGTCATTGGTACATGCCGGAATTCGAAGCCACGACCTCCCAAATGAGAAGCCGGCGTTGTACCGCTCCGCTACCACCGCTCTTGGATTAATATACGATAATTTCGAACCCCGATAATTATTTACTTATAGTAATTATTCAATGGATTTTACTGAATTTCTTTTGTTGTTTTTAATAAAGTATTTTGCAAATTTTTCTTTATGTAGTAGTACGACAATTTAGGTTTCCACTTAATAGTGCATATCATAATCATTATTAGATAATAAAAATACTTTTTGCATCATCATTATCACACAACTCAAACAAGGTAGTTTTAAGTATTTTTATTTAAGTGCAGTTATTATTATATAAGCCTAGGAATAATTATGTAAGCCCACAACGCGTGACCCTCAATAATTAATAACACACTTTATTGCATACGAAGCAGGACCTAACACAAGAAAAAGCATCTAGAAAAGTGAGCTTATCTCTGTCTGTAAGATTTCTTCTGGCTAACTTCGGAGAGTCGGAGAAGCAGTGAAAACGGTTTGTTTTGTATTTTCAAGAAATGCCTCGTCCAAACCGTCTCCTACATCTAGTCCCCTAGGGGCTGCTGTCCAAAATACCCCGCCGAAGGAACACAAAGTATTTATTAAAACACCGCATAGTTTGCCACCCACCCTCGCCCTGAGCGCTAAACATTCCTCAGGACGAGATTGTAAAGGGGTTGCCAGTGTCAATGACACTTTTACACACGCTTGGAACGTGAGCGAGGACTAAGAACCATGCTATTATAATATCTAATCTTAGCAAAAGATGATTTAAGCGCTCAAAATAAAGTTCGATTGTAGTTCTAAAAGCGAAATAAATTAAATTGTCTCTGAATATTTTGTCACACAAAAATATGCGTATGCTATTTATAATATATATAAATTCTCATAAAAACGGATAAATGTTCACCAAATTATTAAGGGTTGCCTCAAACATGCGCAATTCCTGAAACACCTTAACAATACATTTTAATATAACATATATTTCTTGTTGACTCGCTCGTAGCCCCGGCTGCCTGAGTGATCTTAAACGATCACGAAGGTTAAGCAACACAGGGCGCGTTCAGTGCATGGATGGGTCGCCGTCTATGCCTAACGCTAGTGGCATTTTTCCGAGCGGTTCCGTGCTTCGCAAGGCACGTTAAGCTGTTGGTGCCGGCTGCAATCGATAGATGGCAGTCGTTAAGCCAAGTCAGAGGCCTTAGGGCGGCTTGACAACTTCTGACAGTAGACGAGCCACTAGTCTACAAGCCTCCACCAATCCGGACTTGGCCCCCGTGGTGGAGTATGGCCTATACCTTCCTCAGGGAAGAGACCCGTGCCCCTCGGTGGGGACATAATGGGTTGATGATGATGATATTTCTTGTTAAATGGAAAAAAATTAACCCTATATGTATGGATATTTTTGACAAACGAAAATTGGTGGGAATTTAATTGTTTTTGTGGGAATTTAGATTTTTTTGGTAAATCCAATTTTTTCTTGTTAGTATATACGACAGTATTTCAATCTTTACGCACTCTACTCCATTACCGGCGACTTTTTGGAAACAAAAAGAAGTCGCAGGGTGCGGGGTCTGGGCTGTAAGGCGGATGCGTCATCAGTTCCACATTTGAAGCCTTTAAATAAGCTTCCGTTACTTTAGCGAAATGTAAGGATGCGTTATCGTGGTGAAGGAGGGCACTGCTTCGAGGACGCTTTTCGCGAACTTTTTCGGAGACCCTGGGTAAGCAAGAGTTGACGTACCAATCTGCAGTCAGATACTGTCATGTAATGTCTTGATTTGCCGAAAAAGGAAGCAACAATTTTTATGCCCAATCTTCGACTTTTCTTAACTTTTGTTGGCAAATCTTCAAAAGGAAAGACCCGCTCTGCTGACTGGCTTTATCTTTCGGGTTTGAACCCATTTTGCTTTGAAGCAGTACACTCAGATTTCGTCACCTGTCACGATATTACGGACAGTCAATACTCGTTAAACTTTTTATCATTTTACGGAACCACTGGACACGCAATCGTTTCTGGTCCTCCGTTAAGTCATGTGGTATCCATCGAGTGCACAGCTTTCGAACATTCAGATGCATATGTAAAAAGTTTTGCACGTGGCTCACTCCAATGCCTAACAAAGCACGTATTTTCTGACAAGTAATAGATTCGATTCGATTCGAAAAGTATTAGATTCTGTAACTACAGTCGCCGGCCGACCTTCACGTACCTCGTCATAGAGATGATCGCGTCCACGTCTAAATTCTCCAAACCACAAATACACAGAGCTGCGACATGGTGTTTCACCACCTAATGCCAATTGAAGTCTCTGGCAACTCTCTTGTTGACGAAAATTAAAAAAAAAATCACTGAACGAAAATGTTCACGAGTTAAATTCATGAAATGAAATGAAAAAACCGATGACAGTCTCTCAAATTAAAATGTAGTGTATTCCCAATGAATTCCATTTTCTAATTCCATAATTGCTTCCATAATTCATTATTTTATTGTAAGCGGCGAGATCCAGAAACTTTCAGTATGCCCTACGCACAATCATTCTTTATGTAAGTACTTCTATTATGATGCAAAACCCACTTACTACATTAAAATAAATGAATTGTTTTAACAGTTTTTAACATCAGGACGCAGTATTTTTTGTTCGATACTAACTCTAATGTCGAGTGTCATATAAGCACTCACAGGGTTAGCCTGATTTTGACCGAATCTACAATTGGAGGCTCGCTTGGAACACTTTGAAGGGTTAATCGATGAAGGCGCGTCACTTTGTCGCCTCGACATTGGAACTCGATCTCATTAATTTTTTAAAACAGATTTGAAAAATTACGTTCATTTGATAAATCTAACACCACCCTCTAGAAGGGGAGAAGGCCTACATTCCTATAGCTCAGCTTTATTACGGTTACTAGCTGAGCTCGCGACTTCGTTTACGAAACGTATTCGAATTAAAGGACTATCCACATCACAGCAGGCGAGTGCCACGACACAAACTAAAATAAACCTTAAATAGTAATAAGGTTAGAGACTATATAACTAGCGCAAATAAAGCCCGGCCCGTCAAGGGAACGCCCTTGATGTGCCCGTCGGCCTCACGTGACTTTTTTGCACTTGCATTGTAGTCTTAAGGCTTGGTTCCCCGACATTACCCCTAAATCAGGTGTTTTAAAATTAATTTTACTCTCAAATGGTCAGTATTTCACATCTTGAAAAAAAAACTTTTCAATATGAATATCTTTTCAATATATCTAGGGCCGTCAGTCATAATTCTTATGATTTTTTAAGCTTTATAGCATAAAAAAAAATCGGTGTCTAAATTATCTCTAGATATGGTTTTATTTGAGCTGTACTGAGTTTTGGAGAATAAAAAATATACCAAAATGACTATCACTGAATGTGTTAGTACCGTTGGTTTTCAAAATTCTATTAATAGGATTTGTATTTCTGTAATTTCAAAAATGCCTACTTTTCCATAACTATTCGCTCGCGCACCTCAAAAAGTCCCATACAAATCCGTGCGCTTGCCCTTAATTTCATAAATATTCGAGGATTTCTTAGATTGAAATTATGCCGCCAGCACGAGGCTGCACGTGGCTGGCTCTATGTAACGTGGATAGACTCATCCCACGGAAACTGTAATCCATATCTGCAACGTGTCATTGAAATAACGCCAAACCTCAAAACAGCTTCTTCAGTATCGATAATTAAACCACTTCTACTAAGTAACAGTCTCTTCAAAAACGCCGATTAAAACAGTCTGTGGTGGAGATTTTGCAATGAAAGAGGTAGCCACAGATTAAATAAACAGAGTTTTAGATTGGTTTTAGAGGAATCGTCTATAAATAAGGCCGTAAATGTATTTAAGTACTTTCAGCATAGTTCTAGTTCCTTTTTAAACCAAAGACCTTCCTCCTTCCTTGTCCATCCAAAGACTATATTTAATTTATTACACGGGTACATACATAAACTCACACCTGTATCCTGCTAACGCTGAGTATAGACCGGCGAATGCGAACGAACGAAAGAAAATGAACGTATCATTATAAACGTCAATCGAATACTAAAGAATACAATGTAGGATGTCATCCTACTTTATTCATTCCGAAATGTGCGCTACCGATAGGCGTTGACACCCGTTAGCCTTTGTTCGCCTTTGTGCGTTCGTTCGGATGGTCTGTACGCAGCAGCAATAGCGTTTCAATGGCAAACGGAGTTCGCTATTGTTAGTAAAATAATTTGACAAAGGCCGCCAGGCTCTTCTACGTCAGGCCTAGCAAGAAGGGTAACTAGTTTGTTAAATACTTCTTCGAAACGTTCAAATATCTCGACAAACATTCTCTTTTGTAACATTAGTGGGGTGGGCTATACCTACCGAAGATATTTCCTACTCGGCCGCATTGACTAGTGATCGCATTAAGTAGGCGCTACACTTTCAAGCTTACGATAAGGGTGAGGCGATCATTAATCAGGTAGTGCTGGCCCGATTCATTAGAGGTGGCGCGGCCGATGATTTGTCATAGGAAGATGTGTGGCCCAGTTGAGATACGAGGGGCAAATTGCTTCGGATTCCTTTTGTATGGACGACAAGAAAAGTCACCCGATAGTGTGGTTTGAGGTGCTGAGTACCTCCTTTGATTAATTGGAAGCACCTCGATGTAGAGGGTGTATATCTACCGATAATGCTTTGAAGTAATTCCATCGTAAACATAAATATAAATAAACATTTACATACAGGCACATACATTGCTTCTGGCCCCACACTAGGATACCCTGTGTCGTGGGAACCAGAAACAACGACATCACAAACATGTAAACATCCAAGACCTGGGGTTTAAAAATGTTACAAAACGTAGCTTTTACGATCTGTCTTTTATAATGGAGTTGATTCGCAACTAACTCAATAATAAGTAGGATGAAATGGAAAACTAAATTGATGGATTTAGGCCGAGGATCGATGCCAAATAAGTCCACCCGCCTACACCTTTATAATCTTTGCCAGGCCGAGCACTGCCAGTGACGGTAGGCCGAACGCCCGCCGTGGAGCGTAAATTGAAGAAGAAATACATTTATTTATCGCCACATAGACATACAACAAGTTATTATTATTTTTTATTATTTAGCTCTTTATTTCCGTATCCATAATTTGTTATTACAAATCGAATGAATTAGGTTGGATAATAATTATTTTCATTCTACTTAAAATTGTTTTCATTTTAAAAGGGAGTTTAAAATTGAATATAGGTTAGTAAATTTTATATTTCATTCATTAGTCGGTTAGTTTATTGATAATTAGTTTTTTTGGGATATGGATCCCTTTTACCCTCAACAAGTAAAATAGAAAGCAAAAATGAAAAAAAATAACAAACACAACATAATACACAATAAGTAGGGCACATGAGCTATGTCCATGCGGCGGTAAAACGACCCTCAATTCAATTCGTTTATTGAATACTCAGGCCCAAATTTGTTATTGTTACATTAATGCAGTAAATAAAGCTCGGAGCGGGTTGGCGAGTGAAGGCAAAACTCTACATTTTGTTGCATTATTGCAGGTCATTGTGCCAAAGCAAGAGAACCGTATAAAAACAAAAACAAGCCGCAAAAAACAAAAACAAAGTCATCAGTTAGGCCACAAATCGAGTTATTGACAACTGGTAACGCACCCTTCGGACAATCAATGACTAGAAGGTTGGCTCTACACCTATTGGAAGTTTTGGTTGATTCAAACGAAAATATTTTTTTTCGAGCTTTATTAAGTTTTCGAACGTTTACATTTCTCGAAAAGTCAAGAATTACTTGTATTGAATAATCTGGGTTAAATCTGGTTGAGACTGGTGATGGCTGACCCCTGCGTTATGCTCGTGAAAGGGCGCTGTTCGTGTGTCTGGCCGCAGCATTAATGTTTTTCCTACTTATATAAGAAATTTAAGTAAAGTTTTAGCTTTTAAAGTTATTGATGGCAATCTCGGAATCTTATCACATAGGCTGATGTATTAAGTTTAAGATGATTTCAGAAAAGATGGCCAGAGTTTTTCTCCACCCCAAGTACGGCCCGAAGGCAGTGGCTAACATTGTAACATAGTACATTGACATTCAGCAAACAAAAAAGTAAATTCTTTACGTTGAAATAAATTAATTGATTTCTGATTTCTGAATCAACTTGCACTAGTAGCTAGCCACTAAACACAAGCTAGTAGGTAGTTTCTATACATAAATTTACACTACATTTATTTAGTGCGATTTTCTCCTCAAAACTTTAACCGTCCTAATATTAGCCCAGTAGGGTTTAACTAGCCGTGTGGCGCCGGATTAAGAATAGCGTCACTCCATTACCTTCCGTGGATGTTGTAGAAGGCGACTAAGGAAATCAATTACCAGGAGACGGGCAGCAGCGTTTTCCTGAGATTCCAACGCATACTGCCAACGCCAACCCGCCTGCCAAGCGTGGTGATTATGGCAAAACCCCTCATGGTTATGTTTAAAGCTTGGAATTCCATGAAGGAGGCCTATGTCCTGCAGTGGGCGTCAAATGGCTGATAATGAGGGTTTAACTCAGCTATTCCAATGTGATTCCACTACATGACATCTATTTAATACAAAGCACCCAGTCTTATCTGAATCTAAAGGAGAACTGCAACTTATCTGCATCGAACGAATCGTCTGCACCGAAGTCCTTGGAAGTCTTCCAATTTCGCTCTCGGGTGATCTTTTTTTCGATAAGATTTCATACAAAGTATTTAGAAATTTTCGGACTTTCGGACGCCGGGTGCCGGGTCCGGCGCGTTCACCTTAAGGGGATCCAGGCAGTAACACTAGCGCCACGGAGGAAAAAATCATATCTTTTTTTTCAGATCTGCAATAAGGCCGATATTCAGAAACGATTTTGAGCGTGAGCTCAATGTGAGTCCGGGTCTTCCAACTGTCAAAATGAAAGTCTCAGGGATATTTTGTATTCACAGTTGAGTTTGAGATAACAAAAATTGAGCGCAAGCTAAGCTGAGACTGAGTAGTGGATTTCGGCGACTTAGCTCAGACTCAAGGTGGCAATGACGAAGAAAGTAGCGACACCTGTAGGCAATTCGAGAACTCTAAATAACCTGTGGCTGTGGTGAAGTAACCTTTTTTTTATTCACAATTTGATATTTTGCATGCTCATTTTCCTTCAAAAAGTTAAATTGTTTTTTTAGAGTAATAAGAAGTGAAAATAAAGTATAACCGCGCGTAAAAAGTTTCGACATTTGTTGCCATCTCATCCACTCCTGTGGATTATTGTATGCCTTTCATGTAGCTTTAACAGATAATATAAACCGGTAACGTCAAAAACTGTACCACAGATTACACGCTCACGTAAATTTAGCTTGAGCTGTGGCTTAGCTGAGTTCGAGTCGAGATATTGACTGTGAATACAAAATTCTTGAGTCTTTGTTGAGATTGCTCAACCGATGCTCAGCTTAGTGCACGTTAAGTGTAGCTCAACGCTGTGTTTCTGAATATCGGCCTAAGTGTCTGTACAATCTCGCAATCATGTTAATAGTGATTTTGAAGACCCATGGCCGTGAACCTGAGGCAAAAAACCTAGGAGTAGATAGCTCTAACGCCAGAGACGGCCGTTTTCGGCATAAATGCTATCTAGTCCCAGGTTCGAGATCCTAGGTTCTTTGTCATGGGTCCTAAAAATCACTGTTAACATGATTGAGAGATTGTACAGACACTTTCTGCAAACTCGATCTGTAAAAAAAGATATGATATGTTTTCCTCGGTGGCGCTAGTGTTACTCCTTGGACCCCCTTAAAGCGGCCTTTCTGTACTTTCGCCCTCTTAGTAACATTGTTATGTTAGGGGTGCAAATGAACACGCTGCCAATGATAAATGACTCGCTAAATGAAGTTAAGAGCTCGGGATGGCTGAGTGAGATATCACCTACGACTACTACTTAAGTCGGCAACTGGGAAATGCCGTATAAGATATGGGGTGCGCCTTTAAGATTTCGGAAGTTACAACCTTGGTTAATAAGTGGACTGTATTTTTATCTTTTTACGTCTAAGAAGGAAAACTCGCTGCCACAGCGCCATACAGGGAAAACCTCTTGAATTGAAGAGAAATTTGCATCTAACAGTCCTACCTTACAATCAAGTCAGATAGTAGTCAACTGCAATCCAACACAATAAAAAAAATTGCCAAAGTTTGGGTAGTTTTATTTTTACTTTATATCGCCAGGATCTAAATCAATACTGTATCAATTGCTTACTAACACACGCTTAGTTAATCTCGAGATAATCCATCACAAATCGGCCGATAGATCATTGACTAATATTCTATTATTGAAAAGCTTATAAAGTACTTATTTAAACTTTTCTATGGTATCTATTGGTCGTAACAACGCCAACGCTTTTTGGAAACTTTGACCTGTCATGTCGATAAGAACTTTATTTCTATGGACTCAAAGGCGGGAATAGTAGGTTTTGATGACAAAAATAAAATTGTTTAAGACTAAATAATAGTTCAAAAGCGATTCTTTCATATCATAACGTACCATTGTTGATTGAAACGTTTGACAAGCGATCCATTTCAATTTTGTTTGTCGGATGTTTGGGCCAGTTAAATGAATTCTTGTGTTATAGGTGGTATTGTTATGGTAATCAGGGGACATTGTAGGAGTCAGTTTTGCGTAATTTTGCTATTTTTTACCCACATGAAGACATTAAAGAGCGTAATCAGAAACATTGTCAATAACATGGGTATATTATTGGCTTTACAATACTTAAATTTTGCCATATTTCGTGTTTTTCCAATTATTATAAACAATTGGTTATACAAATAGTATGAATAAGAATATGAAAATTTGAATAAATGTGAGTAATTTTAAATTATACGTGATAAAATTTAAACTATAGACAAATTGTATGTAGATGTCAGTAAAAAAGTAGTTTCATAAGTATTGATATAGACGCATGATAATTAGACATATTGTAGTGCCCTTAGCACCCTGTGTCATGTAGAGCATCAATTATTTTGTAAATATATTATTACTATCGGTATTATTACCATAAATCACTGTCTAAATTGGCATGTTCGTATACGTACATGTGCGTACTGGAACCCGCAGGCGTCCATGCAGAGGTAGAGGCAGGTGGATACCCCCTGGATCGTCAGGAGGCCGACCTTGTATGTTGCACGCTGAAGTATCGCTGCAACAGTAGAGACAGTCCGGTTAAGATCTTCATCAACTTCAGACTCATTCGACAAAGTTAAAGGTGAATCCGGATTTATTTAGGTTATTGTATTTATTTATTTATTTATCACCTGATGCAAAGGATATTTCTGGGGTTGCAGCGGGGGACGCTCACAGCGTCATGGGATCCTTTGGGTTTATTTGGATAATAGTATTTACTGACTTGCGATGCTTATACATATAGCCCGACCGAGCTATGTTTGCACCTCGCGTCGATTACTATCTATATTAAAAACTTAACAGGAACTGTCCAAAAATAAAAAAATCAATAAGTAGGAGACGAAAACTCGTAGGACGCGTATCGGTGACAAAGATCCTAACCGTACTGACGCGACAGGATGATCACGGGAAGGATCCGCATTCCAGCGAGGTGCAAACTTTCTCGAAAAAATCTCGATCGGGTTGTAGTTTAAATGCATTTAACGGGTCTGACCGCGATTATTTATTAGGTAAACTAAATTGCTTTATGGCTAACAGCAACTATTTTAAACCGTTTGTTTTGCTAATCGTTTAAATCCTACCCCTTTTAATACAAATAAGAGCATTCAAGTACACAGTTACAATGAATACACTACAGAAGCTGCTTACACTCAGAATATTGCTGAGTTTTATGTCTCAAATATTGCTGGAGGCGCTTGCTTAGGCATTGTTCAACACCATCTATGGCATTCACTGGGTACTAAAACTCTGGTGCAGTTGGTAAACATTAGACAGAAAATTGGTTTAAGTGGAAGTTCTTTAAGCGAGGTGGGACTCGTTTTCCATTTTATAGCTTGTTTTTTTTACTGTAGTCTCTGTAATTGTTTTCTGGTGTGTAAAGAATTCCTTATCTCGTCACCCATTGGTTGGCTAGAATAAAATTCTAAGCCCACCTATTGTACAATATTTACCTGGTGCAATAAAGAATTTTAGTAATAATAACAATAATATTCTAATTTTATCTTATCTTTGATGGAGTAATAGTTCGGAAAGCCAAACTTTGGTTCTTATTTGGTTCATTAAATAATAATTCAGAAAACCAAAGTGCTCCGTTCCTTAGAGTACCCGCCTAATAGTTCGGAAAGTCAAACTTTTTGATTTGTAGATTGTTTTTTTTATTTGACTTAAATAAACTTGTATCATTGAAAAAAATTTTAGTTTATTTATAGACACCAAAAATTCTGTAACAGCTATTTTCTGCGAAAGTACTCTAGCTAAAATAAACGTCAGTTTCCACGCGCTACTTGGCCTTAACCGGAATGGCCACGTACGCATATCACTCAACTCATCTGCAAGTTACGAGACAATCGCCTTATTTGGTCAGCAGTTTACTTCATAAAAGAACAACGGAAATATACAGAAGACTCATTCCATAGAGGTAAGTAGAACATAACTCACGTAACGTGAAAGGTACAGTAGTTAAAAGGGCTTGTTCTTTTAAACCATAATAGGAAGCGAGTTAAAATTTTGATTGAATATATTATAAAAATGTGGCGGGGATTCCAACAAATAATAAAAAATAGAAAACGTAAAAAATTAATTGCAAAAGCATTTTATGCATCCAAGTGTCAAACTCGGTTTCAATATAGTGCAGTCTCTATGGTATAATAGCAAATAGTAAAAAACCGGTCAAAGACGGTTTAGGCTGCGGAGAACTTCTTTTTTGCTCAACACGTAGTATTACATTGTGTGGTGTTGCAGAGGTTGTATTTAAATTCATAAGTATTCATAGAAGTACCCGCACCTCCACGCTGCAGCTGAAATCTGCTCTATTGGCCAGATTATTATCTATTAACCAGCAATCTGCTCTACTGAGCGAATGACGGTATGGATACGAATACTGCTGCTTCACGCACACGCCATACATGACTTTTTATTTGCTCTCATCTTTATTGTGTTTTTTTGCATTTCAATTTGTCATGCATGCCGAACTTTTACTTTGTACGTTTTTTTCTTAGGTGTTGGTTTTTGTTTTATTTGATTTTAAGGAATTGCTTTTATGAAGTTTCAAAATGTGTGTGCGTGTGTGTGTGTGTGTGTGTATGTGTGTGTGTGTGTGTGTGTGTGTGTGTGTGTGTGTATATGTGTGTGTGTGTGTGTGTGTGTGTGTGTGTGTGCGTGTGTGTGTGCGTGTGCAATTGTAAAACCTCACATAACTGTAATTTAAGGCAATAAATGATTGAAACTGAATTGAAATTATAGTAAGTGAACGAACACCAGATAAATTTTAATAGGTGGGCAAAGCCGACGGTGCTTCTCTTTCTTTCAAGTTGGTCTCAGTTTTACTTCATAAACACAGAAGGCACGTTTTCGCGACTGCCAGTTAGAAAGGTGAATGTGTTGTTAGACCACAGCTATGCAAATTAGAGGCCTTTTAACTCTTTAGAGGCGAGCTGTGAATTAGTCTTCTATAGGCTTACGAACGTTTTTTCTCTGTTTTTTAGAAGGTACAGTCAGAGACAGTCGCGGGCTTTCCCACGGTTCAAAATTGTGTATTTTTGTGTGTAGATCATTTCGCTTTTTTATGTAGATTATATACGTCTCACTGCATGGCACAAACCTTCGCGTGCCCACCGCGTATTATGGCAATTTTAAGCGCTGAGGTATGCGAAAACCTCAGACACTCAGGTTCCTCATTGTTTCCTTCACAGTTAGCAAGTGGTATTGCTACTATAACTTCACAAATGTACGTAAGGAAATCCACAGTCAGTAATCAAGTAAGGAAATCCACAGATCAAACTGTCTGTTCATAATGCTTTTCGGTGAACAATCATCATCATCAGCCATTTGACGCCCACTGCAGGACATAGGCCTCAAAAATGAGAATTTTAAACTTTTGCTTATTGGAAAAAAGTGTCTAAGGTGTTCACATACCTAAGCGCATGGAATTGCCAATTGGAACCGCGGTGGGCACGCGTGGTGAGAGAAGGCCTGTGCCCTGCAGTGGGACGAATCCATATAGGAAAATATTTACCCCCAGTTTCTCGTACACTAACAATCTGTTAATCTACTGTGTAATTATATGCTGTCAGTTGGCCAAAGTACTTGCAAAAAACCTATGACAGAATATATTCTGTCTATTATATATAATAGATTGTTAGTGTTCAGGAAACAGGGGGTTAGAGTTACAAAGGTAAAAAAACGTCTGTAACTTAATGTGCTGTCGACTGTACAAACCAACAATCCTTGGAATGTGTATATTATTTTATTTTATTTTATTTTTACATTTGGAGATCTTACAGCTTACAGTAGTAAAATACAGTAATGGCACAAAAAAGCCATGGGTTAGTCTCGCAGTTAGCACTAAATTTAAAAGAGGGTTCTAATTTTGGTTAGGTTAATTGTTGCTTCTTCAATGTTTAAATTATTAATACTTTAAATTGATACAGAGCTAGATGATGTTACATGCAGATCGAGAAAAAAAAAAAAATTGGACATGTTGTCTCATTTTTAGCCATCCCATTAGCAAAAGCGAATTTGGCCTTACACTTGACATTAGTTTTCTCGAGACGTAATCCTTAAGCCTGTTGAAATCATGTCACTTACGTATTGATGCGACAGCGGGCGGTGACGTATCGGTAGAACTCTTGTGTACTCAAGATATCGTGAGTTCGAATCCCGGCATCTACCAATGACTTTGTTGTCTAAATTACGTACATTTGTGAATTTCTAGTAGCGATACCAATCAGCCAGATCCGCCACATTCTCTCGATATATTTCTTCCTTCAACCTCTCTGTATGTCCAAACCAACGCAACATTCCTTTTTCAAAACTAGCCCCAACATCATATTTCAGTGCACAACGTGGTCTAATCACACTATTGCGTATCCTATCATTCGAAGTTACACCACTTATATGTAAGAAACAATCTGTAATTCTTTCTCCTGGTTGTGCAATAAAGTTTCTAAAACTGTCCTCAGCACGGGTTAGTGCAACAAAAAGAATATAATTGTGCAATAAAGTGTTCTCTATCTATATCTATTGACACCACACAAATTTCTCATGGACCACATGTCTACTGGATTAATACTACTTTCTTGATGTGTTTCTGCCATACCCAAATCTCGTTGCAAAATTAGGTTCCAACACTAACAGCATTTTTATAGCTAATTTTGTTGCGTATAAAAATACGTTATCTCGCACACATTTTTTACCTTTTTGTTAACCCAATAAACAATCGCGACCACCCCCGTTAAATGCATAGTTAACCATCTTTTCGTGTCATGAAGTTCTTTATAAAAAGTTTCAATGTTTACGACTTTTCCAGGTATGTCAACTGGATCCCTGCCGTATTTTTAATACATATTTCGGTAAATTTTCGCAGCTACTGTAAACAGTTTTACGACTTTTTCGGCAATAAACGCATGCCCTTTACACTTAAAAAAAACCATTAAACGTGTAAAAAATATAAAAACAAACCAATAAATGTCACCGCTTTTCGTGAAATACCAGAAGGTTTGCTCTATATACCATGAATTTTAGGTGGTTTGAAAGCCGTAGCAAAATGAACGTGCTTGACATACATATATAGCTATTGTCAAGCATATATATATATATATATATGTAAAATAGAAAGCCCTCTCCTCGCCTGCGGCTCGGGCCTTAAACTTCTGCGATATCGGCCTTTCTTTATTTTACGGCCCTAGTTATGTAATGTACTATTACATAATCGCGGATTTCAAACCACCCAGATTTCAGCGTGTATACACATTAAATTGGAAATAAAACAACGTCTTTTCTACACAATTACATGCCCCAAGTCTCAAACTATACAATTTTTTTTTATAAACGTTATTGTGTAAACCAAAAGAAAACTTATAAGTAAAATTTATTAGTTTTCTTAAATAGTAAAAAATTGTATATCCGATGGACCACGCCACAGACTTACCTTTCATGGCGCCATCTACTCTATATTTTCAGTACGGTCGGTTTTGTATTTAATTGGAGAGGCCAAGGTTCAATAATTCTTGGTAAATTTATTAATCGAAAACTTATGAATTAATTTAGGCACTATGTAACCTTGTTTTTCTTACTTTTACTTTACTTTACTATGAGGCAACTTTCTGTACCTGCTTGCTCTAGGACTTAATTAAGAAAACGTCAATATAATTAGCGGAATCTTGTTCTTGGCGCTAATCCCCCATGTTTCTTGTTATCTTGACAAATAATCTACAGCTTCATGGAGATTGCTCGATCGAGTTGCGAGATGGTAACATCAGTGGCATGTTATGTTTTGATACTTAAAACGTCCATTAGGCTCTTAATCTACCTATTAAAATTTTGATGGGTATGCGGTATACAGACAGGGTTGCCACCAAAATGAGGCCAAAGTGTTCTAAGAGATTGAATTTACTGACAGGAACACGGCTCGATGCCGTTATGGTCTGCTCAGCTCCACTCCGCCCCGCTTCAATGGAAACACTTGCCACTTTTCACTGCTCATCTCCGCCCCACTCCGTGTCAGTGGAAACGCACCGTTTTTTCGTCTGTATTGATGCGTAGAGTAACCCCCTTTACGTTTCACCGGACCTTTCTGAAGCAGCCCGCATAAAAACTAGTTACCTATTTCTTGTTGACGCTGACTATACAAGCGACGATGGTCAGCATCAATAACGTCTTATGGGCGTCATAATAACGGTCTAGCGGGCGTTATACTAATTGCATCTTGATTCTGTACTAATTGAGTTATAAATTAAAACATTACCCTCCGGAGGCGTACGGGTATCGAGATAGAATGAAAATAGACACTACTACCTTCCTATTCGCTAAAGTATACTCCAATCCGAAGACCCTTTATAGTAAACCGAAGCCCTAAGAAGGAGCAATAAGGGGCTCCAAGGAGGAACACTAGCGTCACTGAGAAAAAAAACATCAATTTTATAGATCGTATTTTCAAAAAAGTGTCTGTACAATCTCTCAATCATGTTAATAGTGATTTTAAGGACCCATGGCCGTGAACCAAAGGCAAAAAACCTAGGACTAGATAGTATTAACGCCAAAACTCATTGGTGGCGCTAGTTGGCCCACTGGATCTCCTTAAAGCTTACAGACCAGTTCCAATTTCAAAACTTAAAATAATTAAGCGCAATAAGCGCGGCCGTGGTGTCGATAAATACAGCGTATCGATAATGGCGCGAGTGTTAATTCACGATAAAGAGCTGTGAATGAAGCTTGTGCAATTTGCTATCGGATCCGGTCGGTTGGTGCCTAAGTAGCCGCCAGCACCTAGTAATGACCTGAGATTGACGGGTGCGGCTTTAGAGATGTGCACGCGTGATTTTATCGATATCAAAATGATAGTGGCAGCTATGCGATTCGTAAATATCGACATCAAGTAACGTGTATTGGGTAAGTAACCGGATTAGCTAGTTTAAAAATTAATTAGTATGCCCAGCAGTGGACCAATTTAAGGGCTGAGTGGCATACAACGTCCGTTTTTAGGGTAACGTAGTAAACAACGAACCCTTATAGTTTCACCATGTCCGTCTGTCTGTCTGTCTGCGGCCTAGCTTAGAGACGATGAGTACTAGAAAGCTGAAATTTGACATAGACATACATATAAATCACGCCGACAAAACGGTGGAATAAAATCATTAAATTGTTTTTTTATGTTACCCCCTTCCCCTAAATTAGGGATGCATTTTTTTTCTCGTCTTCACCATAGTGTAGGGTACCGTTAGATTGGTCGTTTAAAAATATTGTTTGTGTAGCAAGACCATTTTTTGAATTAGGGCTCCGTTTGCGAAATATTAAGCTTTCAAGCGGAATTTTTTTCCGAGTAGGGCGTCCCCTCCTTATCCTGACTAAACGGTTTTAGTAGAATCGTGAAAAAATTTCAGGGTAGTAGCACATATAACAAAGTTAAAAGGAAAACTTACAAGTTAACGAGTAGATAATAGGCGACCAACTTATAAAAAGAAAACTTCGTACAAAGGCCATTACAAATTACTTTAATGAAGTTTTAGTTCTGTAAGGCAGATAAAAACCCCACTTTTTACGAAACACTACACTGCGCGTGGCTTGACACGTACTTGGCCGGTTTTCTACTCGTAAACACGAATAACTTTTACTATGGGAAGTCCGTGTGGTGCCGGATTAAAAATAGCGTCACTCCATTTCATTCCGTGGCTGTCGTAGAAGGCGACTAACGAAATAAATTACCTCGAGACGGGCAGCAGCGTCTTCCTGAGATTCCAACCACATACTGCGATCGCCAATCCGCCTCCCAAGCATGGCGATTATGGCAAAACCCTTTATGGTTAGGGAAAACCTTGAGGGAGGCCTATGTCCTGCAGTGGGCGTAAAAATGGCTGCTGATGATGATGATGGGAAAAATTTTGAAATCACAAAAAAATACCAACTATTCCATACATTTTAATGCCGCACTGCCAAATTCAAGATAATATAAACTAAACTTTGGCCTTTGCATCTACGTAATGAGATAATTTATACAGCGTCCAGTAGCACCTTATGGGACATTGTTTTTCAGATGAAGTAGGCTCAGCACCTATACCATCCTGACAGCTTAGCCGGCCTGGCCCACAGGAAAGACAATTCAATACCTGCGGGGCCAACCAAGCCGCGGGTTTCCTCACAATGTTTTCTTTCACCGTGAGCTTGTGGTATTGCTATTACAAATTCGCAGATGTGCTTGACTTTGAAAATAAACCAAGTCATAGGTACTTGCCCGCACTAGGAATCGAACCTGGTTCTCTCGCTTCCGAGTCCATTATTCTACCCACTGGGCTGCCAATGCACTAAGATAAGATAAGAATATTCATTATTGTACACCAGAGCACATGGCATAAAAACATGTGAAGATACAGAGCACAATTTTGTCTAGACAACCCTATGATGAAAGTTGTTGTATTGACAAGTAGAACTCGCTAATTTCAGACGTATATTGCGATTTTGTTGGCGATGTAACAGTATATTAGGCAAAACACCTTGTCCATAAAGTGGACAAAATAATAATTAAGTTTAAGAATGAAACGAAAATAATGAATTGAATCGAGATCACGAGAAATCTGAGAAAAAAGGCAGTCTCTATGCCATCTGCCTATAAGCGTGATCCCATCCCTAAACTCCGATACCCCCCGGAAAAATCCGCTAATTGACAGCCTACTGCTACTAAAGTAGACCTTTAAGCATCACTTTGGACGTAAATTACCAACTTAGCTCGACTTTAAGTGAAAACAAAATGCCGTCCATGTATTCTCATCGCAAAATACCAAGAATGGCACAGAGGATCGGATTAAAAAAAATTAAATAAGTAATAAAAACCGACTTCGAGACACTGCAGCACAAAAAAGTTAGAAATAATTTAAATTATTAGAAGTATGTATACATGTAGAAGTAGATATGTTGTACAAGTATAATTTGGAGTCGGTGCCCAAAATATATGTGCTGGTCATGAAACTGGGCACCGACTACACTGGAGGAAATCAAGTGACGCTATTCTTAATCCGGCACCACACTATCCGTGTCTCACAATCTCTCAAAAGTTAGAAATAATTTAAATTATTAGAAGATGTATACATGTAGAAGTATGTTGTACAAGTATAATTTGGAGTCGGTGCCCAAAATATATGTGCTGGTCATGAAACTGGGCACCGACTACACTGGAGGAAATCGAGTGACGCTATTCTTAATCCGGCGCTACACTATCCGTGTGGCGCCGGATTAAGAATAGCGTCACTACATTTCCTCCCGTGGATGTCGTAGAAGGCGACTAAGAAAATACATTACCAGAAGACGGACAGCAGCGTCTTCATGAGATTCGATCGCCAACCCGCCTGCCAAGCGTGGCGATTATGGCAAAACCCCTCATGGTTATGAAAACGTGGAGGCCTATGTCCTGCAGTGGGCGTCAAATGGCTGATGATGATACATACATCTAATTATTTAAATTATTTGTAACTTTTTAGTGCTGTAGTGTCTCGAAGTCGGTTTTTATTTTTTTTATTTTTCATTTTTTAGTGAGGGAGCTAGAGAAAACTACACAAGTCCCTTATAACCATAATTTACCCTACTTAATTCATTGCATTCATTTGATGTGAGAACATTTCTATCTCTGAAAGTCTTCATCAGATCTTCACCAAATTAAAATGGGACCAATAGGACGTTATATGTATTCGAACAAAAAAAGAATTGTCGCAATCGGTTAAGATTTGACGGCGTAATGCGAAAACATAGCAAAACAAAACATGCGCGTCGAATTGATAACCTCCTCCTTTTTTGAAGTCGGTTAAAATAAACTTACCGTAAAATAGATGTATGAATGAGAATGGTCAAGGTTAGGCAGCGCTTGCTTGTAGGTATTCAGATTTAGATGACATATTTCTTGACTGCCTGCTAACACGCTTGACTTGCAAAACAGTTTGGAGGCAACCGCACTTGATTTGTGGAAATGACTTCAGTCTGGGTGTATTTCCATGTTTGTAATGTGCTCGACTGGTCACCACATCACAGGGTATCCTAGTTTGGGACCAAGACAAGTGATTGTTGTGTGTGGAAGTTATTATTTATTATTATTTCGATTCAGAAGATGTCAAGTCGATCTGTACCAAATTATTATTATTATTATTTATTATTTATCGAGCAAAAACCTTATCTCGAACAAATGACAATAAGGTTCTATGTAGGTATTTTTGTAAATTATTCAAACCATTTGTACACCTGTCTCTACTCATAACTAGATGACGCTACTAGTACCTTAAAACAGGTGATTAGAAACGGGTTTTTTGACACCGATTTCCTCCTGAACTTATTTGATAATAACTAATTATGACTCTTGGCAGATATGATCACTTATAAATAGACGGCGCTATAGTTGTAAAAACATTTGCATTTTGCACTTTTTGTTTCTATTCATCGCTAACTGTGAAGGAAAACATCATGAGGAAACCTGAGTGTCTGAAGTGTTCACATACCTTGCCAATCCGCGATGGGCAGGCGGGATAATTAAGTCCATACTCTCTCTCTGAGAGAAGGCCTGTGCCATGCAGTGGGGCGTATATAGGCTACACAAAAATACTCCAGTTTCTAATCACCCCGTTTCACTGTATCTAAAAATACTATTGATTGTTTATCATGAGTGATGACTTTTTGATTTGTGTCCTACGATGCAATACCGTGATTCTTATTAAGAAATACGTTGCGCTATTGGGCGGTTTCAAACTGAACAATAACAGCAACGAAATCTAGTTTCATACATGCGTATACCTTTGCCTTTGTATGGGAAAAAAATAAAGTGCTGTTACCGATATCACCGAATGGGAAACTGTGAGTGTTAGTTGGGTTTTTTTTTTCTTAGGAAACCGGTAAAATCAATAATAATAACAATAACATCCACACAACACAATCACTTCCTCGTCCCAAACTAGGATAAACTAAACTAAAATTAGAGAGTATATTATAGCTAAAACACAAAAAACTACTTTAGATTAAATATCCTAGGCGGACAGTGCGGGCATGTACCTATCTATGACTTTGTTTTATAAGTTATGTACATTTGCTAAGTTATACCACTCGCTAACTGTGAAGGAATTAAACATCGTGAGGAATCCTGAGTGTCTGAGCTATTCACATACCGCGCGCGTAATGATCAAGCCCATACTCTCTTACGGATGAAAAAATGAATTAAAAGACAGGTACATTGGTAATTTCTCTTGGCTATGCTACGCAGAGGGGTAGGCAGAGACCAGGGACAAGTGGCAACTTGCTACGATCCTGACAGATCACTTTCGCTTCCTCAATATTGTTTTGTAAAAATACGGGTTTTTTACGGTTTTCATAGAACCGGTTCAGATCACTTGTACAGTCGACATCAAATCGACATCACTGTCAAATGTCAATCTTATTACTCTTTGAAGAATGAAGGTTTTGCATTCTGAAACATACCTATCACTAGTCTGCCTCAAATTTTAAGATAGTATAAACTTTTTACGTCTTTATCGTCATATCATAATATACTTGGACTAAAGCTCGAGTTGATTTTCATGCAGCATAGTGCTATTTTTGTGTTCTGAGGCAGGCACCTATTTTATATATCGGGACAGAAGATTTTCAAGAACATAGGAGTATTTAAGCCGTCGAAATTAAGTGTTTATAGACACTTAAGACCTAACGACGTTTCAAAAGGACCGACAGCTTTATGATATTTATGTTTGCACAATCTTGTTTGTTTTTCATTGCAGTTTGCTCTTGCGCTTATTGATGCCACTATTTCTGGAACTTTAATGATTATGATTGCCACTTTTAGAGATTATTTAGACGATTGTTGTGGTGATTGTGCAGTAGTTTTTTTCTGGCTCTGTCTCATGTTTTTTTTTCAAGAAATGACCTGCACTTTCTTAAATGTTACTCAAATTCCATTTAACTTAAATTTTTTCGTAGAAAATTAATTTTAAATGGGAACTTAAGCTATATGTGAGAAGTGATGCAAGTCTACCAAAGTGTAAGGAATTACGGACAGTAAGCGAGCAAAAAAACATTTCTTTAAAATTACAATACAGAAATTGATGCTCAAAAATAACAGGTCTCATAAAGGGTGACCCGAGGCTGACTTGCGCAACCAATGAAAAAAAATCATAACCCACATAAACCTCAATAATGGTGATAGCTATGTTTAGAATAGCCTAGAACCTAATTAACCAATAACCTACAGCTTCCAAGATCGATTTCCGCTGAACGGCCGTTGTGTTTGGCAGTGATGCTTTGAAGTCCTAGGTTCTTGGACCTAGTTTATAGGCTTTATGTTCTAAAAGTAGCATCATAATTATTATAGAGTAGCATCATAAAAATTATAATTTATAATATCTAGGATTCAGTAACAGCCCCCAAACTAGACTGAGGCTGTATCTTCAGGCCTCTTATTTTTGTCTAGTAAAAGTCAACTTTTGTCCTAATGTTGGTCGAATATAAACCAATATCAAGAGGTATTCAAAGAATGTCCCCGACCTTTATTTGTCAATTTAAAATCGTGTTTTACAATTTAATTTCGATCGCTACAGTCCTGGTAGGGCGCGGCAGTAATGTAATCATCGTGCCGGCTAAATAATATTTAAAATATTCATCTGAGGTCTTCTGAGATTAGGTGTCCTACTCCTGTGAGAATTTCAGGGTTGCCTGCCGTCTTGGATTTTTAATATTTTTGTCGTGTTTGTGTTTGACAGACACATGCGTTATAGAATAATAAAATGTATCCTTACTAATATTATAAACGCGAAAGTTTGTATGGATAGATGTTTGTTACTCTTTCACGCAAAAACGGCTGAACGGATCCGGATGAAATTTTGCACAGAGATAGATTATAGTCTGAATTAACACATACGCTATTTTTTATCCCGACAAAATACACATCAAAATTACCACGGGAACGAAGTCGCGGGCAACAGCTAGTGTATAATAAAATAAGAAAGAAAAGGCACACTTTCTACCTACACTTTTTTTTGTATGATCAAGAATTAATAATAATAATAAAGGGTAAATGAAAAATTGACGGCCTTTATGATTTGGTGCGTTGAAATGTTTTTTTATGTCGTAAAAGACAGTCGCTCCATTATTGTTTTCAGTGGATGCAGTGGTAGCCCTTACGAGCTCGAAGGAGGTGACAAGTTCACGGTATAAAATTATATCCTTAAAGCATCAGATAGCCGGTGTGCACTCTCAAAGGGAGGCGCGCTCCTTCCTATAAATAACGAAGAATATTACACATTTGTATATCTATAGAGAAATCTTAATTTATTAAGATGTAACTGACGATACTACCAATTTATGAAGTAGAGCTAGCGCCCATTATGGAGATAATGATGACAGATAAAACTTTTTTATTCTTTTACCGTAAGTTTTTTTTTAATAAGCGTTACGTTTGTATCCAGCCAGCTTGTGAAGGTTATCCCGTGATTAAATTATTAAACCTTTAGGTGTAGGTGTCAAATGTACGCATGTAGATTCTTAGTGTGATTAGACACTACTGTGTTTTTTTGGAATTTCGTTGTAATCACTTTATTACTTAAACGCCTTAAATGGTGAAGTTTTTGAAAAAATCAACTGTACAACACATTTTTATGCCGCAAGTGGTAATTTTAGTACGGGTCAGATGATAATGTTTTTGCGATTTCGGAGTTTCCACTAAGTAAAAGTTGGAGCCCATATTTTTGTGGGCTTCAACTTTTTGGAGTGGAGATTTTGTTACACCCTGTATAATGAGATATCTGCACACACACACACACACATAAACTCACGCCTGTATGTATCCCGGAGGGGTAGGCAGAGATTGCCACTTGCCACGATCCCGACAAACCTCCTTCGCTTTATAACTATTTATTTGTTTGTTACACTTTATTAAACAAACAAAAAGATTAACATAAATAGAAACTTAAATACCATGTGATAAATATTACGCGCAAAGGGGGACTTATTTCAACAGACATTCATATAATATTATAGTAGCTGACTCGGCAAACGTTGTTTTGCCATATTATTTAGCCTACTATCTATTCTAAAATAAATTCAATTCAATTCAAATATTTTTATTCATTGTAAAAACAGAATGTTTACTTAATGAACGTCAAAGTTGTTAGTTTCACAATTAATGGATTATGTGGAGAAGAAACTAACAAAGAAACTCCACATTTATTCTTTTCAAAACACGTTTTAACTTAATTAACAGAGTTTTCAACTTAAAATATTAGTCATGAATGTGTTGAACACTAGTCACAATCGTCCTTTAAATAATATTAATCTACTGTTTAATGCCAAACATCTTTGTCTTCTAAATAATCCTTGATGTTATAGTAAGCCTTTTTGCACAGAATGTGCTTAACACATTTTTTAAATCGCGTTGGAGGTAACTCTAATATATCTTAAGGAATTTTGTTGTAGAACACAAAAAAATTCATAAAGATCGGTGGAGCCGTTTCGGAGAAGTTCGATAACAACTGTCACAGCACCAGTGATTTATATAAAAAATTTGATTAATTTTACTCATTAGTCGTTGCATGCACGTAAGCCGGATTCTTTTTGTCTTGCCTTTTGCTAATTATTCCCTATTTATTTCGTCAATCTTTTTTCCCTCATCCTCTCCATCTGTCCAAACAAACGCGATAGTCCTTTCGTGTGACATCTGCACACTTAAAAAAAAATATTCTGGTTGAGTTTTACAATGATACCCGAATCCAATGTAAAATGTAAAAAGGAAATTGAAATGATACATAATACCTCATTGACGTCCGATAAAAACGTCTTATAAAACTGTCATATAAATAAATAATCAAATAAAGTAGCCTATTTTATTTGCACTTTAAGGCAGTGTAGGACCAACTGAAGGAATTTACCTTAGTAAAATACACTACAAACAATCAATTTAACATCGACCCCCAAGCTAGAGCACATTTATATACTTGGCAAAAGAAAACCACCCTTGTGTTTTGTTGAATAAGATCTCAAACAACTGCAAAAGTAACTAAAAAGGGATCTCGGCAAATAACATACAATTTCCGCCTCTCGCTGTGACAACAGAGATTTACAATTCCTACTCGCAGCTTCTGAGGAAGCTTCATCTAAGAATAATAGCAAAATAAACATATTTTATATCGACATAAATTACAGCGGGAGAGAAGAGAACCTCTTATTTATTCACTGACATTAATTCAATTCTTAAAACGACAAAATTCTGCAACTTAATTCCAGAGTCTCGTGCACACACGACAGTTTCTTTTGCACGTCCTCGGATCAACTTATTGTTTAAGCAGCAGAAGTATTTTCGCGATTAAAAAATATTGTAACAGGATCTAATAAGGTAGGTAAGTTTTTAAATATCGAAAAGCCAAAACACGTCGTTAGTGTAGGTTTTGTTACATGATTACTGTGTCTCGCATTTACAACGTATTTTTTAACTGTATTCTTTTTGAGTCATATTTTTAAAAATATTGAAGTGACTTTAAAAGACTGTTCGAAATCAGACATTGTCGTAAAGAATTATCGCAGAATATAATTAAAAATATAATACGGACGAACTGAGAACTTCCTTTTTTGAAGTCGATTAAAAAGATATATAATGGAATCGCGTTTCGATGCACAAAAATGTCAACGGGCCTCTTGCTAATTACCTACTTACTTAGTTCCCCTCGGTGTGGGGTCCGCTGTCAAAGTTAATCCTTACCATCTTGACAGTCGACTGTCAGCGCGCTGTCAACGTGTCATAATAATTGGACGCGTGCGCAGCGGTGTGATATTAATATTGTTTTAATAAGCGGGAGACGACTTTGATAGTACGCCTCGTCTTTTTGTCGGGTTGAGATTTTACGGTCCATTTCAATGACATTATAAGGGCTATTTTGGTGTGACTGCACTCTATTCTGTTACCGTAACATAGCATAAGCAGCCTATATACGTCCCACTGTAGGGCACAGGCCTTCTCTCAGAGAAAGAGTATGGGCACGCGTGCCCACCGCAGATTGGCGATTTCAAGCGCTGAGGTATGTGAATAGCTCAGACACCCAGGTTTCCTCACGATGTTTTCCTTCACTGTTGGCGAATGGTATTGCTACTATAACTTCACAAACGTACATAACTTACAAAGAAAAGTCATAGGTAGGTACATGCCCGCACTGGGAATCGAACCTGGGTCTTCCGCTTCCGAGTCCAATGTTCGTAACATAAAATATGTTAAAGTTACAGAGGAAGAAGAAGACGAAGAAAAACATTTATTTAACGCCACATAGACACGCATATAACCCTAAAACTCGATGCAATAACACAGGGCGCCATAAGGAAGAAAATACCGTAAGTCCTAAAATCACTATCAACAAGATCTAGAGATGATCTGATACTTTTTGCAAGATCTGTAAAAAAAAACATATGTATATTTTCCATTAGTGAAGCTAGTGTTACTGGAAAGTACTGGAAAATGAAGACCCTTAGTCATTTCTTCTATTCATCAACACAAACTACTTTTATTCGAGATTAACTCTGAAATTGCTAAGAAAATATCAGATGCCCCATAAAAATGTGATACCTACTTGCTCTATCATCATCAGCCATTTGACGCCCACTGCAAGACATAGGCCTCCTTCGTAGTTTTCATAACCATGAGGGGTTTGGCCATAATCACCACGCTTGGCAGGCGCACGCTGCCCGTCTCCTGGTAATTGATTTCCTTAGTCGCCTTCTACGACATCCACGGAAGGAAATAGAGTGACGCTATTCTCAATCCGGTGCCACACGGAACGCTCTATAAATTATATCAAATGGCAAATTTGATTACTCGTGGGTTCGATTCCCACTGGGGGCCGCCGTACATTTATACAAATGGCCTCAGTGGCCTACGGTGTATTTACATTTTTCTTATGTCCTTGCCTGGTTACCATAGCACAGAGTATCCTAGTTTGGTTGTAGAAGTTATAATTATTTATTTCAGAGTTGGTCTCACAATAAAAGTAAGTAGCTGTTCCCGGACTTCGTTCGCGCAGGACTCGGATAAGACGTATTGGAATGCCTTGTAATTATTCTGGAGATGTTCTGTCTACCTGTATTCCAAATCCTTGCGTAGCATATCTATTACATCTCCCAAAGTAGATTTTCAGAACGCAATATTGTTTATCACTCTACGCTCACAAGACATCTCACAATCACGAAACAAAAACTTATTGTGTTATGCTTATGACCATGTGGTCATCCATGTAGACACAATTTTAGCTGCCCTTGACGTAATATAAAGGGACTCGTTATTTATTTATCGTCATTCTCTCAATGGATTTAGTGTGACGGTGACAGACATTCTGTGAATTCATTATTTGCCCAAAATACGTGAAGGTTAGTGGGTCAATAGAATTTTGCTTGGCCTTCGGTCTAATTTAACAATTAAACTGAAAGCGAATAAAGTGAAAGTGGAATTTCCCAAAAGCAGGATGTTCGCTAAATGCATTGAACGTAACATTGCCGTGCATGTATAATTTTGTGAATGCTACCTCAGTATCAGTGACCCAATTACGCGTAATTCGGTTTATTCCCAAAAAATGATAACTCGAAAACTACAAAAAATCGCGGAATTGTGGTGATTCGAGTACTCCTAGAGTTGCTCTATCTCTGGACTTCCGCTTGACACTATTTTTTGGGACACCCTGTATATCGTACCTAAAATTCGTAAGTATTTTCCATTGACGTTCTGTAACTACGCACGGTTTCTTCATTAAATACACCCAGAACAGTTTAATAACAACATGTTAAACATGTGGCTTCACATAACATTGTTATTACTAATACCCATCGGGGCGTTTACGTTTGCGAAATTATTTTAGCGATTGTTTAGGTGCGGTGAAAAGAGGTCATCTTGTGTACGAAGTTATTTGAATGCCTGAACGCCTATTAGCTAAACTTGCGTGTTAAACAATAAACTTAGCGCGTAAAATACACCGAGGATACACAGGGTTAGCTCTCAAATGCGCATATTCCTGGAACACGTCAGTTTTTTTATGTACCCTATATTCGTCCCACTGCAGGCACAGGCCTCTTCTCAGAGAGAGAGAGAGAGAGAGAGAGAGAGTATGGGCTTAATCACCACGCCTGCCCACCGCGGATTGGCAATTTTAAGCGCTGAGGATTGGACTACTTCTCTATCCTGGGAACAATACAGTTGTCATCACTTACAATCTACAGCTAAAATAAACAAAGTTTTCTTTGGAAGTCGTATGCATTTTTGCATTTTATTAATCTACATTATTCTTGATGTCAGGAGGGTCGTGAGGATCGTGGCAAAAGTCAAACTCTATTCTCTGCCAACGTGCCTACCCATCCGGGACACAGGCGTGAGTTTATGTAATCTGATCTACTGTTTCCTTTGTGTTTTGGTGTGTAAATAAAATATTATCTTATTTTTGTTCAGGTGCCCCTCCGACTAGCGAAGGTTGGCAGTCAGCTCAGCATATTTCTTTTTGTCTCTCGCTAAGTGAAAAAGTTCTGCTGCACTTGCAATTCCACTTCATTCTCACAGGTTCCTTAGCCAGGATTTTCTTCTAAATTATCATATCTTAAAAAAATTCACAAGTAATTATAAATTGAGTATTTTCGGCAGCTTTCACAGCAAGAATGTTTGAATTCCAGTAATTTAGTTATTTATTTTATTTATTCAAGGAGAAAAAACGGAATTGTTAAACCTATAAGTTTAAATATATTAGAGTCAATTACAGATAGGTACGTACTTAATATAATAAATTACAGTCTATTAATTAATAATTAGTGTATTCCTATTCGATAAAACGTTATATCAAGCTTTTAAGCTTTGAGTGTTGCCTATATTTATTATGAGATCCGTTCCGGAAATAGCTGCCCACGTGACGGTTTATCAAAGTTACATTTTCTTCCCCAATTTCTTACTTCCTTAATAAATAAATTAGAAAAAGGTGTAGGTTCTAATTTGTCCATATATTTTGTATGTATACAATGTAATTATTTACCACGTTGTCCCATTTAATAAATTCGTTTTTTTTTTTTTTAGAAAAAGGTACATAAAAGGTGGTCCCATATAAGTTTGATTAATGTGATCAATGAGAAAATCATCGAACTCTCCTTTTTTGAAGTCGGTTTTTTGTATTAAATATTTTCTTAAAGTAATAAACGAAGTGCGTCAAACAAATTACCATTCATTGCGTGTCCAGATTGCGTTTTTATGCATCATACGCCTAGAAATGCGGTCACGTAGGTACCTGATAGTACCGCTGAGGGCGCCAGCGACCCATTAAGGTACTGATAACAATTAATTGAGCTAATTGAGCCGTACTTAAGCGTTGTTAGCAAAACCTGTTTAGCACATCGCGATTATATTGTTTCCAATATTTCTGAACACACTTTGTGTCTGAAACACATTGTAATCGAAATCCCTCTATACAAATGGCAAGGTTTCCCCCTAAAGTATTAATGTAGTAGTAATATGTCTGTTATTTATTTAACTTCATCGATCGAATACTTTAAAATAATATTTTAATTAATCTACTAGACATAACCATAACATAAACTCACGCATGTATCCCGGAGGGGAAGGCCTGCATTAATCTACTAGCTTTTTAGTAAATCAATTTTCTTCAACTGCTTACTTAATTTTAGTGACGCACCCTGTATCTCTTCCCCTTCATTCGTATCCACACCGATAGTGATGGCCGAGGCTTGTCTTGTGTGTCAGCCTCTTAACAAAAATAAGTCGATGAAGTGTCATCGACATCGATTACACGCTGACGTACCGCGCACGTCACTAGCGGTGCGTCTCGGAGCGTGGTACGTGCGACCGCGCACGTAGCCGCCCGCGCGTCACGCGCGAAATGGCGCGAAAATCCCCCACCAAGGCCGCCTTACAGTGAGGAGGCCGACCGAGCGGCGCTTGAACTTTGACACCCATTAGTCAGCTCGTGTCGCGAGGAAGTGCGAAGTACCATCGACAGATGCGTTTGGGGCAAAGACACCCATAACGCAACTGAGTGGAATCCTAGCGTATAAAAGTTTATTGCCGTCGACCGTACCGTTCGTGTCATGCATGGACGAAATGACGCTGAAATCTCAA
Source organism: Yponomeuta malinellus (assembly GCA_947308005.1). Lineage (NCBI taxonomy): Eukaryota > Metazoa > Arthropoda > Insecta > Lepidoptera > Yponomeutidae > Yponomeuta > Yponomeuta malinellus. Next base: position 14,361,504 of record OX371012.1, read on the forward strand.
GCGAAGGCCGTCTTGCTGATGAGTGAGGCCGGCCGGCGCTTGAACTTTGACACCTATTACTCAGCTGATGCATGCATGACTGCTCGTGTCGCACGGAAGTGGCAAAGTACAATCACAGCGGATCAAAGTGGCTCGTAATGTCACTCTCAAAGCAATATTATCATTGCCTTGTCAACATTTATTTATTTTATTTATTTATTTATTTATTTATCTATTTATTTTGCACAATTAAATTTACGTACTTAATACAAATAACAAAACTAGCCTATATTAAACATCACTATTAACAACTAACAAATAATCATTATTAACAACATAACTCAGAGTCTTAAATGGCTTAAATTGGCATCAATCTTAAGCTGAGCGAAACATGGTCGGACTTTTCCGACAAAAATTCAAGTTATTCCGGAATTAAGTCAATAATGTTTAGTAAAGTTTTAGTTCGATAATTTAGGAACTGATAAGTTTGGAAATTTCTGCTGATCAATTTAGAATATTCTGCGGCTCAATTAGATTAATATTGTTGCTGCTAAAAAGACTTTCATTACGTAACGGCGAAAAATTTGCTGACCAAAACAGGTTTTTGTTGATCTTATGATACTCATAATTTAGTGTGGTCTGTATCACTCAGTATGTGACTCATTTGAAATTGATCTTTTGTTTGTATTGTATACCTACCATTTAGTTCTAGTTCTAAGATTCTCTAAGAATTTAGATATAAGACTTCATTAATACGCTACCAAACTTACACTATTGAGTATTGAGTTCTCTAGGTTTCGGCTAGTACATGTTGTTAGTGGTAGAGATTAATTCAACAGAATTCTGGGGCGCAACTCTAAAATTAAAGTAAGCGAACTCTGTGTCGAAACTACAGTCACATGTGTAATGTTTACACAGTAGGCAGCAATCGGGTTTGTGTCTAGACCGGAGTGGAAATTCGGGGCATTCTCTTAAAACATCTACGATCTGCCGTTCGGTGCCGGGAGGAAACTAGAGACTTTGTTTGTTTGTGCTAAGAGTACTGCTTGGGTCCATCGAAAACTTCGCTACATTTTTCTATCATTGTAGGCTTAGACCATTCAGCGATGGGTTCCCTACCCCTATCTACTTAGTTATAATTATTCTCAATAAAACAAGAAAAACCATAATTTTATTAGTTTGCCAAGCTGCTAATGCAGCTTATCGGCAAGCTCGGATTATTACCAAACAATCCTTATATATAGGATACACAATCTACACAACAAACAGTATCGATAATACTTTCTAAATCTGCAGCATAGGATATCTACACCAAAGGCTGGATTACATTGGACGATTTCTGTGTGAACGTGACAGATCATTTGCACAACGGCCAATGTGAAACCGGCAAATGCTGCACAGACAACAATTCAAACTTTTTTACATACAATCTATGGATTGTGACACTCGTTGCTTTGTAGAATACCTTCTTTATCTGTACCTCAATCTGGACTAGGCAATACCAGACTGATAGCAAGTCATTGACTCGCGTTCTATAATCATTGACGTCACCATGTAAACTGCAGTATTATAAAACTTTGTTATGCGAGACGATTATTGTAACTCTACTATAGATATAAGCATTACCATCTACTTTTATTTCATCATAGAGAGGGTACAGTCCACGGCAAAGTAAGTGCGTGCACTCTATTCCGATTCATTAAGGACGACTTTTCAACTAAAATGTACAGGAGACCTCATTATGCGCACCTAATCCTGTCGAAATTCTAACGTTTGCGATGTCAATTATTACATACCAATTTTGACAGTTCGACGATTGGAATTTTTCGGAATTTGATGCGCGTTATAGGAGGCGCATAAAAAATCAATTACCAGGAGACGGGCAGCAGCGTCTTCCTGAGATTCCAACCGAATACTGCGATCGCCCACCCGTCTGCCAAGAGTGTACCAAGGCGATTATGGCAAAACCCCTCATGGTTATGAAAACCACGAAGGAGGCCTATGTCCTGCAGTGGGCGTCAAATAGCTGATGATGATGATAATGATGACATAGGAGCTGGTCGATCTGCTGTCGACTGCTGTATGTTTGTAAAAATGGATGACGTCACCAGTTCATCCTCAGTTCAATTCAGTTCTAAGAAAATCTCTTTTACATATATAAACTAACGCCTGAATTCCGAAGCAAGAGACCATAGTTTGCCACGATCCAAAAACTAATCCAACACAAGACAATGCTTTTCTCTACGTTTGTCGTGTACTCTCTTGTATTTCTGTTTACTATGAATACCATGCTTTTTATTTTCTTTTCTTTCTAATTCACTCAATATATTGGATTTTTGGTTGAGCTACAAGAGTAGGGTCCAGTTCCGCCTAGCCGTAACTAACCCGACCGTCAATACAGATTTGTCACGCCCTGGACGCCTGTCACGCACGACATAAAGCCCGAATCAATTTATTACACAAATTTGCCCTCGGCCGTTGATATTGCGCTCTTAAGTTAGGTTTTGACATAATTTGCCGTTCGTTGCCAACTGAGTGTGGAGAATTCTGAAAACTCTTTTGTTAAATAGACTACTAAAAACGGATAATTTTTTTACCCGCCCCGTAAGGATGGGTTACGATTTCAGCATGTAACGATTACGATTTCAGCGCGCCGTGTGTTTGTGTGTATATATGTTACAGCCAAAGTAATAAATCTGGATATTATATATATTGTCTAGTCATTATATATAATGTCTACTCAGTTTAGATAAAGTGATAATTAACACAAAATTAATCACATTTACTAGCAATTTTTTGCCATATCATAATGTAGGGTACCTATGACTTTTCCATGCACCAACCTTGTTTAAGTTTGACACAAAACTAAGTTTTTTAGTGAAATATTTTTTTTCGCTTTTTTATAAAAAAAAAAGAACTAACACCCGAAGTTTCAGGATGGAGCGGAGCGCAGGAACTTCGAACCTATTTTTGCTTATGTGTACTGACCTAACAAACAAAATGCGAAATATAAATTTAATCAAACAATTATTTGCTATATAACACTTGCCAAAATAAAACGTTAGCATAATAATTTATTACTTTGTCTAGTGAATTTGGCTTTTATATATAATGACCAGTCATTATGTATAATAGCTATTTAATCACTATGACTGTAACATATATATGTGTGTGTGTCTTTGTGTGTGTATGTGTGTGCGTGTGTGTGTGTTTGTATGTGCGTGTGTGCATATGTGTGTGTTGTGTGTATGCTCTGTTCTGTATATCAATCTTGTTTAGTGAACTTAATAAAGGTTGTTTTATAAATGTTTACTTTTGTTTGTTTTTTACCTTCAGGGATACGAGTGCTTAATTAAATAAGGCACTTAGCTATTATATAACTGTTGCCAAAATAACAAACCATAAAACTTTTTTGGTACCCGTTTACCTACTTACCTAGATAACTAGCCATAGAAAGTTGACTTATGAAAGTACCTACCTAGTTTGTATGGAGTCATCATTTCTAATTAAGTCGCATTGGAAAATTTGGACACCTCTACCATTGGATCAAAGGTGGCAATTTGTAGAGCCGCGGTAGTCGCGGTACTTGACATCTTTGTACGTGCAAGAATCTCTCTTCCATTTCATAGAAAAGTGCTTTGTAAAAAAGGTCACACTCACATTTTTGTTGCGAAATCGCTCGTAACGTAACCGAGTAGAGTGCACACGTGTAAAAATCGATAAGCTGTCGACTTTACTAGGTACTTGTACATGACGTCAAACTAATAACGTCACTTTATCTCTCGGGAATGTACCACGCGGAAAAGGTGATTTTTGAACAATTTCATGCGATTATTTCAATCGATGAAAAAAACGGATGAAGCTAGAAAACACCCGGCGCCAGATCATCATCATCAGTCCACTTATGCCCACCCATTACGCCATCTTTCGCAGTCTCCCGCCGTTCGCACTCGACCTGCTCACATCGTCCGACCATCGGGCTGTTCGTCTACCCGCCGTCCGGTTCTTGAGCAGGGCAGTAACAGTTACTGCCCTGGTCCACCTGCCATCTACCCGCCTCGCCAGACTAGTTGATGACTAGTAGTTAGAGTACCAAATTTCGTCATCCGACGTCGGACAAAGGTCGACGATATTGGTGACTGAATCTCAAGGTCGAGTCTGAAGTGGCGTTGGGCAGGACACCAGGTGAGGCGGGAAGATGTCACCAGATAGGTTGATTAGCAACCGTTTTTTTTTCTTACGCATGACTGCATTGATTCGTGGTACAGGTGTTGGCGTTATTAATTATTAATTACATAATCGCGGCTTTTAAATCTACCCAGATTTTGGCGTGTATGAAAAAAAAAACTTTATTTATAAGAAATGGTTTAATTATCGATGCTAAGGAAACTACAGGTTTTGCGTTATTTTAATAATAACGTGTGCATGTTCTATCTGAACTTACTCGATTGTCGAGTAAGTTCAGATAGAACATGTCGATTTGTCGATTAGCCATGTTAACACATTCTTATGTTACACAAAGATCGTTCACTTTTCCTGTGAGAGCATTTTAAATCTTTTTTGAGTCCGTCCTCGGGATCCCATTCATTAGGTACTTTCCAACGCATAATGAACTCATTCATTGTTAGCCTTTCTTCTAACATCGTAAAGTACAATTACGAGACCACCAGCATAACAGTGACACTGGACCCACTTTGGTATCAAACAAGATTCTTTTCCTACGTATAATCCTTTTTTTGTTATCAGAAATATATGTATATCGTTTGTCTATCGGTTAAAATGCTTGACTACCGAAACGGAGGTCGCTATACTTAATTTGTACAATTAGTCTTGGTGTGTTTGTGATGTCCTCACCTCCAATCATACTCACTCAACTATAGGTTCTTCGGCAGATGTCACCAGCGAATTGCCACTTCAACTTGGTAATCTTCTAGGCTATGTCGATCTCCTTAGTTCTTTGGCAAATGACACTAGCGGAACATAATACCGACTTTTCTTACGTCCGACTAAAAAAGGCAAATCTCGTGTTCAAATATTTTCACTCATAATCATATTCTCATATATATTCCCGGTGGCCGGCCCGGGGCTAGTTGTGACAGCTCCGGAACTTTCACCGTAATTATTATTATAGGCACGTCTCGCCCTATCGCGCTTATCTCGTGTACTTCTGGATAATTTCATTAGTACCCATCATAAATAAGAATGGGGAAACGCCGAAGGTCTACTCAATATAATAATAATAATTTATTTATCTCAGAAAAATCATACAAGGTGATTCTTAAATTAGAATTATGCTAGGTACATTTCATCATCATCAACCCATTATGTCCCCACCGAGGGGCACGGGTCTCTTCCCTGAGGAAGGTATTGAATATTTAGGTTATTGAACGGTAGGTGAACATTTATCCAAAAGCAAATAGTAGCATCTGTTTGCTAAACTAGGCGTGAACCTGTGTTTCAGCAAACAGCGCCCCAATCCGGAAAAATATGCAGACCATAGAACTAGCTACAAAAATGGTTTAGATCTAAATCAAGACATCTTTTTTCTTTATTAATATACAATATTGTATGTAGTGCAATCTTTATGCTCCAGCTATTAATTAAATCTAATAAATCTAGAGTAGAAAAAACTTAGTGTGTAGTGTAGGGACCTCTCGGTGTGTAGATGTGTACGTGTGAGTGTGTAAGAGAGAGTGTGTGATAGATGTAATAGATTGGGATTTTTTAAATTATTAATCTTATTATAATTTTTTAATGTCATTCCTTTACTTTAAGCAGAACTTCGGTCTTTTCATAGTTAACAATATTTATGGATGATGTTGGTTTACAATGGGCCAGTTTCTGAATTGAGAATTTCGCTAAGTAAATAGTTAACTGTAGTGCTGTCTCTTCGAATTTCTCAGAAACAGGAACGTTACTTGAGTATTTACTTAGTAAATTTCTCAATTCAGAAACCGGCCCAATGTTGCTGTTTGGTAAGGCTTAAACTGAATTCAAAGCCATTTAACGCCCACTGCAGGACATAAGCCTCCCTCATGGTTTTCCCTATAGGGAAGGTTATAACCGTGAAGGGTTTTGCCATTATCGCCACGCTTGGCAGGCGGGTTGGCGATCGCAGTATGCGATTGGAATCTCTTATAAACTGACTTTTTGATTAAGTTCTGGAGAACACTCAACGAAAATATAAAAAAAAGCAATTGCTGGAATGAATATTGGAGCGGATCAAAACCGTATTTTTTGTTGAACGTTTAAGTGACTCATTAAGGGGCTCTATAGACTAACACTAACGCCACCAAGGGAAAAAAAAAATAATTTACAGATCGTATTTGCTAAGTGTCTGTATAACCTCTCAACTGAGTTCATAGGGATTTTTAAGATTTTATTGGTAATTTTGTCCGTGTGGCGCCGGATTTAGAGTAGCGTCACTCCATTTCCTTCCGTGGATGTCGTAGAAGGCGACTAAGGAAATAAATTGCCAGGAGACGGGCAGCAGCGTCTTCCTGAGATTCCAACTGCATACTGCGATCGCCAACCCGCCTGCCAAGCGTGGCGATTATGGCAAAACCCCTCATGATTATGAAAACCACGAGGGAGGCCTATGCCCTGCAGTGGGCGTCAAATGGCTGATGATGATGATGATGATTGGTAATTTTTACTCACGACCGAGAACCCAGGATCACGGACCTCGGAATACATAGCATTTATGACAAAAGCGGCCGTTTTTCGCCGTAATGCTGTCAACTCCTAGCTTTTTTGCCTTAGGTTCACCGCCATGGGTCTCAAAAATCACTATTGTGCAGACACTTTTTGCAAATACGCGTAAGATCTGTAAAAAAATAAGATCTGTAAAAAAAACATACTTATGTTTTTTGCCATCGGTGGCGTTATTAATCTATGGAGCGCCTAACGTCTGTATCCCGGAGTGGTAGACATAGCTGTTGCCTGCAGTTGGACGTTTATAGGCTACATAAAAAAGCAGCGATCAACATCGATGCATCCATTCTCGCCTGTTACTTTTATCTTGTCCTTGGCCAACACATCCCCAGATTGATCGACAACATTACATGTGTCCGCGGGGGGTTTTTCTGTAACTTCCTGTTTTGCAGGCGTTACTGCGCTCAGCAACATTTCGGTGCGTACTATTTTTATAGACGCCATAGATTATGTGCGATGACGCCTGTTGAATGGATGGCCGTGACCGCGGTGATGTAAGAGATATGTAAGCTTTGACCGTGAATTGGATCGGTGTTCGGCGTAAAGAAATGGAAAGTCTTGATCGATATTCTAACAGTTACTTTGGAAATTTGGGAGGAAACCGCTGCCTCGTTGATCTAGGTAGTGTTTGACATTAATTTGGCGATAGAGGTCGTCGGAACTATACCATGGTAGAGGATGTGGGTTTGATTCCCACATAGCGCCACCGCACTTAGATTTTTACGAATGACCTCAGTCTGGGTGTTGTTACATGTTTGTGATGTCCTTGTTTGGTAACCCTATCACAGCGTATCCTAGTTTGGGACCAGGGCAAGTAATTGTGTTGTGTGGATACTGTAACAATAATACATTAAAACAACATAATGAAACAGGCCTCTGGGCCGAGTTTCATAAAAGTATAATAATTAGTAGTTTATGATGACAATTCCGTGTACATTGTCGCTAAATGGGCGGCACAAGATGATGGAAGATGATGTATGATGATGATGTACATTGCATGGCAGAGTCTTCCTACCTCTTATTCTGTGGGTTACTCGACTTTGCAGTGTAGATCGATTTGTCATGGACAACCATGAATTGTAGTTCTATGATGTAGGCCCCTGCTATCATTTTTATCTCTTCCTCCCACCTCCTGCTTGGTCTTCCGCGTTTCCTTGTTTCCCATTATATACCAGTTGGTTACATCTTTTCTCCACCTTTCCTGCTTGCGATGAAATTGTGACCCATCCATCTCCCACATCTGACTTAGTGACAACGCAATTTTTGTTTTATGTAGCCTCTATACATCCCACTACATGGCACAGGCCTTCTCTCAGAGAGAGAGAGTATGGGCTTAATTATCACGCATGCCCACCACGGATTGTCAATTTCAAGCGCCGAGGTATGTGAACATCTCAGACACTCGGGTTTCCTCGCGATGTTTTCCTTCCCAAGAAGGTTATCATACAAACAAACAACTTTACAAATCCTTTCCAAATTCTCACTACCGTAAATGCATGTTTAGCTTCCGTAATTAATTTATGATTGTTTTATTTAGTTGCTCGTATAGTTTATACAAAGGGCACGCGCCTATCGAAGTATTTGTGATAGGAATGCGGAGTTTTGATAGTTTATTGCTTTGGCTTCTTTTTTAACGCAAGTTCTGTCGTTGGTTGACTGGGTAATTTTGTGCTTCAAGGGCCAAAGAATAAATAAAGAAAATAAGACATCTCGCTTAGATTTATAAGGGCCTTTGTTAGGAACACGAAATTAAATTCAGAGTATATAAGTAATTCCTGGGTAATTTCCCTTTTTATGTACAGTTCTCTATATAAGTTAAATCGATAGTGTCAATAGGTTCAACTTAAATGCTGCTGTAAATACACTAAAATGCTGCATTTATCTACGTTACAGTCTGAATTCTTAATTTTTGTTTTTCTCTTAGTCAAATTACAAAATCCAAGTAGTTTAATATCTTTTCCACAATGCGACAAGTATCAACACCACTTGTCCCGAGTACACTCTCGAGGTGCCGAGAGGCGTGGAGTGGGCAACCAAACCACTTGAAGATAATTTTAACTTCTCAACCACTGTGTTAGTGGGGTGTCGAGTCTGGAGATGACGAGGCAAGTACGCTGTCATACTGTGTCAATCCTTTAAGCGCCGTAGTAACGTAGGCACCTAGTAAAGATTATGAAAAGAAAATTTCACAAAGTAAATTCTATCTATTTCAGTACACATTACGTTATATAAACACACGCTTGTATCCCGAATGGGTAGGCAGACAACAGGGTTACAGACAACAGACAGCCATTTGTCACCTATTTAAGTATCATTATTAACTAAATTCTGGAATCATTTATTAAGTGATTCCGGAATTAAGTAAATTAGATAAATATGTAGTGCTTACGAAAGTTTTAGTTAAAAATTATTTAAGTACATGTCAAAATCATCATTTTTTGACAAATCCGAAGAGATAGAACGATGCAGTTATATATTTAGCGTGCGTTGGCCATTGGAGTACACTGCTTTTCACTCTGTCAATCAGAAATCACTCTGTGAATCGCTCGTAGCCCCGGCTGCCTGAGTGATCTGAATCGCTCGTAGCCCCGGCTGCCTGAGTGATCTTAAACGATCACGAAGGTTAAGCAACACAGGGCGCGTTCAGTGCATGGATGGGTCGCTGTCTATGCCTAACGCTACTAGTGGCATTTTTCCGAGCGGTTCCGTGCTTCGCAAGGCACGTTAAGCTGTTGGTGCCGGCTGCCGTCGATAGATGGCAGTCGTTAAGCCAAGTCAGAGGCCTTAGGGCGGCTTGACAACTTCTGACAGTAGACGAGCCACTAGTCTACAAGCCTCCACCAATCCGGACTTGGCCCCCGTGGTGGAGTATGGCCTATACCTTCCTCAGGGAAGAGACCCGTGCCCCTCGGTGGGGACATAATGGGTTGATGATGATGAATCAGAAATCGACTCTATGTCTCTATGCATTTGATATGAAAAGGCTCCAATGTAAAGGTCGATTGAGAGTCGGCTGTATCAAATGAAAGTAGATAATTTTCCGATCGCAGAAACCCTTTCCTCTCAAATTGTTCTATTACCCGTATCTTATATCACTTCCACGCTTAATATTCCCAATGAAGAGTTATTCGCTTGTAGATAAATAACTGCACCCGCCAATAAAACATCTTCATCGGCTGAGGCGTTTAGCATAAACTAAAGTCTCACTTAGGACCCGGACAAGCAAACTGATGGCTTCCATAAGTTAGACTGGCACTTGGTAGCGTCGGCGCATTGTTCAGAAGGTTCTCTTGGGGTTGTTACATAAGAGGATTTTAAGCATTTTCTGATCCACCGCCTCCCCTACTTAAGACAAAATAGGCTTCATTTCCACCCCAGATAAGTTCCCGTTTTCATGCTCCTAACTACGAAACCGTAATCTAAAGTGATGTTTTGATGACATATTTGCCTTCACCGTTAGAGAGTGGTAATAAATGTATGTACTATTGGTACTACAAATCACAAATGAAAAGCAGTCATTGATACATCCTGGGATTAAAACCCACTACCGCCTCAGGTGTGAGGCGAGTGTTCTACCGATAGGCTACCGTCGCTCTTCATTTGATGTTATTGTATTCAAAGGTGCAATTCAACGGCAACACTGTAACATATTTAACCATTTTTACCCAACTGCGGCGGAGCACAAAAGGAGGTTAATGTGTTTGGCTCGTATGTATGTATGTAAGTATGTCCGTGTGGCGCCGGATTAAGAATAGCGTCACTCCATTTCCTTCCGTGGATGTCGTACAAGGCGACTAAGGAAATAAATTACCAGGAGACGGGCAGCAGGGTCTTCCTGAGATTCCAACCGCATACTGCGATCGCCAACCCGCCTGCCAAGCTTGGCGATTATGGCAAATCTCCTCATGGTTATGAAAACCATGAGGGAAGCCTATGTCCTCCAGTGGGCGACAAATGGCTGATGATGATGAAGTATGTCCGATTCTATGTTCCCTCATAACTCCTTAACCAATGGTCATATTTTGACAAATAATCTCAATTGGTTCGTCATGTTTGCGCGAGTGTAACAAGCTATATAAAATTAGCATAAATAAAACAACAAATAAAAAAAATACTAAAAAAACAAAAATAAAAAACTAATTAAAATAGGTAATAACTAACAACCCGACCGCTAAGCATTAACTACTAAGCAGGCGGGACCCAAATTCAACGTTGTAACTCCAAGTTATTGGTTGTTTTTAATGTAGTTCTATTTTACAATTTTATTGCTTCTGAAAACCTTCTGCTCTTGTGCTGAAACAGGAAATTTATTAGAAATCATGGGAATTACTTAGGTATGCTCTATTCCACTCACCGTAGTTATAATTTCTGATTTTAACATGCATCCTAACTACATTGCGTCTTGTGTTATACATTATTTAAAAAAAAAACTTTATTGTTAGGTACTTCTAAGGCAGGTCTTGCAACTATGCTGAACTGAGTCCATTTCAGGGGCTTAATACTCAAAACTAGTTGTTAATATTTAAGTACATGCAGCAACGCTTTGCCTGTGTTGGTTATATTTTCACTTTAAAGTTTTACAGTGCTATTTATCATCATCATCATCATTATCATCATCATCAGCCATTTGACGCCCACTGCAGGACAGAGGCCTCCCTCATGGTTTTTAGAACCATGAGGGGTTTTGCCATAATCACTACGCTTGGCAGGCGGGTTGGCGATCGCAGTATGCGGTTGGATTCGCAGAATGATGCTGCTGCCCGTCTCCTGGTAATTTATTTCCTTAGTCGCCTTCTAAGACATTCACGGAAGGAGATGAAGTGACGCTATTCTTAATCCGGCGCCACACGGAATATACACACGGTGCTATTTATAAAGACACTTTTTTCTTAAAACATTCCGAAAACGCCGTATCGTCTGTGGCAGAGACTTTACCGCAGGCTGCGTTTATAGAATGTTTTAAGGGGATCGTATTTTTTTAAATAGCACCGTTAAACTTTAAAGTGAAAATTTCATCAACAAAGGCAAAATAAAACATCATGCCTTGAGGCATGTAAATATTTACCTACAATATAATTATATGTGCAGTATATATATATATATATATATTTTTTATCAATTTTATTTTGGGTTATTTTAAGAAGAAGAAGAAAGACATTTATTATACCAACAAGTTACATCACAGAAACAAAATAAGCACATAAGTAACATAATATGCACAACATCAGAAAGAAAACTAAAATACACAACAGACAAAAAAATCAGCGCTGATTTTCAGTCAGTGCCTATGGTAATCAGGTCACAAGGTGACGATTACATACAATATATACAAGCACTTATTGTTTTACTATTATGAATAAATAAATAAAATCTAATCACGAAGTATAACTGAAACGCAATACAGCCATTGTCGACGAGAGTAGAGGCGTGGTTAACTAAATGATCACCAGTGCGGTCAAACAAGGTAAATACCATCTCCATTACAGTATGCAAGTAAAGCGGGTTTACATCTGACTACAGCTGACATCGGCGCGAGATCATATCAGCTGATGGCGCGCGATTACATAATGAGCGCGCCTGCTCCGCCGCTCGCGCTTCGATCTGAAGCTGGTGAGATGATAAACATTCAACCACATTCGACTATTCGCCATGTAGGTACTTAGAGCGTTGAGTTCACTCAATGCACTAAGAAGTACAAATAAAACCGTCCAAGTGCGAGTCGGACACGCGCACGAAGGGTTCCGTACCATTATCTATACAACATTTGAATATTCCAACCTTCTACCGGTTGCCGTTATTAATATCAAGCAAAAAACGGCAATAAAATAACGTTTGTTGTATGGGAGCCCCCATTAAATATTTATTTTATTCTGTTTTTAGTATTTGCTGTCGTAGCGGCAACAGAAATACATCATCTGTGAAAATTTCAACTGTCTAACTTCCCATAAAAAGGAGAACATATTCAGTGGCTAAGTTAAAAAGAGCAGATCCACGAGTTTAATAAAATGAAAGAAAAAGTGTCTCCTGTCATTTAGTATCACACCACGTAGTAACATAATTAAAAACAATATAGAGTACCACCAATATAACAAAAATTCTTCGAAAATTGTAGGAATTTAGATGCTGTGGTTTGTTCCGATTACTCATAATCAGAACAAAGCAATGAATCGACGCTTTAACAAGCCAATCAGCTGTCAAGATTTCAAACATCCTAAAAGTTAGTCGATAGAGAAATAATTTTGTTGTTCTCTATTATCCGTCTCGTCGCTAAGGAGGCTAAGATCCATATTATCAAAAGATCCTCGCATGAACAATAACACCATGCTAATACTCTGCAAGTAATGTGCACTTACCTGCGATTTATTAATTGTATAACTCCGTAACATAATAGTAGGATCCCGCAAAATTGTCCATTTCACAACGGCTTCGCTGCCTATATTGAGAAAAATTACTGAAAACGTGCCACTGTTACCGAATAATCAAAGAACAACGCCTGAAACGGTAAGCTGAAACTCAACGATCCGGGATGGTGACGAGCTGTATCATCGTATAAAATGTATAATAAAAAAAAATAAGAGGTTGTCTATGAGCGCCGCTATAAATCCTTCATAACCAGACATTTATTATCGAAGAAATGCCCGTTTGAAAGCGTGTCTGAGGCGTGACGTCTGGAAATAACCGTCTGCGGAAAACCGGAGCTTTAATTAATAAGGTGGTCATAGTACAAACGGGTATCGAACCCAGAGCAGTGGCAGACCAACGTGTCAGTTGTCATTGCAATTAGATTACTCCCACGTGAGTCGTATTGTCAGTCCTTCCTTGTAGGGTTACTGCTCAGTTCGACGGAATTCACACATTAAGAAACGATGAATTAATTTGGTTTATTAAGGTTTAATAGCAAAACCCGATATAAGATACTTTATACATAAGAAAACAGTTGAAGAGGTATATTACAAACTTTTTTATTATTTATTAAAACATGTTCCTTCATGTCAACTTTATAATAAAAATAATAATAATAATAATAATAATAATAATAATAATAATAATAATAATAATAATAAACATTTATTTCAGATAAAACAGAGATCCATAGTAGACTTGAGCAAATATTTTTTACTTTATTGGCATCAATACCATCCTCTTAGAGTAGGCAGTCCAACCAACTCGCAACCAACTCGGCGGCGGTTTCCCCACAAGTACATTTAATTTTTTAAAAAGTAGATATATAAGTATACTTGTGATGAAATATGTAGTATGAAGTTTGGTTAGTCTTATATTGACTAACCAAATTTCATACCAAATATTTTTATTATAGTTTTATTAATTACGGACATACAAAACCTTGTTTAGCTTGCCTATAATTATTGTTTTTGATTAAGTAAATATAGGATATCAAGTACAGGAGCGGTGGTAGCGGAACGGTAGAAAGTCAGCCTCACATTCGGGAGGTCGTAGGTTCAAATCGTAGGAAACTTTGTTTTCTAAGTTACGTACATTTGTGACGTTGCAGTAGCAATACCACTCGCTAAGTGTGAAGGACAACATCTTGAGGAAACCTCAGTGTTTGAGGTGTTCACATAGCTCAGAGCTTGAGATTGCCAATCTGCGGTGGGTACGCGTGGTAATTAAGCCCATACTCTCTTTCTGAGAGAAGGCCTGTGCTCTTCAGTGGGACGTATATAGGTTACATAAAAAAGGATATCAAATATATATCTAAAATGTCCGTAATTTTATTATCCAACAAAACTTCAGACCACATTTATCAAAAGTATACAAAGTAATTTTTGTACAATCATGAAAAATATTAGAATGTGCGAGCCTGACGGATGCAATGGATTTGTTAGAACAATAGGAAGAACAATAGTATCGACAGGCGATCAGCGGGCCGGTCAGAAATAGTCGGTGAGTCTTTTAAATAAATATTTTGTATAAGACGAATGTCGAGATGAGAACCAGCCTCCATAAGTCCTTATTCCCGGTCTCTTTATGCAAATGCAATAGGAAGAGACACAGTTTAATAGTGCCATCCTGCATAGATCGCAGTGCCGATAACTCAGTTCATTATTGCCAAGCTAACTTGTAATTGGATGTTTTATGGCGAACTAGTCTGGAATACCTTATTCTAAGGGGAGATCTAAACGGGTAGCCCGTAAACCACTGTGGGAGGGTTATTCTGGAATTGTTGGTTGTCTTGATGTAATTTTAATATCGAGTCCTTCTTTTACCGACTGCGGCAGCAATGGCGGGTGGTGTTTTTCCCAATATTGTTTTTAGCTGTACTGATTAGCTGACTGAAAGTAAAACGACAGCTTTGACGCAAACTGCAAAATTACTGAGGGTACGAAATCAAATTTGCAAAAAGTGTCGGTACAATCTCTCAATCATGTTAACCGTGATTTTTAGGACCCACGACAAATAACCTAGGATCACGAACCTGGGACTAGATAGCGTTTATGCCAAAAACGGCCGTTTCTGGCGTTGATGCTATCTAGTCCTACGTTTTTTGCCTTAGGTTCAGGGTCTAAGGGCTCCTAAAATCACTATCAACAATATTGAGAGATTGTGCTGACACTTTTTGCAAACTCGATCTGTAAAAAAGATACGATTTTATTCCTCGGTGGCGCTAGTGACACTCACTGGAGCCCCTTAAGTATAATCTGCGAAGTGACGTACAAACTATCATATTAAAAAGCAATAGCTCTTGCGTGCATCGAAAATCTCCCGTCAAGAAAGCATCTTCATCATCATAAAGTGTTCTAATCTAATCTAATCTTACAGCCTAGTCGTAACTAGTCGCAACCTAGTCGCTGGAATTTCTGGTGGCCCGACATAAAATCATAATCGTAAAAGTTGCTCGTACGTTCGACGGCTGATACACCTTTACATTTTTGCTGTACTGTCGACAGTTTTACGATAGCAGTTCGCACGCATGGAGAGTTCGATGGGCCTTTTAAGGCCGTGTTCTCCGAGCGCACGGATTTGTGCGGGAGATTTTGCGCTGCGCAAGGGAATAGATGGGGGCAAATATGCATTTTTGAAATTACTAAAATACAAATGCTATAAATAGAATTTTGACGACCGCCGTCACTAACATATTCAGTCATAGTCATTTTGGTATATTTTTTACTATCCTGAACTCAGTGCAGCTAATATAAAAGCATATCTAGTGATAATTTAGACTCATGCAGTCATGTTCGCGTTTTTTCCTTTTTTTGATGCTATAAAGTTTAAAAAATAATAAAAATAATGATTGATGGCCCTAGATAGAACATTGAAATATTTTCAGATTTTAATTACTAACCATTAAAGAGCAAAAAGCTGTGGTAGCCTAGTGGGTAGAACATTGGACTCGGAAGCGGGAGACCCAGGTTCGATTCCCAGTGCGGGCATGTACCTATGACTTTGTTTTCTAAGTTATGTACATTTGTGAAGTTATAGTAGCAATACCACTCGCTAAGGGTGAAGGAAAACATCGTGAGGAAACCTGAGTGTCTGAGCTATTTACATACCTCAGCGCTTGAAATCGCCAATCCGCGGTGGGCACGCGTGGTGGTTAAGCCCTCTCTCTCTGAGAGAAGGCATGTGCCCTACAATGGGACGTATATAGACTGCTTATGATGAAAGAGCAAAATGTATTTTAAGATGAGAACCCAGCCTTGCGGGACTGACCGGGCTACCGGGCAGTCACTCGCGAGCTCTGTGAAGTCCCTATGAACTCAGGAAAAATCGCAACCGCAACATTTTGTGCTTCAGTACATTTCCATACATTCTCTACATGCGAACATTTGGCTCCAGAATAAACGACTGTGTGACCTTAGGGCACATCAATGCTTCTCCTGTTTTGTAGATCAAATAACGAATTTTTGATTTTTAGGAATCAAGATTGTTCGAAAAACTGTCTTTGTGTAAACGAACCTCTATAATAATATCATGTAGTTCTAACGCTCTGGTTTACAATATCCGCTCATTACAGACTGACCCACAAAACACAAAGTTAGTCCGTTAATTAAATTTGACATTTAAATGCAACAACTCAACTGCGTACAATGTTTAATGAATAAAATATTTTGCGTATTGGAAAATCAAGCCTTCGAGGTGCTTATACAAGACTTGATCATTATTTTAGATAATTATGTCAATTATCAAGGAGAATTGAATGCCGTGGACGTGTAGAGCGAGTAGTTAAAACTGTTTTTGAAGGCAAAAATTACTTTCAGTGAGTTAAAGATCAGTAAATTACTTTCAGGCACAAGACCGGGAAGCTTGGAAAACCATGAGAGAGGCCTATGTCCTGCAGTGGGCGTCAAATGGCTGACGATGATGAGTTAATCAAACAAAATAAGTTCCACCTCAACCTCAGAACACAAAACACAATTACTCTGTGCTAATTGTGTTAATTTCGCACAGTAACCACCTAGATTCAGTCGGATACTATTTTCAACACGCGTTTCAATTTCAGTGGACAGACATTTTTTACAAGTGGAAAAGTGTCAAGTCGCCGGTTTTGTCAATAGAACACAGTGAACCTAATCAAAATAAATGTTTGAACCCGAATCAGCGCACCCCTTAGGACTGGTATGCTAGATCGTAACAAGTAGAACACAGACCTGAAACTATGTTGCCCGAAGAACGACCAATAAACCATTTTCTCCCCTCAGCTCCTATCAAGCGTCGGCTTTCTAACGCGAGGCGTGGGCCTGGTTAACCAACAGCTGTTAACAATGTTTGCCAAGAACAAAACTCATTAACCACCGGGCCAATGGGCAGTAACGGGACTCGATGCGTGATAAATACTCGGCAGCCCCTAATAACTCATCTGCGGCCCTATTCTGGCACTGGAACGGAGTTGAAGCAGGCCTGGGAAACTCTGCCTAAGACAGCTGTTACACATGAGCTGTAGTATGATTCCCGTGACCGTCGGAAGTAGGTACATAGCCTAATCACAGTCGATACGCTAGAGACCGAAAAGTCTATCCGTTTCACTGTAGCGACATTATAATAATAATCTGAAAATCTGTATTTTAGTGGAGATCCACCTTATTGAAACTCACGCTAGTATTCCGAAGGGGTCGGAGAGGTTTGATTTGGTTTGGTTTGGTTTGACAAGGTTTTCGCCTTACTATAATCCTGACAAACCTTTTTCGCTTCATCATTGTTCATTCTTCGACTAATGTAGTCGCTGCATGCACGCACGCTAATTTCAGACACTTTTTCTAATCACTAATAAGTATTTTTTATTTTCGTTCGTTCGTTTCGTTCTTTATTTTCCCAACTACAGCAAAATAGTTGAGAAAAGCATTTGGATACTTTTGTTTTTGATAAATTATTAGGTACCATAGGTACGCCTTTACGTCCCCGAAAGTTTTGCATTTCAATGCTAACCAATTACTGCTACTAAGGGTGTATCATTGTAATCGAAAAAGTTTTCACTTGTTATTTACTTTATACGACATCAATGAACCAGCTGTTACTGCGGTGTCAAAATTTTATGTTGGATTTTAAGACTAGAACCATTTTCCGTGTTCGTGGATCGTGGCAAGTAGCAGTCCCTGGTCTCTACCTACCCCTCTGGGATACAGGCGTGAGTTTATGTATGTATGAATGTAACCATATTTTTTCGGGATGATGAGCGGATTGTGATTTATCGCTAGATTTATCAATTCAGTGTAAAGTGGAGACCATATTAAGGTATCTACAAAAGACAGCTTTAGCGCCACAATAGCATTCAATATGCGTCGACACACACTTTGTGAAACAACATATACATACGTTTGATACAACAAAATATTTCCCTTAACCACCGACTGAGTTGTGTTCGATGGGTCAGGCAGTAAATAGTAGGAATACGATGTGTCGAGACTCAATTACCATTTCAACTTTATTGAATAGGGCCACGGTTTGCATTTGGAATCAACAATAATATACGTGGCGTCTCTTTGCGCCCAATCGCAACACCATGGACGCAAAGCTATTCCTACAGAAGGTCTTTTCAGATACTGAGGCCTAACTTTCTCTGACATTATCAATGGCAGAACACTGCTAGACTTATCTCTAACTATCACCATCTTAATCTAGAGTTCTTTTCTTGTCTAGTTCTTTCAGCGTGTCTTCTAACTTTGGCCTTGTAATTTCAGGAGTAATTTGGGCGGTTTGGTTTTTGGCTTGTTTGAGGACGAAAAGTCATGGGGTCAATTTCTTTCATATTTCTGTTCTGATCCAGACCAGCTTCTATATTACGCGCATCAAATCCTAAAAGATTTCTAGTGGTTAAACTGTCAATTCCTGTAACAGGAATCCGTCAGCATATGTACCTTTCCGATCAAGAAATCTGATTCAGACCAAACATCAGAGAGGTATCCCATTTCCTTACAATTGTCAATCAAAGCTTTAACGTTTCATTGTAGAGATGCAAATGTGGAGTTTCTTCGTTAGCTTCTTCTCTACATAATCTTTAGTGTGAAGGTCTAAGGATGCAGTACCTACTCTACGTTTTATTTGTATTTGTTTGTTTTCAAATGTTTAATTGTACTTGTGTTTAATTCTTCACCTTCTAATAAAATAAATATAAAATAAAATAAAATATTAATTTTGAAACTAACTATTATGAAGTTCATTAAGTAAATACTTTGTTTGTATGATATTTTTTTTTATTTGAATTTTATTCCAGGTTTCTCAGTAGATTGTCATTTAGTGCTTGGCGCAAAATCTTGGCTTTTATTCGATTAGGCTATCTGTTTGCACTATGCTAAGCCGAAGGCGTGCTATATACAACCCAAGTGAAGTTTAAACACCTATTAAGGTGAATTAATGTAGGGCTATCGTAAGGAGCCCGATTTATTTGTATTGGTCTTTGGATAACGACGATACAGTTAGAGGGCGCCAGGAATTTGATGCAGCATAATCATTTAGAACTTGCAGAGATAGGAGTTAGGACGTTACTTATTCAGATTTGGAATAAAATTAGTTCATACACAATCCCACTAGTAATTTAAGGATGGTCAACAATACTGTAAAGGTAGAGTAAATCCATACTAGTATTATAAATGTGAGCATATTTGTTGTTTTGTCCTTCTTTCGCGCAGTAATGGAGTGCCAATGGAGTAAGTTGATGAGCTAGATAGATTTTTCAGATTCCTACGCAAGATCGAGGTCGCGGTCAAATTTAGGTAAGTATCAAAAACCTTAAATATTAAATACGAAGCTGAAGCTGACGGTTCATTGCACAACAGTCACATTAGGTACTTTACGATCGCTTCTACAATACCATACTCGACATCGTATCTATCATCTAGGACACAATGGTAGCGTAATGTAGGCGCGATTTGACGGTAGGATTTATCATCACAATATTCAACGCACAAATGCCAGCCACAAGGGCACGTGACAAAATTGTAACTCACTTAATCAAATTCCCGGTAGGTCAATATTTCATGGCGCAAAATATATAGCCCCTAATTTCCATACGTAAATCGTAATAAAACGCAGTGATGTAGTCAGACGCAACGAGTTCATAATTCTTGACGCGTCAAATATATCGATTTACACCTCATTGATTTTGAGCAGAGAACTAAAAGTGCCCGAGCTATGGCTAGATTTCTAACCAGTCTGAACGACCCTGAATCTTTTTTGGGTTGCATTTGGAAGCAATCCCGAAAATATTATGGAATGCAGTAGATTTCCTGGATTGCAGGGAAGAGATGGGCAACCACCTAAATGGAGATAGCGTCTGGCGGCCAAGCTTGCTGAGTGAATCGGTCTGGAAGAGATCATGAGGTAGCAATTTCTCGAAAACTCAGCATAGGTATTAGAACGGCGCGGGTCATACGTTTAGTGGGGCTAAAATGTAAGAATTTGACTATTCATGTACTGAAAAGTAGCAACTTTTGACCTTCAAAATGCGCGACTCGTGTCTTCATGCTACCATGGTCTAGCAGCATGGGTTGTCGACGACGCTTTTTGCCCGTTTTAAATGTCAAAAGTTGCGACTTTCCAGTACATTAATTGTCGAATTCTAACATTTTGGCGCCACAAAACGCGTGAACCGTGCCATCGTGCTATCCATGCTTGAGTTGACAGATACTCTCAAGACTGTCGTGGTATAAACCATTCACGAACATTCAGACTAAACAAAGAGTAAAACGCGGACTGACCTCAACCACATTAAGGTCCACCCGTAAGGGCTGTTTTATTTCAAGAACCAAAAAAATAGGCCCTATTTCATAATGTTAGGTGAACCATATAGTTCCTAGTGGCAACACTCTCCTACACTAACACCACTCAGATGCTGTATTCACTGGGACTATGGTTGGATGAAGTAGATTGCTCAGCACCTACACCATCCTCTCAGCTGCTTCTTTTTCTTCGTTCAGTGCTTCTCGACTACGTAGGCTAGCCTTCAGATTAGTTGACTTTAATGTACAGAAAATACAATGCCAATGCATGCGGGTCAACTAGGCCGCGGGTTTTCTCACGTTGGCGCATCCCGGCATGTACCGATGACTTCGATTTTTAAGTCATTTTTAAGTCCATTTGTAGTAACAATACAATACCAATCGCCAGCGGTAAAGGAAATCTTCCGGAAACCTAATATATAAAAATCTCGTCTCACAGGTTTTGTTATCGAACGATCCTTGATCCGAAGATCCTTGTGATTTTTTTTGTGTATATTTGGTAGGTCTGAGAATAGGCCGTAGACTAATTTAAAATCCAAAACAAAGTTTTCCGGGTCATTAAATAAATCATCATCATCATCATCAGCCATTTGACGTCCACTGCAGGACATAGGCCTCCTTCGTGGCTTTCATAACCATGAGGGGTTTTGCCATAATCACCACGCTTGGCAGGCGGGTTGGCGATCGCAGTATGCGGTTGGAATCTCAGGATGACGCTGCTGCCCGCCTCCCGGTAATTGATTTCCTTAGTCGTCTTCTAAGGACATCCACAGAAGGAAATGGAGTGACGCTATTCTTAATCCGGCGCCACACGGAACGTTTAAGTAAATGATCCTAAAAATTATTAGAAAGAATTTATGCGGAAAGCGAAAAAAGCTACGTGCTTTGGTGTTAGAACCTGTGGACTTGAGTATCGGCGGCGCCAGAGCTAATGCGGTTCGTGCGGTTGTACGCATGTCAAACATGCCTCGGCGCAGGCGTGCTTGTTGGTGATTGGAGACGATCCTATGGTCACGTAGTACGGTCAACAGCAGGTCGCAGGTTTTGTTGCGAAATCGCCCTTAACATAACTGATTAGGGTGCACGTATTAAAATATTTATGTTTCGACTGTCGAATATTATTTATTATTATAGCCATTTATTTCCCAAACAATTTGCCATAATTTTACATTAGATTTAAAATTTAAAACATGGATAGCAATTTGATCATTCTACTATACGACATGCACTGTATTCAGCACAAGATATTTTGCAACAGCAATGTAAATATTGACTAGAAAGTTATAACCTAGTCTAGTCGAAGCACAAATTTATTCGTAACTTATTGACAACTATAATAACTTTGTTATTTTAGGGGTAATTTTAGTGTGTGCAATTGTTGACTGTTAATATAAAAATAACCATAGAAAACAACTATGCCTTCTGCAACATAAAGATTAAAATTTCATCGATGAGAATGTTGGTCCAGTGATAGCGATCTATCAACCTACAGGCCGCATGGGCCACATTCATTTGCATTTAATAAAGTGCTCTCAGTTTAGGCGTTTAGTACAACGACGGTAGTCGCGTGTTTTAAACGTCAAAAGTAGCGACTTTCCAGTACATTGATGGTCAAATTCTAACATTTTAACGCCACAAAACGCGCAACTCGTGCCGTCATACTACCGATTACCCATGCCGGTAACCGAAGCGCGGGCCATAGGAGTTTTCGACCAGATGTTATGTTTTTAGATGATCTAAGCAAAAGTTTTTAAGGCAAATTATACATTATTGTTGATTATTGTTTTCTTGTATGCAACCAAATCGTATTCTTACTGTTTTGATGTGTGTTTTGATTTTTAAATGCGCAATTTCTATTTATCTATCCATCAATATTGTTTGTTTTTCGACTTATCAAATTTTATCACGAATTTTTTATTAACATATCTATTCATTGACATTAGTTCGATTTCAAATCGCATGCATAACATACATAAATCCCAAATGAAATAAACTTTAACTACTAAACAAGTGGCACATAATATATCATCGTATTTGTGTGAAAATTTATCACCCAATAAATCGGTGTTAGGCATTTGCAATTCATTAGGTGTGAGACCGATTTGATTTGGATTATGTTTATTCATATGTTTGGGTCACTAACTTGAAGTATTGAAATATTATGTCGCCATTTCTTCTAGTTAAGGGGGTCCAAGGAGTAAGACTAGCGTCAACGAGGAAAAAAAGTCTCTCAATCATATTAACAGTAATTTTTAGGACCCGCGACAAAGAACCTAGGATCACGAACCTGGGACTTGATAGTATTTATGCCAACGTTCGAATTATTCAAAGTTGAGAATGTATCTCTACTTCGTAGAATCATTGAGGGCGGGTTCTCCGAGCGCACGATTTCTATTGGTCTCATTGCGCTGCGCGAGCGACTAGCTCGGGGAAAAATAGGCATTTCCGAAATCACAGAAATGCACATCTAATTAATATAATTTTCAAACCGATGTCACTAACACAATTAGTGATAAGAGTTTTGGTATAAATTTAATTATTCAGTATGGCTCAAATAAAAGTAAACCATATTAAGTTATAATTTTGCGATTTTTCAATGCAGTAAAGTATAAAAAAATCATAAAAATAAAGACTGACGGCCCTAGATAGGACATTGAAACAAAATATATTGTCACTCCTCATGCTCTGAAAGTGCTTATTTGTGCAGGATATAGGCTGCACAAAATCGAATTTTGTGCACAAGTGCATTAACGTATCTACTCATAAATGTATCTGTATTAACACAATAAGAAGGTCATAGATAGGATTTGTTATTTTATAATACCTATTTACTTTAATTTATTTGCCTCATGTGTTTAAAAAACACATAAAAGATATTAAAATTTAAATTCAAGTATAGTAGATTATTTAATTAATGTAAGAAAATTATTAGAAAATTTATTTAACAGTAGGCTGCATAGGTCTGCAGCCAAGCCTTGTCTGCAGCCCAAGCCTAATATCAATGTCGTAAGATTTAAAAAAAATAAAGCGGCGGGCGTGCGTTTATTAATTTATTCAATTTACTAAATTATACTACTGTTTTATTTCCTCGCAATCAAAGTGAAATGCAGAGTTTATAACTCGTCCACAAAGCCATTTTATCCTCGACATTAGTCTCGGATAAGAATGGTTCGTTTTGTACTTGTTGTAAAAATTTACTATAAATTCTAAATACTGACCATTAGAAAATAAAATGTATTTAGACCTGCGTGAGCTGCAGGCGGGCGATTGGTAAGAAACCGCGCAGGACAGAGACAGCAGCGAGCTCATGTGTCGGAGGCCAAGACCCACTCTGGGTCGGTGAACCAGCGGAGTAAGTAAGTAATATTTCAGAAACTCTATTTACTAACCAAAACATACCTTTCGCTTTCGGTTGGTATTTAACTATACAAAAAAGTCTCTCATGTTTGATTTTGGGGATAGAGTACGTAAGTACTCTACTGTTATTTAGCTATTGTCCACTGTTGCAAGGATTCTGTCAGTCTACAGATTTTTGTGTTGATATCGAAATCGAAACCTTATCATGCAAGAATCACGCTTAATTTGTGCATGGATCCAGGAGATTACAATCGAGATTTTACTTTCCTTTTTCAAAGTAAAGTCGGCTTAAATTCTTCCACCTCAAAGTGACCAACATTTTACAACGTGGAGTATTTTCTGCACGTTTTTGTTTATCACGCACTTTTGACGTCGATTGTACAAAATTATAATATCATCCACACAGATAGCGATCTTGAATCTTTATAAGGTTCTGAAATTTCCTTAAGCGCTGTGTAATTTTGTCATTATTAATTGAAAATTAACCCTAAAATGAGACGCAGATTGTTAATACCTGTTATTAAATATCTCTTAAATTTTCTCCTTTTGGGAATGTAAGTACTTAAGTATGTAACAATGTGTCTGTGGAGAGTAAGTGAAAATAAAAGCGTGTAGGGCTGCTACTCCAAAACCCTGAAGTTTTGTGGAAGTTTTAAGGACTTTAAGTCTTCTACTTAGCGTGCGTCTAAAACCCGCTTAAGCCCGCGGTACACATGGGGCCAACGTGTTGAGCCAACATGTTGGGCCAGCGTGTAGAGAGCTACTTGGCGGTATGTTGGTTTTATTGGTTTAGTTGGCGCCAACATTGGCCGGCCAACCGAATAGTGTCGGTTTTTTGTGCACCCCATCAAAGGATCTTGGCGCGCTCCGCAAACAGCGTTCACCCGTTCGCGTCTCGTTCAGTTATCTAATAAAATAACACATTTACCTGGTTCTATTCCCTTGAATTTTAGTCACTCTACTTTGGTGCACATGTTATGAAATAATTAAACGAACTGTATAAATAAATCACCGCTTTTGTAAGACTTTTTACGTCCATCCTTAGCGAGGCGCCAATGCAGAAAAACCAGTAAGCCACTGTGCAAACAGCAACCTTGGGGATGCGTCATTTGAGCCCAGCATGTTGGCCCAACACCTTTGCCCCATGCTACTAGCTCTACACGTGATCCAACCCGATGACCAACATCCAATGTGTCGCCCCTAACTGACCAACACAAGACATCGAATTAGTCCATTTTGGCATAGGCATCTCTCGCGAGAAAGATCGAATCGAATCGCGCGAGGCGCCGAGTTCAGTTACACGGGTTACCAGACTACCACTAGTGTCAATGAAACAACCATTACGATACTAATATGACTCTATTATTATACACCTATGCATTTTAGAGACTGGCCCCCGTGAAATACGCCTAGGCTCAAGTTATTTGTGGTTCATTACGCCTATGACTAGGCCACCAGTCACAGCATGTGATCGCGAAACAATCACATGATCCGCCGTACGGAACACGCTTAGGGCCATAAACTAAGTTTAAAATTAGCCCCACTCTCGGTCAGGTCTAGAAATAATTCGCCGTTGGCTATATCGGCCGCCGTAAACTGTCGAATGGGTTTGTCAACTCGCATGAGAACACGTGTTATAAAACCTGTAGGTGACTGCCTCGTTGGTCTAGCGATTAACACGCTTGAGTGCCATAAGAGGTCGTGGGTTCGATTCCCCCTGGAGGCGGCCGTACTTGCCGCCGCAACGTGTCTACGCCCTAAGAAACGACACAAGTGACGATTTCCTCTCAGCTCTTCACCCTTATGGAGAATTCATTGGACAATGATAAACTGAAGTAGCTCGCTCACCAGAAAATTACAAACTTCTTTTAAAAATGAACAAATTTTACAAATAATAAATCACAGGTTTTCATCACACTATTGTTTACTTCACTTTTTTTCCTTTCTCCCTCTTGGTTATTTGGAAAGATAAAGAGATTTATTTGTCAAACATGTGTACAGAAAGGTGGAATTAACATATTTGGTTCAGAATGTTTTGCCATAATAGGCGTACAAATTTTTAAGAATAAACTCATCATCATCATCATCATCAGCCATTTAAGGCCCCCTGCAGGACATAGGCCTCCTCCGTGGTTTTCATAACCATGAGGGGTTTTGCCATAATCGCCACGCTTGGCAGGCGGGTTGGCGATTGCAGTATGCGGTTGGAATCTCAGGGAGACGCTGCTGCCCGTCTCTTGGTAATTGATTTCCTCAGTCGCCTTCTACGACATCCACGGAAAAAAATGGAGTAACGCTATTCTTAATCCGGCGCCACACGGAGAAAGAATAAACTCTTGGTAACTTAAAATTTGACTCTGGTCCCTTGAGTACAGTAAAAATAAAGCCTTGAGTGTTAATTATCGAGGGTCGACAGTACATGTAGGTGTCAAACTTGGTTTATCTATAGTGCATTATCTATATAATGCATGTAGATTAGATCATGCATATTATATATATATATAATCCTATGTATAGGAAATGTGTGAGTTGGACTTCCCCGCTAAGAATCCCGGAACTGAACGAAATAAAACTCATTATTGCTAAGTTTTTAGAACAAATTACTTTTAAATTAATTTTCGTTTCAATAAGATAAGATTATGTTACATTTCGTGCATTCATGATATGGTTTAAGTTCAGGAAAATTCGATTAGGTTCTTATACAATCAATAAAATCTATTTAAGTTTCATGCATGTATTAATCAATATCAACAAAATTCATGATTAGTATAAATTAAAATTAAAATGTCCAAATTAAAATTTCTTATAAAATTATTATGAGTTCAAACATGCACATAAATAGATAGTAATACTTAATAGATACTCGTATTTTATGAAATGTAAAATAATTTGCGAAATAAAAGGCAATATTATTATTATTATTATAAGGCAACTAAGTATACAATATCACGTGCGGAGCCCTCGGTGCGCGAGTCCAACTCGCAACTGGCCGGTTTTTCAATACTCACATTTAAAACAAACTTGATAAGAGCTACATGGCCCAGCTACGACTGCATAGCCAACTGGACTAACGCATATCTAAATTGCAAACCTTGTCGCTTTAAAATGCAATAAAAAGCGTTGAAGATAGTTTGAATATTCAAAGCCCGCGAGTTTTCTTATGGGTTACTGATCAATCTCGGCCATTAAGAGGACGTTTCCGGTTTGACTCCTGTCATCTTATAGTACCTAACACCTTAAGTTTATTGCAACGCGAACCTTATTCCTAAGGCAGAAAGAATAAAGTTGCAGAAGGTGACAGAAAAAATAAAACACAAGTTTTGACTGACGGTACCTGATGAATGAATATTGAGGCCTCATTTTCCTAAGCCGCTGTTTGCTTTATTTATTGCGCAATCAAGTGAAGTGTTACGGTTAGCAAGATAAAAATCGTCTTTTACTCAAATACCCGTATTCAATTTTCGTCCACTTTCATTTCTTTCTGATACAGGGTTATTATAAAAATGCCTGATACCTCAACCACTTAAATTATTAATTGAGAATAAGCGCGAATTTCACAAAACTTTGGAAACGCTTTTAAATAGAAAAATAAAATTGTGCAACTCATAGAACGAAAGTGGTTATATAACACAAACACAAATTGACGTGTTTTTTATATATATAATATTGTTTACTGTAAGTAAATCCGGAAAAGATTCTTTTGTAGTTGTTATCGACTGTTGTGTTTTGGAAGTTAAACATTTTATAATGAACCCTTTGTAGTTTTCTTTTCTACTATGATATTTTTGGGGAGGTCCGTACATATCGCCAAAGCGGAAGGGGGAATTGAACACAACATATACTCACGCCTGTATACCGGTAATGAGCAAAGGGCAAGATAAAATGCCCGAAACCGTTATGCCTACAACGACTAATGAATGTTGATGAAGGGAATTGAATACTTAAAGTAAAACACTTCTCCCTAACGTCATAAGACGCTCGCTCGCTCTACTTTCATCATCATCATCATCAGCCATTTTGACGCCCACTGCAGGACATAGACTGAGGGCCTCCCTCATGGTTTTCCCTAATCATAAAGAGTTTTGCCATAGTCGCCACGTTTGGCAGGCGAATTGGCGATCGCAGTATGCGGTTGGAATCTCAGGAAGACGTTGCTGCCCGTCTCCTGGCTATTAATTTCCTTAGTCGCCTTCTACGACATACACGGAATGAAATGGAGTGACGCTATTCTCAATCCGGCGCCACACGCTCTACTTTAGTTTTAAGAAAAGCGCTAAGAACCCACGCGTAGAAAATAACCAATAACAGTCCAATTAGCTAGTTATTAACACCCTTGATCGGCGACTGATTGACGCCTGTCATTATGCATAAACCTCCCGTAATACGCGTTGGTCGACCAACCTGTCCAATTGGCGTGCAGCAGGTACCTATTCATTAGTTTACACTACGAGTGGTTCTAGCTTTTGAAATGGTTGACTGCCTGAAGCGACATCTCGAAATAAGATACAAAACCCTATAATATCTAAGTAATAGCATTAAAATATGAAAATTACTTTGCTAAATTACGCCATTTTGGCTGAATTTAGCCAAGCAATTTTCACATTTTAATGCTAGGTATTATGGATTTTCGCAAAGTAACGCCTGATTCCATACAGTAACTAAGTAATATTTTAACCGAAAAAAATGTTAAAAAATATATAATGGTTTGTGAAGTTTTCTTCATCCTACAGGCAAAAAGCTACTGCTCTGCTACCTCGGCTGCTTAGAAAACCATTGTGTTAAATAGAACGGAAATGATCAATTATTTACTGGAATGCGACATGGCATGTAATTACTGGTGTGCAATAAAGTGTTATCTATCTATCTATATATGTATATCTAAAAAGCGCGAATTTCATAAAATCCATTATTATTTTTAAAATGCAAATACTACGTTTAATTTAATTAGTTACTGTAATGGCTGTAATGTATTACACTTTAGATAAATACTTTTTTAAATTCATCAACGTATAACAATAAAATTTTATGTAGAGCACAAACTTTGAGGTGCTTCAGTAATTGCGCATTTTAAAGATAACTCTGTTCTGAAAAGTCTCTTCTTCTTATTCAGCTTAGCGGTTAAAATGTAGATGTCGCCAGTGTCGACTGACGACCTCTGCGTGCACTCACAGGGGTGGGCCTCAGTCTGGGTGTTTTTCCATGTTTTTGATGTCCGTGGCTGGTTACCATGACACTGGGCTATCCTAATTTGGGGCCAGGACAAGTGACTGTATTGTGCGGAAGCTATTGAGCCCATAGCCTTCTAATAATTTGTTTTGCTCCACATTGCGCTTAGAAAAGGTAACGTTTCGTAAGAGAAGCGAAAGCAAGACGTGAGGACGCCCGCTCGCCTATCCGGAATGAAGCTGTCAGGGGTGTTAATATCGGACTAATTGGCCCGTTATTGGATATGCTCGGCGCAAGGTGCGTACGCGCACGGAATGTGGGCGCGAGAGCTAATTATAGTGCGGGTTTAGGTCTGTTGCCTGGACGCGAGCTTCGGCTTGGAAGGTATTGGTGGCTTCGTCAAAAGAAAAGGACATGTTTATGTGTTTGAGACTAGTATAAAATGCGGAATTCCTCAAAGAAGTAAATTAGACAAAATAAATAAGAGAGAAATAAATAACATTCATTAGTCGTTGCAGGCACGCACCACGCTGGTTTCGGGTACCTACTTTTTATTTCGCCCTTCACTAATACATTCCCTATTTGGTCGAAGTATGTGCGCATGAGTCGCCCATTACCGGCCCTTCCAACCACATTCGCTCGATATATTTGTTTCGTCAATCTTTCTTTCTTCATCCTCTCCATGTTAACGCAACATTCCTTTCTCAATTCTAGTCACTATATCCTCTTTCAGTCCACAACGTTCTCTAATCAAACTATTGCGTGTTCCGTCATTCAAAGTAACACCAGACATACTTCTCAAGGACCTCACCTTCGACTGCATTGATCCAAATTTCTTGCTTTTTTGTCATACCCAAGTCTCGCTACCATACATAAGTGTTGGGACCAGCACTCCATTATGGATAGCCAATCTAGCTCTTTTGGAGATATTTTGACCACTCACAAAGGAGTGCAAGACACCGTTTACACAATTTCCCGATTTTACTCTTCTTTCCGCTGTACGCGCTGGCACCAATGTCGCAGCTTCCGGTAACCACGATATAATCGCGCGAGGGTAAGGGGACCCCCTCTTATCCTCGCATGATTATATCGCCTTTCACGCTCTTACCAAAGAGGAGGTAATGGAATGATTGCAACACTGTCAAATAAAGGAAGGGACTTGACAACTATTTGTTCCTCGCTTACAGTAAGGCCGTCCGTATTGTGTGAGAGAGAGGCAAATAGTTATTCAATAATAACATTAATAATAATTTAATAGATTATTTAAGAAATAATCGCGATTAGACCCGTTAATTTGTTAATTAGCACTGTTGTGCTATACGAATTGGCAGAACGCAGCGTACCAACTCGCTCCCCCGACGATTCAAAGCAGATTGGAAGTTTTCAAACCGAACAGTAACGGTGACTACACAACATTATTGTCATACAACGACCGGCCAAGATCAGGTGTGAAACCGTTCATCCAAAGCAGATTGCCGACGGCAGAATAAGGATTTAGCCTTTTTCAACGCGAGCCACTGCGGATGAATTGACGCCGAAAAGGGTGACGTTTCATCCGAGGATGAAATATTTTGCGGATGAATTGTCACCTTAGTCCGTTTTTCTATCCATGGCTATCTAGATCGCTCTTCTTCTCAGAAATGGGATGCATTAAAAGCTGAATAGCGCCCCGGCAAAGCACCTATAGGCATCAAAGTGCGAGTAAAATAGGTAGGCGGTAGAGCTTAGTGAAAGAGAAAGTGCTGGAGTTGAAACAAAGAAGTGTTTCTTGTCGGTTTTATGGCTAAACCCACTGACGGCCTAATCTCGTGACAGGTTTGTCTAAGCGAAATGTTATAGCTCTAGCAAACTAATGCTCCGTTTAGGCCAAACCGAACGTATGCGAACGAACGGTTCACTCCGTCACTCAGGTTTCCTTACGATGTTTTCCTCCACAGTTAGCGAGTGGCATTACTAGTACAAATTTATAAAATTATCCAACCTAGGATTACAATCCTATTACTCGGAGAGTATTCTATTGCCTGTTACTTTAAATTAATTTAAAACCCGCCTCTGAAATTATCCCGCTCACATAATATGACAGTAGTGAGATTATTCTATTTAAGGAACTAATAAATTAAGGAGCAATAAACAATGCCAACAAACCAGTAATATCCGTCAAAAAAGTTTCTTAAGCTGACCTTCATACCGAACCATGCTCAAAACAAACAAAGTCAAGAAACGCTCTGACACTAATCTATCGAAAAGAAATATAAATCAAAACGCGATTATTTCGTCCAGATTAAGATTTTGCAATCAAAACCAAAATAATAAAGATATCATTGGCTGCGATAAAAAATGTTGATGTTGCAGTTAATGTGGTAGTTTAATTGACTGACTCATCTTGTCGCCTAATTACCGGTGACTCCGAAGTCAATCCAACTATTTACATGATTTGCGTTGGATATGATGGAAGTAATCATGATGTCATTCACTTAATAAATATGTAAGAATGGTGGAAAGAAATTACGCCAATTACCTACGTCGGAAAGCTCGCTGGAGCGCACATAGCTGACTTATAAATGTTATTCCGGTTAAATTTTAACTTAATTGTGATTTTCTCGGAAGAGTCCGTAGAGTGTGTAGTGCTTACAATAATTTTAGTTTCAAAAAACAACTGATTCACACAAAATCATTCTTCCCATTTTATATATTGGTGTAACGGTTTTACTTACTTTTATCCCGACCTTAATAAAAGTAAGTGAAACCGATACACCAATATATAAAATGTGTAGTGCTTACGAAAGTTTAAGCTGTAAAACATTCTTCCCATTAAGGAATCCAGTTATTGCAAAAAGTCATTAGATCATCAGAAAATTTAGTAAGCTAAAACTGCATTTTTCTGTTTTGGTTAAAGGTGCAACAAAAAGTAGTCTTATATTAAAATCGGGCAAAATGGGAAACACCTTATTTTACTTTAAGCTCTGCAACATGAACCTACAAAGCTTTACAAGAAACCGCTCCTCGTATCCATACATCATCACGCCGCTTCGTCAGCAAGAGTATTAGCAGCACTGCTATAAATAAATAACTCGCACTGTTAATCTGTACAGTTTATAAAACAACCATTATAGAACAGTGGGGCTAGGTGCCTGACTCTACTAGAACCCCGGCTGGGGACAAAAAAAAACCCCAGGTCTTGGATGTTTACATGTTTGTGATGTCGTTGTTTCTGGTTCCCACGACACAGGGTATCCTAGTGTGGGGCCAGAAGCAATGTATGTGCCTGTATGTAAATGTTTATGTTTAAGTAAGTTTCCTTTTAAAGTCGAACCTAATGAACGTCCATGAACGCACCATCTCGGCATTCTTGCCGGGCTGGGGACAGGGTAAGATAGAAAGCAGGAGGGGAGACCTTTGCCCAGCAGTGGGACTCAAAAGAGGCTAAGTAAAAAAATGACAAAATTAAAAAAGGTACATAAGACACATATCGGCAAGCGCAGCGTAGGACGACCAGCCACAAGATAAACAGATGACCTCATCCAATTGGCAGGAAGACGCTGGATGCAAGCCGCTTCCAACCGGTCTTTTTGGAAATCCATGGAGGAGGCCTGTGTCCAGCAGTGGACTTCTTGTGGCTGAATGATGATGATGATGACATAAGACAATGAAGCTGCTGACCTCATTGAGTTCTGTCAATATATTTGCTAGCTACTTATGTTCCATTTGTAATGCAAAATTTTTAGTTCCTTTTTTTCTGATTTAGATGCAGGCTAGGTTAGGATATGGTGATTACCCACGTTAGTTGAAATCAGTACCTACGTGAGCTAAATACTGGGTGTATGATCCTCGTTGTATTCCCGAAAAGCGAAGGCTCTACATGAAGAACTGTTATTTTTTTAACTTTTACGAAGTAACAGGGTATCCTAGTGCGAGACCAGCACAAGTGATTGTGTTGTGTGGAAATTTATATTTCAACTTCTGAATAGTGAAGAATTATCAGCTGTTCCATACCAAATTTCACGTCACAAAATTTTCTTGAGGGCTCAGGTATGTGAACATCTCAGACGTTCAGGTTTCCTCACGATGTTTTCTTTCACAGTTAACGAGTGGTATTGCTAGCTCAAATTTCGTACTTAAATTAGGCTTTGCCTATAACTTAGTAGAATCGGTGCCTCAGGCGATGCAAGTGCTAATGAGGCGTGAACGGTATGCCTGATTTAGTTCTGAAATTTCCGTGAAGGGAAACGAACCTTTTGTGCCCTTGCTTTGTTCAAGGATCTCGGGTCCCGAGAAGGAGAGAAATTCCGTACAAATGTAACTTGGGTTTAATTTATAAACAACATCAACCAAGAGCCGCGTTTTTGTCAGAGACTCAATAAAGAACGCAAACAAACATACATACAAACGCCTCCTATCAAGATAATCATAAGGCTCCTTTACTCCTGTAGTCGGGTAAAAATGACTGTTTAGGGAGTGCAAAAAACTAACGAGAGCTCTACGTTTTTGGCGCACAAGGCACAAAGGAATTCTTAAAAGTGTTTTTTTATAAACTAACACACAACAGCGTCACTTAAGCATTCACTTTCAGAACTCCGCGTATAGTATTTAAAAAAAGGTTTGTTTATGTCCAGACAAAAACTGAAATAAATTTAATATCATTTTATTACTAAATTTCACAATTTATGAAAGGGTAAAGATCCCGTACTAGTTTAAAATCTGTATTATGGAAAGTCCTACTCTTTCGATTACAGTGGTTACAAAAACAATTTCTAAAATAGTCAGATACAGTTCGATATTACTTTTCAACAAAAGTTTAAAAGGAAAGTGTTCATCATAACTTATTTCTCAGGAGCATCATATATATGTCACACTGCAGGGCACTTTCCCTCTCTCAGAGAGATATTAAATAATCACCATGCAAGCCCACCGCGGATTCGCGACCTTTTCGGCAAACGAATGGCCCTTACGATTTGTGGTCCTACGAATACTCAACTACGCAGGACCTTAGATAAATTAGAAAAGTGTCCACTTAAGGCATGTTAATAGTATTTCTTAATGCAATGTTCAATGACTATGATATACGAAGCGAATGCAGAGATTTATCCCTGTTTTTGACTTATGAATATTTATGATTTTATCATTATTTAGATAGCGAGACATAAAACAAATCGGAAATAATTACACGTTGCAGTATTAGCTACACAATATAGTAATTAGAAGTTGCGTAGGGTATTGCCTTCTCTAGGTACGGCTGCGAATTGCTAAGCTTAATTTTTCATTTTGGATGTTTTATAAAGGTCAGCCCCTCCACTCTCGACGCTAATTTATCCAACTTGCGTTACAACTGCGTGCATTTAATTTTGTTTATTCATTCAGCCAAAATATGGTTTCAGTTTCCGATGCGCTCTGAAGTTTCAATAAGTTTCATTTTCATATTATGCTACAATCATAAGTTAATAATATTCACTGATTTCTTGTACTTTTATGAATGTCTTTCATTCGACCTTCTAACTTTCGTTTCACACGTGAATGAAAGAAATAATATTTTTGAATTATAAACGCCAGGATGTTAACTAATCGGTATTCTGAAAAAAAAAACAGACATAACCTCTTCTTCTTTTGCACAGATTAGGATACATTTTTATTTAGAGTTCTAGGCATGGTATCACCAGACACTGACAGCCTGCCATGATATACAAAGCTTTTTTTTTGTAGATCATGTACTTCCATGCATTGACGTACTTCCGTTGTCACACCGGAACTATGATACATATTATCGCTTTAAAAATAAATTAAGTAACAAATATTTGCCCAAAACAAATCGAAAATATTCCTCCCAGTCTATAAAAACAGAACTGTTTTAATAGAGTATCCGCATTGTTATGCACGTTTCCTGAATTAGTTCGGAGGCTGGACAAATGAAGGATTGCTTCCATACTATTGTCACGCCATATATTTATTTTGGAAACCTGAGCGTCTGAGGTGTTCACATACGTCAGCGCTTGAAATTGCCAATCCGCGGTGGGCACGCGTGATGATTAACCCCATACTCTCTCCGAGAGAAGGCCTGTGCCCTGCAGTGTTACGTATATAGCCTACATAAAAAACATTAAAGTGAAGTGAAACATTTATTTATTTCCATTGTAACACAAACATTATTTTGTCCTACAGCGGGGCAAAGGCCTTCCCTTTAGACTTCCGTTCCTCCTTGTCCTTGGCCAATTCCTGTCACCCAGATAAATCAAACGCTGTTGGCGTCGTCCACGATTTAAAATTGCTGAGAAAAAAGACAAAAAAAAGTTGTTACAAATCACGAACTCTAATGGACGTGTTTGCAAACCCTGTAGATATATTCCTACACAGATTCGAATACTTCAGCCACTTTCATGTCCCCTATTAAAAAAAATTGACGGGCCACTGACCGAAACGGCATAAGAATGTAATAGCTCTACATTTAAAGCACATGATTAGTCCACTGATGTGAATTTGTATAATGTGCAAAAAGTTACAATAAAAATTACAACGGCGCGGACGCAGGCCCGGTATTTTTGACAGAGAGAAAAATTGTACAAAACGTATTATAGTGATGTGACACATAACCATAGAACGTCGGCGTGAACACCCTGTGTTAGGGTAACCAGGCAAGGACATCACACACATGGAAATACACCCAGACTGGGGCCATTTGTACAAATGTACGGCGGCTCCCAGTGGGAATTGAACCCACGACCTCCGGCATGGTAATCAGACGCAATGTCGCTAGGCCAACGACGCAGTCGTGACCACATACTTGGTATGACTGATCCAGCGAAAATACTTCTTGTTTACCACACTGGACTAGATGACAGGTAGGTACACTTTAGCTTGTATAAAATATTACGAGCGAAGCAAGATAACGTAACTACCATTAATATTTTATAGGCAACCGTTTCCTCACTTAAAACCCACTATAGAAGGGTAAACGGCGATCTTTCACACTTTATCATGTAATTTTCTGGTCTACTTTACAAACCGTAAGATCGACAGGTACGGGTTTATCTCTTTCACAGCTCGTAGGAAAGAACGACACGGCAATAGCGTCGACTATTAGTTATTCCTTAGGCAACCGACTCCGAGTTACACTACGATATAATTACGCAAATTAGCTGTGTTTTTCAAATCATTCGCAAGCAGTCGCCTTATTTGACCGTTCCACTTTAGTTTTGCAGTTTTTTCTTGGCACAATATTGGTAAATCATAAATACTACTATCTATTCAATATACCTGACATATATATATATGATACCTGAATCTCGGAAACTTTAGTATGCAGAGGGTTTCGGGGACGATAAATCGAGCTAGCTAGGTTTCATTTTAAGAAAACGTCGTTTTTTATGCTAATCCCATGTTTTTAGGCAATGAAAAACTGCTAAAATGTCATTACAATACGAAAGAAAATTCCGCCACCATCTACAAGGCTGTAAAAGCTCAGGGGGACATCGGGCGGTCCCGAAACCAGAAGACTGTCCCTTCAGCCATCTAGTGTGAGTGAAGGTGCCACTGTACGCTGTATACATCATCTCATTACCTATGCAGATGCAAGGGCCAAAGTTTTTTTTATTAAAATAAAACAACCAGAAGCCGGATTAGACACGATGAGGAAGAAGAGGTTTGTCAGAAACGCAGCAAGTGGCAAGCTCTAGTCCTATCTACCCCTCCGGGATACAGGAATGAGTTTATATGTATGTGTATTAGACATCTGAAAGAAAGTAAAATATTGCTACTTTTATGAAACTATTAAATTTTGAATTGTTTCATGTTAGGTTCTAATAAAATGCGCCCTATTATATTGTCCTTATCGTAGACAGACCTGCTTTATAGAACTAACAACTTCGTCAAAGTATTTTTCAACGGAATCTGTACGAGTTGGTCGCCTATTCATCGTAAACGTGTAAAGCCTACTAAGACGTTATAGTACTCCCTTTAAGTTCATTTTATACTACTGCCCTGATTTTTTTACGTTTCTATAATCAACTGTTTAGCTGGGAGACGGGGAAGATCTATGGATGGATATTATTATGTTAAACGCATACAGATTCATTCGGAAGTGCAGGAACGCACGTGATGTAAATTGCTTCGGCCTGTACGTAATACAAAGAAGTTTGTAAAGAGGCTCGAAATTTCGCCGATGGCTGCACTTGCCCATTAGCTCAGTTGGGAAAGCGCTGGCACGGTTAGCCAGAGGTCGCGGGTTCAAGTCCCTGCATGCATGGGTGAAATTTTTAGCCTCTAAATAGGTTTTTAAAATTGTCCTCAGAAGGGGTTAGTGCAAGAAAAAAAATGTGATCCTGTAGATACAGCGATATCATTCCGATGTAAAAACCTAACTGCAAGTGATGTAAATTGCTTCGGCCAGATGTCGTTGCCTATGCGTAATACAGAGAAGTTTGTAAAGAGGCTCGAAATTTCGCCGATGCACTACAATCTTGAAAATTTAAAAAAATACAGTTTGTAAACTGGCGTGGGCATGCAAAGGCAGTTGCTAAAATATCCTTTAACCACTCGTCTGCCGCGACACAGATCTGTGTCCAACTTAGTATGGGCCACCTAAACGTTGCGTTCCGCGAGGGCAGTTCAGGGGTTAAAACAATTAATGGACACGACATAGGCTCGGCGTAGTGTGGAAGCCCAGGAGTCCATATTAGCACTGTTTTGCTCACGCTTGTGGCTCGCTTGTCTCGTTATGTCAACCGGTGCTCACTATGAAGTGCGTATTCTACCCGTCACTCACGACATAGGTTGCGCCTAGTGTGTAATGGGGCTGACAACTGTCAAAGTGGCGCTAGCAGCGCAAAGACCAATAACAAAGCAGCTTTGTATGAAATTAGTTATTGATTACATAGTTAGAGACGATTATCGAGGAAATGCCTAGGTGTTGTGTACCAAATTGCAAAGAAACTGGAGGCCACCAGTTTCCTCGAGATGACAAACTTAAAAAAATGTGGCTCAAAGCGATAAGGCGAGTAAAGTTTGAGCCTAAAAGCGGCGCGAGAGTATGTCATAAACATTTTAAAGAAAGTGATTATGAAAAGATCGGCAAATACTCAGGTATGTATTAAATGCTTATTTTCAATTCGACTAGGTCTTCAAAACCTATTTCCTCTTATTTGTACGTAGCCTATAGATACATTACCTGCATCACATAACCTAAAAAAATTTGAATTTTTTCTTAACGCTTGGTATTTTCGGAGCATTACAACATGGAGTTCTCCAAGAAAGGTGTTAAAAGAGTGCTACTCCTTGATTGGCGGCGCACCTGCTCCTGCAAATGTCCATAGACGGCGGTGACCACTTTCCATCAGATGGGCCGTCTGCCTATTAGTCTACCAAATAACATAAAAGAAATAACCCTTCTAATGCGATTTAATAAACCTAATAAGTTCACATCGACTCCTAGGTATTTCAGAGCTATAACAGAAAAAAAATGCCTGTTAATAAATGACTTGTATTTAGTGCATGTTACAACAATCGACAACGGGCAAGTTGGTCTTCCTCAAGGTGGACTGACAATCTGTTAAAGGTTGCAAGGCAAAGGTTGGAAGCCTGTCTACAGGTTGAGATACAATGATGATTATGTATAATAATAACTTCCACACAACACAATCACTTGATCTGGTCCCAAACTAGGATACCCTGTGCTATGGTAACCAGACAAGGACGTCACAAACATGAAAATACACCCAGACTGAGGCCATTTGTACAAATGTGCGGTGGCCCCAAGTGGGAAATTTATGTAAGTGAAACAAAAGCAAATATCTTCTAATCAACTGTAACTTTTCAACTAGTAGTTATTTTATACATATACTTAAATAATTCTAGTTCCTACGTAAAAAAGAAATAAGACTTACATAGATAAGTAATGCCGTATTTGAGTTTTGTTCAATGGAGGAAGCAATGTATTGCTGTTTATGTCCCTGTAAGACTCAGTGGGTGGAAGCTCCATTGAAGGCACATCGTCCACAACTTCAGCCTGCCCAAAATTGAAGTTTAGGTCATAAGACTCTAATCTGTAATATAAAAAAGATACTTTTAATATTAAATTTAAAATCTAGACACAATATAACCTCAAACTTTTCAACACGACAGAAAGTGTAAGTTCCGTCATTTAAAGGTACTATTAGAATGATACAATGTTATCATACACTAGACTATCCTAAGTAAGCATTCAATATACCATGAAGCAAGTTTTAACACCAGAAAATGGCACAAGTTTAGGGAAATACAACCAACCTTTCAACTAGGTCTGCTTTCCTTCCACGTAAAGAGGCACCTCTTTTTCTTAACTCTTCTTTTAACTCACATATTTTCCAAGTGGAATACATGTTCCGTGCACGTTTCTATTCAGAAAATCATCAAGAAATCAACGCAAATAAGAAATCCGAAGTTGTCTCACTTAGTGACATGGGTTCGTACAGTGGTGGCGCCATCTGAGATCAGCTTTCCCCTGTCAGCCCCATTGTAATCTTTTCTTACTTTTTTTTTATTATCTACTGAACTCAATTCGCTATTGACCATAAAACTAAATTAGTTTGTGGATAGATAAAAGAGAAACAATTTGTGGATAGATAAAAAGTACCCTAAAAAGGCGTGCGTGCATGCAACGACTAATGAGTGTTGAGGAAGCGAAAGGCGAAAGTGAACCTACCCCTTTGGGATACAGACATGAGTTTATGTATGTATGTATGTGTATAACAGAGATAACAGTATTTTGCAAAATCAACCCCGCATTTACATTTACAGTATCTTGTCGGTCGTTTCGACATCGATAAAAAGTATCGAAACCAATATTGATCAAGGTTGAATTCGTCTCTTTACTTTTTCGAGTTCCACTTGTAAGTATGGTTTGATCTGACTTCACACAAAGACTGGAAGACTGGCGCTGTTCGCATCAGGATTGAAAGCTACAGGTGTTATTTTTTTTATTAGGCTTATTGTGTGTCCCACTGCTGGGCACAGGCCTCCCCTCCTGCTTTCCATCTCTCCTTTTTTCTTTACTACAAAAAAACTACCACTATGTTCAGTTAACGCCATTCTATCGAAAATAACCGTTAGTAGGCGATTTGGGACCAGTCGGCTTTGCTCCGATACTGTCCTATGGATTAAATCTGATGAATGAACGAAGTCTGAAAGATTTAAAAGATTACTGAAGACAGCCTGAATGGTCTACCAAAACACCAAAACATAAGTAGTGGGTTCGACTTCCACTGGAGGCCACCGTAATTGATTTTTAAAAATGTCCTCAGTCTGGGTGTATCTTCATGTTTCTCATGTTCTTGCCTGGTAACCGTAGCAAAGAGTATCGTAGCTTGGGACCAGAACAAGTGACTGTGTTATGTGGAAGTTATTTGTTTATTTACTACTAGCTGACCTATCAAAAGTTGTTTTGCCATATTAATTAGCCTACGACCTATTGTCAGACCTACCAAATATTC
This sequence comes from Yponomeuta malinellus, assembly GCA_947308005.1. Classification (NCBI taxonomy): domain Eukaryota; kingdom Metazoa; phylum Arthropoda; class Insecta; order Lepidoptera; family Yponomeutidae; genus Yponomeuta; species Yponomeuta malinellus. The sequence goes on from OX371012.1 coordinate 14,402,347, forward strand.
ACAAAAATTTTGATAAAAATCTGTGAAACCGTTTCGAAGGAGTTTGATAACGAACACTGTGACACGAGACTTTCATAATAATATATTAGATTTCTTTTACGGAAAAGTAGTTTCATGTATTTCCCGTTTATATTGACGCGATTCAATTACACTTTTAAAAATCTGTATTGTTTATTCACATACGATAAGAGTCACTTTCTTACTTACATGAATCCTCCTGCGCAATGATATGCCATTTGTTTGAGCAAGGGGTGTGAATGCAGACATTAGTTAACCATTCACACACACTAATGAATGGGTCGGTATGTTTGTCCCTTAACCTTTTCGAATTCACCTTCACGAGTAATATCAAGTTAGATGTTCCCCGTCTAAGAGTTTGATAAGTAGACATGTGAATTTTATTCGTTTCCAAACCTGCTCCGAAAGAACTTACCTCTGGTTTTTCGTACGCTGCAAAAACTCTACCGAACGGTTACCAGTTTTTTTTTTCTATGCATTTTCGTCAGCTGAGAGCTGTTAACAATTAGTTACCTGGGCTTAATGCATTGTAGTACATTAATGTAGAAGGCCACTGGACCCAGATTCATGCCAGAATATAGTTCCAGGGGCCTAATTATGCGCACCAAATCCTGTCGGAATCCTGACGTTTACCATAGCAATCAGTATGGAATTTGACAGTTTGACGATTGCATTGCAATGCAATCGTTCTAGATTTGGTGGGCGTAATATAGGTGCAGGGCCTCGATTCTGTAAGTGCATAATAATACAATGACGGATACATGGCCGGGTCACGTGACGTGTTCAAGCAGTTGTCATTGTAGTATAAAGCATTAACAGGATCTAGGCCCAGATTTATTAACGAATGAGAAACCTGCCAGTATGCCGGTAATAGGACCGGCCATCTTCTCTAGCCGGGTCCTAACATCTTTGGCCTCATCAGTTTTCTTGCCTCTCTGGCAGACGTTCTATGGGAAAGCATCTGCATAAACTTAGCATACTGACTGACGAGACACCGCGGGATGCGCTAACGAGCCAGCCCCCTGATTGCCATTCACCAGCGACACAGATTTGAATTTATTAGGATTTGTTTTCGAATGATGGTTGGCGAAGATGCCTGTGATAATTTTTGTTGCAACACAAAGGGCCTTATTAATAATCGGATTGTATACCGCTCTCAAGAGCAGCAATAATAAGTAATAAGTAATTTTATCCATAAAGATGATGCAACAACACTAAGATCTATTTAGCTTGAATTCAGTAGAAATAATATACGATAGTTATAGTAGCAATACCACTCGCTAACGGTGAAGGAAAAACATCGTGAGGAAACCTGAGTGTCTGAGCTATTCACATACCTCAGCGCTTGAAATCGCCAATCCGCGGTGGGCACGCGTGGTAATTAAGCCCATACTCTCTCCCTGAGAGAAGGCCTGTGCCCTACAGTGGGACGTATATAGACTGCTTATGATGAAAGAGCAAAATGTATACGTCGTATATAGGCTGATTATGTTATGTTATGTAATATACGATAAGATGTAAAGCCTCTGCTTCCTCAAAGAGGGATGAGACCCGACAGTATCAGTCAGGTAAGGCACACTCGACATAATATCAGCATTTCAAGTTCTTAATAGAAAGCTCTCGAGTGCGTATCACGTACAGGAGGTATGTGTCTCAAAAGCAGAATCTCAGCAACGTTTTTGGTGTTTATGTTTAAATAAAGATAAGATAAGGTAAGAGAAGTATTTATTAAATAGTTTTTTGACTCGCGATGCTCATTCATAGTAATATATTAAACGGGTCGAACCGCGATTGTTTATTAGCTAAATTAACGTCGGGAATCCAAGGTAATAAAATTTTACCTCACAAATAATCGCGGTTAGACCCGTTTAATATATTACTAAGTATTTATTAAAATAACCACAAATTGAAAAGCACAGAGGAGAAATTGACAATATAAAATTAGTGGTTGGATTGGACAGATAGAATAAAATAGAGTTATCCTTTAGTCTCCACGCTAGATTATGATCTGTGTTGTGGACGCCTAGATATATGATTGGGTTTAACAATTGGGTTTGGATGGCAAGTCAATGCAATACATGCAAAGGAACACAATATTATAGTGGCTATTGGGTTACGTTTAAAATAGAGGTTTCCAACTATAACTGTGATCCTTCAAATAATTGGTTTACTCTTTAACTTTACGGATAGTAGTTATAAACAAGTCGTCTTTAAAATTGGTACATTTACCGTAAAAGAATATACTTTCAACTTTTAACTTTCCTCACTCACACCAAGTGTATGTTATCTAGCTTTTACAATCATTGGACTCGGACAAACAATGCCAAAAGATGCCACAAGGAAAAGCAGCAAGTTTGACAGTTTCCCGTTAGCCTGTAGTATGAGGAAGGGTTTATGGTATAGAAGTTGTATGAAAAAAAAAAGTCAAGTGCGATTCGAACTCGCGCACCGAGGGTTTCGTACTCGGCCTTGGCTGTTTTTATTATTTGTTGTTAGAATATATAATACACATAAACATAATGATTTACATACGGCACATACATTGCTTCTGGCCCCACACTAGGATACCCTGTGTCGTGGGAAGCAGAAACAACGACATCACAAACATGTAAACATCCAAGACCTGGGGTTTTTTTTTAATAAGACCCACAATGACGCAAAGTTTGGCGCCTGCATGTATTATCGTTTTTACGATAGAGCGTAAACAAAATGAAGACTATATTTTTTAATAATTTAATTACAAATGTATAGTTTTCAGATTTTTCCTATACTTGTAGTATAAGACAATATTACTTGCCAAATTTCATAGTTCTGGGTCAACGGAAAATACCCTATAAATTTTGATTCCCTCGAGAGTGTCGAAAAACCTATGAGTTTTGTGCAGCATAAACGCTCGCAACTTTTTTTTACGTATACTTAGAAGTTAATTTTTTTACAGCTTCAAGCTGTAGACCTGAGTACAAGGTTTTAATTTCAACTCGATACCTTACGCGTTCCCGATATAAAGGGTCTTGACAGACAGAGGGACGGATAGATGCATAACAAAGTGATTCTATAAGGGTTCCGTTTTTCCTTACGAGGTACGGAACCCTACAAATATACCTATTTAAAATGGAACTAATATACAACACAGTGCGGTGCGGTTAATTTAATTGCAACTACGCGCGCAAGGCCACTGTTTTGTTTTAATCAGAATCTTACTAACGTATTAAGTAAAGTAAACTTACAATAAATAACTGACGCAGAACCTGTCGACATTATATTGACAATGATAGGAATCAATCAGTTATCTGGTTATGGCCGTATTTGTAGCGAGATAAGAGCAAATTTGCATGCTGAAGGCGCCTGTTGGACGGTATAATCGTGTCGCCTAATTGTCCGAGATTGTATAAATTGATAGCGGGTGGAATACCTTTAATCAATGTCTAAGTCTATTTATGTTTTACACAAGAATGGAAGGATACTTGGCTGCCGCAACAGGCAACACGGGGCTAACTAGAGCGCCACCATTAAAAACAAATCACATATTTTAGCATACGTTGTATGCAAAAAGTTAAGATCATAAAAATATATATATATAATGAAAATAGCTATTTTTAGAACCTATGACTTTAATGTATTTTTGCCAATAACATCCGTTTATAGCGGAAATAAATACAGACCGGTAAGGTTATTAAGTTTACCTAAGATATAATCGCGATTAGACGCGTTAATTGTCTGACTAATATACTGGCATCTGGGTGGATTTAGAGCCGCGGTTATTAGTAATTAAATATACCATCTATTTAGACTTTAAGTACTGACATAATGTTTCTTTGACCCGCGGACCCGCGGCGCTCTAGCTGGCAACTAATGGTTCTCACAGATACGAGTACCTATGTGTCGTAACCTTTTTGGAAAATGCAAATAAAGTGTATTTTTTTTCTAGTAAAAAAAAAACCTCACTAAACATACCACTAGCCTTTTACTTCGTTAAAATAATAAAAATAAATCAAATGTCACTTTTTAATTTTGAATAACACCGTTGTGGCTAGCAGTACCTATGGACTAAGAAAACCTATTCTGTTCTGAATATTCTGCATAGATGACATATCAGATATTTGACTTAAATTTGACGAACAAGGGTTAAAAAATAAGTATTGGACAAGTATCTTGGCAGTACTCTTTAATTAGGTTATATACCTTGAAAATAGTTCAAAAACGCATAATTATTCAATATTCGAAAAATTCGAAACTTTTTATCCTGCCCTTTGCTAATACATACTCTATTTGGTCGAAGTATGTCCACCTGGGACGTCCCTTACCAGCCCTTCCACCCACATTCGCTCGATGTATTTTTGCGTGCATGCAACGACTAATGAATGGTGAGGAAGCGAAAGTGTTCTGTCAGGATCGAGGCAAGTGGCAGACTCTGGTAGAGACCAGAACAGAGGGGTAGGCCTACCCCTCTGGGATACAGGCGTGAGTTTATGTATGTACGAATATTCGAAGTCTAAGCCCTAATTGTATGGCGTTTAGTATGAAACAAAACAGCTGATAAAGGAACGGCATGATGTATTATACAAATCCATATTTAAATCCATTACGGAACAAGTTACTTTACTTCATTTTTTTTTTTTACATTTACATAAAGGCACATACATTGCTTCTGGCCCCACACTAGGATACCCTGTGTCGTGGGAACCAGAAACAACGACATCACAAACATGTAAACATCCAAGACCTGGGGTTTTTTTTGTCCCTAGCCGGGATTCGAACCCGGGACCTCTCGCATGGTATGCAGATGCACTACCGCTTCGCCATGAGGTCGTCTCTACGTGTGTCCTCAAATTATTGTCACCACAATCTAATATAATGACGGCTGTATAGGGTATTACTCAACCGCATGTTTGTGGAAACTTATCCTAATTACAGAACATAAGATATTTGAGACTGGTAATAGAATATTAGTTGTCTTGGGCAGTAACAAGTTGCTACAAACCAAGGTAAATTCTCGTGCAACCGATTTAGATTAGTTAAGATCATGCGTGATGGTGAATGTTACTACAGCCTATATATATACGCCTCACTGTAGGGCACAGGCCTTCACTCATGGAGATAGTTGGTTTAATCACCACGGTTGCCCACAGCGGATTGGCAATTTAAAGCGCTTAAGGCCTTGTTTAACCCTAAAAACCTAACCTTCTCACTTACCCCGTAATACCTAACCGTTCGTCAATTCGACGACCATTTTTTGAAGTGTTAAGTTTTAATTAAAAGTTTTTGTTTTTAGTACCTTCATAGCGCTGAGATTTCAGGAATATTTTATATTTTTAATTAATTAATTTGTTATTTAGCACATACTCTTATTTATTTTTCTTTTGGTTTAAAATTGCACGCGTTTCTACAAAACAACACCGAAATTCTTTTGAAAAATTTAAATAAAACAGAAACTTTAAGAAAGTAGCTGTTGACTATTAGGGCAAACTTAAACTGTAGACATTAGAAAAAAAAACTTATTTACGCCCATTCAGCACAAAATTCAATTTTATGTTCACCACCAATTGCGATGTTGTACGTATTTTTGTAAAATTTCGAAAATAATAGCAATAGCCTCTCGCCATTGCCAAGCCTAATCCTGTACGATTGTACATTGCAAAATCGATTAATCCACAGATTAATAAGTAGGAATATTCTGCTGCGCAACGTACATCGAATTATCATAATGAACTACGAATTGTAGTTTTATGAAACTCGGGCCAGCGGTTTGAACACCTCAGGCACTCAGAATCTCTCACGATATAGTCAGCGAGTGGTATTGCTACTAATCACAAATATACGTATCTTGGACAGCAAAGTGAATGGTACGTTCCGAGTTCGAATCCGCGACCTGTTGAATAGGAGGCCCGCGTTCTACCGACCTCCGCACTCCACCTCTACGGTGATGAATCAAACCAAGAAATGAAATAAACAAGTGACAAATTAATGACGTGTGTTTTTAAACAAATGCAACAAGTGCATTTGAAAAGAATTGCTGCCATAAATCTCTCTGCGGCGAATAGTACTGTGCTGATTCTTCGCGTGTAAAACAAACACAAAACATTGGATTACAAATGCACAGCCACAAATTAATATGTCGTCCAAAACCATACATTTCCTCGCGTTATGAGACCACACACCAGTTTGCGTATTTAGGTTAAGGGCAAGAGCAGACAAACTATGAGAATATGTAGGTGCAATTAAATAATCTGACTACATACCTATCTGCCCATGAATCGAGCCCTCTTCAGGTTCAAAAAGAAAGAAAATGGTAAAATATGCTTGAATTAATATTATGCATGCCAACTATCTACACATCCACGGTATCTAAACCTATCGCCTATTGGCTCCTCACCAAATTAGAGGGTTTACAAGTAAATAAATAATATATGAATCGCTCGTAGCCCCGGCTGCCTGAGTGATCTTAAACGATCACGAAGGTTAAGCAACACAGGGCGCGTTCAGTGCATGGATGGGTCGCCGTCTATGCCTAACGCTAGTGGCATTTTTCCGAGCGGTTCCGTGCTTCGCAAGGCACGTTAAGCTGTTGGTGCCGGCTGCCGTCGATAGATGGCAGTCGTTAAGCTAAGTCAGAGGCCTTAGGGCGGCTTGACAACTTCTGACAGTAGACGAGCCACTAGTCTACAAGCCTCCACCAATCCGGACTTGGCCCCCGTGGTGGAGTATGGCCTATACCTTCCTCAGGGAAGAGACCCGTGCCCCTCGGTGGGGACATAATGGGTTGATGATGATGAAATAATATTTGTAGATACCGAAAATCCCGTATACATAGATATAATTATACTGTCGACAAAATACATGTGTAAATAACAATAAAACACGACTTCCTCTTAACAAATCCCTGTCACATGGCCCTGGACACTGGCCAGAATTTTTACTGAAGAAATGAAAAAGCAAATCGAAACATTTAAATTTGGCATTCCTAAATTGAATCTGATGTCAAGGTTAGGTACTTAAGGTTGCTGTTACGTGGAGCGTGCTGTCTCGCTCGCACAAATCAACATTTTTAATTATTGCAATAAAATTAGTAAACTTTTGGTGAATGTGGTCTGAGGGTTTGATGCATAACTAAATTGCGAACATTTTAAACATATTTTTGTGTTCCGATACGTAGTTTGTAACAAAGGGAAGTTGTTTCAATGAAACAAACATTACCGTACTACGTTGACTCTATTGAACAACTATGCATTTAGGAGACTCGCCCCCCTGCTGTGCTTCGTGGAGAATGAAGCTACGATTTACAGAATTATTCCTTAAATGTGCAATTCCTGGGACACCACAATTAGAGGCTGTGTTTTTCAACTATTTTTGTTCCATGAATTATATCTCAGATTTTTATTATTCGAAATATCAGGTTAAATTCGCACATCACGTGCTCTGTATTGTCGAAGCCTTCAGTCAAATCATTGTCCTACATACATTAATTCATTTTATTTAACACTATTGTTAAGATTGCGATCTGTCAGGATCGTAGCAAGTGGCAGTCCCTGGTCTCTGCCTACCCCTCAGGGATACAGGCGTGAGTTTATGTTATGTTATGTTAAGATTGCATGCTTATAATATTATGATTTTGTTTACTTAAGGGACCTCCAGGTCTATTTTCGTATACATTCACCTTTAATTTTTTTTCTGTTTGACTGTTTGTGTCCTAAATAAAATAAAATAAAAAAAATTATGCTTAAGGCTGGGTTCTCCGAAATTAGCCCTAAATCAGGTGTTTTATCTGTAAATAAAATTTTTATCTGTATTAAAATCTGTAAGTAATAAAAAAATAATATTATATCTCTTTTCAATGTCCAATCTAGGGCCGTCGGTCATTATTTTTATGATTTTTTAAACTTTATATCATCAAAAAAAATCGCGAACATGAGTCTAAATTATCAACAGATATGAATTTATTTGAGCTGCATAGAGTTTTGGATAATGAAAAATATTACAAAATTACTATCACTAAATGTGTCAGTGACGTCGGTCATCAAAATTATATTAATAGGATTTGGATTTCGGTAATTTCAAAGATACCTACTTGTCTCCCAACTATTAGCTCGCGCAGCGCAATGAGTCCCATAAAAATCCTTGCGCTCAGAGAACCTAGACTTATCTTATATAAAACAGAAAAATGTAAATATATTTTTTACGGGTTTTCTGCTTTGGAGTGGAAAGCAGAAACACTATAAAATAAATAATGTATTTTTTTTTTAAAACGGACAATTCAACAAAAATATTCAACAGTCGTCGAACCGAAGTTGTTGTAAGCGACAACTTTTAACCGACATGTTTCCGGAATTGCGCACTTTAATAATAACCCTGTTATAGATATCATCATCAGCCTATGATTGTCCACTGCTCGACATAGGCCTCTCCTATTGCACGCCACTGAGCACGGTCCACGGCTACTCTCATCCAGCTCTTGCCATGTTATAGATATAAACACTGCTAAAAGTATCTAATAAATAAGTAATCATAGATACTAAATTCTGCACCGATTAGTGCCTGTATTTGAAATGTAATGATAAATGACACAAAATTATGCCATAATCTCAGTGCACATAGACTCGACATAAACGTTGAATAACGTATACCTTATGAATAGGAAAGAAGACATTAGAAACAAATGCTCATTCCCCAGCTTAATGTACCGAATATCAATTCTGGTGGACAAAACTGATTTGTATATAATTATGGCAAAACTAGGGGGCAATGTAGCGAAGAGTTTACAATTCATCCTAACTGACATTTAACGGGTCAGATTGTTGGCATCGGTCCAACCAACCAGCCAGCGGTGGCCCCCGAAGACAGCCAAAAATTAATAGCAGGCCGTTCTGTTTCAATACGAAAAATTATTTATCACTCTCATTTGACGGTTTAATCACTATTTAGTAAGCTATGAGTTAGTATGTCAGTGAAAAGAATTTTAATAATGTGCATATTTTAAATTTTGATAGGCTTAACGTTCTAAGGACTCACCAAATATCTTGTTTGAAATTGCAAATTATATTTAGTAGACATTGAAAAAAACACGAACTTACCTGCAACAAAAATAAATAATAATTATAAAACACATCGAGGGTCTTCGTTAACTGAGTTAAGTTAGTTAGTTCTATAATGTGTCTGTTATATATTTTTCTACTATTTTTTCAACAACTGTTGGATGTGTCTATTAAATAAATAAAATAAAATAAACTGAGAGTTGATTGCACTTAACAGACATATGATTATGATGAAGTGTATCGTAAAAACTAGTACTTCATTGGTTACAAAGTAACACAGTCAGTGGCTTACTAAGTAGTCTGGGAATCTAGGAATTGAACAAACTGTGTCTGGAACAACATCTGCTCTTTATATATAAACACCGACAGTATCATTCAACGCGATGAGATTTGTTCTATTCCTGTGCGGGCTCTAGCTTCCATTCTATACTAGACTTTTACGATGTCAATATTGTAACTGGTGATCTGAATCTAGAAATTAATAGTACAACAGGATAGGTCACCAATAAACTCAGCAGCTCTTAAACGCATGCTACAGGGGGATTAAATTCATTCACCATATTTTAAGGGGGCATTCTAACCATGATCTTGAAAAATATGGTGCGGTCAAAAACATTTTTTTTTACCATAAACGAACAATGTAAGGACGAAAAGTAATAAAAATCCGCATCAGGACAACTATGTTTTGAGCGTTTTATGGTCGGCGCCGGCCAACTCAATTAGTTTTTTAAATTGTTTACGCATGTCATACGTCAAACTCTTAAAAGCATTTAACATAATAGAAAACATTTTTCAACGTTACGTAATTTCCTACCACTTCAAATATGGATTCACAGTTTGGAGCCTAAGGTCGGAAATCACGAATATTTACAAATATGTTATACAATGACTGACAAATCATTTTTATCCTCCTCAGTCCTGACCTTGAAAATAACAATGGTCTTGAAAATAACAATTGAAAACCATTGTTATTTTCAAGGTCAGGACTGAGGAGGTTAATATCACAATGGAAGGAACATTCCCTCAAAATACGGTGAACGAATCCAAAGTCACCCTCTAGTTGGATGACGATACCTTTACTCAAAGTTTGCGTGGCCTTGCCAAGAGTTCAACAACCAGAAGCTTATGATCATATCTCATTTCTATTTGAATTTTTACACCCGGCGCAGTGTAAACACTTGAAAACATTCCGTGAGATTGTGCAACTTATCTGATAAGAAATATGGATGATATAATGTCCGGTAGTGGCGTAATGCCCGACAAATAACTTGACCAAATAACTTTGATTTCGCCTAGTCGTATTTTGGCTCTCATTAGCCGATATGACTTTATCTTTAGCCAGATGTCGCTGTCTGTACTCGTACGTAATACAGGGAAGTTTGTAAAGAGGTTCGAAATTTCGCCGATTGCCCATTAGCTCAGTTGGGAGAGCGCTGGCACAGTTAGCCAGAGGTCGCGGTTTCAAGTCCCGGCATGGGTGGAATTTTTAGCCTCTAAATAGGTTTTTTAAATTGTCCTCATCGCGGATTAGTGCAACAAAAAGAATATAATCGTGAGGAAATCTGAGTGTCTGGGGTATTATATACCTAGCGCTTGAAATTACCAATGCGTGGTGGGCACGCGTGGTAATTAATTATACCTACTCTCTCTCTTTCTCTCTCTGAGAAAAGGCCTGTGCCACAGATATAGATCTGTGGCCTGTGTCATGCAGTGGAACGTACATAGGCTACATTACATTAAAAAACCGGCCAAGTTCGAGTCCGACTCGCGCACGAAGGGTTCTGTACCATTATCTATACAACATTTGAATATTTCAAGTGTCTTGCCGTTATTAGTATCGAGCAAAAAACGGAAAAAAAAATCACGTTTGTTGTTCCCCCGTTTCTATTTTTAGTATTTGTTGTCATAGCGGCAACAGAATACATCATCTGTGAAAATTTCCACTGTCTAACTCTCACGGTTCATGAGACACAGCCTGGTGACAGACAGACGGACGGGCGGACGGACGGACAGCGAAGTCTTAGTAATAGGATCCCTTACCCTTTGGGTACGGAACCCTAAAAAACGTTTCCGTCGCGAACTCATCCCGACTGCGTGGATTTTTGTTCAAGTTAACTGCCAGGCTTTATAAGTACTTGTCATATCTGTTTCAATTGCAGATAATTTTACTTAATTTTTTACTACACGGGTGTAATCTTCATCATCATCATCATCATCAGCCATTAGACGCCCACTGCAGAACATAGGCCTCCATCATGGTTTTTAACCATGAAGGGTTTTGCCGTAATCGCCACGCTTGGCAGGCGGGTTGGCGATCGCAGTATACGGTTGGAATCTCAGGATGTAATATAAGAGACGAATTACGATACTTACTTTAAACAAAAATTAAAGGGAATAGGTATATAGAGTACCTGAAACTGTTTTTGAATATAAGGTGGAGAAATTGTCATAAATGATGAAACTCAGATTTAAGTGTGAAAGACAAGAGAATGAACTTATCACAAAATGGTTAACAGCATCTCAAATGTAAGCAGTTACTGTTAGATATTTATAAAGTGAAAGAGATAGCAGATTTCAAGATTATGCAAGTGGCAACAGGGAGAGCAAATGCTAATGTAAATTGTGATCTAGTCAAAGGTCATTTGTACGGTTTTACACACTTGAGATAAACAATTATCGCTCTACTACAGCGTCTTACATTTAAAGGTCATCGTCCAGTTGTTCATTGTACCTAGTAATACAGAGTTCGAAGTATTGAGCCGAGTATCAACGATGTCGCGCCGGAAGCGCCTCCTACTACTTATCTGAAGCGATTGTTTACTCTCAAACTTAAGCAGACTTTTGCCTGCCTTCAACGTAGAGATACAAATTAAATCATATCCTATACAGAACTTCAAACGTCAGCGAACAATCTAAGGGAAAAAGTTTTTGTCATCATCAACCCATTATGTCCCCACCGAGGGGCACGGGTCCCTTCCCTGAGGAAGGCATAGGCCATACTCCACCACGGGGGCCAAGTCCGGATTGGTGGAGGCTTGTAGACTAGTGGCTCGTCTACTGTCAGAAGTTGTCAAGTCGCCCTAAGGCCTCTGACTTGGCTTAACGACTGCCATCTATCGACGGCAGCCGGCACCAACAGCTTAACGTGCCTTGCGAAGCACGGAACCGCTCGGAAAAATGCCACTAGCGTTAGGCATAGACGGCGACCCATCCATGCACTGAACGCACCCTGTGTTGCTTAACCTTCGTGATCGTTTAAGATCACTCAGGCAGCCGGGGCTACGAGCGATTAGTTAGGAAAGTTTTTGTATTTTCACGAAATAAAAAAGTGGAATTCTTACCGAGATCGTGGTGAGAAGCCCTTTTCTTTTACAATTATTTCGGGACAGAACATGTTCCATCTAGTATATTAAAATCTCATATATTATGTATATGCATGCATTAGTAAGTCTGAGAATAGGTCGTAGGCTAATTAAGGGGATCCAGGGACACTAGCGCCACCGAAGAAAAATAAATCATATCTTTCTTTTTACAGATCAAATTTGCAAAAAGTGTCTGTACAATCTCTCAATCATGTTAGTAGTGATTTTTAGGACCCATGACCCTGAACCTGAGGCAAAAAACCTAGTACTAGATAGCAGTAACGCCAGAAACGGCCGTTTTTAGCATAAACGCTATCTAGTCCCAGGTTCGTGATCCTAGGTCCTTTGTCGTGGGTCATGGAATTAATATGGCAAAACAACGGTTGCCGAGTCAGCTATTAGCAATATAAGTCCTATAAAAGACACCAGTTAGTCCTTACTAATATTATGAAGGCGAAAGTTTGTATGTATGGATGGATGTTTGTTACTCTTTCACGCAAAAACGGCTGAACGGATCCGGATGAAATTTTGCACACAGATAGATTATAGTCTGGCTTGAATGCTATTATACACATAGGCTATTTTTTCTCCCGGAAAAATACACAATATCAAAATTACCACGCGAACGAATTCGCGGGCAACAGCTAGTCGTCTATAAATCTGGTGCACTCAGCCCATCAACCTTTACCCCCGTGCTATGCTCAGTTACGTTACGAGCGACTTTGCAACTAAATGTAGAGGGTTCTACCTGCTATCGACTGTACTTTTTTCCGTAACAAAACCAATCAAGTGTCAGGGAGCGAGCAGTAAATATGTCGTGTGGCGTGCAGCCTGTTCTACACATAGCCTTGCTCCGTTCACCTCATGTCTAGGATTAGGTTACAGGACCAGTCTGATGGGATTAGTTTAGCTATTGCTTTCTTTAAGATTTATGTCTAAGGGGTTGGTGTTTATCTCTGCGCATCTGAAAAGTAGCTTGACAGTGAGTCCTGGGCGTATCAGTACTTTTAATATATTCCAAGTGCGCCTCAGTTGTTTAGCCCGTAATAAATTCGATAACATCCATTGATTATTGTCTGCCACTTGGCTTACCTCAGCTACAATAGATAAAGATAAAGATATTTAGTTGTGAAACATGAGTATGATGGTACAATAATAAATATTTGTTCTGCATGTTTTGCCATTGTAGACATACAAATTTTTGGTAGGAGAGAGCGCCGTTACTTAATTATTATGGGTTAATATTACAATAAAACCGAGAAATAGAGAATAGGATCTGGCTATTTTGGTTTTGTTAGTAATCTAGTGTTGGTTGGTAACAAAACTGAATATTAGAGTTGTTGCGGCTGGATCCGAAGTTTTGATCTTATTGATATCGGCAGCTCGAATTTTTTTCTGTATTCGAAAAAGTGAGACGACTTCAAGGTGAAAGATGGCGTGACCGTGCACAAAGGTGATGATTATAATAATAATAATGTGGCAGAGACTTACTCGTACTAATAAAGAATTGGCAAATGTAAACTAGATAAAATTTTAAAAATTTATAAAAAAAATCCAATAAGTGATACGAAGACTTTGTTGTAAGTACATTACTTATACAACGTGTTAAAAATAACGCAAGACTTAAAAACATTAATTTTTTTCATTGTCGATGATGCAATTAAACCACTTGCCATAAGCAAAAAGAATTAACTTATCTTTTTTATACGAATTTATCGCGTCAAGTTTCAAGACTGCAGGTATGAAAAATAGAAATACAATTTTTTATTCGGATTATTCCAACTTAACACTTAACCAACGGGCGTAAATATGTAGGTCAAAATGGAGATGAGTATGAAACTCGTTTGTATCACAAGATTCGTATGTTAATTTTGGGAGCCTGTATTTTGTCGCGGGATCTAAATGTAAGATTCAAGGGCTGTAATATAGCGCCGTCTGTCTTATCAGCTGACACTTGGTGAAATATTGTAAGCACTCTGTTAGCAATTAACCTCTGTCACATAATTAAGATTGTATTGATGAATACTTCCTCCCGAATAAACCTAATACCTACCTACTTAGTTTTGCAGCTAATTGACACATGTTTCGCATACTTTTATAATGTTCACATGTATTTCTTCTTTGTCGTTCACGTTCACATGCTCCAGAAATTTCTGTAAATTTCCAAAAGGTCTCCATAACGCTGGCACCACTACCCCAAGATGCGGGTTTGCATAAAATATGTCATACGACGAGTAGTCTAAGTCAAGATTCCACAGTGGACTCCATAACTCCATAATAAAGGCAAAATTAAAAGTGAAAGTTCAACACCCGAAAAATTTTATATTCATGAGCCTACGAGTACAGCGCTGAGTTAGCAGTTAATAAAAAATTCAATTGCACCGTTAAACCACCCCGAACAAAGTTCAGTGACATTTTCATCAGGTGGAGCTGAATACTAAATTGCTAACGACGCACAGTTGCGGCGAATGTTTCGCGAATTATAATGCAAATTGTGTCTAAACACACGTCTGGTCACTTCGGCGGTCGGAGAGCGTTTGAACTGGATCGTTCGAAATTCAAAATTAATTTCTCCGCCAGCCGCCGCTGTGATTGGCGGGCAATAATTACGTGATTATGTGCGATGAAGTTATAAAACTTTTCGGGCCAAATTATAGGCTTTTCGACTCTCGCTTTCCTCAATATTTACCTTACGTTTGCATTATAAATTAGAGCTGATTAAGTCATCCTGACGGATTGCCGGTTGCATGGTACGTTTATGGGCGTAATGAGGGAATCAGGGTCGTGGTTTAGAAGACCTCGGAAGTTTGCCTTCGAGCTAAATTTTCTGCAACTGCAAAGGTAAAATGTTCTTGAGACATGTTTTTTTACGACAAACGTAGATTGCACAATCGAGGTCATGCTAGTAGTAACTTCATTTAGCTTTTAATTTTACACGTAAGCAAAACGTCGACAGAAAGTTATTTGCTCGTCCTAGTTCATTAATTCATCTCATTATGTCGAGAAATATCAAACCCCATTATATATTTTTTACTTTGATAGTATATACAATAATGTTTGTTTACACCTGCAGCGTCCGAGTGGTCCCTTCACCCACCTATTGTGAGTGAGGGTGCCACTGGACGCTGTATAAATCATCTCATTACGCAGATGCAAAGGCCAAAGTTAAGTTACACCCAGACAAGCGCTAAACGATATTAAATACAATTTCAAGATGGCCAGCTGTGCTACTGGTTCTTAAAATAAATGGCGGAAGTGAATATTCTCTTTTCAAAAATAAACAGTGTTTCGGACACTTTCTGCCCGTTGACAGATGATTTGTCACGATAAGGTGTGGAGAGACGCGCCCGAGTTATGTTGCACGGCGCACCGCAGCCGCTCGCTGGTGCCTCTCACACAAAAACATAACAAAAGCAGCCTATATACGTCCCACTGTAGGGCACAGGCCTTCTCTCAGGGAGAGAGTACGGGCTTAATCGCCACGCGTGCCCACCGTGGATGAGCGATTTCAAGCGCTGAGGTATATGAATAGCTCAACACTCAGGTTTCCTCACGATGTTTTCCTTCAAAGGTAGCGATTGATATTGCTACTACAACTTGACAAATGTACATAACTTAGAAGACAAAGTCAAAGGTACATGCCCGCACTGGGAATCGAACCTGGGTCTCTCGCTTCCGAGTCCAATGTTCTACCCACTAGGCCTCTTAATTATAATGTCTTCAAATATAAGATGTCCAAATATTTGTGCTTTTTATTCTCAGCGCTTGAAACTGCCAATCCGCGGTGGGCACGCGTGGTGATTAAGCCTATACTCTCTCCCTGAGAGAAGGCCTGTGCCCTACAGTGGGACGTATATAGGCTGCTTATGTTATGTTTTTGTGTAAGCCCATACTCTCTCTCTCTCTCTCTCTATCTCTCTCTGAGAGAGTGCCTGTGCCCTGAAATAGAACAATATTAAAATAGGCTACATAAAAAAACTTGTTATAAGTACATATTTTGAACTTGACTGCCTCGTTGGTCTAGCGGTGTCACGTGTGATTACCATGCCGGAGGTCGTGGGTTTGATTCCCACTGGGGGCCGCCGTACATTTGTACAAATGGCCTCAGTCTGGGTGTATTTCCATGTTTACGATGTCCTTGCCTGGTTAACATAGCACATCCTAGTTTGGGACCAGGACAAGTGATTGTGTTGTGTGGATGTTATGTGCGATACAAATTGTACAGTTTGATCTGTTTATTGGACATCTTTTAAAGGGATTTCAAAAGACTTCCGTTTCTTAAACCTGTAGTTATTTCTTTATTAATATCACTCGTAGCTACTTCACAACATAGCTAGTCAAACAAAAAAAAAATCGTTTGACCGTCCGGGTGGCCCATTTAATATCAACTAAACAAATATTAAAACGCCTAAACGCCAACTTTATGGGGTATTTACAACATTATTCACCGGAGATAGGGCGCGGCGTTGTTATAAATATAAATATTTTCATCTATTGTGATTTAATAGAGAGCACGCTACTGCCCTTTAGTGGGGCAGCAGTGGATAAGGACTTACTTTTTGTATACCTATACGAAGCTTAAGTGGAGTGGTCATCTAGCTAGACGAGAAGACGGACGGTGGACGAAGGCAGTCACGCGTCGTTTGGTGGGTAGACCCCCTACCAGATGGGTTGATGACACTGGGCGACAGGAGGGCAATGGACATCCTTACTAATATTGTTTGTATGTATGGATGGATGTCTGTTACTCTTTCGCGCAAAAACGGCTGAACGGATCCGGATGAAATTTCCCACAGAGATAGATTATGGTCTGAATTAGCTCATAGGCTATTTTTTATCCCGGAAAAATACACATCAAAGTTACCATGCGAACGAAGTCGCGGGCACCAGCTAGTGATATAATAATTAATGAATTTCAAGCCTTTATTAATCGTAAGTATGATTTAATGTAAATACTATGTAATTTAATTGAAATAAATTTATTTATTATTATTATTTAATGGACAAGATGGACAGATGACCTCATCCAAGTGGCAGGAAGACGCTGGATGCAGGCTGCTTCCAACCGGTCTTTTTTGAAATCCATGTAGGAGGCCTATGTCCAGCAGTGGACTTCTTGTGGCTGAATGATGATGAATGGACAAGATTAAGAGGGGACCGGCGCGGTTGGCGTGACGGTGAAAAGGCCTATGCCCAACAGTGGGCGTCTTTTATGGGCAGTAAGATAGATAGATACATAGATTTAATTACTTTTTACTCAGTGAAACCGTTCTATAAGAAAGCAGGGAAGGAATTGTTCCAGGTACAATTCCGGAAATATTCGTCCAATAATAATGTCTTTCCAAAAAGTCTATTTAATATCCATTTGTTTAGTGAGCGCATGTTATTAATGTAAGTACCAGAGTGTCTTTAGGAACGCGGTTACACATTTGTATCTCTTATGTATAAATAAGTATAATACGTATATCATGGACTTTCACACGTTTTAGTTTTCACGTTTATTCCCGGAGGCACCAAGCAGATACCTAGGGCTCCTGCAACGATAATGACATAGCGCAGGGTATCCTAGTTTGGGACCAGGTCATGTGATTGTATTGTGTGGAAGTTATTATTATTACATACCTATTAAGCTTCATCGACATACATTGTTGCTTCACGCACTACGCACCAGCCGGTTTTAAGCACTTTATTTTTCAAAATAAGTACGGTTTGTAAAATAACCTGTATCACGTTACAAAAAGACCGAAAAAGGGTGGTCCTATCCACGTACGCCCTACGCCATAGCGGGAGGAAATTAGAATCAGTTTAAGGATGTTTATAGCCAAAAGGGCCCGTTACCGCCGGCGCAGTCACAAATACCGACTAATCGATACTTAGATCGCTGGGGAGGGCCTGCCGATACAACGGTGAAACTGGACTACACATGTCTCGTAGGATGATTTACAACCCGGCTTGGTAACTATGATGTCCCACGGGCTTGTCTCTATGTTCAGATTTATTATAAAACGTTGACAGTTGCTTTAACATAAGCATCCCACTGCAGGCCGCAGGACCTGCGTCGACCAAACAGGGGAGTAATATTGGCGAGGAGGAACTTAATAAAAAGTACCCGAAATCGGCGTGCGTGCAGGCAGCGGCAAATGAATGTTGAAGAAGCGAAGGGGTTTGTCAGGATTGCGGCGAGTGGCAAACCTTGGTCTCTGCCTACCCATCAGGGATACAGGCGTGAGTTTGTATGTGTACATATGTGATTTTTTTTACTATAAATAATTCAGGTTTTTCTTATTATTTTTTAATTATAGACCGACTTCGAAAAAAGAGGGAAATAGAAGAAAGAAAAATAAGTTTATCATCAGATATCACGGAGGTAGATATAAGTAAATTTACAACTCAAGTTCAACATTTATTGGAATATTAGTACCATAATATAATAATAGTTCTGCGATCAGACGTCACTACCGTAAGATATCATAAAAAACATCTCAGACTCTGTTAGCCATCAAATTCACTGAGCTTAGTAAATTAATAATTCCGTCAATGCCAGTCTTTACCCAAAGTCAAGATACGCAAAATTTTAAACTGAATTCCAGATGTTCCCACCCTTTCAGTATGTTTCCGTGATTTTGATGACGAATTGACCGAAAACAAGCAGAATTGTCGATGACAAACTGATGACTCGCAGATGTATAATACCCTCGGGAAGGCAAAATACTATATACAGCGTGTCACAAAAGTTCCACTCGATATTAAATTTTATTTCTATGTCCCCATCGCAAAAATTGTCTCTTTGCTGTTTCTAGTGTTCCTACAAATAAATTATTTCTTTAGTTGTGCCATAAAGTGTTCTCTATCTATCTATCTATCTACAATACTTAATTTAATTACTATATGTTTCATTAATGCATTGATGCTAAATAAAGTACTGCGTATTATAACCCACTTTCATTTTGGTAACCTTCTTTGTCTACATAAGTGACTTGGCCTTCATGTCCTGGTCCCAAACTAGGATACCCTGTTCTATGGTAACCAGGCAAGGACATCATAAACAAAATAAAACAATAGGTAAAGAATATTCTTATACATAATATAACTATAATAACTTCCACAAAGCACAATCACTTGTCCTGGTCCCAAACTAGGATACCCAGTGCTATGGTAACCAGGCAAGGACATAATAAAGATAGAAATACACCAAGACTGAGGCGATTTGTAAAAATGCACGGCGGCCTCCAGTGGAAATCGAACCCAGGACCTCCTTCATAGCAATCAGACGTGATACCGCTAAACCAACGAGGCATATAATTTAATGTTACGTGTAAATCCCGAAATCCCTGTAGTGACGCGAATTAAAGCCGTTTGTTTACCCTTGATTTAGTTTGGAAGACTACTTCTTGGACACCCTGTATTTCGTGTAACAGAATTTCCCAACGGAGACCTTGAATAAACGAGTGACGTCAGTCAAAATTGGGAACAGATTTATTTCACGAATGGAAACTGAGTGCGAGAGGCAGTAATCCCATGAGACTTTTAAATTAAAAAACAAACACCTTGGGTCCTTGGGTGACATGACACGCACATTTTAGTTCAGATCGTTAGATCTTCACTAATTAGGTTTCTGTCTTTTGAGCAAAATTAAGTTAGTTACAATTTAAAAGGCAATACCAAACACCAAAATTGTAAATTTCCTGAAGAGTATTTAGAATTTTCATAGAAGGTTAAATGATTCATGCTCATGCTCACGTTTCTGAAATACCGTATAGACGTCATTCTTTGAATTTACTTTTCCATACAAAATCGTGAGCAGATTGCTACCCTGCAGGACGCAACAAATCCTCCTGTTTTGGCGAAAATGGAATTTATCCTCATCAATTCATAAATATGAAAATCAGTATGACTTTTACTACGAGGACAACTTCAAAATACCAAATTAACTTTGATACACCACAGGCTACATCCTTGGTCCTGTTTTATTTAAGTATTCGTTTTGTCTGTTGTGTATTTAGTTTTCTTTCTGTTGTTGTGCATATTATGTTACTTATCTGCTTTTTTTGGTGTGTGATGTGTCTTGTGGGTATAATGTCTTTCTACTTCTTCTTCTTCTAAACTCGGAAAAGAGTCATTCTTTAATTGACAACTTAAAGCATCAAAATGTACGGAGCAGCTGTAATTTTTTTGCCATTCTGAAGATAGTAAAATTGGTTTATATTGAGCAGTATTAGTATTAGTGCAGTACAAATATCTTTATCCCCTTTCGTTGTAAGACTTTTTAATGTCAAAAAAGCGACCGTTAAATAAATACAGCAATAAAGTATTTAGATACCCATATAACCCGGGATGATTCTAGTAACACCATACGCTTTGAGCCGAGAAGTGTGAGCCTTTAGAAGTTATTGTGAAATAAAGAAACGGACATACACGAACCCTGAGCGCTTAGCATGCACGCCTCGAGAAAGACTAAATAAATAACTTCCGCACAGCATAAAACTAGGATACCCTGTGCTATGATAACCAGGGCCGAGTTTCATAAAACCACAATTCGCAGTTTATTATGACAATTCGATGTACATTGCGTAGCAGTCTTCTCTCTTGTTAATCTGTGGGTTAATCGCTTTGCGATGAACATAGAGTTGTCATAGGAAACTATGAATTGTAGTTCTATGAAACAGGCCCCAGAAAGGCCATCACAAACATGGAAATACACTCAGATTGAGGCCAACATCAAGTACAGCGGCCTCCAGTGGGAATCAAACCCACGACCTCTGTTTCGGTATAAAGATGCAACCACCTCTGTTTTTGTATCAAGAGGAAGTCGACAAGAGGCTGTAAGAAGAGACAGTCGACTACGACAATGAATTTGATTATGTTGTGTGGAAGTTATTATTACCGATATTCTTCTTGTTCCAAATATATCAAGCAAATGTGCGCGGAAGGGTCGGTAAGGGAAGTCCCAGGCGGGCATACTTCGGCCAAAATGGGATGTATTAGCAATGGGCAAGATAGAAAGTACCTGAAATCGGTACAACCACTAATGAATGTTTATGAAACGAAAAAGATCTGTCAGGGTCGTGGCAAGTGACAGTCCCCGGTCTCTGCCAAGCCTCTGGGATGTATGCGTGAGTTTATATTTCGTTATGTTTTCTTCCTGTCCTCCAAAAATCTTTCTTCAGGCGTGCATGCTAGGCGAACAGAAACGATAACACTCCTTGTTTTGTTTGAGCACTTGTGTAAAACGCGTCTCCAGGATCATCCCGTCACGTCGTGTCAGCCGTGAAAGCAAAAAGGCTTGCACGGGCGCCGCTTCAGGCCTTCCGTTATCAGCCGCATGCCTCGGCCCCCAATAAACCACTCAAACGGGACAGTTGGCAAACAAATTTCGTAATTTGTGGACGCTGGCCTGGTGTGGATACGACCAAGGAAGACTTTCTTGGTGAATAAATAAATAAACGTGTAATTCTCAAACGAAAAGTCACAACCACGGATAATATTTTTACCTCCAAATTTTATGATTCCCCTTGAGACAAATAATTACTAAGGAGTTAGTAATTACTATTATTAATGGTTAACATTGGACTCGGAAGCGAGAGACCCAGGTTCGATTCCCAGTGCGGCCATGTACCTATGACTTTGTTTTCTACGTTATATACATTTGTGAAGTTATAGTAGCGATACCACTCGCTTACGGTGAAGAAAAACATCGTGAGGAAACCGGAGTGTCTGAGCTATTCACATACCTCAGCGCTTGAAATCGCCAATCCGCAGCGGGCACGCGTGGTGATTAAGCCCATACTCTCTCTCTGAGAGAAGGCCTGTGCCCTACAGTGTATATAGGCTGCTTATGCTAGTGGTTACTATTTACTAAGCGTACCCCCAAGGTGGTAAATTATTGGGGTTAAAGGTCCTTCACTCTTCAATTGTTAAAACATAACGATTGAAACAGCAGCTGCAGTCAGAGGATACTGATGTGGTAAAACAGTAACAGACTTTTATAAATAAACGTTGTTTACAGGTTGTTAGAGAACCCTTTATTGTACAGAAAAACATATATTCCTGAAATTTAAGAGTAGAAAAGACGACGGCTTTATCACTAACAAGTGGTGTCACAGTGAAGTGGATAAAAACTTTGACAAATGGAATTTAGAAAACTTTAAAGTATAGTGTGCCAACAAAAAAACAAATGCATAATAAAGAATTATCAAAGAAGAAACGGACGAAGTCAAGGTGGCCATTAAGGTTGTAATTTTAGCTGTTATCCAAATCTCACACAAAGTCGCGGGCACAGCCAGAATAAAAACATAACATGAATTCACGCCTGTACGCCGAAGGGGTAGGCAGAGACCACGGTCTGCCACTTGCCACGATCCTGACAGATCTCTTTCGCTTCGCCAACATTCATTAGTCATTACTTTTTATCTTGCCCTTTACTAATATATCCCCTATTTGGTAGCCGGCTGGGACGTCCCTTACCGGCCCTTCCATCCACATTTGCTCAATTTCTTTCGTCAATCTTTCTTCCTTCATCCTCTCCATATGTCCAAACCAACGTAATATTCCTTTATACTGTAAAGTAGATAAAATGTTCCAAAGCTGCATCCACACTATGCCAACAGTAGCCCATTACGTGTTATCTGAGTGAGCGGGAGCCGGTAAAGGCACGCACTCATTACGTCCTAAAAGGCACCGAACTTGGCCCACTGCTGCAGGATGTGGCGCTGGCGTGCATGTGTGTTATCACCTTTACATCTCGTTAAGAGGAAGCCGGATTTTGAAATTACAACACGTTCACATTAACTAGACACTTGACGTTGATACAATAATGTCCAAAACAAATACTAAAATGACAGAAAACTAAGCAAATTATCGACACACGTATTGGTTACAAAGATACTGACCATACTATCGATAATTTGCTTAGTTTCTGTCATTTTGGTATTTGTTTTGGACATTATTGTATCAACGTCAAGTCTCTAGTTAATGTGAACGTGTTGTACGTATTCTACTTACATTTGGGCCTTTTTATGTTTTGAGATAATTTACAATGCATACTAACCTATTTTCTTTTACATATCAATACAAACTACTTTCATTACAGTGAGAAAAATTAGCTAAGCAAAATGCAAAATGAGGAGATCCGCAGAGGAACCCGAGTTACTGATATATCTCGAAGAATTGCTCAGTTGAAGTGGCAGTGGGCGGGACACATAGCTCAGAGAACTGATCTGATGACTGTTGGGAGCGAAAAAGTTCTGACCTGGCGACCGCGGACCGGACGACGCAGCGTGGGAAGGCTCCCCACCAGATGGTCTGAGGACCTGGCTATGGTGGCGGGGAGTGGCTGGATGTAGGGGGCACAAGACCAGGAAGCTTGGAAAACCATGAGGGAGGCTTATGTCCTGCAGTGGGCGTCGAATGGCTGATGACGATGATGATGATGATGAAATAAATTTCCGTCTTGGTCATTGGTCTCATAATGAATAGACCATGAACTTGTCTTTAAATAAATAATAAAATAAAGAAGAAGAAGAAGAAGAAGAAGAAGAAGAAAAAACATTTATTATAAAAACAGTGCACACGCCACAATAACAAAACAAAAAAACAACAAAGAAAATATTTCAACCGAAATATTATAAAAAAGAAAGTAAAACGAACGGTCACGGCGTGTCACTGCTGCTATAAATGGCAACTGACTCAGCAGTATGCTGAGGGTCAAGCCTTCAGCGCTGATTTTCGGTCAGTGCCAGGAGTTTCCCCGCGAGCGTCACATACCGTGGTGTGGTACAACCGTGAGCAATACTATATATAGTAGAATACTATGTAATACAGAATAGTAATTATATACAATAGGATACGTATTATGTATACACTATGAAACATATACTTAAACGTAATCTTTAATTCGGCCAACGCAGTGGACAGCACATGAACCTTTACATCTCTGCTGTTTACATCCAATTTATAGAACAAAACTGATGAAACTAGAAAACTTCAGATGTGTCAAAAAGAGAAAAAAAAATACCAAGACTAGCTCAATGAATCAGTACTCAATAAAATTAATTACACAGACACCCATAAAGCCACGGGTTTGAAGAGCACCTACTTGAAAAAATCGGTGCCGCAATAAAAAATAACATCCAACGCGGCACCCTTGATAACGAGCGAGAGAAAAACTTTTTTATTAGTTATTTACAACTAAACACAAGCGGAGAGAGAGGGCTATCAAAAAGCAATTTAAATAAAAACTTTACTACTGCCTAATCTCACAATTTGCTTGGATTCGCCGCTTGGCCCTGCGAGCTTAAGGGCAGATGCAAGCTAAATGTAACCATACTGAACGGTTTCACGCGAAATTTAAAAGAGAAAATTAACTCCCTCTGCAAAAAATACTAGACAAGTGTGAGTCGGACTCGCCCACCGAGGGTTCCGTACAAATTTGTATTTGTTTACCGATTTATAAATCGTTCAGGAATCGAGTCTCGCAGTTTTTCCCGAACTTCAAAGACAATTTTTGAATGATTTAATTACAAATGAATAGTTTTCAGAGTTTTCCCTGTACTTGTAGTATAAGACGATATTGCTTGCCAAATTTCATAGTTCTAGGTCAACGGAAAGTACCCTATACATTTTAATTCCCTTGAGTGTTGAAATATACGTTTTATTGCGAGATAAACGGCCGTATCTTTTTTCCACGTTAGTTTAGAAGTTTGATTTAGTCACAGCTTTAAGGGACTGTAAACCAGAGTGTATGGCTTTAATTTCAATTCGATAACTCCACGCGTTCCCGAGATAAAGGGTCTTGACAGACAGACAGACGAACGGACGGACGAAGGGACGGACGAAGGGACGGACAACAAGGTGATCCTATAAGGGTACCGTTTTTTTTCCTTTTGACCAACAGAACCCTAAAAAAACATTGTCTTAGGCATGTATTTCCCTAGGTAACAGAAAACTGTAGATTTATGACGTACTATATGACGTATCGTCTAACTGTCTCGTAGGTCTAGAGCAGGGTTTCTCAAAGTGGGGTACGCGAACCCCTAGAGGCTCGCCATTCGACGGTAGGGGGTTCGCCACGAGATATACATAATGTAATCTACGGACTTTTTTTACAAATCTTCTGAACCAAATTTATAGGACAGTCAGTTAGATCTACTGATTTTCCTTTTTGAAATCTTCCCATTCCTACCCATTTATATAGTTCATCTATTACTTTTCTAAAAAATGGAGTTGGCAACACTGGTTTTCTCAGTATTTACTTGCGCTAGTGGGGGAGTAAGAAGGTTAGGGGTTCGCTGTCATCTAGAAACTTTAACAGAGTTATGTGGAGTCATAAGTTTGAGAAATCCTGGTCTAGAGGTGTGACGTCTGATTACCATGCCGGAACAATAACTTAAAATAGTACTATTCGTCGCCTATGCGCACCATAAGCAGCACTTTTTCTTACTTTTTTCTGTCTTCTGCAATGCCACTTCAATCTAAGAGGCGAGTCCCCCATTCAAATTATAGAAAGTATAAGGAGCCCGGATTTCAAATTATTGCATGTTGGCGGGCAAGATACAATTGTTTCAACTATAAATTACCCAGGGCACCAATTAATATTGGTGTTATTCAATTAATCGAGTATTTTTCAAGGGACTTGGAAGAAAATTCAAATTATGGAAAGATTCAAATTATTGTTTTTTTTCGCGATTTACACATTTTTTCTATTGTAAAAGTTACGTAACGACGTGTAAGTCGGATGTATACGGACATTTTGTTTCACACTGTATACATTGTAATTTTATGAACTCCACTAGAAAGTTTGCATCCAGCCTTATATCGTAAGATCGTAAATGTTTTACTATCCTGGAAATAAGGCCGGTGACAGCCGATTACGAAGCATCAAAGGACCATCAAGTGGTTTCCCAAATTTCCCATCACTAGTTTTTACTGTCTCCTTATCAGGCAAAAGTGATAAGTGGCCGATTTTCTATTTATGTTCGAATGGATAAGTCTCGTTTCTTCTAGAAATTCGATAGAGTCGAGAGCACATGACCCTGTACAAAATCTGGCCTAGTGTAAGTAAGACGCCCTTAGGGCGTGGATGCGCGAACGCCATAGAATGGAACGCAGTCTATTTGATAGGTGACATGCAAATAGTACCTATCTCCTTCTCTCATATGTTTCCCCAGTCTTTCCATCTCTTACCCCCTCACCTTTGCATCAACGCAACAGTTAGTTGTCAATCATCTGTGCTGTGAGAAGGACTTCTACGCCTGTGACACAATATACGCAAAACTACGTGTGCTCGAGGATGGCAGTTCCCTGGCAGTTTCTTTATCCTTTCCATAAAAATCTATTTGCCCCTGTTGCTTGCTGATAGACTAGCGTTCCCAGACCTCAAAGTCCAGCGGCTCCTTCAGGGCGCTTATACACGGGCGGCACGTGTGCCGACTGCCGACGTGGATAATCGACGCTGACATGTCGCTGTCGATCGCAACGTGCCGCCCGTGTATAGGCGCCCTTAGCTGGAGAAAGGAAACACTGAATACGTATTAAAATATATCATGTATTGGTACGGAGCCCTCGAAGCACGAATCCGACTTACCAAGTGACCGGTTTTTTTAAATTGTGCTAAGCTATGTACTTATGTACAAGGGTTACTTAAAAATGTGTAATTCTTGTAACTAGTTTGTCATTTTCAATTACTTTTATTGAATTTTGTTTCTTCTTTTTTCTTCGATTTTACGGTGTTTTGCCTAGGTAATGCTTAAAAAAAACATGTGGTCAGTAGAATGGTCATTCATCTATCATTCATCATCATTGAGGCTGCGACATCGGTAGAGCCCGTGAAGCGAATTTAATCAAATTATGTAAACCCTGATATTATAAAAAATATATAAGTCTGAGAGGTCATACGTCATGTAAAATCGTTGTAAAACTCAAAATGTACTTGGGGTGTTTTAGAAATCGCTCAATTTAGAAAAAAACCCTGTATAGTATTTAATCGAAACTGTCGGAACTTCCATGAAATGTTTACGCACTCTTGGCCCCACTCTAACAGCTAAATAATAAAACATCCAAAGATATCTATGAACAAAACAAAAAAAAAGGCTAAGAAGCACATAGAATTGGCTGTAAATATTTATCACCCAACGATGATTAACACTAAGCAAGCAAGCGATCAAAATGTTTTCAAATTTACACCACGTTTTACAGAGAGTTGACGACGCGTAATCTTCTCTAAACTATGTATTGGGTAGAGAGTAACTCAATTATGAAGGTTAGATCGTCTTATTTGATGATATTGTGCTTATACGTTAAAATACACCAGGTTAAATTATTCAAACTCGACCCGAAAGCAGCGCTCCTGTATACAAAAATTTTGCTGGGAAATCAAAACATTTTTGGGTTTAGTTATATATTCAACGGGTCTAATCGCGATTATTTATAACGTAAAATTTAATTACCTTCATTTGCGACGTTTCAGCCACGTTGCAGTTGCCGTGGTCACGGGTAGACTGAAGTGGCGAGTACAGTCAATTATTAAAGTGAGGGTAGGTGGTCTACTCATCAAGTTACTTTTAGTGACTTTTTATTTTACCTAATAAATAATCATGATTAGATCCGTTTAATATATAACTTTACATGAGCATCGCGAGTCATTAAAAATGACTGTGTTTGGGTTTAGTAACTAACATTAATAATATTTAACATCATTAATGTAAATTTCAGCGTTCTTGTCATTCGGAATGAGAGTATAAACCAGCGCTACGCAGTCAGAGACGAGCAACCGACGACGCGAGCTCCGTCTCTACTCACCATGATTAAGCTTTGCGAAACTTGGTCGTACTCTTCCGACAAAAAATCAAGTAAGTGAGTCCGGAATGAAACTAATAATATGTGGTGCTATTTATGCTCGGGTGGCGAGCCCGACTTGCACTTGTCCGGTCTCTTTTTTATGTACCCAATTCTGTGTCCCAGGGCTCCACTTTTGTTCTCTACTTGTAATTGTTTAACTATTTAAACATCACTTTGTTTATTAACAATTATGTAGATAATAGAGTAATATAATTTACGACCGATTTGTGTAAAAGTAAAGTTATTACTCAGAGTATCGTTTCCTAATTGATTACAAAAAAGGTTCTCGTTAGTTTGAAAGCCGTTTTACCACCCTTTCGGTTCGCGTGCTACATTCTTATTCAGCCCCTTATAAATCATTATAATTTTGATAAATACTCAGTCCTATGGGCATTATCCTAATATATTTGTTTAATACCATCAAAGGGGGCGGTGGGCCTATTCATTCCGACCAAATTAACTCACCCTTGATTTATGATCGGTGAACTCCCGACTTACTTAGTAGAGATATTTTGGATTTTTTTTCTTTGATGACACCGTAAAATTAATTTCGGTTGTAGTTTGCTTACTAATGATGGCAATGAAAAATAACTGTACATGATACCGGCAATTATCTTGAACAATACGCATCAGTCGATTCCACGGCGCATCGTTCCGAAGATTAACTTCGTGTGCTGTGGTAAATACATACACAAACATAACATAACATAACATAACATAAATTCACACTTTTATCCTGGAGTGATAGGCATTATGGCACAGGGTATGCCACTTTCCACGATCATGACGGACCTTTTTCGTCGCAAGCACGCCGGTTTCGAGCACTTTTTATCTTATTCTTTGTTAGTACACATAAAAATATTAAATGTGGTTTTAGAGCCCCAAAAAGATGTTGGTTGAAAGATTGTAACTCAATTCATGGGCAATGATGGCAACACCTATATTTCACTTGCGACCTTTTATACTTACCACCAATAAATGACTCATTAACGAATAACCCAATGAAGGGGTTAGTTTTGTCGTGTATTGGTTGGTAACTCTGTTAAAAATTTTGAATGTATTACCGATAGCCCAACTTTCGAACTACAACTTTTGCTTACCAGAGTCGAGCGGTCGACGACGCGGACTTTGTCTCAACTCATCATGATTAAGCTCTGCGAAATAGAGCGAAACCTGGCCGGACCCATCCGACGATATTTCAAGTAAGTGAACGCGGGCTTAAGTTAATAAATCGCCTTATAGTTGCTTTCTAAAACTGTACGGAGAATGGACATCAGGGATAAAGACATTCGGAGAAATGAACGTTGCGAGAAAAATTACGTTCGGGGAATGGACTTTCAAGCAAGTCACCTAACGAACAGACTGGACATTGCCATGATAGGACTTGCCGAGAAAAGTAACCAATGTTTTTTAAAACAGACTGATGGAAACCAATATTGGCAAAGCCACTGCCCAAATCCAAAGCGTGCGATTTACGAGCTCACCGGCCGGCAATAGAGCAATGAATCAATCACCTTGATCGAGTTTTGACGCACGCTGGCTTATGCAACTGGTGCGTTGAACTCTGCTGCGTCACACGGCAGGGGGAGAAAACAGTGTCTTCTTTATGCATACAGGGTGGCGCTGAGAGGTCCGGTAGTAATTAAGTGATTATTCTATTAAATAAAATCAACTTTTGTAAAAGAAAATAATTGTAAATAGAAATAGCTCATAGTAACATTAGAAAATAAGGCATATTAACAAACTATGGATTTTATTATATGAAATAAATGTTTTTTTATTATTATTATTATTATTATTATATTAAAGGACCTGAAACTACGTGTGAGGGAAATGTGTGTCCTGAACAACTCAACAATGTCACGAACAAAAGCAGGATATATTTCGGCGCACAGGGCATATCGTAGAAGTGAAAACAAGTGACTGACACTTGACACATCTCTCGCACGGCGCGGCGGCAAGAATATTCCGCCAGCCAGCTCGCGTGAGGTGCGCTCACAGCGGGACGCTTGCACGGCTTCCGGACTGCGCGCTGAACGCTCCATGTAGTGTAAGCGTACACACGAACATCTGCTGGTTTACGTGTTCTGTAGGGATTTTGTTTTTTCGCGATTTCAGAGCCTATCCGATAGAAAAAGTTTTTTGTATTGATTTGTATTGATAGCATTGTATTGAGCGAGTGGAAGTGAAAAATATTTACTTATTTTGTAATACATAAGAATTAAACAAAGTTATGAGCAAGGAAAGCTAAAAAAAAATAAACTAAATACCTATATCTTAGGGCCGCATAAATAAAGAACTCTTACATCCGAGATAGCTCTTAAGTGCGCAGTAAGTTTCTGTTTTAATCCGAATAGCATCTTGAAATGGATACTCAAGATCGATCTTGGAGGTAAGATCGCTTTATTAATATAGCCCTTAGAGAAGGCATAAACCCCGCAGAGGGAAGCCTACGTCGAGCATTAATAAAACTTACATCGGTCTAACGATAGAGTTAATGACGGCAAAGTGTCTCCGCGGAACAGAACACTCGTCTTCTCAACACCGAATGCTCGTACCAGTCGCTAATTCACAAATATTTACGTTTCGACCCGGTCTTGTCTATGTTGGGACTTATTACCATACAATAGACTGCGTTAAGTGTATTAAAACACCTCGTTTGTTTACCTAAACTATTTTAGGACAACATACTTTTGACGCGGTTTCTTAGGAATTTCAATCATACTCGTAGTTTGAGAGTCTAGCATTTCACATTTCACAATAGGTTGACGTAACTTAGGTTGGGCTGAAATTGTATTTATGCTATGAAGGACATACGAAACACTATTTTATTCAGGGTTTCACAGCTCTCCAAAGATGTGAAAAATAACAAAAATATATAAATATTAAACGAGAACAGAAGAAGAATATTAATAGAAGAATAAAAATTATATAGGATCATAGAATAAATATTTCTGTAAGTTATATAAGAATAAATAATTTTGTAACCTATCAGGGCGTCAACACATAAAACATTAAACATTGACACTAAACATTGTTTTACGAGATAAAATAAATAACAACTTTAGGATACCCTGTGCTTTTGGTAACCGGGCAAGTACATCACAAACATGGAAATACTCCCAGTCTGAGCCCGTTTGCACAAATCAACACAAGTTACATCGCAATGTTTACTACCTATCGGACCAATACTGAAATTGCGGCAAAATATCAGTTGTTCCATACATTCGCAGAGCTAGTGTCAAAATTCACTATAAAACAGCTGATGTTCTTTGTTTCGCTGGTGTCCAATATTAAAATACTAAAACGCTGATATTAAAACGTTGTTTTGTACTGGCGAGTAGGATAACGGACTTAAGTTCTACCGAACCTTACAGCAACACCCCGTATAAAATGTCATAACATGTGACTGGATATCACCACATAAACTCACCCCGAAGGTGCAGGGCAGGGTTTGTCACATGCCACGATTCTGACAAACCTCTTTCGCTTCATCAACATTCATCCGGTTTCGGGCACTATTTATCTCACCCTTCGCTAATACATCCCCTATTTGGTCGAAGTATGTCCACCTGCGACATTCCGTACCGGCCCTAACGTGACTGAACTATGAGTACGATTGTAAAAGGCTTATAAACTCAGTGGATGTTTTTTCTACTAAAGACTCATCTCATAAATCTAAGAATAAAAAAAAAATACGCCAGAACAAAACAAGAGCCCCATCGCAGCTGTAAAATTATTATTTTAGAAAGCGGCATAAAACGAAATATGCCGATTGTAAAACTGAACGATAAACCGGTTATCCGAAAAACATCACGTAGATAGATACGTTGAGTCGGGTATTTTTATTTTTTCTTATTTATTTTTATTTTATTTTTTTATTTTATTATAATAGGAAAACTTACAGCTATGAAAAACATACATTACAAATGAAATAGACACAGAGAGCCAATGACAAGTTTTCACTGGTAGAAATATTATAGTACAAAATGCCTAAGCACACACAGGAGACAATATTTCACTCACTTCAAAACAAATAGATAAATAGACAGTCAATACACATTCATGGTCTCAGATGTAATTCAGAGTGTACAACAGAGAACAAATAATAGATGTAATTAAGTAGGTAACGGTCAGTCAATCCATATTCGACGGTCAGGGAATTGATTGCAAAGAGTTACAGAAATCCGAGGTAATAGATTTACGTACGATACTTATACTGTCGCAGAATAAATCAATGCTGTTGTTTACACTACAGAGTTGATTAAATGACCGGGCGGCCCTCAGAAGAAATGAATTTTGCCGGTAATTAGAATGAGCGCGGGGAACATATAGAATAGACTTATTGCGGGAAGATAGACGTGAAGGGACTAAGATATTCAAATGAGCTAACAATTCAGGAGAGTCAATGAAATTTTGGGCAATTTTCATCAAAAATGAAATATCGCTAATATTACGACGAATATGAAGGGGTAGTAGGTGAAGTTTAACACAAAGTTGGCTATAGTCTTGCTTAGGGATTTTGAATTTGAATCTAAGGTAACGAATAAACTTCCTTTGGATGCTTTCTAGTTTGCTTATATAAATATTATAGCATGGATTCCACACTTGGGAAACATATTCAAGGTGGCTTCTGACAAAGGCACAGTATATAATTTTAATTGATTTAAGCTGCCGAAGGTTATTGCAGGAGCGTATGATAAATCCAAGTGCTCTGTAGGCTTTGTTGACAATATATTCAATATGGCGATCAAACATCAACTTGCTGTCCATAATCACCCCCAAATCTCGTATTTCGTTGCATTTATTAATAGATATGTTTTTTAATGAATAGATGGAATTAAATAAATTTAGTTTACGGCTAAAAGAGATAGAAAAGCATTTGGACACATTAATATCGAGTTTGTTTGTAGAGCAGTATTGATCAAATCTAACAAGGTCTTCTTGCAAATAAGCAGAGTCCTGGGCATTATCAACAATTCTGAATATTTTTAAGTCGTCAGCAAACAAAAGTACGTCAGAATGCTTGAAGCAAGCTGAAATATCATATATAAATATTATGAACAAAAGCGGTCCAAGCAGGGACCCTTGAGGAACTCCGGACGGAATGCTCATCCAAGAAGATGTGAATCCATTCAAAACGACTGCCTGAGACCTGTTCGTGACGTAGGATGAGAACCAACGGAAAAGATCGCCTCGTATACCAACAGCAAGAAGTTTTTTTAATAGTAGATCATGGTCAATGCGATCAAAAGCTTTACTATAGTCTGTATACACGGCGTCCACTTGGTGACTATTGTCCAAATTACTGGATATGAACTCATTAAATAAAACTAAGTTGGTGTCAGTGGATCGTTGCTTTAAGAACCCGTGCTGCTGTGGACTAAATGTAGGCTTAAGAGCGGCGTATACTTGGTCGTAAACAATACGTTCAAAAACTTTAGCAACAAGGCATAATTTCGAAATTGGCCTATAATTATCCACCATATTTTTTGGTCCCTTCTTGAAAATTGGCGTAATGAATGCAGATTTCCACTTAAATGGCACAATACCATTTGAAAGTGACCTTTTAAAAATAATAGCCAAAGGCAACGAAAGGCTTTCGGCACAATTGACAAGGAACACTGCTGGCAGATGATCGGGGCCTGCTGATTTATTTAGATCTAGTAATTTTAATAGCTTTTGGATTTCAGCAGTTATTATTTCAATTGATGAAAGGTCGGCCACGACAGAGATGGTTGGCTCATCTAAATTTACCGGCCCAGCTGTAGCATCTTTCGGTAAAAATGTTGAATGGAAATAGTCACTGAATAAGTTACTAATACCTTCTCCAGAGTCAGATGTTGAGCCCGCGTACGACATTGAGGCCGGAAATGAAGAACCAGTGCGACTGTTTTTTATGAATGACCAAAAGAATCTAGGGTTCGACCTAATCGAGGTTTCGATAAGATTAATGTAGTTCGTAAAACACTCCTGCTCAAGCCGCTTGACCCGATCTCTAAGTAATTCAAAAGTATACCTATCTGACAGATTGCCGTAAGTCTTATACTTTTTAAAATACTTGAACTTTTCTTTGATTGCCCTTATGAGTGGGCGATTGAACCACCGAGGATAATTATTGTTACTTTTTGTAGTTCTAGGAACATACTTGTCACGCAATCCGTAAATAAAATTGTAGAATAGGTCTACTGCCTCTTCGACATCACACTCGCTGAAGGCGGCGGACCAGTCATGGGCTGCAATTTCTTTATTAATTGATAGGTAGTCGGCGCGGTAAAAACTAAATACAGTACGCTTGGAAAATGGGAGGGGTTCTATTTCTGCAAATGAAACCGTTACACATAGTGCTCTGTGATAGGGGTCCTCAATAACCAGCGGATCAGGGCAGGGAATTACTGACACATAATCGTTAGAAAATACCAAATCCAATATACGGCCGTATGCGTTAGTTACCGAATTACATTGTTGGAAGTTACAGTAATTAAAAGTGTCAACAAAATAAGAAGCATGATCGCTGATCACATTCCCTGGTTGGAGGCCGCAATCGGAGTCAGACCAGTCAATGGAACTCATATTAAAGTCACCAAGTATTAAAAATTTGTCCTCTTGGTTACTGGTTACTATGGACTCAACCTTATCGCATAGGTTAATTAGTTGATCCGCAAAACAATTTCCCATATTTTCGGAACATAAATAAATAGTACAAATATTAAGTTTAAACGTAGCCTTGTTACGCAGCTCAGAACAGTGCTTTCGCGGACAACGCAACGTTATGGATACCCAAATATCTTCGGCGGTCGACTGCCAGTCAGGTATACATGCAGCTAATAAACACCGCTTAACGGCGATAACAACACCGCCCCCGCGAGTTTGTTTAGTTACCGAGTAGTTACGGTCCCGGCGCCACACACAATAACGATCATCAAAAAGTTCATGTTCCGCAATACCCTCACAGAGCCAAGTTTCTGTTAAAGTTATAACATCGTAATCGCTCATTCGTAGATTCCTATAAAATATATCAGTCTTGGTCCTAAGTCCCCTCACGTTCTGATGGTAAACATTAAGGTAGGCCATTGTAAGGCATAACAAATCCGCGTAAATAGCTAATTAATACAGCAATGGAATGGATTAACATTATTCTGAGAGCCGTCGGACGCATAGTTAAGCAAAAGATATGAAAAAATTCGATCTGCCTAGATCCAAATCGAAACCGAATATCAAAAAGACAAATATAAACAGTCGAAAACATTAGAAATTGCAGCGTTTTTAAGGCATTAAAGAGTAGATTCGTAAAAAATAATAAGCAAGTTTTACGTTCAAAGTAGAAGTTAATCAATAAATTAGACTTATAAATTAGACTTATAAGGTTGTGAACCCATGAAAGCTCTCAGTTTTGGCTACGACACCAATTCTGTGAAACTAATTAGTACAATTTCGTTATTCAGCCAAGATTAAAGAATCATAGAGAACAAATCCTGTCTGCTGAAAAGTCACTAAAATGTGTTTTTTTCTTAAACCTATTTAGCTAATAAGTCAAACGTCTATATAGAGCAGTGATTAGGTTTTTTTTAAGTCATTATATTCATTATTATATGGTATTGGCAACTGGTTGTCATAAGTTAATAAAATGCAATAGGTTTATTTTTGTTACTAAAATATGTTTTTTTCTTAAACCTATTTAGCTAATAAGTCAAAAGTCTATATAGAGCAGTGATTAGGTTTTTTTTAATTCATTATTATATGGTATTGGCAAATGGTTGTCATAAGTTAATAAAATGCAATAGGTTTATTTTTGTTAAAAGGCATCAATAACTGTTCATTTTCCGCAATTAAAACACTTAAAAATAAATCGATATGGTTGTATAAGCCGCCTATGTACGTCCCACTGTAGGGCACAGGCCTTCTCTCAGAGAGAGAGTATGGGCTTAATCACCACGCGTGCCCACCGCGGATTGGCGATTTCAAGCGCTGGGGTATGTGAATAGCTCAGACACCCAGGTTTCCTCACGATGTTTTCCTTCACAGTTAGCGAGTGGTATTGCTACTATAACTTCACAAATGTACATAGCTTAGAAAGAAAAGTCATAGGTACATGCCCGCACTGGGAATCGAACCTTGATCTCCCGCTTCCGAGTCCAATGTTCTACCCACTAGATCCGCAGATAATGGTCTGCTACAGAATCGTATTTTTGGGTATTGCAGCAATAAAAGGCATAAATGTATAAAGTCCACAGAACATGAAACAATTAACTGGTGATTTTATTGAAAGTTGAGAATGTCGCGCCGCCGGGTCACATTGGAAAAACGCCCTTTTGTCTTTAATGAAATTTGCTCTTGGCGAATCACAACTAAATAATCTGTCAAAGGATGCTTGGACAATTCGGACATACATCCACAATTGCCTGTGTTCGACGAGATTCACAGTTTTTTGTTTATTTTTGCTCTTCTCATCAAGTGCAATCGTGTTTGTCAGAATAAATAAATAAATTCAATAATCCTAAGTGGCCTAAAAAGGTGATTTTCCAAGACATCTACGTGTCCAGAACTGCCGCGAGCATTTCTACAATCCCTCTTCACTTGTCCCTTGCTACATTACATCGGACAGTTCCATCCAGATACCGCCATCTTTATTCCGCATGTTAAATCATTTGCACACACACAAATTCCTCACATAAAAAAATCTGTCGATACAGGAGAGTACTCAAAGATGGCAGTCGGCTGATAGCTTTATTTCGCAGATTGCCCCACTAGATACACGACATAACGATGGCTTACTTATGTCATTTATCATGCGTTATTAGTCAGGTGCTCCTCCCACTCGCTTTATTGAGCTCTTTTTCTCAGGCTAATAGCTTAATACTTGGTGTTAGAGGTCAGGCGTTTTCTTCAGCAAGTGACACTAAAAATAGGCTGACACTGTCATATCTCGAAGTTACAATTTTTTTTTCGTACAAATGTACACGAAATTACTTGCACTGGCGACTTTGCAACTAAAATTTAAAGGTCGGGTGCTGTCGACTGTTCATCAATAGTTGCGGCGAGATGGCCCACAAACTACGCACGAGCAACGAGCAAGAGCCCAACTTTTTATAACTTACAAAATAAACTAAACATGTACATAAAAACTGTAAGTTATTTCATCTAGTTCATGCTTTTAGGTCGCAAAATTTATTTTTTAGTTAGACTCATCATCGTCATCATCAGCCCACCTCTGTCCACTGCCGGCTATAGGCCTTTTCCCCATCACGCCATCCTTCGCGGTCTCTCGCCATTCGCATCCACGGGTCTCCATCAGGCTTTTGGTCCTTGGCTGTTGGCTGTGGGACCCCATACCTAGTAAATATGTATCAAAACTGTTTTTCACACGTTGTGCGAAGCAAAGGCGACTCTGCACTATAACCCGGAAAAGAAAGTCTTGTTTGTCGCTCCCGGGCAACAGTGCGGCATAGCAATAGCAAGTGCGAGCTTCAAAGATTTATCGATAAGAAAGTGCATACGCGTTTTTTTGGTTTATTGGTCGGTGGTAACTTTCTTTTGAACTTTACTTTCAGATACCTTCAGGCTTTTTGGATATGTTATTTACTGTTTTAAAATTATTTAAATAATTCGATAGATGGCAGTCGTTAAGCCAAGTCAGAGGCCTTAGGGCGGCTTGACAACTTCTGACAGTAGACGAGCCACTAGTCTACAAGCCTCCACCAATCCGGACTTGGCCCCCGTGGTGGAGTATGGCCTATACCTTCCTCAGGGAAGAGACCCGTGCCCCTCGGTGGGGACATAATGGGTTGATGATGATGAAATAATTGTGGATGTTACTTTGAATTTTACCTTCGTTAAATACATTATAAATACATAAACTCAAGCCAGTATACCGGAGAGGTAGGCAGACACCACGGTTTGCCACTTGCCACGGTCTTGATAAACCTCTGATGAAAACCTAATCCAATTGTAATTGGACAAATCGTCAATGGTGAGCTGTCAATGTCAGTTGGCCATTCATTAGCCGATCTGCGACCGTAATAGAGCTCTAAGCACGTTACTAGGAATTAGATTAAGCTATAACAAAAGATTTATCCCAATGATTAGGCCCCGGAGATATTAAGGGCTATTCCCAGTCCACCCACCTGCAATGACACTATCTTAACTTAATTTCAGAATCACTTAGGGCCAATTTTTCAATAGCCAGATAAAACTTAACTGCAGAATAAATTGCATACTATCACTGTCTAAATCATACGACAAGACGGAGACAACATCAGTTTTATTCTCCAGTTAAGTTTTATCTGACTATTGAAAAATCCAGTCTTACTCGAATATTTCGCTCCGTCTCTTCTCACCGCGATTAAGCTCTTCGAATAAGTGGGAAACCTGGTCGGACTCTTCCGACAAAAATTCAAGTAAGTGATTCCGGAATTACGTAAAGAATGTTTAGTGCTTACGAAAGCTTTAGTACCAAAAATTCCACTATCATTACTAATAACTGAAAAAAAGTGTTTTTGAATATGCCTACCTAGTGTCAAGTGAATCAAATAATTATGATTTCAGTTTTAACGCGATTAAGATTACGCTGACGCAGATTTTCTTCATTTTCCTGGCCTATATGGATGGGCTCGTTGGGAGCAGACCAGATATAATGGCCAGTAATAATCGTAACTCAGACACCTTGATAAAATAAATGCCATTGTTAAATGCAAGGCTTTTGTTTCGTTAGTGTCGTTCCCAGATTAAAGTTTTGCTTGGGACGCACTAATATTTTTTATAAACTTTTTATTAAGGAACCGGGGCCTCCCGCTTCCAAGTCCATTGTTCTACCTACTGGGCTAGGTTCGATTCCCAGTGCGGGCATGTACCACTGCATGACTGCATGACTTTGTTTATTTTCAAAGTTACGTACATCTGCGAATTTGTAGTAGCAATACCACACGCTAACGGTGAAAGAAAACATCGTGAGGGCACGTTTATATAATGGAAATCACTTAAAAAAAGTCTAATACTTCGCACTGTGACTTTTTTAAAACTGCAATAAACTAAGCCCCTGACAATAAAAATACACCCGACTACAAAATAGCTTTCCTTCATCAGCATCATCATCAGCCCTTTGACGCCCACTGCAGAACATAGGCCTCCCTCATGGTTTTCATAACCATGAGGGGTTTTGCCATAATCGCCACGCTTGGCAGGCCGGTTGGCGATCGCAGTATGCGGTTGGAATCTCAGGAAGACGCTGCTGCCCGTCTCCTGGTAATTTATTTCCTTAGTCGCCTTCTACGACATCCACGGGAGGAAATGGAGTGACGCTATTCTTAATCCGGCGCCACACGGAACGGAGTTTTCCTTGCTCAACTGTAAATTATAAAATAAAGCTTTACGGTTTTATACGATTTCTTCAAACTCTCCACAAAGGCAGATTAAATAGTCTTTTGTAAAGTGAAAGGCAAAGTAAAATTATTTAAACTGCCTATGAGGAGT
The DNA here is from genome assembly GCA_947308005.1 of Yponomeuta malinellus. Lineage (NCBI taxonomy): Eukaryota > Metazoa > Arthropoda > Insecta > Lepidoptera > Yponomeutidae > Yponomeuta > Yponomeuta malinellus. The sequence goes on from OX371012.1 coordinate 14,442,059, forward strand.
ATTTTAGAGGAGTCGTTTTTTTCTAAATGAGGCCGTTAATGTCTAATTGTGTTTTGTACATTTTAACAAGAGAATTGCTTAATTTTAACAAAGACTCTTAATAACTCGTTTGTCCAGATCCTGATACGGAAGATTCGGCAGGTTCAGTCCCCAACTATTCATTGTAAAGTGAATAGAAGATTTCTTTTAAGTTAAGAATATCTGAGCCATAGGATTTCCCTCGCTGTGCAACGCGGCAATGCGGCCAGTATCATGAGGACTTTTGGGCCGGATGTGGCTCGGGGTGATTTATTTGGTTAGGTTATATTATTTATTATTATTTATTTTCTATAGTGTTTTGACATTGTATTATTTCTTTTTTTTATTATTTACCATTTTGACTGACGAAACCTGCGGGTGTATTTTTTATCGATTATTATTATTTCTTTGTTTGTATTTTAATCCGGAATGGCGTCGTTAAAGCTCCACGAAGCTAGCCATTTTAAAACTTGATACGGTCGTAGTTTTGCCCCTTTTCAATCAGATTTATAAGTTCAGTGTAGAAGAGTAATAAAATACAGCTAAAGATTGGGTTACCTGTCGAAGTAAAAATTTTCAAGATAATTTATAATACAATCTTTAAAGATCAAAAGTTTTAGTTGCAATTCTCTAATTTTATAACAATAGTAACCTCCAGGCAACACCATCACTTGTTCTGATCCCACCGAGGACACCCTGTGCTATGGTAACCAGGCAAGGACATCGCAACCATGAAAATACACCGAGACTGAGGCCATTTGTGAAAATCAAGTACGGCGGCTTCCAGTGGGAATCGAACCTACGACCTCTGTTTTGGCAGCCAGGCGTTTTGCCGCTAGACCTACGAGGGTACAGTTAAAATATACGCCTAAGTAGAGATGATACAGTATCAAAAGTACAAGCAAAGTTCACAGTAACCGTTAGAGGGGTCAGATTAGTAAGTGCGAGTAAGTAGTTACCGACAAATTACACGCCGTAGTACAATAATAGTAAATTGTTCTTTTGTTGTACCAACACTGTCTAATGAACTATAATTAACGGTTTGATGTCTTGATTAAAGTGCCTCCTCGGTGTTTAGCAATCTTTTGAGTTAACTCTTTTTTGTTAGTTACGATTTCTTTTCTCATAAGAAATGGTGTTGGGTTGTAGACCAAGTGATTATTAAGCAATCACTTTTTAGAACTTGCGGCTTGGCTTGTAATTAATATAGTCGTCATTCAATAATACTTTGTTCTATGTTGAAATATATACAGTAAATTTCTTGCACCACGTGTAGTTGACTAGTACAAAATCCTTATAGCGTTAAGTCCGCCACATTGCCACTGTTTTTTAAACTTATGTGTGCAATAAACGTAGTAATAATAAATCTATATATTGATATATATATATATATATATATATATATATATATATATATATATATATATATATATATATATATATATATATATATAGTGCTTTGGTAACCAAGTGGGTAGAACATTGGACTCTGAAGCGAGAGACCCTGGTTCGATTCCCTGTGCGGGCATGTACCTACGACTTTGTTTTCTAAGTTACGTACATTTGTGAAGTTATAGTAGCAATATACCACACGCTAACGGTGAAGGAAAACATCGTGAGGAAACCTGAGTGTCTGAGCTATTCACATACCTCGGCGCTTGAAATCGCCAGTCCGCGGTGGGCACGCGTGGTAATTAAGCCCATACTCTCTCTCTGAGAGAAGGCCTGTGCCCTACAGTGGGACGTATATAAGCATAAGACAATGACGTATATAAGCAGCCTATATACTCGTACGGTGTATTTTCAGTCTGGATGTATTTTCATGTTTGTGACGTCCTTGCCTTGTTACCATAGAGTATCCTGGTTTGGGATCAGGTCAAGTATTTGTATTGTGTGGAAGTTATTGTTATTATTAAAATCTCCTCAAGTCAGAAAAGTTTTTATTTCAATATTAAGTTTTTAGTATCAACTAGACTGCATCAACTGGGCTAGAGTTAGAAGTTGAGAAGTGGAGGTCCCTTCTCAGAGCTCTATGTCCTTAATAAGGGATCAGAGGACATTACCATTAAGTTTTGATATTCGATTAATAATGCATTGCAATAGTATTTTCTAAGGTTTACACGAGGACTAGACATAATAAAATTTGAATTTGCACGGATGTTTACTCGTTTATCTTTTCCATTTTACAATTTTCCGACGTTTCGTTACTCTTGCGAGTGCCGTGCTCTGACGCCTGCACCTCAGTCTATCGAGACCACGGCACTCACAAAAGTACCGAAACGTTGGAAAATTGTAAAATGGAAAAAATAAACGAGTAAACATCCGTGCAAATTCAAATGCATTGCAGTATCAAGCTATCGTAGAGACAGAACCGTATCATCATCAGGCAACCTCTGCTCACTGCTAGGTACAGGCTTTTTCCCCGTGACGCCATCTTTCGCGGTCATTCGCCATTCGCATCCACAGGCCGTGTGGCTATTGATAAAATTCGGCCCTCTCGTGAATATCACGGCTACAATATGACCAACTACGCCTACTTCTATTTTCATAGCGTAAAAAAAAAAAAATTAATAAAATATTTCAAAAAAAGAACTACATATAAATCCATCTCTAGAAGTTGAATCTTCCACATGAGATCAGCTATCTGCACTGGACAAGGCGAAGTTAGCACTCAGTCGCCATAAACTAGAACAGAAATAAAAGTGGCAGCTAAAAGACTGTACAAACAAGTCAATGCACAAACAGTACATTTAGTGGAAGACTTACTTAAGTCAGCGGGACGCTGACATCGCGTATTGCATGGTTTCTGATCTCACTCGGAGTGTTTCCATTGCCGGAGAAATTTACGCGAGGACGACATGAAAAAAAAACAATTCCTTCTTTCGTGGCAAAATCGAAAGCATCAACTCCTCTTCAGGCATTGCGTTGCCAGAAGCGTGACATAATTTATTTTTTGCTAGCTGTTGCCCGCGACTTCGTTGATTTTGAAATTACCATTTTGATGTGTATTTTTCCGGGATAAAAAATTGCCTATGTGCTAATCCAGACTATAATCTATCTCCGTGCAAAATTTCATCCGGATCCGTACAGCCGTTTTTGCGTGAAAGAGTAGTATCGTTGGATTAGTCGTTTAAAAATATTGTGGGCGTACGAAGATCATTTTTTTATTTAGGGCGAGTAGGGCGTCATAGTGGGTAAGTTTGAGAAGGCCAGTACCTGCGACTTGGCGAAATTATCGCGGTGTTAAACCAAGTCGAGTAAAGTCAGTCATTCTATCACGTGTGCCAAATATCATAGACAGCGTTTCAAAGTTTCACATATAATATTACTTACTCTGTCCACAAGTGCTTTTGCGAGTTCGGAAATAAATAAAGCAACTATAATAAAAAAAAAACGCTTATACAACTGTTATTTTTTAAATGAAAGCCCAAACATTAATTTCTTTCATAACTATGTCGTTATATATTTTCAAATTTATTTGTAAAAATTAAAATTGCAAATTCAGCCCTTCTACAGTGTTAGTCCGGAAAAGCCGTTTCGAATCGTGGAACGAAAACGAACAGGTGGCTTTGTAAATGTCTAAACGTTTTCTGTAAAACATAAACCCTCTTCATTAGTACAACGGTCGGCCATTCAACTTGCCTGTTATTGTCAGCCGGGCATTTCAAATTGAACAACTATTTCTTTTATATCTAAGGGCTTCATTAACTGCAACGGAAAAGACCGTGAGGAAACCTGCAAAGATTTCATATTAATTTGCTGGAACACCTAGTAGACTAAGTCTCAATATGGATGTTTGTTCATCTAAACAAAGGAGTTTCACTTCGAGAATCTTTGTTATGAAAAAATTTGTTTAAGTGTTTGGGACCTAGAAGGAAACTTTCGGTACGCAATTCAGTAGACCTTCTGGAATATGGTGGAGAGCTGGTATCTTATCTTACATATGTATGAGCTTCATTTTATCTTGGCACGGTGAATTCGATTTAGGTGGGACGTTTCCCATACAAATGATTATTTCCAAATATGTTAAAAAAAATACATAATTATACACTGGCATTATGTCTGTCTGCATTAATTACAATTTTTATTTGCGCCAATATACAGTTTCTTAAAAAAAACACTGGTGTAATAGCTTAAATGATTTCGACATTTTAGTCCATACAAACATTATCGATCTTATTTAACCTATTAAACTACAGTTTTATTCAAGGAAACATGTATTGGCGCAAATAAAAATCTTAATTAATGCAGACAGACATAATTCCAGTGTATAATTATGTAATTCTTTTTAACAAATTTGTAAATAACCATCTGTACGGGAATCGTCCCACCTTTAGCTACCTTGTTCAGTAGTTTAAGCTAAAGACCGCAGAAATGTATTAGGGCCGGCTTGCGACACTTTACTAAATGCGGCATAAATTTAACTAAAACTCTTCGCCAATTTAAAAGGCTACTTAAGTGACATTTAAGAAGGAAAATCGGCCTGAGAATATTTTTCTTATCTACCAACGGTAAATTCCTTACAGTACGTACTTTGAACCTGATTATGAAACGTGCGATGTTACTATTATTACGCCCGCCTGAACTCTTAACCCCATAACTTTACATGCCGCACTCTTATTACATAACAAACACCCCGGACGAACAGACAGAATGTCCACTAAAGATAATGCGTTATACGACACCACAATTACATTTTACGATAGGCTGTAGATAACCGTCTGCCGCCGTGTCTTGATCCCTGGCCCGTGACGTTTCTAATACTTCATCGTTGAGATAGAAAAGAAATACGTGCGACTCAAAAGGTCTCGATAATTGGTCATCATCACACGACCTACCCCTATGTTCTGTTTGTTGGGGTTGTCACCGTATAGATTTGCTCCGTTTTGTGATTATGGATTACGACTTTGATGAAGACTTTTTATTTTGAGTTGTACTCACGACCTCACGAAGTTTTGTCACCGATTAATTCACCCTGGCGGACATAATTCGACCAAATAGGGGATGTATTCGCAAAGGGCAAGATAAAACGACTAATTAATGTTGAGGAAGCGGAAGTGATCTGTCAGGATCGTGGCAAGTGGCAGTCCCTGGTCTCTGCCTACCCCTCTGGGATACAGGCATGAGTTTATGTATGTATGATTCAAAAACTGGTGGAGCAGATAAAAGCTGATGAACAATGCACGCGAAATGTAGTCTCAACAGTTGCCAGGTGAAATGTCTCACCCGACGAGGTGCGAACACTTGAGTAAATTTGCTCAACGCGTTACACTGAAGCGAGCAAACAAAGTAGTAGACGGGACCAATTCTTATTTAAAAGACTGTTCTTCACACATTTTAGCTTAAAACAGGTTTATACGCATCATCAAAGCACCACTGCAATCAGTGGCGTAACTATCCCATCTGAGGCCCGTGGCAAATTCATTAGATGGGGCCCTGCCGGTAAAAATAGGTCTTAAGTTTTAGTATATATGGCGCAACTTTAATTGATTTGAAGTACTCACATATTAACATTACAATTGTTACAAATTTTAGTAAAAATGTTAAGTTACTTCTGAGCTCGCGGCCTCACAGTTCGGGGGTCCTCTCAGGGCGGGGGCGCGTGGCATTTTGCCAGCCCTGCCACCCTATAGTTACGCCACTGACTGCAATAGGCAAGCTATGAGTGGAATTCTTAAAATATAAACAGTGAAAAATTATAACATGAAAATGTATGTACATTTTTATATTTCTTATGTGATTCATAAAAGAAGCATCTGCATGGTCGCTTCAATTCCACGATTGTCAGTAGGTCTAGTAGTAAAATGTGTAGAAAGTACGAAATTAAGCCGATTAAATATGTAAAACTTTCCACGTTCTTGAAAAATCACAATTTATCCAGTAACATAGTGATGCAGAATCGTATTGTATACCGTCTTACACACTCTTTCTAGAGATATGTTTTGCAATTGTTGGAAAAGTAAACAAATTAAAACTGTCGAAGGCAACCTAAGACAACCTTAAAGACTTCCGGTCTAATTTATAAAAACACGATTCCATAAAACACTCCTCAGAGCTGCATCTGAGTGTATTAGAGGTATCGTGTTTACATAAATAAGACCGTTTTAGTGCGAAGACGGAAAAAGTTCTCGAGTTGACAACGCCATAACTTGTCGTTCTGCGTTCTGTGGCAAAAACTTAAAACAATTGTCTTCCTGTAACAATGTCAAACTACGTCGCTAGTAAATCATCCCTTGAAGATATCATCCTGCATACATCACGAGCGCGGTGCAGTTAATCAATTACATCGCATGTCTGCGTGGGCGCAGCTTCCGACCTGACAGCTGTCTGCTCGTAAGGGATTGTGCCACCGGTGGCTGCTGACACGGAGCCGGGAATATGGGAATAAAGACCTCTTATGCCTTGGTGATTTTATTATGCATTCGCTTCAATTTGACTCTTAGCAAAAACTATGGGTAACATTCAAATGAGAATGTGTTCTGTTAAAATGCTGAATGTGATACTGCATATTTAGATGACGGCTTCTGTATTTTTAAGTCAAAGTGACAGCAAATGTGAATTATATTTATTTCTAGTTCGTAGCAAAGTAGCCGTAGCCCCAGTGAAAACACATAGGTATTTTGTTTTTGAAATTTCATGACTGAAATAGGATGTAGTGACTAGAATTGAGAAAGGAATGTTGCGTTGGTTTGGACACGTGGAGAGGATGAAGGAAGAAAGATTGACGAAACAAATATATCGCGCCAATGTGGGTGGAAGGCCGGTCAGGAACGACCCAGGTGGACATATTTCGAGCAAATATGGGATGTATTAGCAAAGGGCAAGACAAAAAGTACCCGCAACCGGCGTGCGAGCATGCAACGACTAATGAATATTGAGGAAGCGAAAGTGATTTGTCAGGATCGTGGCAAGTGGCAGTCCCTGGTCTCTGCCTACCCCTCTGGGATACAAACGTGAGTTTATGTGTGTAACTTGTACACAATACAATCACTAGACCTGGTCCCAAACTAGGATACCCTGTGCTATGGTAACCAGGCAAGGACGTCACAAACATGTAAATACACCCAGACTGGGGCCATTTGTACAAATGTACAGTTACCTTTCTCGAACACCGATCTTTATATCGTGTGAGCGAAACACCTTAGGACAAAGCTGGTGCTCCAATTCTACCATTGATTTCATCATCAAGGAACCTCGGTAGTCCGACCAGGTTTCGCTCTTGAGTCCACTTTTAAAATAAAATTAAAAAAAAATGGCTTGTCGAGAGGTGTTTCTACAGCTACGGTGAGTTCCTGGCCTTCAAACAGTCTACATAATGTAGAGCATCGATATTACTTTCTTTCATTTTTAAAATTGATATTGTTACAATTATGTAAAATTTGACATTATTCTTGACATTTTATATCATTGACATTTTTCTGTATTCAATTGAATTAATATTATTTTTATAGCTTTAATGTAATTATTATCTCTCAATTTGACATGTAATGAATATTACCAATAAATTATGTCTATGTCTATGTCTTATTCGAAGAGCTTTATCATGGTCAATAGAGACGGAGCTCGCGTCGTCAGTTACTCAGAATGTGTAATGCTTACGAAAGTTTTAGTTCCAAAACAAATATGGTCTTTCCTTTAAAAAACCTAACACCACCATCTACATTTATAATTATGAGTTGTGCCCCATCGCTGTGTGACGGACCAAGCTCCGTACAAGTGCTCACGATCGTTAATATCATGTTGAATTGTGTTCTGCACAAGAGATTAAGGATAGAAGCTAAAAGAAACCGAGAAATGATAATCGTATACTTATATAGGGATTGTAAAACATTTAAAGAGCGTATTATAGAATCGGATAAAGCGCTAAAACGTATTTGGTTCCCCAACATAAAATAAAGCTAGGTATATTTTGTTTGTATCATTTGTAAACATTTAAGCAGTTCTTGTGAAATATTGCGTTGTCTTTTCTAGATTAAATTTTTACGATAATTGAGATTAATTACAATGACATCTCTCTTGCAAAATAGCACAACTAATAAATTTCGGATTGAAGAAAGCTGTTACTAAACCTATTACAATACATGGCAGTTCATCACTTTGTTCATAGATGACACTTTCTTAATTCATTCTCTAAAACAAAACAAAAAAATTGCATCCGAAAAGCTCGGTCATCCAGGTACTAAATAAATAGGCAAGTTAAATCATATAAAACTTTAACAAAACAACATAGACTCTCGCTGTCGTTTCCTCAAAATTCACCCGCGTGTGTGGGCCGTGTCGGCTTCCTTTGTTTCTTTTGTTAAAAGCCGCGGCGTGTTAAGGTAATAAATTTTAAAGGGATGTTATGACAGCTAATGGGATTTACGAGTTAGACAAATAAAAATAAATTACTTATGTTAAAGTCCTTAAACTAATAGCAATAAGGAATAAAATTCTTCAGATGGCGGTATTTCGTTATTGATTTAGCGAGAATGCAAATTTCTTTTGAAAAAAGCCGCGGCATGCTAAGGCGGCGAATATCAAAGGAACACTCTGACAAAGAACGTAATTTATGAGTTAGACGGACAAAAATAAATTACTTATGCTGAAGTCCTTAAACTAATAGCAATAAGGAATAAAGTTCTTCAGTTGGCGGTATTTCGTTATTGGTTTAGCGAGAGGGAGAAGTGGCACCATATTAGGAGTATAAAAGCGGGGATCGGGAACTATTCTGGGCTTGTTCCGAACAGAAAATTGAGAAGTAGATACGTCTGTTGCGCTTTACTACGTTTATGCGGAAGTGAATTTGTGCAGGTGCCGGTGACAAGGGTATGTACTTATGCTATAATTTACTTACTTACTTACTTACTTACTTACTTACTATGGATAATCTGTGTGTCTAGTTTTTGTCAAATAACCAAGGCTCGACGGGGGCGCTAATGTAAACCTGCAAAACTCTGTTTGACTAAAAGATTGTGTTCGTTATTTAATTGTGCGAGTCTTGAATTAGTAGCTGCTAAACTTACTGTTTATGTCTCTGGTCCTTACCTTAAAACTAGGCGTAAAGGTTGGTGCGCTTCATTCACACGGTAATCATTTCAAACTAAGGAATAGGTAAAACGTAACGTAAGTATTAGCTTCATAGGTACCTTTCTTTTGATCTTCGGACGGGACATTCCACTATTGCAAAGAGGTAGGGACAATTTATGTAGGTGCGTATATACCCTTTCTGCCGACCGTAGTTTCTTTAGTATTATTGCATTTTAGACGCAATATAGGGTGAATAATATATAGGGTGGACAAAACACGAATTATTGTTAGGAATTGAAAGACGTTATGGGACGTTAGGGAGTAGTTAAGAGCCACTATAGGCTTTGTAGTAGTATGCTCATTTCAAGTATATTGGCTTAATACTCTGCTTAATCTCATAGTTGCGTGAGCTCGGCTGGATTGTTTCAGTGTTGGTAAGCTTTCGATGAAGTCTTATTCCAACGTACCTTGTGCATTTGCTTATTACCTCTCTCACACTCTCGTCTGCCAATGCATTGTACTGCTGAACATCCCTTCGCCGTTTCTTGCGTTAATTGTGTGAAGCGTCTTGAGTCTTAAGATCTCTATACCTGCTTAAAGCTTTTATTATGTTTGACTTGTCCTTGAGTGGCATCCCATAGTTGCGTGAGCGCGGCTGGATTGTTTCAGTGTTGGTAAGCTTCGATGAAGTCTTATTCCAACGTACTTTGTGCATTTGGTTATTACCTCTCTCACACTCTCGTCTGCCAATGCATTGTACTGCTGAACATCCCTTTGCCGTTTCTTGCGTTAATTGTGTGAAGTGACTTGAGTTTGAATATGTCTATGCCTGCTCAAAGCTTTTATTGCTTTTACTATATTTATTTGTATGACTTATGTCTTCGGGTGACATTTCATGGTTGCGTGGGTTTGGCCGGACTGTTTCAGTGTTGGTAAGATTCGATGAAGTCTTATTCCAACGTACTTTGTGCATTTGGTTTTTTTACCTCTCTCACTCTCGTCTGCCAATGCATTGTACTGCTGAACGTCACTTTGCCAATTCTTGCGTTAATCATGTATGTTTTCTTAAGGCATAGACTCGGAATAATGAATCATTGTATTCTTATTTCTAGTCAGTCATAGTTTTATTATTTCTAAGTATATATTAACAGTATAACGTAGTGGTGGCCAATCCCCATCCACGGTAGATATAATTAGCACAATCGGCTAGTAGATAATTGAGTATTGCACTCACTTCTTCTTATCCAATATTATCTACTTAGCTGGCTAATAATGTCTGCCTTAACCGGCCTTTGGTAGGGGACGTTATACTAAAACACTCACATGTGTAGTAGTATGACAAGTAGTTATTTATTTCAAATATTTTGCTACTATAATCTTATCTTATTTAGATGGAATTTATTTTATTCAACCTTTAATTTATTGTCTTCTAAACTCAACTTCTTTATTTAAATTTCCTTCTTTTATCCCAATTTTGTCTCGCTTCTGCTTATTTAATGTTGCTTTATTGCTATTTTAGTTTCTTCGAATCTTTCCAAAATTTACCTTTTCTAATAAACATTTGGTTTGTATTGAATGTTCTTAGTTCCACTTTTATTATTTTAACGGATCTTTTACATACACTCATTACTCGATCTCATATCCTAAAAGTTCTTGGGTTATTAATACGTTCACAACGAAGGGTTCTCACTAGACTAGTCGATCACAGTTGGCCTTTAGAGTGTTTTGCATCATAGTACATTTTCTCTTTACTATCGGGGGTTCATACTTTTAATATTTCGGGGTAGGGTGGTACAATTTGGTGCCGTGACCAGGATATTTTAATACGAGTTTGAGTAGTTTGTTTGTATGTTTTATGATGCAGAATGTTCTTATTTTTAATTATTATCGTTGGCTTTATGCCACAATTTGATGTTCGTGAAATGGAGAGGTTTGAGATTGACAATGAGGGTATGATTGAGATCCGTTCATTTTGCTTTCGCATAGATTTATGGATGTATGCACGGGTAAAAATAAATATTTGATTCGTGTATGGATCTATTTATCTAATTGTTTACGTATAATCACGTATTTTAACTAACGTTCCATAACTTCTTGGTAATTTCTATTTAAATTTCGTTACTTTACAATAAATCTTTAGTTGATTCAATGCTTCCGTGTCGGATTTTAATAATAGTCTGTAGAGGTTATACTGTTCGATCGTTTTTAAGTAGGTACGTTTAGGGGTTTTTTATTCAGGGGGTTGTATCAAATTATGTTTTACGTCAGAAGTTGCCTTCATAGGTAAACTGAGGCCAATAATAATTCCAGTATAGTTAATTAAAAAGATAATTAGGGAATTTAAAAAAAAAAAAAAAACGAATGTCATCAGGTTACATTAATTAGTCAAAGGTCTGCTTTGTGGGGGGTTGTCAAAGGTCTGCTTTGTGGGGGGGTTTTCAAAATATGAATTTTCTTACGCGATTTTAAATTCTTAAATACTTTAATACTTGTTTTGCTTATTAATTAATAGTTATTATTGTGAAAGATCTTTCTTAATTTAATTTATTGATGTAGGTATTTCATTTTAAATATTTTCATGCCGGGGGTTGATATCTTTACATTCGGTTTAGCATTCCATTACGCGGAAACTTGTCTTTTATTTGGGGGGTTGTGGGGTTGTAAAAGAAAAAAAAAAAGCAACATAATTAACAAAAGTTTTCTCGACGGGGGGTTGCTATTATTACAGTATTGCTAGGAATTTAGTATTGCGTAATTCGGTAGTTTCGTATAGTGGTGGCGCAAATAAATTCATGAATTCTAAATTATTCCATCAGACTCGAGATTAATTTTAATTTGCTAAAATATCAATATGTCAAATAAATTTAGTATATTTTATTCATATCGATTCGTAAATTTCTTCATAGACATAAAAAAAAAAAAAATATTAAAAAAAAAAAAAAAAAAAAAAAAAAAAAAAAGAATTTTTTTTATTTTATTTTAGTAATCCGCGTACCTATAATAAATTATAAATAATAGAGAAAAAAAAAACAACACATTTTGTTTTATTTTAACAATCCGCGTACAGTAAACGATAAAAGTAGATAATCGAATATTCTTAAACCAAACTTTGGATTCAAATGTACCTTACCATAATTTACGTCTTACCCAAATACTATTTTTAATAAAATACGGACGCGAGTTAATCTAATCGGGATTTACACTTGATTATTTAATTTTCGTCGTTGACTGTACTTCTTAAACCAGGTAATTGAAATTGAGGTATTGTGTACGGTAATCAAGGTAATTCGTGTGGTACTGTGTAAGGTAAAACAAATTTAATTTTTTAATTTTTTACTTGCGTCTCATAACGTCTATCACTAGGTATATTTGCGATCGCGGGCTCTGGTTCAAATTATTTTGTTCCTCATATTGGATAGAGTTGTCAAATTTATAATAAAATTAGTAGTTTATTTTGTATCGCGGTAATCAAAATCATATCTGCGAAGAGTTCATTCGCTAAATTCTCAGGCTTCATATAGCAGTATGTAAGCAAGTAAGAGTAAGCTTGGAAATGGTTCAATGAATGGAGAAGGAATTAGTTGAAGTATTTAGAAGAGAATGAAAAGGGGCTTGAATGGAAGTTCTAGAGTTTGGTGAATCGGTTTTACGCAGATAACTTGTTTTATTTAGTTTCCGAATACAGCACACACCTCAAGCGGATACAAATACTTCTTTTGATTTTCATTTTAAATTAATTTAAACTGTATTTGTATCCCGGACTCCACAAGAAGCTAAGAACTAGTTTCGGCAACTGAACAGGCTCCAGAAACGAAGATGTTGTCGATTGGGGATTTTCATTGATTAATATCGTTTGTTTGATAGCTTCCCGTAGTGATTTCGCAGCTGATTGTTATTTGAGGCTATTGTAAGGGTCGTTTCTACTACCGGTGCACGTTTGCTCTTGGGGAGGCCTCCCCTTTGGAGTTTAAGCGAGTGTATCTGGTACTTAGCAGTCGGTGCCTTCGGGCTGTTCTGCCTCACAACCAGGATCCCTTTATCAAGGCCTTAAATGATAGGCTGTGTTAAAAGCTGCTAAGCGATCCGAATAAAACGGTGTCGATTGAAATTTCACATAGACAATTATCCGAAGAGTCTGGTTGAAAAACACAACTCACTCATTTCGTCATTTCTGGAAAATAGTGAAACAAGTAATTAATAACTTATGTAGCAAGACCACTCTCGTGATCACATGTTTTATTGAAAATTTGATAACGACAGGTCTTATCCAAATTTTGGGGGTTGATTGTGACGGACCAAGCTCCGTACAAGTGCTCACGATCGTTAATATCATGTTGAATTGTGTTCTGCACAAGAGATTAAGGATAGAAGCTAAAAGAAACCGAGAAATGATAATCGTATACTTATATAGGGATTGTAAAACATTTAAAGAGCGTATTATAGAATCGGATAAAGCGCTAAAACGTATTTGGTTCCCCAACATAAAATAAAGCTAGGTATATTTTGTTTGTATCATTTGTAAACATTTAAGCAGTTCTTGTGAAATATTGCGTTGTCTTTTCTAGATTAAATTTTTACGATAATTGAGATTAATTACAATGACATCTCTCTTGCAAAATAGCACAACTAATAAATTTCGGATTGAAGAAAGCTGTTACTAAACCTATTACAATACATGGCAGTTCATCACTTTGTTCATAGATGACACTTTCTTAATTCATTCTCTAAAACAAAACAAAAAAATTGCATCCGAAAAGCTCGGTCATCCAGGTACTAAATAAATAGGCAAGTTAAATCATATAAAACTTTAACAAAACAACATAGACTCTCGCTGTCGTTTCCTCAAAATTCACCCGCGTGTGTGGGCCGTGTCGGCTTCCTTTGTTTCTTTTGTTAAAAGCCGCGGCGTGTTAAGGTAATAAATTTTAAAGGGATGTTATGACAGCTAATGGGATTTACGAGTTAGACAAATAAAAATAAATTACTTATGTTAAAGTCCTTAAACTAATAGCAATAAGGAATAAAATTCTTCAGATGGCGGTATTTCGTTATTGATTTAGCGAGAATGCAAATTTCTTTTGAAAAAAGCCGCGGCATGCTAAGGCGGCGAATATCAAAGGAACACTCTGACAAAGAACGTAATTTATGAGTTAGACGGACAAAAATAAATTACTTATGCTGAAGTCCTTAAACTAATAGCAATAAGGAATAAAGTTCTTCAGTTGGCGGTATTTCGTTATTGGTTTAGCGAGAGGGAGAAGTGGCACCATATTAGGAGTATAAAAGCGGGGATCGGGAACTATTCTGGGCTTGTTCCGAACAGAAAATTGAGAAGTAGATACGTCTGTTGCGCTTTACTACGTTTATGCGGAAGTGAATTTGTGCAGGTGCCGGTGACAAGGGTATGTACTTATGCTATAATTTACTTACTTACTTACTTACTTACTTACTTACTATGGATAATCTGTGTGTCTAGTTTTTGTCAAATAACCAAGGCTCGACGGGGGCGCTAATGTAAACCTGCAAAACTCTGTTTGACTAAAAGATTGTGTTCGTTATTTAATTGTGCGAGTCTTGAATTAGTAGCTGCTAAACTTACTGTTTATGTCTCTGGTCCTTACCTTAAAACTAGGCGTAAAGGTTGGTGCGCTTCATTCACACGGTAATCATTTCAAACTAAGGAATAGGTAAAACGTAACGTAAGTATTAGCTTCATAGGTACCTTTCTTTTGATCTTCGGACGGGACATTCCACTATTGCAAAGAGGTAGGGACAATTTATGTAGGTGCGTATATACCCTTTCTGCCGACCGTAGTTTCTTTAGTATTATTGCATTTTAGACGCAATATAGGGTGAATAATATATAGGGTGGACAAAACACGAATTATTGTTAGGAATTGAAAGACGTTATGGGACGTTAGGGAGTAGTTAAGAGCCACTATAGGCTTTGTAGTAGTATGCTCATTTCAAGTATATTGGCTTAATACTCTGCTTAATCTCATAGTTGCGTGAGCTCGGCTGGATTGTTTCAGTGTTGGTAAGCTTTCGATGAAGTCTTATTCCAACGTACCTTGTGCATTTGCTTATTACCTCTCTCACACTCTCGTCTGCCAATGCATTGTACTGCTGAACATCCCTTCGCCGTTTCTTGCGTTAATTGTGTGAAGCGTCTTGAGTCTTAAGATCTCTATACCTGCTTAAAGCTTTTATTATGTTTGACTTGTCCTTGAGTGGCATCCCATAGTTGCGTGAGCGCGGCTGGATTGTTTCAGTGTTGGTAAGCTTCGATGAAGTCTTATTCCAACGTACTTTGTGCATTTGGTTATTACCTCTCTCACACTCTCGTCTGCCAATGCATTGTACTGCTGAACATCCCTTTGCCGTTTCTTGCGTTAATTGTGTGAAGTGACTTGAGTTTGAATATGTCTATGCCTGCTCAAAGCTTTTATTGCTTTTACTATATTTATTTGTATGACTTATGTCTTCGGGTGACATTTCATGGTTGCGTGGGTTTGGCCGGACTGTTTCAGTGTTGGTAAGATTCGATGAAGTCTTATTCCAACGTACTTTGTGCATTTGGTTTTTTTACCTCTCTCACTCTCGTCTGCCAATGCATTGTACTGCTGAACGTCACTTTGCCAATTCTTGCGTTAATCATGTATGTTTTCTTAAGGCATAGACTCGGAATAATGAATCATTGTATTCTTATTTCTAGTCAGTCATAGTTTTATTATTTCTAAGTATATATTAACAGTATAACGTAGTGGTGGCCAATCCCCATCCACGGTAGATATAATTAGCACAATCGGCTAGTAGATAATTGAGTATTGCACTCACTTCTTCTTATCCAATATTATCTACTTAGCTGGCTAATAATGTCTGCCTTAACCGGCCTTTGGTAGGGGACGTTATACTAAAACACTCACATGTGTAGTAGTATGACAAGTAGTTATTTATTTCAAATATTTTGCTACTATAATCTTATCTTATTTAGATGGAATTTATTTTATTCAACCTTTAATTTATTGTCTTCTAAACTCAACTTCTTTATTTAAATTTCCTTCTTTTATCCCAATTTTGTCTCGCTTCTGCTTATTTAATGTTGCTTTATTGCTATTTTAGTTTCTTCGAATCTTTCCAAAATTTACCTTTTCTAATAAACATTTGGTTTGTATTGAATGTTCTTAGTTCCACTTTTATTATTTTAACGGATCTTTTACATACACTCATTACTCGATCTCATATCCTAAAAGTTCTTGGGTTATTAATACGTTCACAACGAAGGGTTCTCACTAGACTAGTCGATCACAGTTGGCCTTTAGAGTGTTTTGCATCATAGTACATTTTCTCTTTACTATCGGGGGTTCATACTTTTAATATTTCGGGGTAGGGTGGTACAGCTGCCCCTGCGGTACCGACGTCGATCGCCTGGGCCACCATGGTCTATCGTGTCAGCGGAGCGCCGGCCGCCTTTCCCGCCACGCGGCTCTCAATGACATCATCCGGAGGGCCTTTGCCACAGCCGGGGTTCCGGCCACGCTGGAACCTCCAGGCATCATCCGCGACGATGGTAAAAGGCCCGATGGAATGACATTGATCCCCTGGAAACATGGGAGGCCGCTAGTTTGGGACGCTACATGCGTTGACACGCTGGCACCCTCTCATGTTTCCCAGAGTGGAAGAGCCGCTGGTTCCGCGGCTGGCGCGGCCGAAAGCCTCAAACGGCGCAAATACGGTTCAATAGGAAACAATTACATATTTGCGCCGTTTGGCGTCGAAACCATAGGCACTTGGGGCCCAGAGGCGCGCCTGCTGTTCAAAGACTTAGCGGCGCGCCTAATCGACGCATCGGGAGACCAGAGGGCCGGCGCGTACCTCGGCCAGAGGATAAGCCTGGCCATCCAAAGAGGTAACGTCGCCAGCGTTCTGGGCTCATTACCGCGGGACAGTGACCTGGGGCTAAATTAATTAAGTCTCTTATTTTATGTTTGAAATAAATAAAAGTTGTGAAGTAAAAAAAAAAAAAAGTTTGAATTCGACTTATTCAAAGTCGCTATTGTGTCATAGAATCCCATTTTAGTGTTCCGTACCCAAAGGGTAAAAACGGGACCCTATTACTAAGACTTCGCTGTCTGTCTGTCCGTCCGTCCGTAGGCTGTAGCTCAAGAACCGTGATAGCTAGAGAGTTGAAATTTTCACAGATTATGTATTTCTGTTGCCGCTATAACAACAAATACTAAAAACAAAATAAAATAATTATTTAAGGGGGGCTCCCATACGACTAATGTTGTATAGATAATGGTACGGAACCGTTCGTGCGCGAGTGCGACTCGCACTTGTTTTTACCATAATATCCAAAATACATGTAACCAGGCATGCGGCCTGAATTACTTAGCTCTCAGCATCCATCATATTATCATGTTTACAAAGCGATAATAAAAGATTATCGCTTCGACGAGACGAGACCAATGCTGCATTCTTTATAATTACAGTCTTTGTTTTTTTTTCTTAACAGGCTTTCATAAGCTCTAGCTTCACTGGCTAATTATGTATGACTGTCTCATTGATCTAGCCGTATCACGTCTGATTACCATTACTAGGGGCCTCAGTCTGGGTGTATTTCCATGTTTGGATGTTCTTGCCTGGATACCACGGCACAGGGATATCATGCAAGTTATTATTATTATTATTATGTAAAAAATCTAGAAATTCAGTTTTTACATATAGTTTTGAATTCGAACACACGCAATCGGGCGACAATTCAATAATTTGGAATCATCGATGATCTCTCTATCAGAGCTAGGACTGGAATTTTTCGATTGATGCCATCAAATTGTTGCTAGGCTGTTAGTTTCTACTGTAAAGCAAATTCAACAGCAGCAACATGTGATCAGGTGTTTTTTTTTATTAGGATAGGTTGACACACGCCTAATGGTAAACGAAGACGGGGTCTAAGATGTTACGTGTTTACCTGATTAGTTGGTGGTACTGAAACACTTCATCATCATCATCATCATCATCAGCTACTTGACGCCCACTGCATGACGTACATAACTTGGATAGTCTTCCAACATTGGAACGTCCAGAACATTGGACTCAGAAGCGGGAGACCCAGGTTCGATTCCCAGTGCGGGCATGTACCTATGACTTTGTTTCTAAGTTATGTACGTTTGTGAAGTTATAGTAGCAATACCACTCGCTAAGTGTGAAGGAAAACATCGTGAGGAAACCTGAGTGTCTGAGCTATTCACATACCTTAGCGTTCTTAATCGCCAATCCGCGGTAGGCACGCGTGGTGATTAAACCCATACTCTCTCTCTCTCTCTCTGAGAGAAGGCCTATGCCCTACAGTGGGAGGTATATACGCTGCTTATGAGAAGTCTGGATCTGTAATGAAATAAAAATAGAAAATGTTTATTTGTCTTCAACATAGACAATGGTAGGTATGTAATTTTGCCGTAACTTTCCGACTAGGTTTCGCTCTTAACTTCCACTCTAGTTATAACTAACTGCAAAGTATTAAGCAAACTGTACATAGTAATAATTGTTTCATTTATTATATTTTTTTATCAACAAACGTCACCGGGGTTGCGGCGCCACATTCAAATTCCACAATTTTCATGACCATTTCTACTTTGACATTTGGTCGAAATGGAATTATTTGTGTTTACGATTTACGAAACGTTGTATTTTAAGACATGGTGAGACTTTTACTAAACGAATATCGCCATGTTTATTGCTTGGAATATTTGTCGAGGTGCCAATAGTAATGGTATGTACCAAAAACACTCACGAACCCGTTTTGGGGCGTGTACTAAAACAGTTAAATTGAACGCAGAGCTCAGCGAACACGTCCCGCAAAACAAACTTAAATACGAGGTGACCTGATGGGTTTGTTTGTTAATTTCTCGAGGCCGACATCTACAATCATACTAATGTGATCCAAATCGATTCAAGTCCGCTAATGAGAGGTTGTTCTAGACGATTTCGATGCTACAATTATAAGGACAACATAACATAAACTCACGTATGTCTCCCGGAGGGGTAGGCGGAGACCAGTGTCTGCCTCTTGCCATAATCTCTTTCACTTCATCAACATTATAGTAGTTGCATGCAAGTACGCCGGTTTCGGGTACTCGCCCTTTGACAATTCATCCCCTACTTGGTCGAAGTATGTCCACGGTGTATAATGGTGCAAGGGTCAGGCGCAGTGCGGATTAATAATCCTTTAATACTTACGAGTTAGAGACTACAATACAAGCGCAAGCAAAAGCCCGTTTCGTGCTCGTCGGCCGCACGCACACGGGCTTTTTCTTACGCTATTATCATAGTCTCTAACCTGAAAGCATTTACGGTTTATTCTGTTTTGTACTTCGCCGGCCCGAAGTTGATTGCTCTTTAGTGTGTTCGTTGGTTTATCATTTTTTCGCGCAGCAACGGTTTGTTGGATCGTTCTTTCGTTTGTGGTTGCACTTCATTGCTAAAGTAACTGTTGAGGTAGTCTTAACATTTAGTTGCCGCTTTTTATCAGAATCTAAATTTTATCAGAAATTTTCTTTTCATCAGGTTTGTTGGAAAAAATCTCTTAAAGGATAAGCTCGCCTTTGTACGTGTTATTTGTAATGTATAATCAATCAATCTCACTAATGTAACTAGTGTAACTAAAATAGAAATCACTCTGATTGTTTAGCCATTTGTAGGTTTTTCCCCATTTACGCCATCTCTCGCGGAACTGACAAGAAATGAATAAGCTATGAAAATTCATATTGTGTTTACAATTGGCTTCGCAAATTTAACGCATCGATGCGTTGTCATGTCGCAATCAAGCGTCATTTTCGAGCGTGATCTCTCATATTAATTCACTTTTAAATGAAGTCGATTACGATGGCCCCTTTGAGACATCCGATGGGAAGATAGTTTATTATTCTCTTAGATTCCGAGAGAGTAACAATAATTACGTAACGTTCTCCTCAATATCTGTGTCATAAAAATGCTAATCAGTTTGATAACAAATGAAATGGTAAGTTATAAAACGACGGTTTCGAATCTTCCTCTAGGACAGATTTGCTATCTACGTTATGAGTTTAAAAGGTTTAGTTAACAACTAACTGAATATTTATCAAAATGTTTAAAAGGGCAACAGTGTACGTAAAAAATTACGCATAACATTTATCGATATTTCTTAGTTGCATGTAATTAAATCCTTTTGAAACAAATAACGTTTAACCTGGGTGTCTTTGAAATTAGAGTTAACCGTCATTTAGTAGATAAGCACGTAACATCTTAGAACCCGTCTTCGTTTACCATCGTTTGCCTGTTCCATAAAACTGCAACTCGTAGTTTATTATTACAATTTGACGTACGTTGTGTAGCAGAGTCTTCCTACATGTTAATCTGTGAGTTGATCGACTTTGCGATGTACATCAAATTGACCATGCTACATTTTTTAATATTAACGGAAATCTCAAAACCATTTGGAGAATTTTGCTTTCCGTACAATTTCTATTTATCAGATTTGTAAATAAGTCTATAGTTTTTAAGATATTCAATAAAAAACTTTGACCTTAAATGACTTTCCTATGACGTCAGCAAAGGCAGTTTGAGTATTAATCCTTTGCCTTACAAAAAAGAAAAACGAAATGTCAACGTGTTTAGTGTAGGTTTCACAGTGTCGTTTTTCGGTTTTATTTTGAGGTTAGCCCACAGAATACATGGTTAACCGACCAAATCAACTGACGTTAATGAGATTTGTTTTTTTTATGTAGGCAAAGACTATCTCTTTAATCATGCTCTGATGACGTCACACACCACAAAATTTTAGAAAAATATTAAAAATAGAAATAAGGAATAAAATTCAAAAATAATTAAATTAGTTTCTTAAAATGGTCCATATTTTCGAAATAAATTATAAAAAACGTATATCAAAAATAAGTAGTATGGCCAATTGTCATATGCCTGTTTTATAGAACTACAATTTATAGAAAACCATGAATTGTAGTTCTATAAAACAGGCCCCAGGCGTGACTGGGGTCAAGTGTCAACCTCTCCTAAATAAAAAATCCTATATAAGAAGCCACTCTCTCCATGGACAATATACATGAGTTAATTTTGCAATGACACTTTGCTCAGTGGCGAATTTATTGGCGTTTTCGAAAGGTCGCGGTGTCGGCTGCCGGCGTCATAATTTTTTTTTTGTTTGTTTTCAGCGGTCGTAGCGCCATCGAAAATTTGCTTTACACATACTGAGGTGACTGGATTATGATAAAATCTAACTACGCACTGAGCATCTTTGCGAAGGTCGACTTTTAGACTTCCGTAGTCAACAAGGGACCTTTATAGTTTCTCCATGTCCGTCTGTCTGTCTATCTGTCTGTTTGTCTGTCTGTCTGTCCATCCGTCTGTCTATCCATTCAGGGGTCGTAGCGCCATCGAAAATTTGCTTTACGTATACTGAGGTGACTGGATTATGATAAAATCTAACTACGCACTGAGCATCTTTGCGAAGGTCGACTTTTAGACTTCCGTAGTCAACAAGGGACCTTTATAGTTTCTCCATGTCCGTCTGTCTGTCTGTCTGTTTGTCTGTCCATCCGTCAGTCTATCCACGGCTTAGCACAAAGACGATAAGTGCTAGAGAGCTGAAATTTGGCATAGATGTACACATTTATTACGCCGACAAAACGGTGTAATAAAATATTGAATTTTTTATTTTTATTGTACCTACCCCTCCCTCCTGACCCTGAATTAGGGATGCATTTTTTTCTCGCCTACACCATACTTTGTGGTATATCATTGGATTAGTCGTTTATGGTGGGTGTAGAAAGACCATTTTTCGATGTAGGGTTCCGGTTGCGAAATATTAAGCTTTAAAGAGCAAATGTTTGGCAAAGTAGAAACGTGAAAAAATTCCGGGCAGTAGCAAATATGAACTTAAAAGAAAAATTATCAGCGACCAACCTTACAAAAGGAAAACTTCCTACAAAATACATTGAAAATTACTTTGATGAAGTTGGTACTTCTGTAAAGCAGATAAAAAAACCCTCTTTCTATGGAACCCTACACTGCGCATGGCTCGATACGCACTTGGCCGGTTTTTAGTCTTCTGTAACCCGTTCTTTCATACAAGTCTCTTAATGTGAACTTTGACGTTTTTATACAGGCATTCGGAAGCCAATAACTTCTTTGCTTAATTGTTACACTTAATTCCGGATTCAATTAGTAACTTAATAATGTGTAGTGCTTACGAAAGTTTTAGCTCATTAATATTGTCATACTAGAACGTACAATAAGGTATTTCGTCGTTTTTTCATATTATTTCAGTTTAAATGGATATTCCAGGTGGTCGTTGATTGGAACAGAAATTATAGGCCTGTAATTAGAACGTCATCGTATGAGACTAGCTCGTGGCATTGACTAGCGCAGGTACAGTCGACAGTAGGTCGATCTTAACATTTTTCGAACTTAAACTTGTGTAAGCACTACACATTATTAAGCCTTGAATAAGGGAATTGGCGACGCTAGTTAGCCCTTGTTAGCCCCTTAACTTAAGTCCGGATTCACTGCATAGGTAGCACGATTGCGCGAGTCACGCGTTTTGTGCCGCTAAAATGACAAGGAAGGTCGCGACTTTTGATGTTAAGGCCGCGTTTTCACGATCTTAGTAGCCTTGGACGGAGTGATCAATTTTTGTCACTCGGAAGCTACTCGTAACGTGTACACCGGCAATCTTAGGAGAAAAAATGCCACTCGGATGAAAACGGCCATTTTTTATTCACTCGGACCGTGCTCTACTCGTCTTAGCTACTAAGATGAAATGGTAAAAACAAAATGGCGACAATAGTAGGAACACCTGCGTTTCGTAAAAAGTGAAGTGACAGGGAAATGTCGATGTTTGTGGAGTTTTATGAAGCTATGGTAGTGTTGTGAAGCGTATTGTTTCCATTGCCGTGACCAAACCAATCTTTGTCTTTTCTTTTTATACTTTTATATTTTTTGAAAGGTATTTGAATCCGCTTCTATTCATCGTAGCAGTAATTTTTTGGTAATTTTTAGCACGATAAGTGACACCGTTAGCAACAAAACGTCTATTAAACTGGAGCAAAAATCTGAATTCACAAAAATATGTATACACTAACATTGATGTAGCCTATAGATTTTAGTCACTAAGATGTAGCCATTTGACGCCCACTGCGGGACATAGGCATGGTTCATGGTTTTCCTAACCATGAAGGGTTTGTCATAATCGCCACGCTTGGCAGGCGGGTTTGTGATCGCAGTTTGCGGTTGGAATCTCAGGAAGACGCTGCTGGCCGTCTCCTGGTAATGTATTTCCTTAGTCGCCTTCTACGACATCCACGGAAGGAAATAGAGTCTCCGTGTGGCATCGGATTAGGAATTTGACAGTTCGTAGCAGGTTAAATCAAACGAGGCTATGCGGAGAAGTACATAACTTCGCCCCTGGGGTCTGTTCATAGAGCTGCAATTCAAGATAGAGAACACTTTATTGTACATAAAAAAGGAAATTACTAGGGCAGGCGGCCTTATCACCGACTTTGGGTATACTATTGTACAATAAGAAACATTTTTAAAACAACATATTTGTGCTTGAACCAGGTTAAAAATTTACCTGTATCTTAAGCGCCTTAATGGATAAAATGACAATAATAATTTATCTAAATGTATGAAATTGTCGCAAAAGCTATTTATTATTCAATAAAATCTTGACTAAATAGCTATAATTAAATAAGTAAATATTGTTTGTGAATATTTTATGTTGTGTTTTTCCTGGTACAATAAATAAAATTATTAATCTTATCTTAAGTATTAATGTAAATAATTACTTACATGACAGCAGATAGATCTATAAACTAAGAGTTTGAATTGAACTCTATTTCTTCAGGGTAAAAATGGTCGACTGTTCAAAATACTAGGTGACTTTTTTCGAACTAAAACTGTAAGTAAGTGAATCCGGAACGAAGCTAATAATAATACTAGATGACGTACGTACGGTCGATGGCAGTATACATGAGTGCACTCTACTTAGTTTCGTTTGGATGACTAAAATGTAGACGTTTATAACTTTAAGAGAAAGCCTATCCTGTATTCTCCAGTGGAATGTAGAGAATAAACATAAGACTGGCTGTGCTCTATATAAATTGCATAAGATTATGACAAACAAAGTAACTACCTCTTGCTACATTTTATAGAGCACTCCAGTGGCGCCAATATAAAAGAATCGCAAATTGGCAGCTAATGACGTTTTTAAGCATTGTGGATTATTTAGATGACAAGGATGTTTGTAACTTAAGCCAGTTTAATGCATTAGTACTAGGTTTTAGAAGATTAACATACGTAAACTCAGTTATATAAGGAACATATTTAAAATGGGTGGATTTTTTAGCCTCTAAATAGGTTTTTAAACGATATGAAAAGACTAAGTTTGGACTTTTTTTGTCCGTTTTTTCTCCAAATGATCTAGATTTTGAAACGGACACCTAGTTTTACGTTCAATAAGTCACAGTTTCTGCGTTACTTTGAATAAAAGTTTTTGAATTGAATTGAATTAATGAATTGCTGAGAAATTGTATTGTAAAGTCTGTCAGCGATTAGCAAAAACTGGTAATATTCGTATGGATTTTTTTACAAATAATCGTCCTAAAACTATCATTACATGTGGACATTGTTTAGTTGATGGTAGTGTTTAGTGGAATAACCAACAAAATATGTATGCAAACAAAAATCCACGCTTTTCAATCACGCATTTTAGTGCTAGTAAAAATGAAATCTGAAGGGGCGTTAATTTTCAGTGGATATCGTAAAAATTCTAAATATTTTATGGCAACTTTCGTCCGGTATTTATAAGTTTATTGGTTTGTGAGGGGCACGTGGATTTGTTGGCACTGGGACATCAAGCATAAAAGTAGCGTCTTATAGGTAAATCGGAACAAGGTGGAATAAAACTGCGTTAAGGGCAAGCGCCTATTTTGTTGTCCTCGTAGAATTTCTGCAAAAGACTGCAAAAAAGATTAAAAAATAGGAAAAATAAAAGTTGTGACTGAACCTTAATATTTTTTCTAAGCCGGTGATTTCCTAGGCATGGTTCCTTGTTATTATTTTAATTCTTTATTGTACTAATTACATTGTAAGTGTACAAGGGCGTGCTTAATGCAAGAAGCTTTCTCTTCCAGCAAACCTTTGGTATTGAAGAGACTGGAAATGAATCGTAATAATTCACAGAATGGCCGGTTTCACATTAGACGATAACCGTAACGACCACGACATCATTGAACTGGAAGTTTGATACATTTACCAAGGCCGTTGTGTGATCGATGTGTAAACGTTACATGAATACTACTCCAAAGAAGAAGTCCTGCAGCTGCGTTTACCGTCCAATGTAAAACCGGTCAATGCGGGAAAGGCGTTAGTTTATCATCGGTATAAGTAATATGCTTAATAGTTTTATGGCATTTGACTCCTATTAGGTTGATGCAACTTAGTCTAAATTACTAAAGAATTCTAACCGGATTCTGATGAAACTTCTAAGCCAAGCACCAGATTTGATACTACAGTAAGCAGATCGTTGGAATTCTGCTACATAATCAAAGCAACGCTTTGAACTGGGTCACAACTGCATCCCGGTTTACATAATGCGATTGATTGCGCGATGATTGATGAATGGCCACTGCTCTGTTATTGAATGTCACAATTAGCATAACAACCCAGAGCAGTTAAGCTGTCACGTATGTGCCACTGTCAATTTGTCGAAGTGACATGATATTTTTCTTTACCTACCGAGAGCAGTTTCTGCATTTAATTGGAAGGTGATATTGAGATTGAGGCAACCCTGAAATCACGAGCGGGAGTGAGTGAGCTATTATTTCAGTGGTCTGTAAAGGACTGTTCTCATTACGACGGACCGGTGACGTGCGGGCGCAACGATACAAATTAAAATAAACTTTTCATCCCCCCATCTCGGAAACGGTATTTTTGCTCTTCGATATCTGAGTGCAAAAGCCGTTTTTATCCGCTAGAGCAAAAAAGTGAATTGAATTTTCTAGAGGAAAAAGCATATTCATTGGATGGGGCCCTCCCAATGAAAATAATATATATATATACATATGGTCTTTAGTTGTAGTATACATGGCCCAACTTTAATTCATTTTAAGTAGTCAGTACAGAAGTACGTCACAAATTTTTGTCAAAAATGTTAAGCTGAGATGAGGCCGCGAGCTCAGTAAGACAAAAATTTGTAACGTACTTCTGTACTGAGTACATAAAATCAATTAAAGTTCGGGCCCCCTCAGGTCGGGGGCTCGTGGCATTTTGCCAGCCCTGCCACCCTACAGTTACGCCACTGCTTCACAGGTGATCCCATAGTCAAGAAGTCAGGATCTGATAGTGGGAGCCTGGAGAAATCGAGGGAACTTACAAATTTTAAAGTCACATTCGTGCATTTGCTCTCGAAAAACACAATTTAGTGGAGTCATAGAATATTCACAAGAAATGACTGCACTACAGTCGTAGAGTTTTGAAGTCGGTTTTTATTTTTTGCATTCTTGTATTGTACTCAAGAGTGAAATCATGTCACCCGCCCGCTGTAACGTGATTAGACCTTAAAGACGCAGGATGCTATCAGGGATGCGTCACCTATGCGCACCAAATCCTGACAGAATCCTGTCAGCAATTAATGTGGCATTTGATGATTAGTAGCGCCGCGGTGGTAGGCTATTGGGTAGAACATTGACTCGGAAGCGAGAGTTCGATTCCCAGTGAGGGCATGTACCTATGACTTTGTTTTCTAAGTTATGTACATTTGTTTTCTGAGTTATGTATCTACATATCACTCGCTAACGGTAAAGGACAACATCGTGAGGAAACCTGAGTGTCTGAGCTATTCACATACCTCAGCGCTTTAAATCGCCAATCCACGGTGGGCATGCGTGGTGATTAAGCCCATACGATCGGTTGTCGACTTTATAAGTCAGTCATTTTGGAACTGTTTGATAGATTATCTCGGCCTAAGTCACCTAGAGCGATTTTACGATTTTACACGAAGTTACGAAAGTTGAAGACAAGAAGAAAAAAAATGTACTGAGTAATATACCGGGCCACTACGACAAACATACGTACATACATAAACCCACGCCTGTATCCCAGAGGGGTAGGCAGAGACCAGGGACAGCCACACCACGATCCTGACAGATCACTTTCGCTTCCTCAATATTGTGTTGCATGCACGCACCCCGGTTTCGGGTACTTTTTATCTTGCCCTTTGCTAATACATCCTCTATTTGGTCGAAGTATTTGGCTACTACGATTGTGTTTGTCAAAACGAAGCATTATTTTTCGAAGCGGCGTTGCACCAAGCAAACTCTCACCGGGACAATAGCGCATCGACAGGTGGAACAATGATTGTGTAATGTATAGTATTGTTATTGTGAGTTTGTGGCCAATAGGTGGTAGGTTTGGATGTAACTGATTTGTAGCGGTGTTGAAATAAGTTGTAACAATAGAAAATTCGATGCCATTTATTTGGAAATAGCTAAATATCTGAAGCTATGGAGATTTTATTAAATAATGCACTTGCAAATATTTTTTTTTGTAAGCCATTTTTAAGAATTGCAGCCGGAGTAGCATGACAGCGCAAGTCGCGCGTTTTGTGACGCTAAAAGCCTAAATTTCACAAATACATGTAGGTACAAGAAACTCGCGACTTTCGACATTTTGGCGACACAAAACGCGTGACTCGCACCGTCGTCAGCAGGTTGACACTTACATTTTTATTGCCCGTAACGTCAAGTGCATGCGGGATGCATGTGAAGGTCGACTCGCTGACGACTATACAATTTTGATATTACAATAACGAACTAAAAGCGCAGGTACTACGAATATTTTTGTCTGTTTTACACGTTTTACGGGCTATTCACTCTGCAAAACTACTCTGTAAGCAGATTTGGCTTGCTTTTATATGATAGGACGTAAATCATTATAGGTATCTACTTGATGCTCACACTTACGTTATCTTTGCAAGGTGGTTTTGAATCGATTTTTTTTATTAATAACTGTGTTAGAACGAACAAGAAACCCTTTTTAGATCAAGCCAGTGCGAAACCTCGTACCGTGACAAGTAGATGTCAAATGGCTCTTACTTGAAATCGAAACACCAAATATAACTAGGTAGTATTCAAGTGCGTAACAGTTAAAAACTAATTTTACTATCCTCTCAGGCCATAAAACAGTAAACACACTCTCCAGTAGTTTTGTTTAAGAAATTTATTAGTTTGTTTCACAAGTCTAACAAGATGTGTAATAAAATGTTTGAAACTATCGTTAAATTGATGTTTTACGAGGGGCGACTGCGTTGCTTTTAATTAGGTTAAGGTCCGTACTTGCCATTTCCCTAGATGGACCATCCTCATAGGTCTCATAGGACGCAAGTCTGTTACGGATGATTTACGCAGTGCCTAAGAGTTACACTTTTTGGAATGACTAAAAAGTCCGATTCTGGAGCTGCAGGACCTACTGCATATAGGACTCACAAAAGGAGAGTCCGGAGCTGGGTCGGTACCAATTCAGTGTTTCCTGCGGAGGGAGCATGAGATTTTATCGAGGCGGTTTATCTACAAAAAATGGCCGTTTTAACGAGTTTTGACGTCTATAGTAGGTTAACTTATCGTCGCGAGCACAATGCATCGTTTTTATACCAGTGCCGTGAGATAAAAAAACATCTGTCACTATAAGATAAACCCTATCGCAAATGCGAGCATGATGACAACATAAAAAGATATATTATCGACTTTTGACAGATGTTTCATTTAAATTTATCCCACTTTTGAGAGGGGCATATAAACTTATATCTAGCGTTTCTGTCAGTCATTCTACGAATAAAATCATCACATTTGTCATGATTTGTCCACTGGTGCCTCTTCGCGCCACCTACGCATCCCATTCGTGCCCTTCCTCTGTTTCTGCTCACTGACCGACGTCCAGTGGCCGTCTCCAGGGATTTAAGGACCCGCTCACTGACCTCCGTTCAGCCCTACTCCACGCAACCAAGCACCCTCTGCCGTCCTGCTCAGACCGTCGTCCAGTGCCTATCTCAATTAAAATAATACTAGGTAAAATGTACCAGTCAACAAAAAATTTTAAAATAAGAAACTTCTAAAACAAAGATTTAAACCGACACACTAAAAAGGGCAAAAATTATTTCTTTCTAATGAACTTGCATCCCAAGCCATTTACTCACCCCACAAATCATACCTAACTTCTACTAAGTACCTAAGTATGTATGGTGTATTTACTACAAATGTATGGTTTCTAGGAAGTTTTCTGGAAAAAGCTTGACACAGACTCCTCCATTTTTGAAGTCCGTTAATAATAAAATGCTTTTGGTTATAAGTAAATCTAATATTTATTTTGTAACTTTAAACAATGAAATAGGTGGTTTACTACATAACTGGGTACCCAATGGAGAAAAGAAGCATGATATGTTTTCTTCTGAAAACGGGAAATTGTTACCAAACAAATTAATATGTTCTTCACCTTTGATGTAATCTGTAACAAAAAAATAAGAAGTAAAAAAAATGTAATGCATTTCCTAGGAGACTCTGGATATGCCTTTGAGCCTGCCTTGGCTGATGACGCCCATCAGAGGAGAGGCCGAGTAGACTCCCGAGGCTCGGTACACACATTGCCATTGTGGAGCCTGAAACCCAGTAGAGGAGGAATGGCCAGCTCAATGGAACATTCCCTAATTATATTTAACCCTTGAATGAATGCTTCTGTGCATGTAATATAAAAAAACTATAGTGGAACTTGGGTAATTAAGCATCCAATTTTGAGTTACTATTTTGAAAAAATACAATTCGTACATACATATTCCTACGTTTTAATATTTGATTTATTTGTAAGATTTGATTGATTGTAGCATAGACCAAATATTATTGTAGTCAGCGCGTTCAAAATATCCTGTAACAAATAAAGAGCATAATTAAAAAGGAGTCCAAAACATTCCAATATGATGTAATAGCTTAAGACGAAAAGAAAAAAGGTAAGACATGTTACGAAAATGATTTTAGATGCCCCTAAGAGCAAAAATTGATGCTATACTGGATAGACCTCTATGGTCTATCTATCCAAATACTGTAGGTATTCACTGAGCATTGCCTAAGTACACATTTGCATTAGTTTGACAAGCATATTATTTACCTATTGTACTCGGTTGGTGATGGTGAGTCAAGTATTGAACTTAATTTAATATATCACTAGATAATAAGTAGGTACTATCAACACTTACATTCCGCCACTGCTCCAGTCGTGTCGGGACCATGCTCCTTCGACAAGGCTCAATGCGCCCCACTCTTTCAACAACCTTTCGCTTCCCATGGGGCCAGAAAACTCATTGTTGGCTAAATTACTGTGGAGCGTCATATACTCGAACGAACCCCAGTTGATTTTGTTTACTGCGCCCTCTAAAACAGAAAAATATTATAGTTCTTGCCGATGAGTGACTTGTATATGATGTGATGTCCGTATGAGCTTGTAGGAAGGATCTCCAACTATTGTAGTATTGTATAAATTAACTGCAATGGCTATAAAGTTTGTACTTACTTCATTTTCGGCATCTAAGCATCTATTGTCCGTTATTTGTTTGTTTATTTACATTTTATTTGATACCTAGCACAGACTAAGTAAAGGAAAGATCACACACAGATCAGATTTCAATCTGTCAAAAAACGCAAATTGAACGAATGAAATAGTGATTTTCGTCACATCCCTATTTGCCGATTCAGTGTTGTCATACCAATAAGTAGATAAAATCTTATCTCCTATCTAAGGAAGATATGTATGTCGAAGAGAAGTCATGCTCGCGGGTGGGATATAATATCGTAATGTTTTAAAATTTTAACCTATCTATCTAGATACGATAAAAATCTCATGCTCCCCCCGCTGATTCTTAATAAAAAAAAACGTTTTTTGTCTGGCTCATATTTTGTAATTCTCTTTTTTCTGGTTATGCAATAAACAAGATAGTGTTCTCCACGTATCTATCTCTTTTGTCCGCCAATGCCGAGCACTATACTTCGTCGTATAGTCCTCATTCCCCCCAATCACGTTTCACTTCGTGATGAATGAGGAGATCCGCAGAAGAACCCGAGTCACTGATATAGCTCGAGTTGCTCAGTTGAAGTGGCAGTGGGCGGGGTACATAGCTCGGAGATCTGATTGCCGTTGGGGCGCAAAAGTTCTGACCTGGCGACCGCTGACCGGACGACGCAGCGTGGACAGGCCCCCCACCACATGGTCTGACGATCTGGTTACGGTGGCGGGGAGTCGCTGGATGCGGGCGGCACAACACCGGGAAGCTTGGAAAACCATGAAGGAGGTCTATGTCCTGCAGTGGGCGTCAAATGGCTAATGATGAGAGGTAAATAGCGGTGGTGGCTCAGCGGTAGAACGCCGGCCTCTTATTCGGGAGGTCGTGGGTTCGAATCCCGGCATGTACCAATGACTTTGTTTTCTAACTTGCGTATGTTTGTGAAGTTGTGGTAGCTATTCCACGTGCTAACTGTGAAGGAAAACATTGTGAGGAAACCCTAGTGTCTAAGCTATTCACATGCCTCAGCGCTTGTTTAGAATGGCCCTAACAATGGTCTAACTAGTACTAGAGGTATAATACTATTAATAGAGGTGATAATAAAAGTTGTTTATATTGATATGAAAACTCCCTAAGTTCTAAAGGACCTTCCTGAAGTACCATGTAGAGCTTTAATTTGAGAACGTCAAATAGTCTAATTAGAATCTCAAACGAGTGAGATAAATCAAGGACTTTTACTAACCTAGCGATGGATTACCACACCGATTTTATCTAAAGATCTTGATCAGTAAGTTAAGATAAATCATAAGGGTCAATACACACTAGTATGAAGACGGAAACATAAAAAATAAAGATAAGTACCTAAGAGTTCAGCATTTTATGAAACTTTAGTAATAGCAGTTATCCTATTCCTAATGTTCCTATTCAGATTCAGAATAAGACACTTTTTGACTAGACCTTATCTGTAATTGTTCTGTGGGCAGCCAAACTAAACAGAAAAATACGTTAAATCGTAAAGGTCAATGCGCACTAGTCTGCTACCAAAAAATATTATCGATTATTCCTAAATGCGACCATTGAAATTGAGAACCAGACTTTTTGAGTAGACCTTATCTGAAATTGTCCTGTACCCAGACGCCAAGGCACGCCCTAAGGTTAGGATTCAAATACACAAGTCTCAATACGTCAAAATGCAAATCACCCACTTCCTTTTAGGCAACTGGTTAATTTGCTTCCAACTGTAATCGCAAAAGGTTCTGTTGGCCTCTAGAATAAAGCGGAAGTCTGAAACGCGAGGTCACCAGAAAGATATGAGACCTAAGTATGGCAGAACGCATGAGCTTACGCCTGGGGCCAGTCGTGGTGCGTGCAAATCGATTTCAACGGATTCCTACTAACTATTACTGTTTAGTATCTAACCAGTCACCGACAAAGAGCAGCGGCTTAATGAAGAGGCAAGCCTCTAGGAAAAACGTTTTCTAAACTTTGTTATGAATTTAAAAAAGTTATAAAGTCTATCTGTCAGTCGGTCGGTCCATCCGTCCTTGCCTTGAACCTCCTCAGTTCTGATCTTTAGTTAACAATTGTTATTTTCAAAGTCAGGACTGAGGAAACTTCTTTATCTATTAAAAACCGTAATAGGCCCGTTGAAATTTCACAGAATATGTGGTTTTATGCGGATTCCGGATTGGATATACGGATTGCCTGACAAATATTCTTTTAGATTTAGAATAGATAGATCACATCCGTGTGGCGCCGGATTAAGAATAGCGTCACTCCATTTCCTTCCGTGGATGTCGTAGAAGGCAACTAAGGAAATCAATAGCTAGGAGATGGGCAGCAGTGTCTTCCTGAGATTCCAACTGCATACTGCGATCGCCAACCCGCCTGCCGAGCGTGGCGATTATGGCAAAACCCCCTCATGGTTATGAAAATTATGAGGGAGGCCTATGTCCTGCAGTGGGCGTCAAATGGCTGATGATGATGATGATGACATAGATAGATAACACTTTATTGCACACCAGTAATTTTCAGAGATATAAGGTACTTAATATTTAGTTCTTAATAGTATACAATTATCGGTCTTATTGCTCAAAGAGACAATGTTAGAGATAAAAAAGATAAAAAAGAAAGTACGTCTTTTTTACGTTCTTGTGCCGTATCATAAAAAACGGGAGCGCGTGGTGTCAAACGTGTTGTGGTGATAATGCAGTCTCTAGAGCGACGTTTTTTAAGTAGGCTCCGAGAAATGCAAGAGTTCCGTGTAAAAGTTACTGGGATTCCTTACCAGGATAGATTATTTAACAGTCAAAATAATTCAACAACTAAATGACAAATTTGATTCGCGGAACCTCAAGTGGTGGTACCTTTAGGAGCTAAGGAGATATTTTGATATGGGGTTCCATAAAATGAAACAGGTTTGATGGTTCCATAGACTTAAAATTTTCGGAACCGCTGCCGTTGAAGGATTGTGTTGAAAGTAAAACGTACAGACGACTAGTCGTCTCCTAGGTTACTCAAGGTACTCGTAGGTACAGTAAGCACATGCTTACGTTAAATTGAAACAAATCTAATAAATATTTCACAACCTTACGTTGCGCCTTACGTGAAAGTTTGTATGTATGGATGGATATTTGTTACTCTTCCACGCAAAAACGGCTGAACGGATCCGGATGAAATTTTTCACAGAGATAGATTATAGTCTGGATTAGCACATAGGCTATGTTTTATCCCGAAAAAATACATATCAAAATCACCACGCGAACGAAGTCGCGGGCAACAGCTAGTCAGAAATATACATTAGTATATTTATAGAGAAATAGTCAATCGCGATTAGGCTAGACAAACCTAAACTATGTATAGCACAGCGACCTATTAAAATAACTTCAGCAATAACACGTTCACCAGAATTTCATTCTAAGAAAATGTGAAAAGACCAAAGTACGTGCGGACTGTTTAGAGAGCCTCACGTTGTTAGCTATTGTTGTAAGGTAACAAGGTGCAATAGAGTCATTTCCTCAACTGACTTAAGGCCCTGAAAGCTCAATTCAAAGCTCAGTTAACCACAAAGTCCAAGTCCCTTATCCGTTTCCTCGTAAGATTATTCCAAAACCTCTCTAAGTAGTCTTCTTTACAGAAAAACTTTGTTAGGTATGAAATTAAAATCAAAATCAAAATTTTTTTATTCAAAGTAGCACAGAAACTGCGACTTAATGAACGTTACAAGTTAAACTAGGTGTCCATTTCAAAATCTAGATCAATTTGGAGAAAAAATGGACAAAAAAACTCCAAACTTAGTCTTTTCAAGTCCTTAATTTACAGGATTTATATAAATGTTCTAAAACTCATGCATTGAACTGGCTTTAATTCCAGACATCATTGTCATCTAAATAATCTTTAATGTTATAGTAGCTTTTTTGGCACAAAGTGCGCTTCACACATTTTTTGAACCGCGTTTCTGGCAAGCTTATTATATCCTCAGGGATCTTATTGTAGAAACGTATACAATGCCCCATAAAGGATGTATTAACCTTTGCCAGCCTAAATTTTGGGAACGAAAGTTTATGTCTATTTCTAGTATTTACATTGTGTTGGCTACCTACAGTTTTAAAGTCACTGATATTTTTCCTAACATACATAATATTTTCATAGATATACTGACTAGCAACTGTTAGGATGTTAGTTTCTTTAAAGAAATCTCTTAACGAATCTCTATTGCCTAGCTTATATATGAATCTGATCGCTCTCTTCTGCAGGACGAAGATGGTCTCAATGTCTGCTGCCCGACCCCACAGTAGTATACCATAGGACATAATACTATGGAAGTAACTAAAATAAACAAGCCTAGCAGTTGCGACATCAGTTAGTTCCCGGATTATTTTAACTGCGTATGCTGCAGAACTGAGCCTATTTGCCAATTTTCCTATATGAGGACCCCATTGAAGCTTTGCATCAATTGTGATACCCAGAAATACAGTTTCTTCTACAAGGTCTAGTTTATCATTCCCCAATATAACATTGCTGTCAACCATTTTGACATTTGGTAGTGTAAATTTTATACATTTTGTCTTTTTTGAATTTAATAATAAGTTATTAGAAGTAAACCAATATAGTACCTTAGAGAGAGCATTATTTGTACCCGCAAGGTCATTTTCTTGTCTCTTAATCTTAAAAATAAGTGACGTGTCATCTGCAAACAATACTATCTCTGACATATTTTGAACCATGAACGGCAAATCATTTACATATACGAGGAAAAGGAACGGCTCCAAAATAGATCCTGTGGCACTCCCATCTTGACCTCCGACCCGGATGATTTAGTCCTATTTATGTCAGCGTTTTGAACCCTCCCTTCTAAATATGATCTCATAAGTTTTAAGCTCCTCCCATTCACACCGTAGTGTTTTAATTTTAAGAGAAGTGTTTTATGGTCTACGCAGTCAAATGCCTTCGACAAGTCACAGAAAACACCTATAGCATCCTTCCGATCCTCCCATGCACTAAATATATGTTTAACTAATGTGACACCAGCATCCGTCGTAGACCGCCCTTGGGTGAAACCGAATTGCTCACTATGAAAAAGTTGATAATTATTAAAGTGTGTAAGTAGTTGACCTAGAACTATTTTCTCGAATATTTTACTCAAAACGGGTAGAACCGAGACTGGTCTGAAATTTGTGGGATCTTGCCTGTCGCCACTTTTAAATAAAGGAACGAGCCTACTATATTTCATTAGGTCAGGGAATGTACCCTCATCTAAACATTTGTTAAAGATTCTGGCCAAATGGGGTGCTAGGACATCGATTACTGAGCTAACTATTATTACTGACATACCCCACAGGTCTTCAGTTTTTTTAAGATTTAGCATTTTAAACGCTTTATTCACGGTATGAGCTTCAATATAATCAAACGAAAAATTGTGATCATATGAACTCATTAATTTCACGCACTTATATGGAAGTTGTGGACTGAAAGAGGATGTCATGACTAGAATTGAGAAAGTAATGTTACGGTGCTTTGCACATATGGAGAGGATGAAGAAAGAAAGATTGACGAAATAAATACTTCGCGCTAATGTGGGTGGAACGACCGTTAAGGAACGTCCTAGGATAGGGTATGTATTAGCAAGGGACAAGATGAAAAGTACCCGAAACCGAGGTGCGTGCATGCAACGAAGCGAAAGATGTCTGTCAAGATCGTGGCAAGTGTCAAACACTGGCCTCTGCCTGTGGATACAAGAGTTTATTATTAGATAAGATAAGATAAGATAAGATAATTTATTCAAGGAACATTTTACAGTGACCTTATCACTAAGGCAGTGGTACCCTGCTCCCTAATTATTAATTCTCTGTTGCACAAAGACAGTGTACAAAAGGTGGACTTAATGCTAATGGCATTTTCTACCAGTTATGTAATGTAGTGTAATTAATTATGCAACCTTAACATTTCAAAGAAATCTTTTTGAAGCTTCATCGTACATAATAGATGCATCTATCTCCATGACACAATAAGTAAACGTTGAAGACAGTATCAACCACTGATGAAAATTACACATTTTTTTTTTCATTCATCCTGGAATCACATAATATATTGAACACACTTTTCTTGACAAAAATTCCTCAGCCTAGTTATATACAAAAAGGCAACGTTTCATTTTTGAGGTATTAATTTTGTAACCCTTAAAGTAAAATTAATTCCTTAGAGTTTTAGCAAATTCCTTAGTTCAGGAAATCCTGAAACGACTGCCGCGCCAGTGACAGTGACCGTTGTCCGAGAAGGCAAACAGATCGTAGATGAACTGTAGGTACCTTGTATCTAAATTTAATTCAGGAAGTATTGTGCGTCCTTATTTAGGCTGCGCGCACATTGCAGGTGGCACGCACGTCTGTCACCAAACCAGCGATATTTCACAGACGGTGCACACTGCATCATGCATGCCGCGGAGCGGTTCACTTAAAATTACTGCGCTCGCTATTTGGCGTGTGAAGTCAAACAGGAAGTTTAGAATACGCTCGCAAGCGCATATTAGTAAATAGAAAGATTAATACGTTTTAGTACAGTCAACAGCACATAAACCTTTACGCTCGTGTACTTTTCTTAGTTACGTTACCGGCGATTTTGCAAATGAAAGGCAGAGTTTGATGAGCTGTTTTAAAAAACACAACTTAGGTCAAACTATTACGTTTTTACTTCTATTCCGAATCTTTAAGTTTTGGTAGAACGTTATAGAGTTAATCTCGACGGTGTACATGCCCTGAAATTTGTTTCGAGTTTCGAGAGGTCGAGTTTCAATTCAACAGTAAAGTATAATAATAGTATTTTGACGATGTAAATATTCGAACTATAACTTTCGTAAGCACTACACATTATTAACTTAATACCAGATAAACTTACTTGGTTTTTTGTCGGAAGAGTCCAACCAGGTTTCAGAGACGAGCAACCGACGACGCGAGCTCCGTCTCTACTGACCATGATTAAGAGTGAAGTCGGAAGAGTTCGACCAGAGCGAAACCTGGTCGAACTCTTCCGTCAAAAAACCAAGTAAGTTTTTATTTTATTCTATTTTTATTTATTTTATTTATTTATTTATTTAATACGGAGATATTACAGAAACATGCTAGTTATTCTAAACTTAGGTGATAAAAATATGTACTAGGCATGCATCCAAAAATATATCTCACTAAGAACTTTATTATGAGTTTATTAAGGTGAGGGCGTGTATTGAGTAATTCATGAAGAGTACATGAATTATTTTACAGCAATAATATGTGACACAACTTATAGAAACTAAATTAAAACTTAATGAACGTTCATGTGGGGTCCTGCCTGAAGTGAGTGCACAACACAATATTTAAGTCTTCCGGTTTCTCCCACACCAACAATCCGGTATTAAAGTCAATGATGTAAATATTGTCTGCAATTTTCAATCGAACTAGAGTCCTCCGTAACCGTAAGTTAAGACCAATAACGTATTGCGGCCAGTCGCAGTGAAGTTGACAAGCAGCCAAGAATGCTAATGATTAATTTGTTATGTCCAATCCGACGTGTCAGCGCGTTCTTTTACAATTAAATCATTGCCCAATAATAGGACATTAACTGTCTCAACTAGGAGAACAAATAGAGCCATTAAAACAATACGCATAAAGTATGGAGGAAATTTTGTTTTTGACTAAAAGGAAAAGGTATTTTTCATTCGTAGCCGTGCATGACATACTGTTCTAAATACAACTTAAAAATGCGAACTCGTTATTGACAGTATTCAAGCATAAAAATTGGCAAATTCATTCCTTACTCGGTAGATCAAAGTGACGAATTGATACAGACCTGCAAAAAAATTGCTGCTTTCTACACAAAACATAAATGAATAGAGCAAAAACAAATCCCTATTACCAGACATATCCCGATAGATAACGATAACTTAGACGAGTCCACTGCCAAGTGTCAAGGTGTCAGACGCCCAGTAAGCACCCACCCTAGAGCCTCGTTAGCTGGCCGTGACCGATGGGGGCGACGTTGATTCAGGAACACGGTAGCATTGTGCCTTAGGTTAGGAATGTGGTACAACCATGGACGAAAGTCTGAAGTTGCCAGCGTGGCGTAAGTTATTTTGATTTTAATTTGGTATGTTTTACGTTAACAAAGTCATTTTTTAATGTTTTTTGACATTGGCATTTTTTTATGTTTTATTTAATGACCGATTCATTTTATCGTTCCTTTAATAAATTTTTTTAATATAAGTATGTAAATAGAAAGAGTAATTTTTATTCCAAAAAAATTCAAAATTTCGTCTGCCACGACACGGAACTGTGCCCAACATAGTATGGGCCACCTATACGTTCCATTCCGCCAGGACAGCTGAGGGGTTAAGGCCAAACAATGACAATTGTTTTTGTAACAACACCTCATGTATTATAAATAAAGTGCTTTATTTTTTTAAGATGAACGTTGCACAACTCGTAACATTGAAGAAAAACATCGTGAGAAAATCAGAGATTACATAATTATTGTAACTTAGCGCTTGAAATGTCTAATACACGGAGGGCCTGCGTGATGATTAAGCCTCATGCTCTCTCTCTCTCTCTCTGGGAGAAGATCCGTAACCCGCACCCAGCAGTGGAGCGTATAAAGCTTGCTAATGATTGTGAATGGAGCTAGAGTACCACAGAAGTTCACCTCCAAAAGGATTGTTTGACACTGCATGGAACCATAGCATGATTAAATCCAACTCCTTTACCATAGCATGAAGTTCAATAAAGTGACGATAGATTGCTCGAACGACGGATGTTTTCGGTCCATCGACGCCACTGGTATCAAATGTACAAGACAAACGTGCAGAGTCAATGTCCTGCTACTTTCTGGTATTCTGCATTACAGGTGCAATGTACGCAATGACAACATTGTCCAGACGTGCGTCAAACCGGCCGGTTACAATTACAAACTCCCGGCGACCGGTCGCCGGCGAAAAACGCACTCCCAAATTGTACGGCGCGAAAAAGATATGCGTAACTACCGCAGAGTGACCAACTAACAATTCTGTGTCGTATATAGTCACAAATACGTTGTATAAACTGGCAGTATAAGAGTATTAACCCTTTCAGGCCGGGAAAAAAAAAATCTGCGTAGTTGATTTTCGATGATAGATTCTAAATATGTAAGTCTTAAGTTATCCTACAAAAATCATTTAAAAAAATCCCTCCCCCTCCCCCCCTGAGAAAACCCCATGTCACGATAGTGCGATATCGGCTTGAGCGCGCGAAAATATTTTTTTAAAGTTTAACGCACGATCGTATAAGAGCGTCGTGAAAGCAGCGATCGCCAACCCGCCTGCCAAGCGTGGCGATTATGGCAAAACCCCTCATGGTTATGAAAACCATGAGGGAGGCCTATGTCCTGCAGTGGGCGTCAAGGGGCTGATGATGATGACGATGATAAGAGTATTGATAACCGGATGGGAAAGTAGCCCCAATTAACCGACTAAACAGTCGTATAATGCTGACATAAAGCTTGTGTGGTGACCATTTTGTGCGACAAAAAAAACCTCTTTGTGACTGTTTTGCGACACAGAATTGTTATTTCGGTGGGTAACATGTGCTAAGATAGACAACGCTTGAATCCGGTATAGCGTAGAGACAATACTTCGTCTTCCTAGTGGAGAGGAGAGGCCTCCACTAATGGAGGTTGGTCGTCAGGTCCCCATCCTCATATTATACTTCATTTCTAGCCAAGCGAAACAGGTCTTCAACGCTGGCTCCATCTGTCCATTCCCTGAAGTTTCTGAGTCACGACTTCCTTCTTCTCCCAACAAACCTTCAATACAATACTATCAATAGCAATACTCGCTGACTGTAAAGAAAAACATCGTGAGGCAACCCAAGTGCCGTAGGTGGTCGCGCTTGAAATGGCCAATCCGTCACGGGCACGCGTGGTTATTAAGCTTTTCTCTCTTTCAGAGCAGGCCTGTGCCCTGTAATGGGACGTACCTATACTGTATTTTTTGACGTTGAGATGACATTAATAATGTAGCCCATCTAAGTCCCACTGCAAGGCACAGGCCTTCTCTCAGAGACAGGTCTAAGTATACATTTTTTTATTCAAAACTTTCAATGAGACGAGAACTCGAAAGTTTCCTCGTCATCATCATCATCCGCCATTTGACGCCCACTGCAGGGCATAGGCCTAACTCATGGTTTTCCTAACCATGAAGGGTTTTGCCATAATCGACACGCTTGGCACACGGGTTGGCGATCGCAGTATGCGGTTAGAATGTCAGGAAGACGCTGCCCGTTTCCTGGTTATTTATTTCCTTAGTCGCCTTCTACGACATCCACGGAAGGAAATGGAGTGACGCTATTCTTTATCCGGCGCCACACGGAACGTTTCCTCCGCAACTTCGAAATATCATGGTAGCCGCGTTGAAACGTCACGTGCTCTGCGATCGACGATCGTTTTTCTCAATATCCGGACGAGGGATCGATTCGTGAAATTGACCTTGCAGATCGAGTAATCGTACTTGCAACCAATTTCGGGCCATGAACTGCGCACAATGTATTATTTACGAATTTTTACTGCAGCTCAGATCGTTACAATGTTGCGATTACTTTTTATTACAATCTCAAGTACAGTCGTCAATAAGTCGATCTTTATATTTTTCTTGCGAAGTAGCCCGTGACATAAATAAGTATAATGCACGTGTAAATGTTGATGTGGCATCGACTGTACCAGTCCAGTGGTCCCTAACCTTTTCGATGTTCTTATTCAATCGCTAGTGACACGGTACTTTACCGCGATGTCCGAATTGCCCGGTAGATAAAGTTAAAATAAACAGTGCCAATAGTTTAACACTAGAGTGAGGCGTATTTAACGGTAATTTAACGTTTTAGTCTATCCATAAACTATATCCATAAACTCAAGCCTATATCCCGTAAGGGTAGGCAGAGACCAGGGTTTCCCATTTGCCACTGCCACTCGGTACTGGCAAACCTCTTTCGCTTCATCAATTCATCAGTCGGATGGTTTCAAGAACATATTATTTTGTCGCTTAAGCTCTTGGTATTAAATAATAACAAAACGTAGGTAAGCAGAATACCTGTTATGTAATAGGACTTATTACTTTCTTACTCTAACCTGCAGTTGGGTATCGTTCATACTAGGCATGAAGAAATCTAACCCTTTTATTTATTTATTTATTGACACCTTTATTGCACTTACATAAACAAGCACGTATTGCACGTATAACTTATTTTTTATTCACTTCTGGACTTACCCTTAAGACTGTTGTTACGTCGAGCAAGCTGTCTCGCTCGCTCAATATAAATTTTTGAGTGAGTGCAATAAAATGAGTACACTATTGTTAAAATGTGGTCTGAGGGTTTGATAGGTAATGAAATTGCGGACATTCCAGATATATTTTTAGTGTCCTGTACCTAGTTTTTGATTGCGAAAATTTGATTTGGCAATTTGACAACTTTTCTTACAACTCAAACTTTTGTAAACACTGCACGTTGTATATAATGGTTTAACGGTTTCACTTACTTTCATTAACGTAGGGATAGTAAGTGAAACCGTTAAACCAATATGTACAACTTTTCTTTATTAAAAACTACTCAAAAAAAAAACAAAAATTTACTTAAAATGTCCGTAATATAATTATCTATCAATCCGTCAGACCAAATTTATCAAAAGTATACTCATTTTACTTCAATCACCGAAAATGTTAGATCGTGCGAGAGAGACAGAACAGCTTAAGGCCTACTATAATATATTTGGAAGTTCTCCAGAGTCCACGGTGAGAAGTTTTGCGCAATGACCAGCGTTCCGAAAGTAACAGCCTGTGATTTTCAACAGGTGTAACGAACTATTATTTTCTGATAACGACAACAGTTCTAACTGGTATCCTACCTCCATTTTGTACTTATTTGGTAAACAAAACTTATCGATCGTTCAACCGATTCAATACAAAGTTTCGAGAAGAAATAGTAAAAAATGTACAGAGGTTGCACTGTGGTTCAGATATAGTATGAGAAAAATTGCGTGTATTCCATCAGGTGCCTTAATAAACATACCAACGGCCCCTAGAGTGGCGGATGAGAAGGTGAGTGAGCTTTT
This sequence comes from Yponomeuta malinellus, assembly GCA_947308005.1. Classification (NCBI taxonomy): domain Eukaryota; kingdom Metazoa; phylum Arthropoda; class Insecta; order Lepidoptera; family Yponomeutidae; genus Yponomeuta; species Yponomeuta malinellus. The sequence continues at coordinate 14,484,786 of OX371012.1, forward strand.
TCAGTTTTTTGTTCATATCTCGATAGCTAGAATATCATTGTTAAAGACTCCTTGGAGTCATTTTATGATTTGGTATATTTTTCCTTTTATTATCTTTTCTCTCTCATGTCACTCATTCTTTAACTCCTGAACTGCCCTCGCGGAACGCAACGTATAGGTGGCCGATACTAAGTTGGACATAGATCTGTGTCGCGGCAGACGAGTGGTTAATATTAATGTTGTCATTGCCCAACTTTTCCGTTATTTTCCACTTATTTTCACGGTCATTCTTAATTGTACCCGTTTTCCATTAGTTTTCCTTAGTTTAGTAACTTATCTCTGTAAATTAACTGGTGTGCAATACAGAGTTATCTATCTATCTATCTGCAGTCCTCTCCTCGACAATCATGACAATTTTAAATGAATTAACTACTTATATTTTGCGTAACTTATTTTACGTACATGAATACTTTAGAAACTACAGGGTACCTACTTAAGTTGTAAAATTTAAAATAAAATTAGTTTTGCAAAGGGGTTTAACTAAATCTGGTTAAAATTGGCTCCCTCTTTTCTCGCATAGCAGCTGACAAAATTAATGTCAAATTTAACTTTGCGTATGAGTTGTAGAGAACACATATGTCAAACCACTGTCAAACACATATGTTGATACAGTATAATACCAGACAACACAATCACTTGACCTGTTCGAAAACTAGGATACCCTGTGCTATGGTAACTAGGCAAGGACATTACAAACATAGTATATTTACCTTCATTCCGCCTTACGTCACATTTAAACAAACCGTAGACAGAAATCCTAAACATTGAAAGCACTCATGTCTTTCACGTTGTTTGCTACTCATACGTTTCTCATTTATCTCATTCCTTCAACAAATTTCAATCTCTTTTATCAATTTCTTAATGTTTTTGTACCGTACAGTCATAACATCCGCATCTTTTCACGTCAACGTCAATATTTTCTAGAATTTCTAGAGTTTTTCGTCTGACTGCTAGTCCCTGAAATAGCGATCAGCGTATTTGCCATTATTCGTGCGATCCTTCTGCGTTTTATTATTTATCCATGTGTGATTCGGACTTGACGATAGATAACCCTTGCATAGTGTAGTTTAACACTTGACCTTTGATGGCCAATTAAAATTATAGGGAAAAAAATATAGGGAATGCGATAAAAATACATTCAAGAAAATGTTAACGCGTCAAGTAATAATTGATTTACATAAATTAATTTACGGTATGTTGTTATTCAAGACTTGAAATTAAAATGTATTTGCACAAAAAATGTTTAGAAAGAAAGAAAGAAGACATTTATTTATATTGTCACTGAAACACGAAGTAAACACGAAGGTAAACAAACAAAATACACGAACATCAAAAAAACAAAACTAAAAACAAAAAATCGTGAAGAGAACATGTGAGGCATATAGAGTCGAAGGCAGCCGGGTACCATACAGTAATATATGGCACCCAGCCACGTGAATAGGCTTATAAAACCTGTTTAAAAAAATAACGCAAAACTTAAAAACTGTTATATTGTAAAGAATTTTATTAAATCTGTGCCATACACACTCTCTAAGACCACCTCTCTCAAATACCTGCCCTGCAGTGCACGCATGACTTTTTTCTGCCGTCAAATTCCTCTAAGAAATTATATATAGGACATTAGTGTTAACAGCGATCTGTTAGCACAAGTGCACGCTGATACGACCACAAGTGTGTTATCGGAGTATGACACACATCGCTGGTGTAGGCCGATCCCGACGGGCGATAACTCAACGTTTGATTTAGTACTAGGTAGTTCTGCTTTAGCCTGACTGCCGATTTGTAAATTGAGAACATCACGAAATACTTAAACATCGTTACGTCCCGTTCTTTCGTTAGAAATCTGGAGAAACAGGACTTACGATATAGGTAATATCGTATAATCTGCCAGTCTTTTACCATAAACAAAAATATTCCTGCCAAACAGAACATACACACAACATAAACAGCGTAAGTATATGTCTCACGGGCTACAAACCTTCTCTCTGAGAGGGACAAAATGGGCCACTCCCACCACTCGCTAAAGTGAAGGAAAACATCGTGAATGAACCCGAGTTTCTGAAGTGTTCACATACGTTAGCGCTTGAAATCGTCAATGTGGGGACGCGTGGTGATTAAGAAGCAGAACGATACATATTTATTGGGTTACTCTCAATCCAGAAACTGCACGTTCCGCTGCAGGGCATAGGTCTTCACTGCATACTCTTATGAGAGAGAGTATGTATCATCTTATGCATCAGCTTCAATACCACGTATACAATGTCCGTCATTTTATTTTCTAGTACCGATACGACCACATTTTGTCCAAAATATACCTACTTATAATTTTACAGTCAGGGTGTAAGCGAGAAGAAATGCTTGCGACGTAAATACTCGTATAGAACTCCGTACTCGTCGTTTCGAAGTACATATCATCATAGGTAACTAATATCCTTCGTTTTTAAGCTAGAGTTAGATAAGTTGTAACGCCCCTACAAAATAAAAAGGGAACTGTTACGAGAATTATAAGATATTTTGTGACTCTTCCATACCCAAAAAGTATTTACTAATTTAAATTGTAACAGCTCTACAAATAAACGTGGAATAAAGTTGTATCTGGTGTAAGTATGAAATAAGAACTCTATAGCCATACAAAATCGTTGTTATTAGAAACTTGAACACGATGTAACTTTATGCCACGTTTATTTGTAAGCTGGTAAGAGTAAAAACTACCAATACATAATCAAAGTGCAAAGTTGTTATGACGGCGCGACCGGGAAATATTACAAGTTGAATATTCGGCAACCATTTACCGCATTGTTAAGTAAACACAAGCATCCACTAAAAACAAAACTACTTCATAAGCCCCCAAGTGCATTCCCAATTTGCCCACCAAAATTATACCACCGATCGCCACTCAATTTATCACCGCCGCCCGTTTAAACTGTCAATCCGTAATCAATCACGCACGAATCGGTATCAGAGTAATTGTTCCGCGAAGGTAATTACGGCACATACACCTTATTTAATGAAGACGTCATATAAGGAAGCTGTTAAGGGTGTAACAAGTGCAAATTGCTATATTAAGCGTGGAGGCGAAGCATGGTCCGTGCTGTCGACGATGCGTCGGCGAGGACAGCGTTCATGCATATGGATGGGCGTTTAACTGGGCGAATTTTATACGGCTGGCTCCCGTTTGATCTATTTTATATCTCGGGAATTGAAAGAAAAAAGAAACTACAATTATTCAGATGTACAATACACAGAACTAAAATTATGTTACATAAAGAATAAGACACAGACTAAATACTAAATAAACAATATATACAAATTAACACAGACAATGAACATTCCAGTCCATAGATATTTGATAAAATAATTATATCCATCCATCCAACCATCTACAGTATAGAGGTCCAGAATTTGATAAAACTAAGATGAGTGTATCCTAGGAATGTCTAAATGTAAAAATAGCTTTAAGAATACCTAATAAATAATATCGATTAGACCCGTTTAAATTATAACGAGCTATAAAAAAAAAATTAACTTTCGTAAGCACTACGCATTCTTAACTTAATTCCGGAATCACTTACTTAATTTTTTATCGCAAGAGTCCGACTAGGTTTCGCTCTTATTCGAAGAGCTTAATCATGGCGATTGAGTAAATGAACGACTGATTGATTTCAAAATTCAAGTAACAGATTCCGGAATTAAGTTAAGTATAGCTATTTAGATAACAAAAAGAATGAATAAAACAAAAAGCGTGAATGGATCGATGAGGAAGCGGCCGTTTTGATAACAGCACTGTCTGGTTAGTCCGGTACCTGTTACCTTAAACAAGATTCCCGATTCTACTTGACATGTTTTTGTCATTCCTTTGTTCCTGTAATGACGTGGTATGACATAAAAGTCATTTTACTTGTAGCAATAATAGGTTTGACTAAAGTTAGTGAAAGTTTTCTGACATGAAAATATAGGAAATGTAAAGAATACTCTTATCTTATATTAGACAGGCAGGTAGGGACCGGGGTCTGCCACAAGGCACGATCCTGACAGAACTCTTTCGCTTCATCGACATTCATTAGTTATTGCATGCACGCACACCGGTTTCGGTTAAGTTAATGAATATTTGCGATTAGACACGTTAAACGTGTAACTAAAAAAGTGCGAATTAAAAAATATTTAATTTGAGTAACACGGACTTCACTGGAATCTATGAAAAGTTTAATTCAAATTGAAACCATAAACACAGATCTCGCCCAATAAGAAGGACAATACGAATCGTGAATCGAGAAATAAATAATTCAAAACGTCTAACATCGAAAACTTCTCGATTTACGCGCAGCCTGAAGCAATAAATACGCATTCGTCATCGATTTTAAACTCGATTACCATGGAAGAATCGGCTTGAGGTGTTCTCTTAAGGATTGACACTGCGTCACTTTTACAGAAGGCTTATTGAGTTCGTTGAATGTTATGTTAATTTATGAATTTGTTTGGCAATACCACAAGTTACCTAACTGAGAAAGGAAATATAGAGATAAACCTATATAACTGTGGTATTTACGTACCTCAGCTTTTGAAGTCACTGATATTTGGCACGCGTGGGGATATTTTATCCTAGAATAAGAAGGTGATTTGCCGTGAGACTTATAGCGGGTTATTCCTAAATTGCGCAATTCCTGAAACATTCCAATGAGTTCCTGTTTGCAACATCTTTGGTTTGATAAGTTTTTCCCCAAATTTATGTTTTTCGAAATATCCGGGTTTACATAATTTCATTAAACTCTACCATCGTCGCAGTTTCTACAAAGAATATGTCCATTCTATCTAACACAACATTTGAAACATTGTTTATCAATAAACACCAATACAAAACAGAAAAACCGCAAAAAATCATAAAATAAAGCTAAAAAAATATTAGAATATTGAATAGGAAAATTTCTTGTTTTAAATGAGTTGTTTTAAACGGCAAAGTTTAACTGATATGGCTCAAAAATTGTGAATTTAAGAAATAACCCCTGTGTATATATTACTTATGCTTTGCTACGCTTTGTAATAGACTGCAGAGCTGCTGAGTCACATCTTACTCACCTATTGGTCACGCACTGGCCTTTAACTAGATTCTGCCTCTCTCTTATCTGATCTACCTATTTGCACTGCGAAAGTGTAGTCTTGTGATACTTTCCGATTTCAGTTTCGAGATTTGACAAATAAAATGCAATATCTAAAAGGAAGTGGCAAACCCTTCTCTTTCTTCCTCTCCGGGATAAAGGCGTGAGTTTATGTATGTATGTATCAAAAAGCTTTGCAAATTGGTAAGTTAGTCGCAAATTCATTGTTAGCCCAAAAATATATTTGTCTTACATAAATTTTGGAAGCATCATATAAGGGTGCATGTAAAATAGTTTTTACATGCACTTTTATATGATGCACCTTTACATGCAATAACATAGTCTAAGTCACTTACTAACTATTTATGGATGTTTTATCTGAAGTAAATAAATAATAATAATAAAATGTGTTCAATCAACACGGGACCCTTACTTGATCGTATTATGTTATTTTTTGTTATGAAAGGTTAAAACAAAAAAACTTCACTAGAATCACACCAAGTTCGACGCTTTTATATATTACCGTAAAATACTGCTGTTCCCATAAGGCAACTGCTTTTAGTCAGTCGAGTATTTGTCAGGGAAGATAATACCTGCAGCTGGTACACCATGACGATTACTATTTATAGCGAGTAATCGCGAATCGCCCGGTGGGGTGGGTCGTAAAACAATGGTATCTCAATCTTTACGTGGGCCTGGGGTTCGCACCTCTCCACGTGTCGTTTTGGTTCGATTTTTACACGTAGTCGATTCGACCTTATTTATGTCTTTATCAGTTTTATGGGCTTTTTGAAGTCGTATTTGCGATTTCTACACTCGCGAAAATAAATAAATATTGGGTCATTTGACATACCTGATAGATATTAATTTTGTCATAATTGTTGTCTAATTTTGAATAGTACCCACTATTCAAATTCAATTCAAATTAAAAAATGTTTTATTCAAAATAGCACAGAAACTGCGACTTATGAACGTTACAAGTAAAACTAGGTGTCCATTTCAAAATATGCATAATTTTGGAGAAAAAATTGATAAAATAACTTCAAATGAAATATATTCCTTAATTAACAGAGTTTATAAATATAAGACTATTACAAAAAAAATATTAAAATTAATTTGAAATGTAAATGTGGACTAATTATCTGATATAAATAAATTGAACTGAATTGAATTATTCTAAAAAGTCTAATGCATTGAAATGGCTTTAATTCCAGACATCTTTGTCATCTAAATAATATTTAATGTTGCAGTAGTGCAATGTAGCAGCGCTAGTCGCCTTTGGCTAGGATTTTGCTGAGCTGCAGCCTATTTCTGTTGTGGCACTTGTGTTCGGCATGATTGTATTAGGTACTATTATTTTTGTGTTCTAGTTTCTCTCCATAAATTTGTTTTATTTTTGTGTTATGGTCATTTGTGTTACAATGGAAATAAATGTTTTACACTTTCACTTTCATAGATATATCGACTAGCAACTGTCAGGATGTTAGTATCTTTAAAGAAATATATTAAAGCTTAATAAATGAATCTGACTCTCTTCTGCAAGACGAAAACGGTCTCAATGTCTGGTGCCCGACCCCGAGTAGTATGCCATAGGGCATGATACTATGGAAGTAACTAAAATAAACAAGCCTAGCAGATGCGACGTCTCGGTTAGTTCCCGGATTCTTTTAGCTGCATATGCTGCAGAACTAAGCCTATTTGCCAACTTTTCTATATGCTTTGCAACAATTGTGATACCTAAAAATACAGTTTGTTCTACGAGGTCTAGTTTGTCATTCCTCAATATTCCCCATTCCGCAATATAACATTGCTGTCAACCATTTTGACATTTGGTAGAGTGAACTTTTGGCACTAAAACGTATGGATCCAAACCTTTTTTTGGACCCATGATTTGGACGAATGAATTTCAGAATTTTCAATAGAGGTATTAGGTAATTACGATTAACAAAAACTAATAACCCGTAAGCTACATTTTAATAAACTAAATATATAAAAAATGTTACGGAAGTACGTTCAAATAATGGTACCCATTACTAATCCTCGTTAGCTCAGAGTATAAAGATCTTCAGCTGTCACTTAACGAAGAAAGAAATGGAGCAGAAAGTGTGACAAATAATGTGTCAGATAAAAAATCTGAGGAAGACATCGATCCCATGAAATTGTAATCGAAGCACGAAATTGCACTTTAACTCGCTGTAATAAAAAATATTGTCGATCGATTTTCCGGTTTTTCGAGGCGCAAGTAACGGGCTCAAGTTAAAAATCGCAATTTGAGGAAATTGTTACAAGGAAATTAGCCGTAGACTTTAAAAGCTACTAGAAGTGGTCAAAAATAACTAAAGCAGTAGTTTTAACCTGCGATTGCCCCAAAGGTTTTGGAGCAAAAAGAAAAGTTGATCGTTTATGAAGAGATTACAGAGGACCAGCATATTTAAACACTTCAAAAAACTTACACGCTATTGAATTCGTAATCCCAGCGATACGAACAAAAACAACTCTTCCCACCTCAAAGATAGTCGTCAAAACTGAACGGCCGTGAGAAAATATGTCGTTTGCATCAGATATGATGGCCAAAGCACCATCAGGCAGACACGCAATCAAAAACACTTTTTATGCGTTGTTTAATTTTAAGCCGGTGTACGGTAAAGACTAAAGACTCATTTTATTAGGCTCTCTTGCGGTGGTCGGTTTTTGCCGACGCCATTTTCGGTTGTCGGGAAGCCGTTTCGGACTATAACTTTGGCACTTAGCGTTAGGCCGCGTTTCGAGCTAAAGAATGCAGAAAAAGCATTTTCGCACATCGGCTCCTGAAATCATTGATGGTCCCGATGATGGTATAATAATTTGTGAGCCATCCGTAGACATTTCGCACCTTCGGTAGTACAAGGGCACAACTTACAAAAAACGGTAAAATAAGTTAAGTATGCAGAAATGCCTTAAAACACTCCTCTATCTGGTGGGATAAAGACTCAAAGATAAAAAGTCGCTTTGTACCTATTACTTTGTTTTCTAAGTTATGTACATCTGTGAAGTTATAGTAGCAATAGCGCTCGCTAACGGTGAAGGCAAACATCGTGAGGAAACCTCACTGTCTGAGCTCTTCGCATACCTCAGCGCTTGAAATCACCAATCCGCGGTGGGCACGCGTGGTGATTAAGCCCATGCTCTCTGCCTGAGAGAAGGCCTGTGCCCTACAGTGGGGCGTATAATTATAGGCTGCCTATGTTTATGTATGTCAAATCGTAATGAAACTTTACCAATATGTTTAGGGGACACGAATCAAGATTTGACCCAGTATTGCAAATAAACTAATCAAAAATCAATTTTAGACTCGTGAAAAGGTTTTATGGAAGGGTTCTTATTTTTTGTATTAATTTATTCTCAGTTCTAAGCAAGGTCAAACCTCTCTCTCTGAGAGAAGGCCTATGCCCTACAGTGGGTCATATATAGGCTGCTTATGAAGTTGTTTTAATTTCTGCGGCGTCTAGTGAGAAATGTAGGAATTTAAACCGAGGAACACAACTATTACAAAAGAGAGCGCATAGTTTGACTGTTGTCCATACTTAGATTTCACCATCATCATCATCATCATCATCAGCCCCTTGACGCCCACTGCAGGACATAGGCCTCCCTCATGGTTTTCATTTAGATATCGATTTTGATTAATCGTTTACACCATCGGATCTTGACAAGGTATTGCTAAAACGTTCCTGAACTTGGGTCTCTCGCTTCCGAGTCCAATGTTCTAACCACTAGGCTGCCACCGCTCTTTTTCACAAACTTACTCTTATATTATTTTGTTGTTTTCGTGTGCTTCAATAATCATATTCGTACCTACTTTCTTTTTCGCTCCCTCTCTTTCTTTAAAACAATTATAGTATACGCTCGTCATATTATGGTCATATTTATTTACATTTGTGTTGGCAACGTTTTAGCCAGATTGATAAACTACTTCGCCTTCGAAAAGCTTTATGTACTTTTCACAATAATACACCATTTTTAATATGGAATTTACTTTTTATGGTACAAGGAAGACCACACACTCAATTTAAAAAACAAAATTATAAATTAAAACGCAATAGGCGGTAGTCGTCATTAGTAGATGTAAATAGTCGTCTGCCGCGACACAGATCAGTGCCCAAATTAGTATGGGCCACCTATACGTTCCATTCCGCGAGGGCAGTTCAGGGGTTAACCCCGGGTCAGATCTTTAGCCCCACTTATCATCCTCAGCGTGGCAAATATTATAAGAAACGAAGATAACGACGAACTTGTCAGTCTATAAAAATTTCGACAATCAATATCATCAAATTAGGATGTTATATTCTTACTTTTTAGGTACATGGATATTGAAATTGAAAATCTCCCGGCTGCTCGGCCATCGTTGCAATTTTAAGTTTCACTGTCAAATTGTCCTAGAGTGCTCTTGACTACGAGTGTAGGAGCGATTATGAACTAGCTGAAAGTAACTGCAACTGAATTTATATGAAACTTGTCTGCAACATGATTTCTTCCGTCGTTGCTTTTTATAATTTTGTGTTTCACAAAATGTGGGCCGAGAGACGCGGAAGTCTCTATAAAATTATATACAAAAACTACAACATAAACCATGTTACTGTAAGTCACCATTGTTACTAACAGTATATGGGTACTGCCTTAAATAAAGAATTTTAATTTTATTTATTTATATTATTAACTATTGTGTAATTCTTTCACCTGGTTGCGCAATAAAGTGTTCTCTATCTATCTATATATATGATAGAAAAAACATTCTCAGATGTAAACGTATCCTAAGCTAGCCCGGGGCGATTGCAAAGTTGCCATGGCGGAGTCATTCCAGTAATTTGACATAAACATATTAGTTTATAACCACTCACAACTATAATTACACCTTTTGTGAGTTCTAGTTTTCAAGTAGTGCTTGTTAAGCTGATGTGTGTTATTACCAGCCAGCTATTTGAGCTCTTAATGATTATTACGATTTGCGTGACTGTCTGTGCGCCTTTTTTTCTACGTGCTTATTGTGATTAATTTTCATATTATACCATCAAGTATGAAGACTTAATCGTATTAGGTAAATGTTCTAAGAGTAGTTCCCGTATGTTTAACTGGCAAAAAATTGTAACGAGTTGAAATTAGCAGTCTACTTCTGATTTATGTTTCGAATTGACCACACACAGGCAAAGACACGCAGCAACGGAGTAAATAATCTGATAGCTTCTTATCTATGTAAAAATAATCATGCAGTATTTACTTTTACTTACTTCAAAATGCGTATTACGTCTCGGTCAATGTCTAACCAAAAGTTGTTGAACTCTTCCTTAAATTCTAGAAGCATTCATACATATTGATGAGTAACACTACTAGACAATGTCTGCGTGTCTACGTATTGTAGAAACTTATCATAAAATGAGTGTACAGCCGTATGGCACGGTTAATTTAAGAAAGGGCCTGGATGACTGTTTAACTCTCGCTCACACAGTATATACGGCAATATTGGATGAGCGAGAGGCAAATAGTTGTCCAGTCCCTTTCTTTAATTACTCGCGTCGCTACCACCACCGCTTTTTCAGAGAGATATAACCTTGAGAAAAATACATAGCAAGAATTTATTATTAGAAGCTTACCATCAAACGAGACGGAAGTCAACTTCAAATTATAGTCTTCAGGGAGTTCCTCAAGCAGCAATTACTATACAAACTTAGTTTGGTTTTAATTTACAAACATCACGTCAAATCGAGCGGTGGTAGCCTAGTGGGTAGAACATTGGACTCGGAAGCGAGAGACCCAAGTTCGATTCCCAACGCGGGCATGTACCTATGACTGTTTTCTAAGTTATGTACATTTGTGAAGTTATAGTAGCAATACCACTCGCTAACTGTGAAGGAAAACATCGTGAGGAAACCTGAGTGTCTGAGCTATTCACATAGCTCAGGGCTTGAAATCGCCAATCCGCGGTGGGCACGCGTTTTGCTTAAGCCCATACTCTTTGCCTGAGAGAAGGCCTGTGCCCTACAGTGGGACGTATATAGGCTGCCTATGTTTATGTATGTCAAATCGTAATGAAACTTTACCAATATGTTTAGGGGACACGAATCAAGATTTGACCTAGTATTGCCAATAAACTAATCAAAAATAAATTTTAGACTCGTGAAAAGGTTTTATGGAAGGGTTCTTATTTTTTGTATTAATTTATTCTCAGTTCTAAGTAAGGTCAAACCTCGATTCGAGTCCTCTTAAAATATTAGCAAAGTTTCACGGCGATACACCATGTGGTTTGTAAATTAAATTGGTTTGGAAGACGCGTCGCGAGGCACCCCCTCAATTAGAAACAAAGCCAAAAGCTACTCACTGTAAACGCTTTTGGCGTCTGTGGTGCCGTTGACAGTGCCGTCGGGGAGCAGCTGCAGGTATCTGTTCTTGAGGAACATCTGTATGTTGCGCGACGTGCCGGTGATGTGGCTGAGGTTGGCGGAGCGCTGCGCGCGCGCCTCGGGGGCCGGGGCGGGCGCCGCCGCGCACGCCGCCAGCGCCAAAGCCGCGAGAAGTATCCGCAGCGGGCGCGTACGCAAAGGCATGGCGCGCCGCGCCCATGGCCGCCTCGGAGGCGCCGTCACTGCACGGCCAAGCCGCGAGCCATGCCACCACTAACCGAACGTTCACTTGCTCACACTCGTTAAAGCGCTAAACACTGTCTCGAGCTCTTCAAGCACTCTCTTCAATTGGCACCCGACGTGTGACTAACAATACTGGCACCCGACGTGGGGCGGCGGCAGTTATCACGCGTAGTCTGAACACCGTATAGTGAAATCGAGTAGTCGAGTAAACTTTGTTTCACATGCACTTGCGTTTCGCGTATTCAGAGAATCGATGGGGTTGAAAATAATACTGTCGCCCAACGTGGGCTTATGTTGTACGTTTGATTTGGGAACGTTTAACTGACGTGCCTGTCAGTTCGATTCGCATGGAACACACGGAAATACACTGGCTGATTAGCATTCACATCCATCATAATAATAGAGCACTGCTTAAGCAAACTGTTGTTAGCTTGCGTGAATGTCGGCGTCGCCCAGACGACTTACAACATATCGTCGGTTTTGTATCAGTTTCACGTATCGAAGCCACAAAAGGTGAGATGAGGTCCGTGGACTGGATCCCTCGATCTGTAACAAATAGTTTCGTGTTAATAATACACACATACACCACTGGGCAACCGTTAGCCATGATTTCTAGCCGCCTAGGTACATTGTGACATTTTTGTAAAGCGGTGTTGGAAAGAATCACTTTCCATAAAGTAGTTTTCAATTAGAATGATACTGTGTCGTTTGACGTCAATATCATAAGGTTCCGATTACGAAAAGCTTAAGTACAAAGCCTAAGCAACTATAAAAGTAAATTTTGACATTACGAACTATTCAATATATTCACAGTAATGTGACAAAACTTTAAAAACTCTCTTGTTATCAGTGACGAGAAGTAAGAGAAGATGAAATAAGATAGAAGCGTTATTCGATTCTAGTTCTTGCTTGGAAATAAGCCCAAGGAAAGTGGAAGTGCTTTAAATAAAATTACGTGCTGACAAGAACCCGTTCACTCTATCTTCACCGTTATGTCACTTAAAACTTAAAAGCCTTATTTGCATTTTCGCGAGATTTTTGCCTGAATGTTTTACTTGCGCCTATCTTGTCTGTCAACACAAAGAAGTCTGTCACGTATCAGAGTAGATTTCCCTATAGGTTATGTTATAAACGAGTTGGCGGACCGTTAGGTGTGATGTCTTCACCACTTTATTATGACATGCCTGCACATTGGTGCTTCAAACCGGATGAAGTATCTTATTTATGAACCTTGTGAATGTTAATTAGAATATACCTACTTAACCTATAAAGTGTGGGGATTGATAGAGTGCATCTAGGGAAGATACATGGAATGAGCTAAACCGGCTCTTTTTGATTAATAGCTGTAGACGTTTTGAAACTTGCATTGAAAATTAATTTCTAAACTACACAGTCGATAGAGGATAAAGAATTAACCTAACCTAACTCTAATTTAATGCACCTGAATACATGACACTAAAATTATATGATGCGATTGTATCATATTTGGAGTTAAAGTAAGATTTTGCCAGGCACAGAGCTTTCAAAACCGACAAAGTGTTACACTGACTGCACGAATTATCCTTATGATGTTAATAAGACAATTCGAGGAATTAGAATTTTCAAACGTATCAGAATCAGCAAGTAAACAACGATAATCCTCTGTCTTCATATTAAACATTGGCTGACAGCGAGTCTCCTCACAAATACAGCGAAATGAAACTAAAATTAATCTTCGCAAAGGGCAAAGCGTCATAGCGATCTTGCTTCTTCACCGTCTAAAGGAGCTTGCCTATCAGCCACTTACATATGACCTGTGATTTCTTGCAATAACGGTTCCCTGAGAAGTTCTTTTGTCTGGTCAATGTATTGTAAATCTAATTTCGCATTGACACGGTCGGAGGAGTGACAACTGACAACTAATGCGTTCTGTCTACCACTCCCCTGCCACTGCCATGTGTTACTGACATTGGGAGTACAGCACGTTTATTAAATACCGCACGTGCTGATAGTTTGACAAGTGAAATGGCATCTATATAGTGTATTTTTTTTTTAATATATATAGTAAATATATATAGGTATTACTCAAACACCGTGGTAGCACATTAAAGCGTGTCTCACATCAGTGAAGTCTTGGGTTTTATAGCGGCTTGTAACATAACTTTGTTTTGTAAGTATCGTTCATTTGTGAATTGGTAAAATAAATACTATTCGCTAACGGTGAAGGAAAATCATCGTGTGGACACGTTGATGTTGGGTGTTCACATATCTCAGCGCTTGAAAACCATGTCAACCCTCAGTGGGCACGCGTGATGATTAAACACATTCTCTCTTTCTCTGATAAAAGGCCTGTGCCCCGCAGCGGGATCCTCATGATAGTGAAGTACAAAACAAGCTCATCTACTGTTCTTCAAGATGTGTTTTTCTGGGTGTTCCCTAAATGAAGATTTACAAACAAGTACACGTAGATATGCAGCGTCGAAATTGCATAAGCGAATGAAATTTATTCAAGTAAGGGAGAGACTAGGTCATTATGACAGTTAAAAGACCTACTTTTTATTATTGATAAGAAAAAAATAATTAATGTAGGTTTCTAGAATGTATCATCATCAGATAGAGAAAAGTGATAAGATCTATTAAGAACAATCTAAAAATATACATCGGAATGATCTATGCACTGAGTCAGAAAATATAAATAATGTCTAATGTGTATGGCAGTGGGCCGGCCATATCATCCGAAGAACTGATAAGCGATGGGGTAGACGAGTTCTTGAGTGGAGACCGCGGATCGGTAAACGTAGTGTAGGACGTCCTCAGACTCGGTGGAGCGATGATCTCCGCAGGGCGGCTGGCAAGAGCTGGATGAGAGTAGGCGAGGACCGTGCTCAGTGGCGTGCAATAGGAGAGGCCTATGTCCTGCAGTGGACAAGCATAGGCTGATGATGATGATGTGTATGGTCCAGTCAGAGCTAGTCATTCTATTAAAATTTATTCAAACATTCAGAGAAATTCATTGCAAACCCTAAACAGCCAGTTCGCAGTCAGCGAACAAAAAACTTGTATTAATTGTTTGTAGAGCGCAGATGAAAAAAAAACTATGCAGACTGTGTGCAGTGATATTGAAGATTTGTAACAAACGATTACCAGGGAAAAGGTAATAATGAAGTTCAATGAACTCGTGACGTGACGCAAAAATACAGCAGGAGCCAACCGTACTGGCAATTAGAAAGTGAAGTGGTAACTATTTCGAGATTCCACTTTTTTCCTGTGAATTTTGGCAACATCGACATTTGTGTTACGCGTTTAAAATAAAAACTCTAGACGCTGGGCCTCTTTGATCTTAGGGTGTTTGGTCTAACATACAATAACCTTGTTTGGTAGCGTCATTTCTGACACGTGGAATTCCGAAAGCTACCTGGCACCGCATAGTACTTGCGACTTACTCGAACAAAGTTTTAATGTAGATAATTGAAATGCAGTTTTCAACAAGCCGTACTTAAGCAGTAGATAATAGTAAATTCTATATGTATATGCAATAAATCTGCCCCGTTGATCTAGCCGTTAAAGCGCTTAGTACAAAGACAGAGGTCGTGGGATCAATTCCCACTGGGGGCCACCGTATATTTATACAAATGGCCTCAGTCTGGGTGTTTCCATGTTTGTGATGTCCTTGCCTGGTTACCATAGCGCGGGGTATCCTGATTTGGGACCGGGTCAAGTGATTGTGTTATGTGGAAGTTATTTAAGTCGTATTTGTTAGAAATTTAACTGTTCGATTTACACGTGTCAATTGTGACATGAACCCAAAGTATCGTCAAATGGAAGAAAACTAAAAATCTCACCCACCAGGGCGGAGATAAAGTGAAATAACTTAGAAAGAGTTATCTTCGAGATCTGATAGTGTAATGCATGTAGGCTTGTAGGTAATTATTTTAGCGCACAAAGCGAACTTTTAGTCACTACTGCCACAATTGCCGAAAACTGCCGTGAAACGGTCACCGGACAATGCATAACTCGCGGCTGCGCGGTCCGGAATTAGCATCGATATTTGCGCGGGCGCTTCGACACAGCAAAACGTTGTCCCACAACTATTCTCGCGCCGGTCACTTCCTGGTGGGCACACCTCTGCGCAGCAACGACGGGTTCCAAAGTGAGACAGTTAAAAAATGTACCCCTAACTTAACCTAAATAGTTGAACCTGAAACTCGACATTCATATCAGAATCTGCACTACAGATAAACAAAGCTGAATCGAGCAATATTGAACTTTCGTCTAAAACATCAAAGGTACAAAAGAATAGCAAATAATTTTCATTTTAAAACGAGCAGATGACCCTACTTAAGCCACACAACTATCATTGCATACTTGGGAATCTAAGTGCGAAGCTGAAATGAACAGAACTGCTGCAGAACTAGAAGTGAGCATGGTCGGCACTAGAATACAGAATACAGAAATCGTCTTAGAAAGGTCACAAATTAATTTAAAGACACTTTTTGAGATCAAATTTATGATGTTTTCTACGGGTCTGATTTGTTCCAGACAGTACCCGGAGGATAACGAACAAGTAGCCTGAACCCTGTTGAATGGAAATGTCATCCAACAGTAGACTGAATAAATATCGAAGAAGATTTGACAAGTCGCAATATTTTCATTCCGGTTGTTATCTTGGCATTCTTTCACAAATCAGAAAAAAAAATCAATATGTTTTTCCATGAGACTCGTTCGACTAATTTTGATATTAACTCCAGGCTGTAATCGAATCCCTATATACGTCTGAAAATTGCGAGGTTCTAGTCGGCAATACGAGAAACTTCTACTTATGGGACAAACTTCAAAATCGCGCGAAAATATCAGCTGGAACCATACTACAGTTACAGCTCATTATAGTTATTTCCCGATTTCAAGATTTCTAAAGGTAGTTAAAGATGTTCCTAATGACGAGTAGAACTCCCATTTTCGAATTTACACGGGAATTCTGTTACTCTCTATCATCACCATCATCATCAGCCATTTGACACCCACTGCAGGACGTAGGCCTCCATTATGGTTTTTAACCATGAAGGGTTTTGCAATAATCGCCACGCTTGGCAGGCGGGTTGGCGATCGCAGTATGCGGTTGGAATCTCAGGAAGACGCTGCTGCCCGTCTCCTGGTAATTTATTTCCTTAGTCGCCTTCTAGGACATCCACGGAAGGAAATGGAGTGACGCTATTCTTAATCCGGCGCCACACGGAAAAGGTACTCTCTATAAAATTGTGTAACTCCTGAAACTTGCACCAATCGCGAACCCTGAATAATTAGAAATGTATTCGTGAGGAAAAACCCTGCAAATAGATCATCGAGGTTCAGTCCGTGCTGTTTTAGCGATCCGCCGCCGCCGCTTAATGAATCTTAGTCAACTTAATGACTGCAATCATAAGGAACCGGGCGAACGGCATTCACTTCACAAAAGCACATGTCTTGTAGTTGATTTCGAGCATCTTCGTGTCGATTTAAAAAAAAACGACCGAGTGCGAGTCGGACTCGCGCACGAAGGGTTCCGTACCATTATCTATACAACATTTGAATATTTCAAGCGTCCACCTGTTGCCGTTACTAATATCGGGCATAAAACGGCAAAAAAATGACGTTTGTTGCATGGGAACCCTTCTTAAATATTTATTTTATTCTGTTTTTATTATTTTTTGTTATAGCGGCCACAAAAATTCATTTCCACCATTCATCATTCAAAATTCATCTAAATTTCCACCATCTAACTATCACGGTTCATAAGATACAGCCTGGTGACAGACGGACGGACGGATGGACTCCTCATTAGGGCTCATGAAACAGACTTCTATTGCCCCTTTAGTTCAAGCTCATCCAATTTTTTCCCCATAATAGTGGTTTCCTACTGAACTGAGCGTCTTCAGGTGGTTTTAGGACGTTCCCTTTTTTGCTCACATCAACTTAGCTAGCAGTATGTCCACGATGACTGGACACTGACTGACAAATGCAACGATTAATATGTGGCCTAAGAAAAACATGCTCAATAACCTAAAACCAAAAATGAATAATTTCCCCATCTGCACGGATCATACCTTTCTCAGAATCATGATGCCATGAACGTAATTAATGTATAAAAAATATTGTGATTCCAACAGTTTATTGCCTATTGCCAATCTAGGTTATCTAGAATTGTGTAATTTTTCCTGGGTCCAATTTTTCAGGAGCCTTGAATGCTTTTATGAGTTTGTTCACCCGACGACGCTGTTTTCAGTTGCAACTAGTGAGTCGGCAATTAGGTCTATTTATTTGGTATGTGTCTGAAGTTTCAGTGCCACGCTAAATAAATGGGTATAGAATTGAGCAACCAGACTTGATGACGTCATTAATTTAATTAATAAGCCTCATTTACTACAGACGGCGGCGGCGGAGGTAGCGCGGTCGGTAGAACTCTCAGCTCACATTCAGGAGGTCGCGGGTTCGAACCCCGGTATGTGCCGATGAATTTGTTTTTTAAGTTACGTACATTTTTGAACTTGTAGTCGCTATACCACTCTCTTACTGCGAAGGAAAATATCGTAAAGAAACCCAAGTGAAAAGTACAGTACCTCAGCGCTTCAAATTGCCAATTCGCGGTGGCACGCGTGGTGATTGAGCTCATATTATCTCTTTGTAAAAGAAGGTCTGCTACCTACAGAGAGACGCATTTCGGTTGTATTATTATTCATTAGAGACGGCTAAAAACAGTTTTGCTAGTGTTTAATCTGTAATACAAATTACAGATAGCCATTGGCAAATATCAGAAACATGGAGCGCAGCCGGCGTGTTGAAACAAAACATACTTCAAAACAGAATAACTATGTCTTAAACAATTTATAACACGCGCTGCAGAGCATTGAAAGTTTTCCCCAAAATCAGGCGTATATTATATTAACAAAATAAAGGAACGTTTTGATTAACGTAGATGTTTAATAATACTGGTCAGACCACCCAAGTTCATAATCTTGACGTTAAGTGCAATAAGCCCCATTAAGAGCTACCGTTAGAGAAAAGAAAAGGGCATATTCCGAAACAATCCAAAATAGTTGAAAGTCAGTTAGAAGATTAACAGCATCGTCAATGTCACCAAAATTCTCAGTCGCCTTAATTTGGAACTATCAAACGAACATCGCGCGTATCTAAAAGGGCTCGACACTTGTTTACATTCTGGTCCGAAGTTAAATATTGAGATGGAATCGCTATCATAAGGAGGCCACGACCACGACGACACAGCGGAAAAGACAGGCGTCCGGAATATTTTATATTCTCTGCTTTTTCTACGGTTACAGGAGGTACTGTGTCTATTTCTAACTTAGAAGTAGATAAATATGCATTTAACGTGGCTAATCACGATTGCTTGTTATGAAAACTTAATTACCTTTACTCTCGTCTAAGATTAGCCTTTTTTTAATTTAAATTTTATTTTAGACTTGTTGCTGAGTAACTAAAGGGTTATGAACAGTGTAACTGAACTTAGAGAGCGAACCCCTTCAGTTCTTTAATAAATAATAGGCTAATAATTTGTTGAAGGTGTCAGTTGTGAAGAAAGAACTGACAACCGTCAACATTCAGTAAAAAATGGGGGGCTTTTATTTTTTCATTGAAATAATTTGTCTTAACTGACTAGAACGTACTATTGTAGTACTGACTAACATCTAATGTTAATTTTAATGCCAAGTTACGTTAAAATCGAAACTTCTTACTAGCACTATTAGTTATTTGTACTGTGCTATTAGTGCTTATTAAAATGTGAGTTTATTGAGGCTTCACCGCTAAAGCGAACGCTGGTCCAAATTTTATGGCATTCAGCCAGTTTGTTTTGACGTAGATTATAGATAAATACTTTTACTGATACAAACCTATTATCGTTAGTTCTGCTAACAGATGCTTCGAATAACTTCTTTGCCTTAGATGTTCTAAGTGACTGTCCGGAAAATAGGCTCCCATTTAGCAAATTAAGGTTCACCTTTTAACATGAACTGTGTGTTTTTGGAAAGGTTAAAACCAAACTAAATAGGTACCATTAACGTGTCCTGGAAAAGGTCTTCTACTGGTTACCGGAGTCTCAACGATATTTTTATTGCAATTATGACACCTACCAACCGATTGAACATATATTACTAATGGATAAGTCATGCAAGGCGGTACCAATTTGTACCGTTTAAACACCAAATTTTATTCAAAACTGTGCATAACTTAGTCCTTATCTGAGTTACGTGTACTTGTGACTGGAGCAATGGACTGTGTTAGCATAACTTTATCATATGGATACAATTATTGAATGTGAAGTTATCCACAGCTGGGTGTGAAATGCTGTACCTTGAGTAAGAGTTGGACTCTATTTTTATAATAAGGAGGTGTGCCCCTTTTGCGTGGAATTAAGATAAATGTACAATGGTTTTCGACTCGAGACTAAAAACTGACAAACGCAGCGTCGGACGCTCATCAGCTCGCTGAACTGACGATCTGAGGCAGGTTGCTAGACGCGTCCGCATGAGGATAGCCAGGGACAGAATGAAGTGGCGTGCCTTGGCAAAGTCCTATATCGAGCAGGGTACGAGGGATTGATTGATTGATACTGTCTAATTCAGGACGCGGTCTGTATAACATTTTTTTCCCTAATTTATTCAGCAGTAAGTAGCATCTAATCGACTAGAAAAGACAATCGCCAAGCTTTCTTTCAACATTCAACCTAAATCGTGCCACGGACTTATTGATTAATATAAGAATAGTTTTATTGGTGCGCAAAAAGAAACTGCCAACATAAATAAAACAAGATTTTTTTTAAAACGTAGGTAGCTGATGATAGATATGGTCATCTAACCGTTAAAATTATAGTATGAAATTGAGTTTGACCAGAACACATTGAATATTTTTTTTTAAAGGCAACGTTTTAGAAACGGTACAGTTAATTAGTATTTGCTAATCTATAATTATTTTCGAACTAAAATTGTAATTATTTGCCCATTAGCGATCGAGTTCAGCCTTTCGTTTGAACATTTTTTTTAGTCAATGGTTTCGCTGTTAATTATTTGCTTGATGAGCGGTTGATTAGTTCATTTAGTTAGGAATTTGATTTGAATTGCTCAAGTAAAACCATGACTTATAATGTACAAACAACGACTCCAAAAATTGGCCTCGACTCGACCAATCTTGAAATTTCGAAAGAATACTTTTGTTGCCCTTTTTACAACATGGTTCGGAGAGGTTCCGTAGACCCTAAGAGCCTAAATCAATTATCTAATCCTTAATACACGTAACTTTCAAAATAAGGCTTACACTGAAATTGCGAAAGTAAATTAAGCTGTTCAGCCATACTGAACTGCAATATTGCACTTCATAAGCAGCCTATATACGTCCCACTGTAGGGCACAGGCCTTCTCTCAGAAAGAGATTACGGGCTTAATCACCACGCGTGCCCACCGCGGATTGGCGATTTCAAGCGCTGAGGTATGTGAATAGCTCAGACACCCAGGTTTCCTCACGATGTTTTCCTCCACAGTTAGCGAGTGGTATTGCTACTATAACTTCACAAATGTACATAACTTAGAAAACAAAGTCATAGGTACATGCCCGCACTAGGAATCGAACCTGGGCCTCCCGCTTCCGAGTCCAATGTTCTACCCACTAGGCTACCACCGCTGTTGGTAGCCTACTGGGTATTATTGCACTTGCGAATTTTTAATTCACATGGTGTACTGAATAACTTTCAGCAGACAATATTATAACTAATGACCGCGTCTATGCCCGCTTGTAATTCAGGGATAATTATATACTCTATATCTATCCAATCAGTCGGTCCGTCAATGCTGAGGATAGTGGCCGCTTTGACGGAATGGGTGTAGAGTACTCTCCATCTGGACCTGTCGTTCGCTGTGTGGACCGTCTGGTGAAACTTAAATGTTGCTTCCTTGGTGATCTGATCCATTTAGCGTGTGGTCTGTCTCGAGCTCTCTTCCCCTCCACTTATTCCTTCATTATATAATATTCTAGGCTATCAGGTCGTCGTGCGATGTGCCCAAACAAGAACAAAATACGTTGCTAGCATGTACTTTATAACCTGATGGTAATTCTAAATATTGGCGAAAGAATTTTAAAAAATCGGACGTGTACTTTCGGAGAATACATCCAACCTAACTAACCTTACCTCTTTGTAATAATTATAGTAGATAAGCAGGGGAACATGCCTAATAAACAAAATAAAATAAAATATGGATCCACGTGTGTTTCAAACAGGGTCACCCGTAGTAACCCAACAACCGTCGCAACGATGCGTGCGCGCACGACGGAACACAATGCCAATTTTAAAATAAGAATCGGCCGGAACGGGCCTGTTCGAATATTTAAATTTAGAACCTGTCAGACGGTTGCACCTGATGACGACTGACCTAACCGACAGTGAATGAACAATTGACCGATTGTAATTCGCAATTAGTTTATAATTGAGCCAGAAGCTAATTCGAAAGAGAAATCAGCAGTGGTAGGCCGCTGTAGTTGAAATCAGAAGCATATAGCGCACCAAAGCGCAGCAATTTATTAGTATGGATTTTGAAAGCTAGACTTTAGGAATCCTTTAAGATTTGGTGCGCGTAATATATACAGATCGGATAAGGGAGTGACCGCACTTGCGAGCACGCGCCCGTCAACTTCCGCAAGTCTTAGTGAATTCGGGGTAAAAATCGCAACCGCAAGTGTGCGCATTCATACAATACATGAAAATGTATTTCTTGTATTCTATGAATGTGGGCATTTGACCGCAGACTAAGTAACCGTTAGTTCAGCCCTGAAACGGGATCCAAAGTATAAGTTCTTTGTTTGGAAGACTAACTTGTACATTCAAGCTCGCATAAAAAATCATTTTTTCGCATCAGCTCCCACTCGCACACTATAACCAATACCGCGTATGACATACATTTCCCTAATGTAAAGGAAACATACTCACATAAACATACGCCTGTATCCTGGAGAGGTAGGCCAGGTTTTGCCACTTGCCGCTATTCCGGCTAAACTCATTCGATTCATAATCATTCATTAGTCGCTGCGTGCACGCACGCCAGTTTCTTTATGTTGCCCTTTAAATTCTTCTAATGTATTAAAATCTCGTGTCATAATGTTTGTACCTCCGATCGGTACGGCTGTACCGATTTTTATGATTTTTTTTGTGTACCTATATTTGGTAGGTCTGAGAATATGGCAAAACCTATAAAAAGAATCGATATTGTGAAAAAATAAAAGACAGAAGTATTACTTATAGTATAACTTGATTTTAGACAAATTAATAAGAGCATCTAATGGAGTTGGAGACAAGTTTTCCATAATTTAATTTATTTTTTATCAACGATTTTCTTACATTTAAGGAATTTCATCTTGTACAGAGTACGTACAACCGAGTGGAGTTATAATAACTATATTTTAAAACGACCTCACTGCGTTTGGATCTCACAAAGTACAGTCGGCATCACCTACACCTTCAGATACGTGCACTGTACTTATACTAAATACGTTAAGAGAGACTTTGCAACGAAAATTGTAACACGGAGCTATTGCTATGAGTATACATTGCATACAGAAACGAACCCAAACATTTTCTTTCGGACCAAAGAGGTAGAATGTGTTAGACTAGAAAAGTAGCGCTTTCAACAACATCTTCAAGTTTGACTGTGGCTGGACGCCCCGAAGATAGAAAGCGCTAAAAGGGCCTGAAACTGCTTGTAAAACTGTCGACCTCTGAGCACAATGGCATAGTGTGGAGAACGTTTATTTCTATTTTATTGCTTGTAAACAGCGCCTTACTATTGAGGTTAAATGAGACTTACTTAACCCACAGATTCACGATGGCATTTAATTTCGTGTTTACCTTTCCACCTTTTAAGAGGAAGAATGCAGCGGTGAAATTTCCGAGGCGATCTACATATTAAAGTCGTCGCTTTCCATTTTTCCGTCAATATTAAAACTTGAATTATTGGTCGAATGATTAATGAGCCTAGGAAATAAAATTCTTTCGTACACGCTTTGAGAGTTAAGGACTAGTGAGGCTGCTTTACCACTCTTTAGTTTCATCATCATCACTATCGGTCCCAAAAATCACTATTAACATGATTGATAAATTCTGGTCTGACACTTTTTGCCACAACGATCTGTAAAAAGAGCCCCTTAATACGACCCTTACGCAGCGTCTACTGGCAACGCTGTAGTGCCTGGCATATTTTTTGGCATATTTTTAGACAGAGCAGCCTTTCAGCGCCTATACCACCCATTCAGCTTAGTTGGATTAATCCACATGAAAGTCTTGGCGTTACGCGCGGAGCCAACTAACCCGTGGTTTTCCTCACGATGTTTTCCTTCGCACTTAGCGAGTTGCTCATTTGTCTCCGTGTGAAAAAAGGGGCGAGCTGTTGTCGATTGCACGCCGTCCGTAGAAAGGGAATCGAATTTGTCACAGCTCCTTCAAAAACTTTATAGCAATCATCATCAGCCATTTGACGTCCATTGCAGGACATAGGCCTCCCTCATGGTTTTCCAAGCTTCCTGGTCTTATGCCGCCCGCATGTGGGCATCCTGCCCACGCTGCGTCGCCAGAACTTTTTTGCCCCAACGGCCATCAGTTCTCCGAGCTATTTGCCCTGCCCACTGCCACTTCAACTGAACAATTCTTCGGTAACTCGGGTTCTTCTGTGGATCTCCGCATTCCTGAGTCGATCACGCAGTGAAACTCCAAACATAGCTCTCTACATTGTTCGTTGGGTGACCTTGAGCCTTCTTATGAGGCCCATAGTCAGCGACCAGAGCCTAGATTCTGTTAATGCATTGTAGTAATATGACAACTGCATGAACATGGCGGTTTTCATTTCATGGCTACTTTAAGTCTACGCGGGCACACCCATCAAACCTTCTAGGCGTCAATGGTACGAAAAAATACGTCACGTGACCCGACAGTGTACCTGTCATTATACTACAATGCACTAACTAACAGAATCGAGGCCCAGGTCTCACATCAATAAGTCATCGTCGGTTCGTAAGAAGGCCAATTGTTTGTACCTTCTAGCAATAACGGCTAATAAATTAGTAAGAAAATGTGTCCAGTACACGAACAAATACAACGGTCGATACAGATCAGTCGGCGCGGTCGTTAACGAAGAGAAAATTTTATCGACAGTAAAACGGTCCAAGGCTACCCGGCCAAGTGAATTTGTTAGTGAACTGAAAGTATCGGTATCGTAACAAATTATAGGAAAAATAAAATAAGAATGTGCGTATGAGGGAGGGCGTCGCCGAGTATTGGACGTTTGTCGTTGTATTGAATGTAGACACAATTGTGGAGAAACGCGAATATAGGGTACTAACAGAAATAATTCGTAGTAAGAATTCCGTTTCGCCCGACGTCCACTGCAGGATATAGGCCTCCTTCGTGGTTTTTATAACCATGAGGGGCTATACCATAATCGCCACGCTTGGCAGGCGGGTTAGCGATCGCAGTATGCGGTTGGAATCTCAAGAAGACGCTGCTGCTGCCCGTCTCCTGGTAATTGATTTCCTCAGTCGCCTTCTACCACATCCACGGAAGAAAATGAAGTGACGCTATCCTTAATCCGGCGCCACACGGAAAATCCGGCGCCACAAGGAAAATCCCGCGCCACACGGAAAACCTTACAATATGTCTAAAAAAATTAAGATTCACCGGCTATGTAATGGTAGATAGATAGAGAATATTTATGCAAGAACATTTTTCATGATAGACTACAGCCGGCGGTCATATCTCTCAGTAAAATTGAAACATAAGGAGAATAAAATAAATTATATTTTGAAAAACTTTAATTTCTATTATTATTATTATTATTAAATCCTTTATTGCATATAAAACAGAAAGTTTTGCACATAGGCGAGCTTAATGCTACTTAGCATTATCTACCAGCTAACCTAAGTTTTGATGAGAGCATTATCAGGTATTGCAACTTACTTAATATTAAATATACTTACTAATTATTATTCAGACCTAGATATAAAAAATATAATAGGGGGGAGATATTACACAAATACAACATAATAATAAATAAATACTAGATACAATAAATAAATACATAAACCTACAGATTTAGGAAAGATATTGTGAAATACTTATAATATAATAAAATAAGACAAATGCTGGAGATTTAGGTAGTGGCAATAGACTTTGGTTTCTATTCTATTGTTATTGTTATTATATTACTAGCTGACTCGGCAAACGTTGTTATGCCACATTAAATAGCCTACGACCTATTCTCTGACCTACCAAATATACACAAAAAAAATCACAAAAATCGGTGAAGCCGTTTCGGAGGCGTTGGATAACAAATACTGTGACGCGAGATTTTTATATGTTAGATATATAAACTTTTTTTAGTCCGCCTGTTTGTGTCCCAAACACGGTAAACTTCGTGATTGTGTGATATATAAACAATTTACTTCTAATTAATGTGCGTTCGATGTGGTCGGGTCCGCAGAGGTTTCATGGATGCGAATGGCGAGAGACTGCGAAAGATGGCGTGATGTGGGAAAGGCCTACACCCAGCAGAGGACAGAGGTGGGCTAATGATGATGATGACGAATTAATTTAAACAAAGTGCCCCACGATACTTTGTCTACTTTTATTGCAATTTCCGAAAGTGTTACTGACGTTGCAAGATTGTCTAGTCTGGAGTCACTTTCAAAGTACGAGTAGTACTACTTTCAATTACACACATGTCAACGTCAACGCAAAAACATAAATCTTGTTACAGCAAGGTTCGACACTAATGTTGTTCTCATTAAGGTTCAGTACACTGGTACAACCCATATCAATAGTGATATAATACGGGACACCGATTTATCTAGTTTTCTAACTGGACTGCGTTGATGATAGATACAAAAATACATACATAAACTCACGCTTGTAGCAGAGACTAGAGTTTGCCACGATTAGGATCTTCGTCGATCTTTCGCTTCTTTAAAAAGATTTGACCAAGTGAGTATTGCTTAGTTAGATGACAGATATCTTTTATTAGGCGACACTCACGATCTGGACAATTTCAGAACTTTTTAGCCTAGAACCTAGTACAAAACTGCATAAATTGCATGAGTTTTCCCCAAAACAGCAGTATAGGGTATAGGTTCTAGGGAGTACGTTTTTAAAAAAATTACTATCTGGGTGTCACTTTTTTTTTAAAACGGATTTTTTTTGTTGTTGGCGCTAGTTAGCCTTTCTAACTTTAGTAGGAGAACGTTAGAGATAAACTGGCACTAAACAAAATGGCTGTGTTATGTACTACGCACATGCCTAGGTAAGTACTACTTTCAAATCACGAAACACTGTTATTTTATAGTAGACACATGGTGATTCCTATAATGATAATGCAGTTTATATGCGTCCCACTGTTGGGCAAAGGTCTTCTCTCAGTGAGAGAGAGAGAGAGAGAACATCGGCTCAGTCACCACGCGTGCCCACCGCGGATTGGCCTTCTTATGAACCTACAAAATTTACTCACATCCTGTCACCGCGGTAGGCCTAGAAGAACCCTCATTAAAGTTGTATAAACACATCTATTACTCTGATAGAAGGGCAGCCGTTGACGTCTATTACCCAGTAGCCCAGTTTAGTTGGTCAACCGCCAGTCACAATAAGTAGAGTGACAACTAGAGTTGACCACTGCATTCATTAACGATATTGTCGATCGTAGTTCACTTTCCTAGATGTAGATCTTTTTGCGAGGATAAGAGTTGGCCTCCGAAGTTTTAAGATATCAGTTGAGATGGGACCCGAGGAAGGCCTACAGCATCGACAACGCACTTACAATTTCCCAAGAAAAGTGTTAGAAATGATGAATTTACACTGAATTGATCATCTCTACTATGACATTGTTTTATTTATAGAACTTATTCTGTCCTTAGAATCAATTTATTGATGCGAATTGATTCTTGGAACAGAATTAGTTTGCTGTCAGTTCGTTTAAAAATTTATAACGCGCCGTAAAAACCCGATGTTCGTTCATCCCTGCGCTTGCTTTGAAGGAAAATATCGTAAGGAAATCCGTCGCCTAGTCTGCACATATTAATCGTGAACTGCTAGCTGATTGTTCAGTCAGAATGAAACCAACGAGCGTGTATGCAGCAACATAACCGAAGAAAACTGTAAAATTTACTATGATTAATTGTTTGATCTATGTAAAGTTCTCATTGTTCATTTCAAAATTAAATACTTATATCATTATACTTGAACATACTTACATGTATTATTTATTATGTTTTTTCTCAAATTTTAGTTAATTTTTGTTTAATTTTAATCGATGTCCCGAACCCTATTACATACATACATAAACTCAAGCCTGTATCCCAGAGGGGTAGCCAGAGACTAGGGACTGCCACTTGGCCCGATCCTGACAGATCACTTTCGCTTCCTCAACATTCGTTAGTAGTTGCATGCACGCACGCCGGTTTCGGGTACTTTTTATCATGTCCGTGGAGCTTATTTTGTGGAAGTTACATTACGCCTACAGGGAAAAATGTAGAGTATATACAAATGAGGAATTAAAAGTGATCTGTCAGGATCGTGGCAAGTGGCAGTCTCTGGTCTCTGCCTACCCCTCTGGGATACAGGCGTGAGTTTATGTATGTATTTATACAAATACTAGTAGAGTAATTTAAGTTGCGGATCTATTATCGGTACTAGCAGGCAAGTGTCCGATTTTAGGTCGCTGTTCAGTCGTCTCTAACATAACAATTGAATAATGGCTCGCACACGGCGCGGAAAGCGCATAGGAGCTGGCTTATAGCTAAGAAGATGGAAACTGCAGGGGATAATTCTCTGATGACATAAGCAGGCAGGTAGGTATCAGGTAAGTATACTAACCCCCGGTTTCTCGTAAACTAACAAGCTGTTAATCTACTGTTAACAGCTGTCAGTGGTTTTTTTTTTGTATGCACTTTGGTCGATTGACAGATGTTAACAGAAGATTACCAGCGTGTTAGTGTACGAGAAACTGGGGGTACGTGTTATTGAAATAACGCAAAAAACTGAAAATCCATTTCCTTAGTATCGATATAAGTAAACCTAAAAAAAAGTGTAAAAACGCAGATAATTTTTCCGAAATTTTCATGCAAATTGTCAGCGTCAAGTTTCGAATACTCGTATGCATGAAAACAAAAAACAAATGAGAATATTAAACCGTTTCTTATACTTAAGAAACGGCTTTCAGGATTTACGGTATTTCAATAAAATGTTGTAGAGGCAAAATATATTTTCCATGAGATCCCGATCTCACGGAAAATATATTATTTTAAACATCGGGATATGGAAATGTAGAAAATATAGTTAGATAGATGGAATATTCTTTATTATACACAGTGTCAAATCAGCGCATCAGGCTTAAGAGGGGGAACACTGCCCGCATCTTGTTTTTATATATATATATAGTTGATATTTATTTTAAACTAGCTTTTGCCCGCGACTTCATCCGCATGGAATGAGTAATTTCCGAAATGAAAAGTTTCCTATGTCAAACTATTTACATACCGAATTTCATCTAAATCCGTTTTTTTTTAAATATTTATAGATGGACCACGTCCAAGTTATATAACTGATCAGTCAAGGAGGCCCACTAGCAGTAACAGTAAAACCAAAACAGTCGCTTCGTATAGAAGTTCCGTGCATTTGAACGCGCTTAAAACAATAGACATTTAGATCGCTTAACTGGAGACTCCGAAACAGCTCTTCTTTATGTAAGTAGTACTTACTAGCTGTCCCGGCGAACTTCGTACCGCCACAGAATCCATTTATACGATTCTTGCACAACGCCATCTATTTTAAACTTAAATAAAAATAATATTATCCCGCGGGAACGCATTGCTGGGATATCAAGTATGCTATGTCTCAATCCAGGTCTTTGTCTATATGTACGCCAAGTTTCATGTAAATCCGTTCAGCCGCTTTTTCGTGATTGAATAATAAACATCCAAATATCCAAACATCTTCATAAACTTTTACATGTATAATAAATATTGTTAGGTTATATATAACTCGCTAACATAGTTCCTTTCCTTCACAGAAGCAAGACATCGTATCGTTAGGAAATTTGAGTGTCCACATTCCTCAGCGTGTAAAGTCGCCAGTGCGCGGTGGGCACGCGTCTTTCTCTCTGAGAGAAGGCCGAAATTAGACCCATTCTCTCTCTGAGAGAAGAATTGTGCCTGTAGTGGGACGTATATATACCCATTCTCTCTCTCCGAAATTAGACCCATTCTCTCAGAGAGAGAATGGGTCTAATTTCGGCCTTCTCTCAGAGAGAAAGACGCGTGCCCACCGCGCACTGGCGACTTTACACGCTGAGGAATGTGGACACTCAAATTTCCTAACGATGCGATGTCTTGCTTCTGTGAAGGAAAGGAACTATGTTATCGAGTGACACTGTTACTACAAATTCACAAACGGGCTACCAACGCATGTACACTAATTCGGACATACCCGAAAACCCGGTTGCCCGGTTGGTACAGCGGTTAACACGCTTGACTGCCAAAACAGTGGTCGTGGGTTCGATTGCCACTGGAGGCCGCCGAACTTGATCGTACATATGGCCTTAGTGTGGTTATCATAGAATAGGGTATTCCAATCTGTGGTTAGGCCAAGTCATTGTGTTCAGTGAATGTGATTCATATTTAGTAATATTTTAGATAGATAGATAGATAGATAGATTTATTTATTTTTATTTACATAAATATTGCAACATGACAGTAATTAGGTACACCAAAGCGTTACAATATTTTAACTGAGCGCTACCTATCAAACATCTTCTGGCATTCTCTTACACACCTTCATCACAACTTCCAATCCCATCCGCAAACACATGACACTCTGGTGCTTCAGCAAGCAGGGCACAGAGTAGCCGCAGCGCACGCGCGACTGGCGAGTGCTGGTACTGGTTGGAATATTCTTAAATAACCGAAACGGGTCTAACCGCGATTATTTATTAGGTAAAACTTATTTGATTCCCGACGTTTCGGCAACGTTGCAGCTGCCGTGGTCACGAGTATGAGCATCGCAAGTCATTAAAAAATACTGCTTCATATTTGAATCGTGTGATTTTAAAACAACACAAGTCACATGTGTTTTTAAAATAACACTTGCCCATTTTTTTTTATTAAATTATTTACACCTACCTATTAATTTACATTAGAAAAAAAAATTTCGTTTATTCATACAGAAATCAATATAATATGCTAAAATATTGCTGTTGTTGATATTAGTATTTGAATAAAACAGTTTTTTCTATTTCCTGCAAAGTTGTAATGAAAGGACATGTGTCGTTTTAAAATCACACGATTCATTTAAGAAACTAATAACGTAGAAGGCTAATTATTGTTCATTTCCATACAAAAACTAAGCATGCTTTAGATTTCATATGCTAAAAAACTAAAGCATGCTTGACCTGTCCATCAGTGTCAACGTTGCAAAGACGTTTGACGTAGCTACAACTCTATCGATGGGCGATTTATTAAAATGTAGTTCCTGCCTACCGTTTGCACGCAATAATACACCTTACCGCTTTGTAGTAAGATATATATTATGCTGTTGTAAAATTGCCCGGACGGTGCCACTACTAGTTATCTGTATAAAATTTTCATACAGAAGTGAACTTAGAATTTACTGACCCTCTAACAGTATATTGGAAGGTACTAAACATCTGTCCAGCCAGGCAGAATATATTTCTACTTCCAATTACTGCAATAAAACTGATACTGACTAACAGATTTTCAAGAAAAAAATTAAAACATTATTAATATAAAAAGCCTACTATTCAGTTAAAGAATACAAGGACGATAAAAACATAACATTGTATAAAATGCGGTGGTAGCCCAGTGTGTAGAAAATTGGACTCGGAATCGGGAGACCCAGGTTCGGTTCCCAGTGCGGGCTTGTTTCTATGAGTTTGTTTTCTAAGTACATTTCTGAAGTTATAGTTATGTCGTAGCCATATCATGATGTGGTTAGCCATATCACGAAATGTGTCCTTTTCATGAAAAGGCCAAGTCAAACTGGCCGTATCGTTTAAGCATCAACGTTTGACGATATGGCAATCTACGTTTTGCGTTTGACTTTTCCATGCACCAACCTTATTTAAGTTTGACTCAAAACTAAGTTTTTTAGTGAAATATTTTTTTTCGCTTTTATATTAAAAAAAAACTAACACCCGAACTTCAAACCTATTTTTGCTTATGTGTACTGACCTAACAACCAACCCAAAATTTTAATTTAATTCTTAGTAAAACTTCAGCTATGTAGCTTCTAAAAAAAAGCCAAAATGTAAATGACGTAAGTAGATACCTGCTTTGTGTCGCGTTGAGTAAAAACGTTGCATTTTTTAATTTTTTCGAGTTTTGTTCTGCTAAAGAAATAAAAATTATTTTGTTACACATTTTCGCAGATTAAAATTTATAAATTCCGTTTCAGTAAAACTCCCTGAACACGGGCATATTTTTTGTTTTTCCAAATTCGGGGACATCGTTCCCATATTTTCTGTCGCCTCCATGGTAGGAATACACAACAAACTAACATCAGCGCCTCTAACGGTCGATAATGAAAGTATTTTACGATATGGCCGCTAACGTTTGGCCGCATCATGAAATAGTCATGCATTTCGCTATTCAAATCGTCAAACGTCGGTCGCTCATTGATCTGGCTAAGCCATTTCATGATACGGCCAGTTTGACTTGGCCTTTTCATGAAAAGGATACATTTCGTGATATGGCTAACCACATCATGATATGGTCAATTCTATGATATGGCTACGACAGTTATACCACTCGCTAACGGGGAAGGAAAACATCGTGAGGAATCCTGAGTGTCTGAGCTATTCACATACCTCAGCGCTTGAAATCGCCAATCAGCGGTGGGCACGCGTGGTGATTAAGCCCATACTCTCTCTCTGAGAGAAGGCCTGTGCCCTACAGTGGGACGTATGCTTTTTCATAGTATAAAAGTGATGTTACCTTAATGCAAATTTGAATTAATTAAAGTTTCAATAGTAAATATTGGTACATAGAACATGCACTTAGGTCAATAACTGCCGATAAACTGCTGCAAACTGCGCAGCAAATTTGTCAACCTGTTTGTTATTTTCTTTTAATAAAATCTTTAAATTTGACTACCTCTGTGGCGCAGCGGTAGCGCATCTGCCTACCATGCGAGAGGTGCCGGGTTCGAATCCCGGCTGGGGACAAAAAAAATGCAGGTCTTGCATGTTTACATGTTTGTGATGGCGTTGTTTCTAGTTCCCACGACATAGGGTATCCTAGTGTGAGGCCAGACGCAATGTATGCGCCTGCATGTAAATGTTCATGTTCAAATACAATACAATTACCTAGTTTGAAACGTAACTCTTTTACCCAAGACTATAATAGTCAATTTACCCAAGACTATAATAGTCAATTTACCCAAGACTATAATAGTCAATTTACCCAAGACTATAACAGTCAATTACCCAAGCGTGTTGCATGCCCTTACAGAATTCATGTTGTAAACTGGAATCTAACATTTGAAGCCATACAATGTACCACATCACGCAAATAAACAAATCTACACTCCCTACGGGCGACTTTGAAATAAAAATATGAAGGTTAATAAAAAACTTTCGAATGTACAGTCGACTTGTACTGCTACGTTACTGGCGATTTTTTAACTAAACTGTAGAGGTTAATGTGCTGTCGACTACACAAAGGTCCAGAGATAGAAATATTTAGTGCAGTTACGCACCACTGCAGCGCTCAGGCCTACTCTCAGAGAGAGACTCTCCCACTGCCTATTAGCGATTTCAAACGAAATGATCCAAGCAAATTTTGACCTACTGGTCAAGGTAGGGTAGTGACATCATACAGAAAGTTCACCGGAGCATCGCACGTTCAGCGGGGCACGTTACAGTTAACATTGAAGGATGGCGACAATATTTCAAGTTTCAGAGGGGACGCTCATTGATATATCCGCAACTCGCCAGTGGGTCATTCACTGCAATAGGTACACTGCAATAGGACATAAATATCATGTCAATTCTTCTCTTTTTGAGAATAAAATAAACTGATCGTTGGTCGGCCGAGGATTTTGGGTCCAACGATAGTTGCTCTGTACTGGGCCAAGTGGATGATGACAACCCGGGTCTAGCATTCTTCGGTATATGTGGGCATCTGTACACCGTAAAATAAACTCACGTGATTCAATTTGTCAAGCATTCATCGGTATGTGGAAATTCGTCCGCAATATACTCACGTGATTCAGTTGGTCTAGCATTTCTCGGTATTTGATCATCCGTACTGCATAAAATAAACTTACTTGATTCAATTGGTCTAGCGTTCTATGGTAAATGGAGATGCGTTCACCGTAAAATAAACTAACCTGATTCAATTGGTCTAGCGTTCTACGGTATGTGGTTATCCAAGCTCCGTAAAATAAACTAGCGTGATTCAACTATTCTGGTGCTCCGTAAATCAACTCGTGTCATTTAATTGGTTTAGCATTCTTCGGTATGAGGGCAGCTGTGTTACGTGAAATAGGCTACGTGATGAGAACGTAATAGGCTTAGCACGTAATTCAATATTATATTCTAGATTAAATATTCACATGCAGCTTATCTGCACACACCCCACAGCAGGACAAATGTCTTCTTTCAGGTAGAAGGAGAGAACTCTATCTCCTCGAAACGTTTTTAGGATACCATAGTACGAAAAGAAGTAGCAATTCGGTAGTTTTGAATATTATAATATCATGTAGAGCAGCGGTGGACACACGATCATTAATCCCATACTCTCTCTCTCTCTCTCTCTCTTAGAGAAGAACTGTGACCTTCAGTGGGGCATATAGGCTGCTTATGTTATACCATATCTTATCGCACACTTTGGTTAACGGCTTCTAAAACCAAATAAACTTAAACCTAGTTTTAAGCTCGTCTACTTATGAAACGTTTGACCTTTGAAGACGTTGTAAAATGCAACGTTACAACTTTTTTACTACCTACCTATCGAAGAAAAGTGGCGGACTTATAACTATAAAATTGGCTACCTACTATCACATACCCTTTAGTTATAGTCGTCGGTCACCATGAACAGTGTTTTTAAAAAATAAGCGTTAAAACTTGTCAAATTATCTTATAAGTTTGTCAATTCTGTTTTTTCTCCTTTCTCCTTGAATTAATAAAAACCGGATAAGTACGAGTCGGACTGGCCCACCAAGGGTTCCCCACAAATTTGTAGGTACTTACATATGATAAATATTTTTTTAATATTATAAATAGTTCCGGAATCGAGTTTCGCAGTTTTTTCAGAGCTTTTCCCGACTAATTTTTTTTTTACTTAATTACAAATGTGTAGTTTTCAGATTTTACTCTGTAGTTTCATAACCAATTTCATAGTACTAGGTCAACGGAAAGTACCCTTTAAATTTTTTACGTTAACTCAGAAGTTTGATTTTTTCAGGAACTGTGGGCCGGTTTTAATTTCCTCCACGCGTTCCCGAGATAAAGGGTATTGACAGACAGATGGACCGACGGATGGACGGACGGACCACAAAGTAATCCTATAAGGGTTCCGCTTCTTTCCTGTTGAGGTACGGAACCCTAAAAATAAAAAAATAACCACTGACTTACCCAGTCCATCAAAACACAGCATGCAAATCTATGTTATGAGGGACTGTTTGATTTTGTTCACGGACACCCTGGAATAATGGATGTTAGTGAAGCGAAAGAGGCTTTTCAGGATCGTGACGAGTGGCAAACTATGGTCTCTGCTTACCCCTGCGGGGTACAAGTGTGAATTCATGTTGTTGTTTTTAGGTTTCCGCACTCAAAGGGTAAGGGACCCTATTACTAAGACTCCACTGTCCGTCTGTCTGTCTGTCTGTCTGACACCAGGATGTATCTCATGAACCGTGATAGCTAGACAGTTGAAATTTTCACAGATTATGTACTTATTTCTGTTGGCGCTAAAACAACAAATACTAAAAACTGAATAAAATAAATATTTCGTCGTTTTTTGCTTGATATTAATAACGAGAACAGGTAGAAATATTTTGAAATTAAAATAAAACAAATATTTAAGGGGGGCTCCCATACAACAAACGTGATTTTTTGCCGTTTTTGCTCGATATTAAAACGGCAACAGGTATAATAGACGCTTGAAATATTCAAATGTTGTATAGATAAATGGTACGGAACCCTTCGTGCGCGAGTCCGCCACGCACGTTTTTTAGGGTTCCGTACCCAAAGGGTAAGGGACCGTATTACTAAAACTCCGCTGTCCGTCCGTCCGCCGTCCGTCTGTCCGTTTGTCACCAGGCTGTATCTCATGAACTGTGATAATTAGACAGTTGACATTTTCACAGATGATATATTTCTGTTGCCGCTATAACAAAAAATACTAAAAACAGAATAAAATAAATATTTAAGGGGGGTTCCCATACAACAAACGTGATATTTTCGCCGTTTTTGAAAACAAGAAAAAACATAATTTCATTAGTATCATTTACTTATGTTAGTAAATTTTGACTCTACAGAGTGAATGTTCTTTTGATTATGAAAAACAGTATTACTAATGATTTATCAGTAATGGTAAAACAGTATCAGTAATATCAGTATTCCTGAATTCCGACCTTTGGCTCCAAACTGTGAATCCAATTTCGAAGTAGTAGGAAGTACCGTAACGTTAAAAATGTTTTTTAATAATATTAAATGCTTAAGAGTTTGTCGTCCGATATGCGTATATTCGTCGGACGATGTGGCCAGGTCGGCAGGGGGCCAGTGGATGCGAATGCCGAGAGACCGCGAAAGATGGCGTGATGGGGAAAAGGCCTATACCCAGTGGGCAGAGGAGGGCTGATGATGACGATGATGATGATGCGTAAACAATTAAAAAAACAATTTAGTTGACAAATACCATAAGACGCTCTAAGCATAGTTTTTTTTTTATTTTTATTAAGTTCGTCCTGATATTGTTTGTTTATTCTTAAGTGAAGTAATTTTGGGTAAAAAAAAATAATTCCTTTTTTGACATGTATTTTTTTTAAATCTAGCGCCATATGTGAATAAATCATGGTTAGAATGTCCTCTTAAAATACGGTAAACGAATTCAAAGTCACCTGTAGTTACCTGTTCAGTTCAGAAATGTAGAAAGGGTAAGATTTTGTGTTTGAACAAAAATGTCACCTATGAAATTGCTGTCAAATCACTGCGACTACGCTAATGGACACAAAATATTTAATGAATCACGTGTTCAAAGAACTCTGCAATTAATATGCCTCCAAAGTAAACATAACAAACATTTTTGAATCAATATGGTGGTGAC
This sequence comes from Yponomeuta malinellus, assembly GCA_947308005.1. NCBI lineage: Eukaryota > Metazoa > Arthropoda > Insecta > Lepidoptera > Yponomeutidae > Yponomeuta > Yponomeuta malinellus. Next base: position 14,521,867 of record OX371012.1, read on the forward strand.
CGAAAGTTAATTAACCTTAATTTCGGTTTGGGCCTTAATATGCCGCCACAACTACAACCAGAGGCCGATATTTTACTGACTGTACAACAAAAAATAGGAGTATTGGTGGAAGGAAGTCCTGGCTCAGAAATATTAGGGGAGGCACGGTTGTAGTCTGCATAGCACACCCGCTTTCTATTTAATATATGGCATACTGCGAATTAAATTCATGTCTATCCAAGCGCAAACATACACTTGGCTTTGTAAGTACGATTCTTTTTCTTTCCTCTACAAAACATCACGCCACCTTTTTGTGCTACAGTTTGAAAGCCAAGATACTCATGCAGCATCTTAGGCCCGGAGCCACAATATGCGCGTACGCACGACGTCACACCGATATTTACACTGACAAACCGAATTGAACTCTAAGCCTCTGAGTTAAGAGCTGTTCAACCTCCAATAGTTTAAATTTGACTAGTAGCTGAAGGTACACGTTGAACCGCAAATCGGAAGAGACATAACTCACCGGTTTTTTGGAACGCAACACTAATGGCTGCGATTAAACAACAAATATTTTTTTTTATTATTATTATTTATTTACTTATTTATATAACGACTATCTACTATTTATCTTAATTTTATTGACATTTCTAACTACTACTACTTTCTCTATTTTATTTTATCTTAAGTTTTTATATAATTAAGTTGTCTATTTTATTTTAAATTGTTCTGGGTGTAACTTCATTTTATATTAACATTTTTAATTTAATTTCATGATTACAATTGAATTTTAATTAATTTGGACATGATTTGTATGCCTATTAAGGTAGAGCACACAGAACATTATTTTTTAAATTTATAACATATTTATGTACTTGTGACTCACAGATCAATAAATTAATATGAATATCTGGCTGTGATTTGTATAAACCTCCACCACAATCCCGCTAGTGTGTTGCAGGCTGAAACTCCTGAATCATGACCTTGAAAATAACAATTGAAAACCATTGTTATTTTCAAGGTCAAGACTGAGGAAGTTAAAGTAACTTCATTCCATCTACAGTCGAATGCCGTTTTTGAAAGACCATTGATAGAAATATTGAATTTGCCGGCGAAGACCTTAGGTGGCTGCAATCGTTTCCCGCGCAGAACGTATTGGATTGCTCTGATAGATAGCGTATACTCCGATATACAGGCTTACCACACAATATATATAAAGTACCAAAAAGTAGAGTAAGGCGAAAGGTCTAAACTAAAGACCCCCCCAGGGCTATCCAAATCACCTAGCACTACTAGTATAGTACCACTACACCTCTACCACTACCTACTACAATCTATTGTATACCACTACTTAGATATAAGAAACTATTTGTAATATATTTTACCTGGTTGTGCAATAAAGTGTTCTCTATTTCTATCTACCCACATGAAGATATTTTCCGCGATTTTTCGTAGCTTACGAGCTATCTTTATTCTTATTAGGAACATAAACAGTGTACATACGTAACATTCACAATATTGTTACAGTAGTATTACAACTAGTATGTGCACCAATTACGTATGTTCACAGCTGTCGCTAAGTGGAAAAAGTCAAAACTTAAAAACTACTAGTGAAGTGAAGAAGCCTTTTGCCTTAGCCACCATAGAGCTATACCGTTTTTTCGTACTTTTTACGAACTTGATAACTTTCAAGTCTTGTTGTTGCTACTGATGAGGGAAATTGCGATAAAAATCCTGGATTTTTTCCGTAATCAGCTCGATGGTGTACTAGCCGACGCAAAACTCATTACTAAATAAGTGCTCCGTTTATTTCGGGATGAGATCTTTTTCCTTGCCACACTGAGTGGCATCCACTTACAAAAGATGAAATTTCTCCGCTTACGCTCAAGCGAGTTTTTTTTTATTATACGTCCCACTGCAGGGCGCAGGCCTTCTCTCAGAGAGAGAGAGTACGGGTTAATCACCACGCGTGCTCACCGCGGATTGGCAATTTCAAGCGCTGAGGTGTGTGAACAACGCAAGCACTCAGGTTTCATCACGACGCTTTTCTTCACAGTTAGCGAGTGGTATCGCTACTATAACTTCACAAAGCGAGCGAGTTGAAGCGAGTACTCAATATAATTCCGTTCGCAGAGAAAATATTGGAGACAAAAACATCTGGGCACTATAATTAAGATCCGTGAATGAACCCTCCATAAAGACAAGATTTTATTTGCCCTACATAATATCCGTTCACTTGTTCTGTAGGGCTATCACGCAGCCGTAGATTCGGCTTTTGTCTACAATTGCCCTAGACACATTCCTAATTTTGGCAATACTGCAACATTGAATGAAAGAAGATGTAGCCCACACCATCGTCCTTCTCTGTATAATTTTTAATAGGAATTCTATACCCAGAAATATGTAGTCAGTCTAAGCAGGAACTAAGTTACATAAGTAGACAGCTTGTACATAACTATGTGGGCAAGTTAGACAGATAGATAGGAGATGGCACATAAAGGAGAATAACCCTCAGTTTCTGAAAGAGTGTTCAAATGTAACAAGAGATTAATCTAAGATTAATTCAAAATACCGGCACGTGATGGGCTGAAATTAGCTTGACGTGAGATTAACATTTGATCGCTCTTCTAGAAACCGAGTCTAAGAGAAGTAGTCTACGTAGACTCGTGTCTTCTTGCGCATGTTAGATCTGCAGCTAGATACTAATATCTTCATTAAGCCTTCGCGGTCACGTACGCCGCGCAAAAAATCTGCACAGTCACCTAGGCAGTAGATGAAAAAAACTATTTCTATTCGATTTCCTAGGCATGCTGTCAGGTATCCTATTCATTAGCTAAGCGTACAATCATAGTAAGCTAGATTGCTAAAAAAAGCAATTGAAAAATCATTGGGCGATAATTATCCAAGCTGAATAAAGACAAAGATCTAAGTCGAATGCGTTTCGAGTGATCAATGGTTTCCTTCGATCGTGATTATCGAATCAATAAATTAAGTACATAAAGTCCGTCAGGGAAATGTTAAGGGGCCATCCCATCTAAAAAAAATTATTTCGATCCCCTAAAGTAGGTGCTTACTTTTCGTCATCACAGATTTTCCAGAAAAGCATTTGTGTTAGGGAAATATCTCTTTAAACTCCTGGAAAATCTGATTAAAAAAGCGAAAATCCTCTTCTCCAAGGCCACCGAGCCTATAATTTTGAATGCGGAATATGGAGTCTTACTCGTGTTAACAAGAGAACCCAAACAAAAATCCTATATTTCCATCTAAGTAGTACGGAATCCTGTCCACGCGAGCCCGACTTGCACTTGACCGGTTTTAGTGCCCACGTTACTTCTCCAAATATTTAATCTATCGAAACCCGGCCAGGTAGCGTATCGACTTCATCCATTATTTTAGCCAAGTATTAGAGTCAAAGTGTACATTTTATTAGCGTAAAACCTGTACGGGGACCGATCCAAGCGTGTTTTTCAATCGATTGACACCCATAATAGGGGATTATAATAATTGGACCACATACAGGTGGATGTCAATGACACAGTGACGGGTGCTTTAGAGCGATCCATTGGCGTTAAGATTTGCATAATTCGTAATAATAAGTGATATTTTATAGACCATTTCGCACGAGTGGAGTTCTTCTAAGCGTCGTGGTCGGTATATCACCGGTTGACTAAGTAAATACCTACTTGAGTATCGTTCTGTCTCTTTAGAGTTTTTAAGAAAAATACGAGACAGACAGATACTTCAGTATTTACTCAAAAATCGGCGGATATAATCGAGGTTTAATAAGAGGTACCGTTTTTCTTTTCCAAGAGCGAGGCGATGTAATATCATAATGCATAGAGCAACATTTCGCAGGCTTTACGATACTTGAAGACATAAAGTCAAAATGGTATTTTTTTTGAGCCGGCGAGATAATGTTTTCGAAAAGATTTAATTATGTATGTCATAGTAAAATGTACCTATTGTATATTGCATGGAGACATTATTTTTGTCTACGTAATGATTGTCAAAAATATTTGTTCATGAAGAAGAAAGAAAGATTGCCGAATGAAATATACCGAGCCGGAATTGAGTGAAAATGCCGGTAAGGGACGTATCAGACGTACGTCACGTACGTCGACCCAAAACTGGACGTATTAGCGAAGGGCAAGATAAAAAGTACTTACCCTAAACCGGCGCGCGTGCATACAACGACTACTCTACCAACCCCTCCGAGGTACAGCCATGCGTTTATGTACGAGAATGTGTAGAAATAAAAACAATCAATAGATACGTAATTTTCTTAGTACATTAAACCCCGGTGGTAGTCTTTTAACTTCGTTACGTGTAAGGCCCTAATTTTTTCATGTTACTACCTACAAAAAAAAAGTACCGTCTTGTCGGCGTGATTAATATTTTACGGCTTTCTAGTCAGTACTAAGCCTCTGAGATGGGTAGATGGACTTGGCGAAACTTTAAGCGTTCATTGTTGACTACGGAACCCTAAAAAAGACTAAGGGTCTTGTTGCAATTTCTTCCATGCAACCTAGATACTAGAGACAATAGCTACAATCTATTTGCTTGTTATTTTTGCTATGGACTGATATTTCAGTCCATCAATCCATCGACCATGTACTAAACATGGCAAAACTACTCGTATAGACTAAGATCCCCTAAAGCCAAAAGTAGGGACCATCGTGCAATTAGAGAATCATGCAATAAGCTGATAAATAATTATGTATTTTTTTTTTCTTTAAAGTACGCAACATCAGCCCACAATAAAACGTTTTCATGAGGACCACGACCGCTCTGTGTGTACCGACCAAGTAGAAGAAGACAATTTAAATCTACGTACAATATTGACATTTGACGAGACTCCCGCTTAATTTTTTCCCAATTTATAAAGAACATATGAAACTAAATTACCTTTCCGTAAGAGACAATTTGCAACAAATCAGTGGAAATTGTAACGAAACCCGTATTTTTTCTCAGAACACAAATTATGTTTTTGTTTCTCATTCCGTCTCCCAATAGCACAAAATAATATTAAACAGAAGGTTTTGGCGAAATTTAAGAAACAATCGGACTTGTTTATTATATTAAATAAATACTCAATAAAGGTGATAATAGAAAAATCTTTAATTTGCAGCTGTAACACATCAACCTTAGATTTTGTTGTTCATTAAAGTTACAGTTCAGTCAGTGGCAAACCCTGGTCTCTGCCGCCTACCCCTCCAGGATACAGGCGTGATTTTATGTAATGTAATGCATGGGGTTGGCGATTTCAAACGCGGACTTACTTAGATACAACAAAAAAACACTCAGGTTTCGTCACGATATTCACTTTAAAGTTTTTTGAAGTAAATGCCTACTGTACCGGCGAAATAATAGCGGCAACCCAACGCAGCTATAAACTAAATAAAATATTCAGGTAAGTATGACTTTTCTTGTCTAAAAAGTCTATCAACTTCCCGTCGACACATTTGAGCCAAGCCTACTTAATCAGACTAACACAAATAGATAAAAGATAACGCCTTTATCGTACGTTGTGTACGTTTGAGTTTGACAACTCCCGCTTGTGGGTGTTTAGGTGAAATCAGTGCACGATAAGCTTTTGGTACTTTTTATGAAATATTCAGATTTAAAAAAAAAATCAAACTGTTTATTTAAAAAAAAGGAAAGAAATTCATTATTAATCTAGCTTCGGGAGCTGAATGTTAAAATATGTGCTTTGGTCAGCAAATCATCATCATCATCAGCCATTTGACGCCCACTGCAGGACATAGGCCTCCTCCGTGGTTTTACAAACCATGAAGTGTGTTGCCATAATCGCCACGCTTGGCAGGCGGATTGGCGATCGCAGTATGTGGTTGGAATCTAAGGAAGACGCAAATAATTTAATTTAATTAAAATTATTTTTAGTTATCGTCGGCGGGATGGTAGTAAAATTGATTGCCATAGGTTTTTATTTTAGTGCCCAGTAATTTATGAGTAAGTGGTTTAGCGTAAATCTTAAAAAAAGCAGGCAACAATTAAGTAACTAACTAAGGGGACTTACGAAAGATTACGCAATATTCTGTATAACTATGGATAGGAAGATAGAGAACATCTTATCGCAAAAAAATAAGTAATTTACATACCTAACAGCTTTTATCCTAAGATTAAGTATAGATGGCGGTTTAGACTGAGTATTTTTATAGCACTTAGTTACGGTCTGAGCTTATTGATCAATTTAATAATAATAATATGGTATTTATGTACCAATAATGGAGAAAATGCAAATTTTTTTTAATCTCATTTGTGAGGCTAAGTTTGTTAAAAGACAAATACTCGTGCTTAATATTTTTCTCTGCAACTAATACTTTTTATAATAAAACCTATCTCAAAGAAATTCTAGTCACGTGATACAAAAACGTGCCATACTAATCGGGCTCAAACTATCACGTCAAAAGGTGTTCGTAACGCCTTATAATGTAAGAAAGAAGTTTTTATCTATATTTGAGTTATCTTGTAAAACATTGTTTTGCTTTTTAGGGCCGTTTTTTATAAAGACAAAACTTAATCTAATATTTTTTTATGTAAAACAACAAAAAAATATTTTTATGGTATCTGTTTTTGGTGACTTTTCCTATTTAAAACAATGTCACTGCAATTTCAGTTGGGCAAGTTTCCCAATATTTTGTTTTTTCAATCATTCATCAGAAGGTAAACAAACTTTAAACAATATATGTAAGACGGTATTACCTTCATCTTGAATCATCCCATCATAAATTACTGTGTTAAGTAAATGCCTATGTTGAGAAAGTTATTACTCAAGTTTGAACTCACCTGGAGTAGAGACACAAACCGCGGTCACACGGAAACGTAGCGTTCGAATTCACACAGCGGATTCTTTTCCAAAACCGCGGCGCGTTTCTCAACCGCGTGTCACTTTCGTCGCGAACCGTATCACTGTCCACTTGCGGTCGACAAGACCGTATCGCATCGTTACCGTCACCGTATCATGTACCAGACACACTCCCCCGAGCTGAAATCCACAAACACGACGGTCATTAGTTGACACCTCAACACTAAACTACACGCACCACGTCGCCGAAATATCGTGGCGACAAAAAGGAACCGTCGGCAAAAAAAAAACACCTTTATACTAAGTAACTATTTGACTTTCATTAGTGCGACATCACAAAAACGCATGAAGAGAAGAGAAAAAACTGATATAAATGCCTACGTAGGATGTTTGTTCAAATAAAAAAAAACATGTAGACGTGCGAAAAGCGGCCTACGCTCCTCAAATGGGAAATTTTGCGAGACAATTAGCAGATTACTGCGCCCGGGCGAAGGTAAAGGAACTTCTCTCTGGCAGAGTTTTTGCCTGAAGCGGTGTCGTAACAGGCTGTCGCCTGTGTCATTGCACTGAAATCGGCCTAAATTCAGTCACACCACGTGACTAGACAAGTTAGCTACTCAACAGTTTTCCCTCGCAGCGAAGGCGTCGAGAAAGACCTACAGGTTTTCCACTCACTCCAAAACGAAGGTCTAACCTTCCTTGCACTATTATGCAACGGTCAAATCGCCGTTGCAACATCAAACCCGCAAACCGCGTCTGGAGACGAAAAAATAACCACTGGTAACCAATTAAAAACTTGAACTTTTACACGCGAAAACCACGAGCACAGTTTCAGGAAAAGCCGGGAGTTAACCTAACCTCAAAAAGTGGGTTGTGAGCGCCGCAAACTTTTTCTCGCAACTTTGCCTCCACGATATTTCGGCTGGCGCATCTTCGCTCACAGATTTACCTACGAGGGGCTATATCGTGCGCGTGTTCGGGACTTGCGTGCGGGCAGCATCGCGTCGCGCGGCCGGCGCGCGTGGTGTTCCGCGTGAAACTGACGCGCCGGTCGCGTATCTGGAGCGGCCGATAAAATAGTCTTCGAAAAAAGCTCGGCCGTCGTCGGCGCACACCTCAGACGGTACCGTCCGCAACGCGAAACGGGTGAGAAAAGCGCCTCAGAACTCGCAAACGAGGAAGGTTTCACGGCAATGTGTCGGGCCCCGAGGCGGCAACTCGGTCCGGATTACCGGCAGTTCTACGACTGTGCCGGTTATGCAGACTTCGTGTCTACGTACGAAGGGCCTGGGTCGAGTCTGGGCCCTCATCCTGGTCTTGCCAGGAGTTGAGTTGAGTCCAGTTAAGACTGTCTTCGGAGCCCTATTTCATATTATGTACTCAATCCATGGTTTACTATGACACCGGGATATACTAGTCTAGTTGTCATTATAAACTATGAATTGGAGTATTATGAAACGCGGCTCAGGACCCTATTTCATAGAACGACGGGATGCTTGGAAAACCATGAGGGAGGCCTATGATGATGATGATGATGATGACGTGAAATAGGTTTGAACATTATCTGAAGTACATCCTGGATATATCCTTTCCTGAGGCCTAATTATGGGCAACAAAATCCTGACGGAATCCAGACGTTTGTTATAGCAATTAATATGGAATTTGACGGTTACACGATTGGAATCGTTCAGAATTTGGTGTATGTATATGTCGTAGCCATATCGTAGATTGTGCCTTTCATGAAAAGGCCAAGTCAAACTAGCCGTATCGTTTAAGCATCAACGTTTGACGATATGGCAATCTATGTTTTGCCATATCATAATGTAGGGTACCTATGACTTTTCCATGCACCAACCTTATTTAAGTTTGACTCAAAACTAAGTTTTTTAGTGAAATTTTTTTTTTTCGCTTTTATATAAAAAAAAGAACTAACACCCGAAGTTTCTATTCTACTCGGAACTTCGAACCTATTTTTGCTTATGTGTACTGACCTAACAAGCAACCCAAAATTTTAATTTAATTCTTAGTAAAACTTCAGCTATGTACCTAGCTTCTAAAAAAAAACCAAAATGTAAATGACGTAAGTAGATACCAGCTTTGTGTCGCGTTGAGTGAAAAAGTTGATTTTTTAAATTCTTTCGAGTTTTCTTCTGCTAAAGAAATAAAAATTATTTTATTACACATTTTCGCAGATTAAAATTTATAAATTCCGTTTCAGTAAAGCTCCCTGAACACGGGCATATTTTTTGTTTTTCCAGATTCGGGGACATCGTTTCAAATACCAACCCATATTTTCTGTCGCCTCCATGGTAGGAATACACAACAAACTAACATCAGCGCCTCTAACGGTCGATAATGAAAGTATTTTACGATATGGCCGCTAACGTTTGGCCGCATCATGAAATAGTCATGCATTTCACTATTCAAATCGTCAAACGTCGGTCGCTCATTGATCTGGCTAAGCCATTTCATGATACGGTCAGTTTGACTTGGCCTTTTCATGAAAAGGATACATTTCGTGATATGGCTAACCACATCATGATATGGTCAATTCTATGATATGGCTACGACATATATAATAGCTGACCCAACCATCTCTGTTTTTCCGCAATGAGGTACGGCTCGCACCGCACGTCCAGTTCCAGATCCCTGGCTCGTACAACAAACAAACCTATTAAGGATAGTTCTAGAAATACTAGGTATATACCTATAATCAAAATCATAAGCAGCCTATATACGTCCTACTGTAGGGCACAGGCCTTCTCTCAGAGAGAGAGTATGGGCTTAATCACCACGCGTGCCCACCCCGGATTGGCGTTTTCAAGCGCTAAGGTATGTGAATAGCTCAGACACCCAGGTTTCCTCACGATGTTTTCCTTCACCGTTAGCGAGTGGTATTGCTACTATAACATCACAAATGTACATAACTTAGAAAGAAAAGTCATAGGTACATGCCCGCACTGGGAATCGAACCTGGGTCTCCCGCTTCAGAGTCCAATGTTCTACCCACTAGGCTACCACCGCTTCTTCGCTATATACCTATGTGTAACGTTATATTGGTGTTTTAAGGAAATCCATATCGGCAAAGAGGAGAAACCAAAGACAAACACAGTGAGACGTGCGTGATACTTAATTTTACAAAACCTCTCTTTTCCTTCACCTAATTTTACACATTCACAAATATCACTCCTGTTGTACAACAGACATATTCGCACATATACTAAAAAAAATGCATTAAATATGCATTTACTTTTCACAGACATAGCCTGGCTGCAAAGAAATTACAAAACAATTGAGTAGGTCCTCCGTGTTTCGCCAACTGGCATATTCTGGTACTGGTGTCCTATACTGGTGTATTCGCAAAATTAACTCTACATTACAACAAGAAGAGTCAACGAACTGCAAAAGAAACCGTTTTACTTATCAAACTTTTGTAATATTATGTTTCAAGATAACACGCCGCCTGCGATATCGCTGATTAGAATTGTAAGCTTTTCTGCGCAGCGCAGGCTCGCAAACCAATGCACTACGCTACGCAGTAGTGTATATTTCCTGTTGCTGGTACAATTGTATAGATATATACCTGTATGTTGCAGGATCTTTTGAAAATGCGGACTTTAGCTAACATCCTACATGGATATACCTAATAGAGAACTACAAAATGATTCCTCTATCGTCCTAGGATCTTAGCAAAAATATGGGTTAAAACGAACACGTATCTTTATGGATATTATAAATCTTGACTGGTTTGCCGCGTTTCGGCCCAAAACACTCGGATTGAGGCCTAAATGGCCTTTGACAAACCAAAGGAAATTGACTGCCTCAGAGGGAATCAATGCTATTCGCAATTCCTGAAACATGTAAATAAAGCAACTTTTTTTCCTACGACCCATAAATTAATTTTGCTGAATTTTCCATTTTTTTCCATAAATAATATTGTATATTTTCAAGCTTTCAGGAATTGCAGATTTTAGAAATTAACAACCCTGTATATGGTCTTTACCCGCTGTGACCATGTGACCATATTCATCAGTTCCTTGCCGTTTTGTTAGCATTGCATCTTGTTTTTATAGTCATGCAGCATCTGGCAGTATTAGGTTATAATATTTGCACTATCTTGGGCACAATTCGGAAAACCTATATTGACCCTGTAGACACGTTGAGAAATTCTACGGACTTGATAAAACTGGTATCCCAAGATTAAGTTTTTATGCGGAGTATAATCTTATAGATTCTTATTGGAAAAAATACACGTAGTTTACCTCAAAACTCACAAAGATAATTTAACTCAAACAAGTGTTAAATTAACTCAAATATGTCTATCTATCAATCATTCAGATAGATAGAGAACGCTTTATTGTACATAAAAATGGTCATCACACTAATCACACTCCCTTGCAGGGTTTCAGAAAGTGTGAAGTGTGAATAAGCATGTCTGCGTGTTGGAAGTGTACAGCACTTCAGTACCTACTTAGTAAAACTACCGCGGTATCAGCCTTCTCAGCATTATCGGCAAACTGTGTGCAAAGGTTTTGATTAAAAAGTGCTAGATTTGTATGACTGAAGAAAATATATGATTATATGTTCAAGCGGGTTTTAGAAAGAGAATGGCATGTGTGGACCAAATCTTCTCCTTAAGACTGGTGGGAAAACTTTTGGCCAAAAGTCAAAGGGTTTTCTGTGCGTTCCTCGACTTGGAGAAGGCTTATGATAGAGTGCTGAGGAATGACCTGTGGTCGGTACTGTCCATGTATGGGGTGGACAGCGTCTTGCTGCAAGCTCTGAAGTCTCTCTATGAACACTCCAGTGCTTGCGTTAGAATTAATTAGCATCCGCAAGGGTGTGAGACAAGGATGTGTCGCATCCCCGTGGTTGTTCAACTCATTCATGGACAGTTGCCTGACTGATTTGAAAGAAAATGACTTTTGGCATAAGGATGGGTGAGAATATATCAAATGCTTGTTATACGCCGATGATCATCGTTTTTGTTTGCATCGTCGGTTGAAGACCTGCAGACACAAGTAACAGTAATAGATGAAGCATTTGAAAGGAATGGAATGAACATTAATGTGATTAAGAAGAAAGTGATGGTGTTCGAAAAAGATGATGAAATGACTGAGTGCAAGATAAAGATTACAGGTGAAAGGGTGGAACAAGTGAAACAATTTGTCTATTTGGGGAGCCTCTTTACGAGGGATGGAAAGTGTGAAGGTGATGTACAAATCAGATCACGGTGCACTCCTTAGTGAGTGGCCAAAACATCTTCAAAAGAGCTAGATTGGCTATACATAATGGACTGCTGGTCCCAACACTTATGTATGGTAACGAGACTTGGGTATGGCAAAAGAAGCAAGAAATGCAGTAAAGGTCCTTGAAAAGTCTGACAGGATACGCAAATAGTTTGATTAAAGAACGTTGTGGACTGAAAGAGGATGCAGTAACTAGAATTGAGAAAGGAATGTTGCTTTGGTTTGGACATGTGGAGAGGATGAAGGAAGAAAGATTCACGAAACAAATATATCGAGCGAATGTGGGTGAAACCGCCGGTAAGGGACGTCCCAGGCGGACATGCTTCAACCAAATAGAGGATGTACTAGCAAAGGGCAGGATAAAAAGTGCCCGAAACCGGCGTGCGTGCATGCGACGACCAATGAATGTTGAGGAAGTGAAAGTGATCTGTCAGGATGCAAGTGGCAGTTCCTAGTCTCTGCCTACCCCTCTGGGATACAGGCGTGAGTTTATGTATGTATATATGTACATATGTTCAGTGCTTCACGCCAAGGCAACTTTCGGACCTAACCAAGCTCAGATCCGGTTATGCATGGAGTAAGTACTGCAGCCACCTCTGGGATGGTTCAGCCAAGTACCAGCTTTCGGCTTTGGACGCGATTGAGCGCCGAGCTATCGAGCTAATTGGAGATGAGGAATTTAGAAAGGCAAGATTACAGCCCCTGGAGCACCGTTGTAAGGTCGCTGGCCTTTCCGTCTTCTACAAAAAAAAGTAAAACATAAATACCTACTGCTGACGTAATCACCATCCAGACAACACCACCCCCTATCATGTCATCAAAAATAAGCAAAGCGAAGACACCCCCGTCCCCCTGTAGTGCTTACGTAATACATACTTGACTGGCCCCTTAACCAATGGTCAGAATTTGACAAATGAGATCTCAATCGTTTCGTCGTTTTTGCGTGATTGTCATAGGCTATAGGACATCAGCATAAATGTAAGAAAAAATAAACAAAAACCGGCCAAGTACCATTATTTATTTATTTATCCAGTTCAGCTTAAAGTTATATTCTTTACAACATTTGAATATTTCAAGCATATGCCTGTTGTCGTTATTAATATCGAGCAAAAACGGCCAAAAAATCACATATGTTGTATGTGAGTCCCCCTTAAATATTCATTTTATTCTGGTTTTAGTATTTGTTGTTATAGCGGCAACAGAAATACATCATCTGTGAAATGTCTAACTATCATGGTTCGTGAGATACAGCCTGGTGACAGACGGATGGACAGCGGAGTCATAGTAATAGGGTCCTTTACCCTTTGGGTACAGAACTCTAAAAAACACAAAAAAGTTTAAAATAAAATGAAATGAAATGACTGAGTGCAAGATAAGGATTAGAGGTGAAAGGCTGGAACAAGTGAAAGAATTTGTCTATTTGGGGAGCCTCTTTACCAGGGATGGCAAGTGTGAAGGTGATATAGAAAGAAGAGTAAAAGCAGGAAATTGTGTAATCGGTGCATTGCACTCCTTTGTGAGTGGCCAAAACATCTCCAAAAGAGCTAGATTGGCTATCCATAATGGAGTGCTGGCCCCAACAATGCTAGCGAGACTTAGGTATGGCAAAAGAAGCAAGAAAGTAGGATTAATGCAGTAGAAATGAGGTCCTTGAGAAGTATGTCCGGCGTTACTTTGAATGACAGGATACTCAATAGTGTGATTAGAGAACGTTGTGGACTGAAAGAGGATGTAGTGACAAGAATTGAGAAAGGAATATTGCGTTGGTTTGGACATGTGGAGGGGATGAAGGAAGAAAGATTGACAAAACAAATATATCGAGCGAATGTGGATGGAAGGGCCAGTAAGGAACGACCCAGACGGACATACTTCGATCAAATAGGGGATGTATTGTGATAGGCAAATAACATCATCACGCAACATGCCTTCACGTATCTGAAAGATAGACAACTCCTCCCAAGGCACGTAGGATTATTATATATAAGCTAGTGTAAGACTAGAATAAGAGAGTTAAGAGACTGGAGTCTTAACGATGTATTAATTAAAAATGTGATCAACCGTTCCTGTCGTTTCCCTGCTGCGCCGCCGTCCTGCAACCACTCCCCCCACCACTGGGCATACTTCAGTATTAACAAAGGGCAAGATAAAAAGTACCCGAAACCGGCATGCGTGCATGCAACGACTAATGAATGTTGAGGAAGCGAAAGTGATCTGTCAGGATCGTAGCAAGTGGCAGTCCCTGGTCTCTGCCTACCCCTCAGGGATAAAGGCGTTATTTTATGTTTTTTTTTATGTTAAAAAACTGAAATAAAAAATAACCAACAACCCGACTGCTGAGCATTAACTACTTACTAAGCAGGCGGGACCCAAATTCAATGTGCGGCACCTGTTGGTCGCGCCGCCTTAATGCCCAGCAGTCGGGTTGTTGGTTATTTTTTATTTCAGTTTTTTTTAAGTTGGTAGACTATTTCTTAACAAGAAATCTTAACATCAATGATGATAATAACATCTTTAAACAGCCTAGAACCAAGAACTTAATCTGCAAATTGCCTAAGACTTTCATCGGTTTCCGCTAAAACCAGCCGTTTCTGGCAAAAAAAAATTCATGCGCAAAAGAAAACATATACAAAGAAATAAGATACAAAGAAGAAAAAAACTAATTAAATTTTTATGCGTCCTTTTTGAAAAAAGGTTTTATGAAAGAAGTTATGTTTTTTTTCACTTGTAGTTGGTTGGTTCGTCCCTGTACACTGTGAGGGATTTGAATATTAAATAAATCAGAGCCTTGTAAGCCTTCTCACAGAGCCTTCCCAAAAAGCTCTAATTTATTATTGATTCATTTATTCGTGCCCACCGCGGATTGGCAATTTGAATCGCTGAGGTTTGTGAACACCTCCGACACCTCCTCACGATGTCTTCCTTCACTGTTAGCGAGTGGTATGTTTGTAGGTAACGTCCTTGCCTGGTTACCATAGCACAGGGTATCCTAGTTTGGGACTAGGTCAAGTGATTGTATTGTGTGGAAGTTATTATTATTATTGCTACAACAATGTACGTAACTTAGAAAACAAGTCATTGAGCTAAGTGCCGAACCCACGACCTCCCGAATGAGAGGCGAGCGTTCTACTGCTGCGCTATAGTAAAATGGTAGTTCGATACCTATTTGCCTGAATGTTTGCGCCCACATACCTAATAATAAAACTTTCTTTCCATTACAAAAGCTTTGGACTACCACGCTATCTAGTTGAAAAAAAACAAAACGTTACGCCGCCGGCGCCATCTGTTGTAGAGTTGTGCAACGGCTGACATAGAATGTAATTGTGTACGTCTCGACGCGAGAAATATTTGATGGAATCGAACTGATAATCGAAGTAAGACAAACACCGGCAAGGACCGATGAAAATGGTAGCGCATCACTATGTCATGACAAGTCATTCAATAATTTTATAGAGGTAGCATTCCTCCACAGTGTTGCCAGATAAAGGGAGATTCTCTGCAAATTCAGTGATAATTTTTGTTTCTAGGTAGAATTTTGGCCTGTCTGGCAATCACTAGCCTTACCGAGTCGAATTGAAAAAAATGTCCTGCTGCTCTACAATAGGATAGGATAACAATATTCTTTATTGTACACTAGAGCACATAACAAAAAAAATTTGAAAAATACAAAGTACGGCAACCTTATTTCTAAAAGCAATTTTTTCAAGACAACCCAATGAAGGAAAGATTGATGGGCAGTCGTTGCCAATATTAAATAAACAATTCTTGAAAAATTTAAATTCGACTTTGCGTTCTGTAACAACTTTTGATTTATGAGTTTTTTGTTTCATTTATAACTATTAATTTTAGTTAATATTGTTAAATGTGCGCTTCACGCGTTCTACTTATAATCGCTACTTATACATTTTACGTTTTACATGAAATTAATAAGTTTTAAGCACTATCTGTCAAATAACGCCATTACAATGCAGAAAACCTATATAACATAACATAAACTCACGCCTGTATCCCAAAGGGGTAGGCAGAGACCAGGGACTGCCACTTGCTATGATCCTGACAGATCACTTTCGCTTCCTCAACATAGTTTTATTAAAAGTTATTAATTTAAAGTGGGGTTCGGTATAGATGAAGGTTGATGAATGTGATGTAAAAGGTGAGAATATTATAATGTGGAACTTCGGTACTGTGGTTTTATGTCGGCGATAAACAGAAAAACTTCAATGAAATACAGCACAAAAATGGATAATTCACAAGTATTCTTGTCAGTAGTAGTGTTTCATCAAAAGGTAAAGTAGGTTGGATGAAATTCAAAACAAATGAAGAAATGGGTGACGTAATTTTTAATTGTGAGTTTAAAATGATAGGTTTGAAGGAAGAAAATAACAGAAATGGAGTAAGAAGGTTTCCTCCGCTACAAAATTATTATAATAATTAAACATAATTACATCATCATCATCATCATCAGCCATATGACGCCCACTGCAGGACATAGGCCTCCCTCATGGTTTTCCTAACCATGAAGGGTTTTGCCACACACAATCGCCACGCTTGGCCAGCGGGTTGGCGATCGCAGGGTGTGGTTGGAATCATAGGAAAACGCTGCTGCCCGTTTCCTGGTAATGTATTTCCTTAGTCGCATTTTTAGTGCCATTATTTACAAAAACAAACTGTTATGTCACATGACAATGTAATAACTAAATTAATATAAAATCCTGAAAGCAAAAAATATAGGACTTATTGTAAACATGTAAATACTCCATTTAATTTAATTAGTTATGTTTAAAGATTTGTATAAAAAAAAATTAATTGTAAACCAAAAAAATTTTAATTTTCATTTATTTATTTTACGTCTACTGCAGATTAAATAACAAAGACCTGGAAGAAGACCTGGAACTAATGTTTTTGCTAACAAAACTGACAAGTTTCAGAAACTGCATATTTTTAAGGTAACCCTGCTGTAGACGCATCGGCTTGAGTCTTCTGTAACAGACACCAGGCTCCAAACTCTTAGGCGGATTTTCAGGAGATCCAATTAAATTTAAATAAAATCAATAAGGAACAGGTTCATAATCAAACATGAAGTGCAGCTATCACTAGCACAAAAAGGTGACAAAGGTACACGGAGACTTTATATCCTTTAAACCAACTAAACACATGACTACAAAGATGTTATCAAAATCTAAGTATACGGGAAATGACAATGAAAATTTTGAGACCAATGTAGATACCAACAGTGTACTTATTGTATTGTAATTATCAATACAGATGTGTCCTTCATCTTTTATCAGATAGTCTGATGATGCCACAAATGACACGCAGAGAGGCTATTAATTGGCATACCTGCTTTCAAATAATGCTGATCAAGTGCGAGTAGGACTTTTGTTGAGGGTTCCGCTCTATTCTGTTTTAGATGGGAATATAAATGTGGGGTTGACTCTAATCACATTCACATTCATTGTTCGACCTGTGAACACCTTACGTAGTTGGCAGGCTATACATGGTTGAGTAACCAGGAAGCAAAAAAGTTTACATTGTAAATTGTTTTTTCCCTGTTCGTCTGTGAAATTTTGTGTATGTTATAGGTAGGTACTCAGGTAGGTAGGTTTTCAGGTCCATTATGTTATTTCAATTAGTCAGTGATAACTTTAGGTATTTCTTGTAAATTTTTTGATTAAAGAATGTTGATTAAAGAATTTACATAATGTATTTGTTTTTTTTTTTTCGTTTCCTTGAAATTTACATAATATGAAGGCATATTTTTGGCATTTTTTGGCGTCATGTCTGGGAGATTTTTGGCCCAGTATGTGGCCGATTCTCCGCTTTTGAGGTGGTCACACTGCAGCAGGCGAACAAAATGGCAGTGTTGCCAACTTAATCGATTTTTCGCCATTTAGGCTACTCAGAAATAAAATCGGCGACGAAAAATCTAAAAGGCGACTGGTCGCCGTTTAGGCTACTTCGGTCCGGGCACAACTAAGTGCTTTAATTAACCGAACTAATTAAAACAAAAATGTAAATTAAAAAAATATGATCCCGAAATAAGTAGTGTGAAAATTATCGAGAATAATTTTATTATGATGGCCACACCTTGCAGGGTGCCCCAAATTCACAGAAAAATGTTTCGTGCCCAAATTCGTCATAGCTAACTGTAATGAGATCCTGATGATTTATACCGCGTCCAGTGGCACCTTTACTCACACTAGAGGGGTGAAGGGACCAATGCCTGGGACATTGTTTTTTTAGATGGAGTAGGCTTACCCAGCACCATCCTGACAGCTTAGGCGGCCTAGCCCACAGGAAAGGCAAGCTATTATTTAACCGAATTAAGGATGCAGTAGTGTTGTTAGTATTTGCTTCGCTATGAATAACCATTGTAGTTTATTTGTCTTATACCGACGGTTGGTAAAAGAAAAGTATTTTTTGTCACTTTACGGATGTTTTGTTATTGAAAGCAGCAGATGATGCAGAATCTGTTTTGTAACATAATATAAATAAATTGCCAAAAAGTACCTTTTTATTTTACTATTAGCGTTTAGAGTTTAGGCTACTTAGCTAGGCTACCTCGGCAAAAATTCGGCTACTTTAGGCTAATTAAGCTTTAAAAAATTGGCGATTTCACGTCTTGAGTTGTTAGCAACATTGCAAAATGGCGGCGGTGGTGAATAAAAGAACGTTCCAACATTTATATCGTCTTTTCTCGTGAGTTTCGCTACTCCATAAAGCAGAATTGATTTGATTTGAGTTTCGCTACCCTGACAGTGTACAGTTATACCGTACGACTCGTGTTATGTTCCAGAAGTTCTTAACTCAATCTAGTCGCGTCTTTCATAAACTACCTTTTCCATTTCATCAATCGCCCTTTTTTGCGTCGTTCCATTATCTGCGAAACATGAAGGTTAGAGTGGGTTATTCGAACAGGTGTTACTAAAGTCAAGCTGTTTTTCATCTTGTAACATGTACGATATTGTGTTCTGTGTGTACGATAGCCATCAATGGTTCTGAAAAGTTGAAAAAGGGTCGATGGCTGTCGTTGCGATTTTTTCCGACCGACCTCCTTTGCCTAAAGCCTTTGTCTTGTCCACAGATCGGAACCCACGATGGCGTGTTCCATTGCGACGACGTTCTGGCCTGCTACATGCTGAAGCGCCTCCCTCAGTTCGCAGATGCAGAGATTTTCCGCACTAGAGACCCAGCGAAGCTCGCGGAATGTGACATTGTGGTGGATGTGGGCGCAGTCTTTGACCATGCCAAGAAGCGTTACGATCACCATCAGAGGGAGTTCACGGAGACTCTTAGCAGCTTGAAGCCTGATGTCGGCGACCAGTACAGAATCAAGTGAGTAACAGTTGAAAAAATCTCTTTAATTATTTTGTGTGCAGAAAGTGAGTTAGACCTGGCGCATGCCTTTGTCGTAAAAAATAAATCTGAGGAAGAACAATTGGAGGCTGATTTCTTACCGAGAAATAATGGGTGTGTCTCTTACACAGATTTTTCGTGAAACAGTTCCAAAATAGTTTTCTGTTGCTGTTTCGTGGAGCTGTTTTGTAAGTTGCATGGTCGCAGGAGACCTGCAGGGCTATTATGGAATGTGTGTTTCGTCTGCACTGGCCTCAGAGATATTTATAAAGCATTTTGTATGAAGTTATCTTGGGTTAGTCTCTGACTGTCGTGTTAAGAGGGTCTAGCTTTAAATATTCTGTATTAAGTCGAACTGGCTTCATTTTACTGGTGGGGAGCCTTCCCACACTGCATCGTCTGGCCCATGGTCGCCAAGTCAGAACTTTTTCGCCCCAACGGCCATCAGTTCTCCGAGCTATGTGCCCTGCCCACTGCAGCTTCGACTGAGCAATTCTTCGAGCTATATCAGTAACTCAGGTTCTTCTGCGGATCTCCTCATTCCTGATTTGATCACGTAGAGAAACTAACATAGCTCTCTCCATTGCTCGGTGGATAACCTTGAGCCTTCTTATGAGGCCCATAGTCAGCGACCAAGTCTCACATCCATAAGTCACCTCATATTTTGCTCTTACCGCACTACATATACTCCATTCCATGAGTCAAAATCCTGGCTAAACAAATACTAGCATATCATTGGTCGTTTTCGGAACCTTTTGTTTACGATTTAAGGGATTCACACACGGCAGCTATAATGTAAATTATAGCACGATACATCTCATTACATCTTTCCATAGAAATCATCAGGAGACCACACATATATCTTAAGATATAGAGCAATAAGAAAACATATATTTGATACCTTAGCAGCTGGAAAGTGAGATGTATATCAGTGTAACTAAGGGAAAGATACACATTACCTGTTGTGTGTGTGATACTTTAGTAATGTCAAGCTGTCCATCCCGGGATGTAATGTACATAAATTAAATATACACTATAGCTGCCGTGTGTGACTTTGACAGTTGCTACTTTCGTCATTTTGCGGGTCTGGTCATATAGAAAAGTTGTTTATCGGTTTTACATGGATGGAAATACGTTCCATTTATGTCTGGTTGTCTACTTACCTAATTAAATAAAATCATTCTGTCATCTATTCTTTTTTTCCTAGCGGGCATTGCCGTAAATATGTCAATCGAGACTGATTTAAGTCGATTGATCATTTATTTTTCGTTTTGGTGAGAAGCTTTACTGGTTTTGTAAATAATTTTTCGGGTTAGCACTGAACTTTTCAGAAATTTCCGGTTTGTTTTTCGGCATTTCCCTGTGAATATAATAGACGGGATTTGTCATTATATCTTTAGTTTAATAAATATTTCAAAGATTCGCCAGGGAATACTAGCGATTTTCGATCGAAATAGTTACATCCAACTTTTTACCTTCTAACCAAAATCTCAACTAACCAAAGCCTCAACGTAAGCAAATGCTTTGTTATCTCGTTTACAAAAAAACGCGTTAATAAAATTTTATACAGCTATACGTCCCCCTGGACCGAAACTATTTGATTCAGAACTTTCGTTTCGACAGCATTATGAGCATATAACCAAGAGATCTCGTCAACTACTTGGCTTTTTAATTCAGAATACAACTGGTTTCAAAAAGTCTCGGAGTCTCATTTATCTCTTCCAGACTCTTATAAGAAGTGTGCTTGAATATGGATGCCAAATATGGTCCCCCTCTTATGCCGTTCACATCAATAACATTGACAGTATTCAAAACAAAATGCTAAAAATACTATCCTATCGGCATGGTATGGGACGCACGCTATTAAATTATGAACAACGCCTGAGAAAATTTAACCTTGTTTCCTTAGAAAATCGCAGAAAAATTCTTGATCTCAAACTACTTCACAAGATCCTACATTCTAAGTTAGATTCTCCCTTCTTGGTTAGTCTATTCTCCCTTCTTGGTTAGTCTCCGCAACATCAATTGTTATTTTAGAACCCGTAAATACAGACCATTACACCTGCGCGTGTACAAGAACAACACCTCGTATTATTATCTACTTTATGTTCAATTTAGGCTTAATGTTTTAGATTAAGTACTGCATATCCCACTTCCATTTTGGCAAACTTCTATGTTTACATACCTTTTACTACAGTCCAGAACACAAATTGTTTATTTCTAAGTTTATTTTGTAAAACAATCAACTGTATTCTGTTTTGTAGACTCAATAAAATAAAATCACACATTTCCCATTACAGCCTGGTACTTGTTTGGGGGCAGTGCGACCTAACTACAGACCTATGAAACTAGTTAGGCTACCTAGTTCATATAAGTATTTCGAAAATTTAACCTCATGGTTAATCGGCCTTAAGCTGCTTGGTGTATCTGTAGTCGAAAAATATATAATTATTACATAAGCAGCCTATATACGTACCACTGTATGGCACAGGCCTTCTCTCAGGGAGAAAGTATGGGCTTAATAGCTCAGACACTCAGGTTTCCTCACAATGTTTTCCTTCACTGTTAGCAAGTGGTATTGCTACTATAACTTCACAAATGTAAATAACTTCATAGGTGCATGCCCACTCTGGGAATCGTACCTGGGTGTCTCGCTTCCGAGTCCAATATTCTACCACCGCTATCATGGGTGTAATATTATTAGTACTATTTTGCTTCGTTTCTTTAATCTCCCACTGCAGACTTAAGCAATCATACCTGCCTTGCGATTAAAACCCAAGCGCTTTACATCTGACCATTCCATGGTATAAGTATCTTCTCTTAGCGATGGCCTGGCGCCCAAGTTCTGGTGGCAGGGTAGAGGGGCTCAAAAAAAACTTGTATCCATTTCTTATCATTATTTTTACATAAAATCAGGAGTTCTATTTGAACAGGTCATGCCTTGCCTCTTAACTTGAAGTTCGTGACATTGTGAAACCTTAACAATACCTAACTACAAATTATCTCTTTCTTTTAAATCGATAAATTCCTTCTAAAAAAATTAATTGCATAACCATACTTCATTCTTTTTTAAATACAATTGTCACAATTGTTTACATACATTAAATTTGTTTATTAAACATTACACTTGATGAAAAAAAAAAAAAAAAAACTTTATTTAGAAAAGGGTTAAAAAAGTAACCTAATAGTAATTCCTGTCACACACCGGCCAAGTGCGAGTCTGACTCGCGCACGAAGGGTTCCGTACCATCTATTCAACATTTTAATGAATATTTCAAGCATCTACCTGTTGTCGTTATTAATATCGAGCAAAAAATGACGTTTGTTGTCCATACAACCATGATGAGTGAGTCCGCCTTAAATATTTATTTATTTGTTGTTATAGAGGCAACAAAAATACATCTGTGAAAATTTCAACTGTCTAACTATGATGGTGCATGAGATAAACGGAAGGGCGGACTGACAGCAGTCTTAGTAATAAACCTATTACCCCTTACCCTTTGGGTACAGAACCCTAAAAACTGAATGTGCCACATTACCTTTGTGTACCCATAAGCTAATACACCATTTCTATTCACAGATTGAGTTCAGCCGGCCTGGTATATGCATTCTACGGAGAAGAGCTCCTACAAGGTGTAGCACATAAGGAGCACCCACTTCCATCTGAAGACTTGAAGCTTGTATTCAAGAAGGTCTATGAAAATTTTATTCAAGAAATTGATGCCATTGACAATGGTGTGCCAATGACTGACGAAGAACCAAGGTACAAAATACGTACCAATCTGAGCAATCGAGTTGGCCGATTAAATCCAGAATGGAACTCGAAGCAAGAAACCAACTCTGATGACATATTCAAAGATGCAATGAAGTTAGTTAGTGAAGAATTTATGTACAATGTCAACTATTTTATCTCTGTGTGGCTTCCAGCAAGAGATTATGTGAAGTCTGCCCTAGAAAATCGGCTTGAAGTACACAGTTCAGGTCAAATCCTGGAGTTCAAGGATAGATTTCCTTGGAAAGAGCACCTTTTTGATTTAGAGAATGAAATGGGTCTTGGGAATGATGTAAAATATGTGATATTCAACGATAAACCTAACTCCTGGAGAGTTCAAGCTGTTCCCATAAATCCCACCAGCTTCAATACTAGGTAAGAGAACTTTTGTGTTGCCTTCACTAAAATTTGTTATCACATTTTATAATTTTTTTTATATTCTTCTTCAAATAGTCTATTTTTATATTATCTGTTGTGTGGAAGTTATTTATTATTATAAGATCTGACTGAGATTGAATTTTGTCTCTGCCGGGCAGAGGATGAGAATTGAGAATACCTACTTTAATAATATGTAGGTACCTAGCTAATAAAATTTTATTTTTATGTAATGAATTGTTACCTGTGAATATTTATGGTAGGAATTGTTCAAGAAGTGAAGTAAAAAAATCAGTCTGCAGATGGTGGAACAACAATATAGCTTAGCTGGCGAACAGTGGCTGCATAAGGCGCAGGACAGTGAAAAGTGGCGTGATGATGATGATTTTCATAGATTTGGGTCACTGTGAATGTGTCTTAGCCAAGATAATCTCTATAACCTATGTAGTAACCTATGTATATCGAGTGAGTGTGCCTCATTGTTTCCTTTACTACAAAGAAGTCTTTGATCAATGATTCTTTGTTTGTTACAGGAAACCATTGCACAAAAGCTGGTGGGGTGTCCGCGACGAATTGCTTAGTGAAACAGCTGGTATTGAGGGCTGTATTTTCTGCCACAGTACTGGTTTCATAGCAGGAAACAAAACCAGAGAGGGTGCATTGAACATGGCTATCGCTAGTTTAGTGGCTTAAAACTCGTGTTAGGTGATAGCATAATAAATAATTGGTTCAGTATTTTTCTGAGGCTTTTAATCATACATGCCTCCTTTATTTCAGGCGTATTTTCATAATTTACTTTTCTAATTCAGACTCAGAAGTGTCAGCAACGATTTTTTATAATTTGGTACTTACTAATTAATTTCGATAGTAAAATGTAATTTTCGTGATTTTCGTAAGAATTCATTAAGTCGCACATTAACTCGTGCGCTGGATTCGATATGTTTAGCTAGCTGCGGTCCTCATGTTTTATATTTCAATTCACTCGATTTAGATGTTGCAGGCAATTTGTATGATTCCACATTTTACAAAATGCATCGCCCTTTTACAAACGTTCGCAGCTATGTAAAATGCCGGAGGAAAATTGATAAGCCATGAAATTGTCGTTATTTGGCTATTGATTGTTATTGTAGGGTGGCCATAATAGAAAAATGTTTGGATACGTCAGTCTTTATTCATCATAGGTGTCATCATCATCATCATAGGAACAAAAAAAAAGATTGCACTCTTTCTTAAAGCTATATAGATACAAGAAGCAACAAAGAAACACAAGTTGGTCATTACACACGAGGCATTATTGTAAGCGCGAGCCGTAGGCAAGCGCGGTAAGTAAGCAGAGTGTGTAATGATCAATGCATACGAAGTTTTTCAACACAATTGCGAGGGAAAAAACAATCTTGTATTGTTAGTAACTTGAAGTAGACATTTTTGTTTGACAGTAATTAACCACACACACAGCAGCAACCTTGCCAAATATTTACGGAAAATGGCGCGCAAGTTTTGTTTTTTTTCGCGCGCTGCACTTTGGATGCGCGCACAGGTTCAATAAAGGCATAGGAGCAGCAGCAAAATAAAAATAAAATAAAATATGAATTTATGTTTCCAAATACGATATTTAAGTTAATCTGTGCGAATAAAATATTTTAGTAGGTACCTATTCTTAAAATAATAGGGGTTAATTAAAGTATGAAATTGCCGTTTTATTGCAATAGGTTCTTTGAATTGACATAGAATTGGTTTGAGGTTTTCGAATGAAACTTTTTTCAAATGGTTTCTATGATGTTCTTTTTTTAAAAAATGTGAAACATTTGAATATCGACTTTCAATTGTTTTTGTTATTCAATTTAGACAAGAAAGATGGATACTGCGAAAAATTCGAGTGATTTTTGAATACGAGTTCCGACGCGGAACTAACGCGGCAGAAACAGCCCGCAATATCAATGCTGCGTTTGGAGAGGGGTCTACTAATGAACGCACCGTGCGATTTTGGTTTAAACGCTTTCGTGATGGAAATTTCGACTTAAAGAACGAGCCACGAGGAAGACCGCCCACACAGGTGAATAACGATGAATTAAGAGAGATAGTGGAAGCCGACCCTAGTCAAACTACCCAGGAATTAGCGGCATGGTTTAACGTTACCTTACCCACAATATTGACTCACTTGCGTCAAATCAATAAAATAAAAAAATACGAAAAATGGGTGCCTCATGATTTGACTGATCTGCAGAAAGAAACGCGTGTTGAAACTTGTGTTGCCTTGTTGAACCGGTACAGAAATGAAGGAATATTGGATCGAATTGTAACATGTAACATGTTAGTAGACCCCTCTCCAAACGCAGCATTGATATTGCGGGCTGTTTCTGCCGCGTTAGTTCCGCGTCGGAACTCGTATTCAAAAATCACTCGATTTTTCGCAGTATCCATCTTTCTTGTCTAAATTGAATAACAAAAACAATTGAAAGTCGATATTCAAATGTTTCACATTTTTAAAAAAAAAGAACATCATAGAAACCATTTGAAAAAAGTTTCATTCGAAAACCTCAAACCATGAAGATTCTATGTCAATTCAAAGAACCTATTGCAACAAAACGGCAATTTCATACTTTAACCCCTAATATTCAATGTTCTTAGACATAAACCTTTGCTGAAATTTAAAAAAAAAAGTTACATTACAGCACTTGTGCGGTAATGTTTTTATAACACTAGTGTGGTAATATGCTGAATTATGACACTAAAAACGGTGTAATAAGAGTCAATTTACGAGCAACTGTGTTGAAATAGTAGATTGTACAAGTGCATAAAACGCACCATTTTACTCGAGACGTTTATCCATCCGAGCGAGCTTGCGAGCGAGGATAGATATAAAGTCGAGTGTAAAATGGGTTTTATGGACGAGTTGTACACTCTACTTTTCACTTCGATTGCGAGGAAATGAAACAGCAACATGTAAATATAGTAAATGCTAATTTAATTAAAATTGAAAGTTACATTAGAGCAATGAGAAATATTTAAAGTAATCGTTTTTTCTGGCATATTTAATGTTGTATTAGATTGTATTTGTGATGCGATATTTGGCATATTGTCAACTTCAGGTTCTTTTGAAGGAACGGGATTACCATTTAAGCTCTGTTCCAATGGTAAGTTAGCACTAGATGGGCCTGGTTCATTTGGGACTATGTCGATTCCTTCGGTAATGAAGTCGGTAATTTTAGCTTTTTGTTCTATGGATTCCTCAATATAGCCCTCTGCCACTTGGTCAGACTTCCAGCCGCCATGTCGCTTTAAAGATGTTCGTGTGGCTGTTGCAGCGATTGCCTTGGTCTTCGACGAAGATTTTACTTTATGCTCTAGAGCATAAAAAGCGACTTTATGTCGCCTACGCACGACATAAAGACGAACTTTTAGAGCATGAGAAGTGAAAAAGTTATTTATTAGCGCATGTCAAACTTGAATGACATTTTGACCCACAAAGAACCTTCCCTTTAAAACATGCACATCGGTTATTGTGGCACTGTTTTTTAGCAGGTTTGCACAGACATTTACTTAATCCCTGTCCGCCAAATAAAGATTCTTTGGATTCTGCCTCTTAATTATATAATATTCTGCGGAATTTCTTCGAGGGCTTGTTTCGATGATGTTTGTAATTCTTATCGTGAAAACCAGTTTTTGATAATGCCACTGCTCGTGCCAATTTGGTAAACACCGTGTCTCTTATCCAATATTTTTCCTGTGTTATTTTTTGCATCTATAGGCCCTCTATCAATTTTTGGCACGTTCAAAAAAACAATATCACCTACGTCGACAGCTAGGATTTTTTTAGGTGTGTCACTTATAATTTTTTCTGCAGCTAGTTTGACGCCTTGGTGCGATTTAATTCTTTCTGACTGTATGTCTTGATCTCGTTGACATAGAAGACATAAAAAATTTGACCCATAACCTTCATTTCCATTTGTTTCTCCGCAAATAGTGTGAACTGGTCTAAGACACGAATAGCAATGGTGGGCTCCACTAGTAGCCTCTTTGCACACAACACATCTCGAATTAGTTTCATAGGTAGAAATATCACTCGACTCTTGCATTACAATAGAATTTGGCAGAATTAAGTTTTCGTCGTTGATTTTTCTCAAGCCATCTAGCATTTCAATTAAAGTGCAGTCATTTGTATTATTAAATGAAATGTGTTCAATAATTTGAACAGGCGGCGTAATTATCGTGTTCGATAATATTGAATCAGAATCAGATGCGACTTGTGTAAAGTTGTTGTGAGAGTCTTCTAGTCTTCTTCGAGTTATCTTGCATCCAAACCCGAAGCATATTTTCTACGTCTTGATTGCTTCGCTCTACACTGCCATGAGTCTGTGTTTGTCGCGGAATGCCATGTATTATTTTGCATTCAGGCCACATTTTAACCATTTCCTCAATGATGTTTGCGGTGAATTCTCTGCCGCTATCGCTCTGTAGAATGTACGGCGCACCAAATTCTAAAAATATTTTTAGCAGCTCAGTGGCAACTTCACTAGCTTTCGTTGAATAAAGTGGTCAAAGATGTAAAAACTGTGTTGTGGTCTTGGTAGTTAAGAAGCCATTTAAACTCACCATCTGCTGCTGACTGTAGGACAATAAGATCAACTTGACCTCGCTCATTAAAATCACGAGATATGATTGGATTTCCTACAATACCTTTCTTTGGAATGTTTCGTTTCGATTCGCAGATGGGACACAGTGATACGAATAAGTCTATTGCTTTCCTCACAATAATAAATTTATCTTTAAGCTGATACTGAATTTTATCTCTACCACCATGCCCACAATTTTTATGAATATTTAACAGTATTTCGTAATATTCTTCCAAAGGTATTATACGAACTGTTGGACTTTCTTGTTGGACGCCATTTTTCTTATTTTGATTGATCTGCAGCGACGCCCGTGGCGAGAAATAAAACTAAATAATTCAATTTGCCGCAGCATATTGTAAACGGCGATTCAAATGATAAGTAAATGTTACGGCATATCATATATGTAGTCACAAGGCGATTTACAATTTGCCTCCGGCATTTTACATAACTGCGAACGTTTGCAAACGGGCGACGCATTTTGTAAAATGTGGAATCCTACAAATTGCCTGCGACATAGATTTGGGTAGTTTGGTATTGCAAATACATGCAATATTCGTGACTTGCGTGATACTTGTGACTCGATGTCGGGTGCCTCTGATTCGGTTTCGTTCCCAATTACTCCCCTGAAGAGTTTCAAAATAAAATCAGTAATCGAAAATATGAAAGTAAAATAGTCTTCACAAGTGCAGCTCATCTAGAATGTGCCAGTCCTGCATTACCCTTGCATTAAATTCCTGTTGTGTGTGTTGTATTGCTAAATTAAATACATATTGTTTCTGTGTCGCTGGGGTGATACCTAGACACAATACGAGGGGCATGCCAAAAGAAACTAGATACTCAAAAATTATAAAATTTATTCTTTATTACAAGTATCGATCTTTTCAAAGTATTCACCCTGAGCACGTATACACTTTTCCATACGTCTGAACCAATTGGAAAATACCTGTGACCACTCTTCTTTAGATACCTCAGAAATCTCGAAATTATAGGCAACCAGCGCATCTTCTTTGCTTTCAAACCTCTTCCCCTTTAGTTTTTCTTTGATTTTTGGAAACAAGTAAAAATCACAAGGTGCTAGGTCAGGGGAATATTGCGGGTGAGGGAGAATTGACACATTTTTCGAGTTGAAAAAGTCTAGTGTTCTGGCAGACGTGTGCGGCGCCGCATTGTCGTGGTGCCAGAGAAGGTGCCGGATTCCTGACTTCGGTCGCTTGTCACACCAAGCTGATATTACTGTTGGAGCACAAACTGTCACATACCATTCGGAGTTCACCGTTCTTTCATTCTCTAGCACAACAGTAGCAATATGACCCGTTTTGCAGAAAAACGAGGCGACCATTTGTTTCTGTGTGCTTCGTGCACGGCGACATTTCGTTGGAGTTGGCTCGTCTTCAAAGCACCATACAGTCGACTGTCGCTTTGATGTTTCGTCACCAGTCAGTATATCATATACGTTTTTTTTCTCGCCTCCGTTGAATTTATCTATCATGAATAGGCACCAATCCACCCGACGGTCTTTCTGCTCATCGGTAAGTTTGTGCGGCACCCATCTCGAACAACGTTTACGGAGAGAAAGGTGGTCGTGAATTATGGTTTGCATTGCTGCTGATCCAATTCCCAGTTCTCGCTCTAGCTCTACATATGTAATTCGTCGGTTTTCGTGAATAAGTTTTTCGACTGCACGAACGTTTTCTTGCGTGACCGCGGTTGGCGGCCGTCCTGTCTTCGCTTCATCTTCGAGACATCCCCGTCCTCTTTTAAATTCAGTATTGAATACTGTTGCTCGGGAACAAGCAGACTCACCAAAAGTAGAAGCCAAAAGTTCAAAACATTAGGCTTTAAACCTTTTTTAAAGTCATAATAAATCATAGCGCGAAAATCACGTCGACTGAGCTCCATTGTTGCAAGTGAATTCCCGCCAGATTCTCGGAAAAATGATGCTCATTCAAATAAAAAATAAATATGTAAAAGAAGTGTGTTCTATATTCAAATATGTCAATAAAAAACCAGCCTATAAGATGGTGTATAGCTTGCCAGTGTCAATTAAATGAGAAAAGAGTACATATCTAACTTCTATTGGCATGCCCCTTGTACAGTGTTATAAAAAAAAAAGCCGGCAACTGCTGCCGCTGCCGCCGGCGCATTTATCTCCCTTTCTCGTATTGCCCCCCATTAGTGTGACAACTTTGTACGTGGATCGAAAGGTTGAAGAATTCTTTTTGAATGTGTAAATAATATAGAGTTACCGGTTTCTCGTTATACACCAGTTATGGCTCAAACTAACTTATGTAGTCAAAATTTACAATTGAATTCTACAGATTGCCGGATTTGATACTGAAATTTAAAGAATGCAACCTTTGTTACCAAATATGTGGCACATTGCCGTATTTGATTCTAAACGACGACGGACAGATTGCCAACTTTGATCGTAATGACTTTTGATCATAACTAGGGTTGGCACTAACAAATAAAAATAAAAATTTAATATTACGTTATCAAAATGGCAGGCAAAGTGAAGAAGTGAGAGTGGGTATTTTTTAAGTTTGACCACATAGTTAAAAATAAAGTTTTTTTTTATGAAATAACAATTATTATTATCTAAATGCTTAAGTCTGTGACTTCCCATGACTGCTCTTCACAAAATTCTTGTTGCTCAGGTGGAGCAGTTAGGTTTTCTTGCGATGTTAACAGTTCTACATAAAACGCTAGAGAAGGAATTCTTTTCCAGTCAGATCCAAAATGTTTATGGAGCAGTTTTTCTACATCCTTTAATTTATTTTTGTTGACAGCGACAATGTTTGGCAATGGCTTTGGTTGGATTAAGGACATAGTCTTTTGCCTCTGGCACACATTCATCGGCGTTGCCAAGTCACTTTTATAAAAATGTTCTCCTCGCACAAGAACTTTTGCTCCCGTTTTTGTTCTTTTTAGAATAAATCTCTTGCACTCTTTGAATCGCATATTCCATGACGTAGTCAATTTCACTACACTTTTTACAGTTTCGCTCCAGTCATTTATCATGCAGTCTTTTCCAAGCTCTACTATAGTACATGTTTCATTAATAACATTCTTTATTTCATCCGGGTGCAATTTAACTTCCATACCTCTCAACTTCTTCTTTATGATTCCGAATTGTCTGTCGGCTGGCATGAACGAATGCCCTGTCACGGGAAATATTACTTCAATAGATTTAATATCTCTATTTTTCTAGGAGTCACTTGCTGCAAGTCCCAATGACAACACAGTTTTTGTTTTGCCCGCCGCAGCCGTCAGCAACTAGCCGAATTTTAGTCACTCCAGTTTTATCCGTTTGGTTTAAGCGGTGATACAAAGCCGATGAAATGAGGTTCGAGTCTTTGTAAAATTTGTTTTCAGTACAGACATAAGCGAATACATTCTCTTTTGTCATCGGTTGTTTAGATGACCCCTCCACCATAGTTAGATTGTAGAAATAAAGTTGGCGACTATAGTATGTTATCTGGTCAGGCAGCTTGGGTAACGATAAATTTTTTTGACAGTCGAAGAAAATTATCTTTAAATCTGGTTCTGTGTCTCGCAATTTGCAAAAAAAATGCCTTTGCCCTCAACGAATGTACTCTTTTTTGAGTAATAAGCAAATTTTCTGCTCAGTGTTAGTCTCTGCCTTTATTTTCTCTGCCAATTCCAAACATATGGAGCATGCGTCTGTTTTTGGAGAACCAAAACCAACATTATAACAATTGTTAAATATTTTGCGAAAGTAAGACTCCTTAACTCTTGTGTGTGTATATT
Source organism: Yponomeuta malinellus (assembly GCA_947308005.1). NCBI lineage: Eukaryota > Metazoa > Arthropoda > Insecta > Lepidoptera > Yponomeutidae > Yponomeuta > Yponomeuta malinellus. Next base: position 14,553,805 of record OX371012.1, read on the forward strand.
CGCCAGATTTATACATTTACATATACAGCTTTGTTATATTCAGTTCGGCTGGCAAATATTGTCTTAGCAATTTTTGTATTTCGACAATAATGGGATTCAGTGCATTGAAGCTGTTGCATGAATTTGTGTATGGATTCTTTTTGTTCAACGTATAGATTTGTCTTCCGGTCACCACCACGATGTTCAGTAATAGCCTCTTAGAAAGAAAAAAACTTATGACATATAGGCACTCTGTTTCTCTCTACAAATACAAAGTATTTAATATTTGTTTGCTTGCTCCCTTTAGGGTGGGGGGGGGGCATAGCGGGGACGTTAAGGGAAATAAACAATATAAAATAAAAATGAAATATTTTTAATGACAACTAGTGACAACTCTTTGGTTACTATTCATTTATCATTTGGAATTTGGTGAAGTAAGAAATCAAATAATATTTTAAATTTTTATTTCATAAAACCTTAATGAAAACTCCATCGTGCCCCGGGGTAGGGGCAATATGGGGTACCCTGTGCGGGGCAGTACAGGGTACACTATTTTATTTGTCACAGAATACGCAGATGTGGATCTGCAGAATCTAAATTGAGGATGGGGTTGGGTTTTGCCATATAATTTACCTTTCTTCTCCATCAATAATAACTACTAGTTTTAAAGGAACAAGTGAGCAAATATGTTTAATCACTGTCGGTACTGTTTTCAAATGTTTGTTTATACTGGGTTTGTTGCGACCCGTCACATCCCCGTTTAGATATTAAAACCATGTTTTGCTTTTCTTCCTCTGAGCAAGTTTCTACAACCTCTGTCACATATTTATGCAGACGCAATGCAGTGTGATCAAGTAATGCTTGAAGTCGAATCTCAGAGCATGTCTCAGTCACGAGAATGGAATCTTTATCGGGATAACACTCCGTTTTGACCTGTTGAATGAGTGAATAGCAGGGGTAGATGCTCTTATTAGACTTGTGTATTATTTCCCACTGTCTTCTAGTGAAGTCGCCTTCAACGAAGATGGCCAGTGCTTCTTCAGGTGTATGTTTCTTCACAATTGGTTGCTTTCTAGAAGTAATAACTTTGCGAATTTTCGTAGCTCTGGTTGGTGTAGAAGTAATTTCTTTTATTATCTTTACGCGTCCGTTTTTCCTGAAGTACGCTGGCTCACGCTAGCTGCATACGTCAACTCCTCGACAGGTACTTGCTCACTTACCTCTTTAGTTTTTCGTCTTTTACTACGGTCGCACAGCTCTTCGAATGTTTTGGATGGTCGACCTGGTTTTTGTGTAGGGTTTTCAGTCCACTAAGGCAATTCAATCGAAGATGTGAGCCAGGTTTCATTGGTTTTCAAGAAACGTTCTTCTTTGTAACTAGCTTCTCTCCATTTCTTCTTGAAATCGCTTTTGAAACACGGAAGAACGGATGACACTTTTTTTTTAATTACTTGGACAATTAGTTAATTTCAAAAGTCTCTCTTCAAATAATGAAAACTTTCATCCATTTTCTTTCTTTAAAATTCATTGAAAATGTTATTACGGGTGTCCAGTGGAAAATTTTCAAATTAAAAATTTAATAAAAAATAAAGAGAAAAATATGACATTACGTTTATTATTTTAAATTATAAACCGGTATTGCGGATTCATTTTTTAAAGATAACATCATCTAAATGACGGCCGTTTCTTTGAAGGCACTCGATACTTCGTTCGGATTCCATAAAATTGGCTCAGACTCGTTCGCAATAAATTCTAAAATTTTATCATTACTCCAATCCATGTTTATGTCACGTTTCAGCTTATGCACCTACTCTGTCAAATTACACGTCTGCTACGCACGACGGCTGCAGGCCGACTGAAGTGTGGCCGCGCAAGCGAAGTCCATTGAGATGAAACGCTTTTCTGTGAAACTTTACCGACAGCGACGCGAAGTCCTGACGAAGCTCCAAATATACGCGAATATTTGCAAGTGTACGCGAATACTTGGCTACACACATCGCGATAGCGCGAATCTTCGGGTTATCGCGATGTGTGCGGCCTAAGCTTCATTATTACACAAAATGCAAGATTATTGTTGATTGTCGATAGAATGATAGATGGTTGATATAAAAAAACACAAAATAAAATTTATCTTAGTATTTTATTAAAATAATTACAAACTGGTGTTCGGTAGAAAAATCTTTTACATATTTTAACTAAAGGTACGGCCGAGTCACACATACTTACTAACAAAAAATTTACAGATGTAAAAAAAAACCCCAACTGCGAAGCATTAATTACTAAGCAGGCGGAACAAACTTTAACTTGCTTGGTTGCTAAATTAATATTTTACTATTTTTAGTCACTATGGTACCAAATTAATTTTTATTTACATGTTTTTTACCAAAATATTATTTTACAATGTAAGGACTTAGTTCTTTCATATATATATTTTTTCCAAATCTGATTACAAATTACAGAGTTCTGAGGAAACAAACTAAAACCGATTTAGATAAAATGTCTATGGGATTACGTCAAGAGAATTAAGAACTTCCAAATAAAAAAATAATTTTGAAAATCGGTCTACCATCGGCAGAGTAATCGGTAGTAAAACATAGAAAAAAATAGAGTTGTTATCAAACATAGAACCTCAACGGCGAAAATTCGAATCCACTGCCTCAAAAGTGTACTCTTTCAAATAGAAAAAGAACCAATATTCTAAGATTTTTTTATATGACGGTGATAAGAGGTATACAGCTTAGACGGCTAAACCGATTTTGATTAACTTTCTGATAAATACCCTTTCAAACAAAACAATCAAATCGGTCCATACGTCTTCGAGTGAATCGTGAACATATATAAAAAAACATTCCTCCATTTTGTTAAAGAGGGTTGAAAACATCTAAAAAGACCATCTTAATTCTAAAAAGTACCTAATCATATCATAAATCCTACCATACCGTTAGGTAATACCTTAAGGGATGGTATTATTTATGATATGATTTAATGCAGAACTCAATGCAAAGGTTTGCGTCGCACTCTTCGCACTTCCATATCGTCCTCGATTTTTTACATTGGCAGCACACGGTGCTCTTCGATCCCGTGCGGATCGGAAAGTCTCGGTCTGGATTGGTGGGAGTGAGGTGGAGCGCGTTTTGTGGTCCTTGTCAATTGTCCAGTCACTTTAGTCCTGTAATTTAGATGTCGGATTTCAGTCGTCAAGTCAATCAGTATATGTCGTTTTAGTAAATCTTCCGCCAATTTGGTACGGAACTGGCGATGTGATATTTTCCGGTGAAAACTGGAAAATATCACAAAGCAGTTAAAGATTGCCGCATTAAAAATACGGCGGAAGAGTTTTTTTTGTACCAAACCCTGTTTCTTAGACGTTCCATAGGCTGAGCGGTAAGATATTGATCTTTTCGATCTATACCTCCCATGGTCTTGTTGTAGTCTAGCACAAGGTTTGGTTTGTAGGTAACTTTGTCGTATTTTTCATTTGTCCCAATTTGAAGGTTATGGTATGTTAAGATCATACTAACTATGTTAGCATCTCGCCATAACATAACCGACAAATCGGAACAGTAGGTGGCCACTACTTCACCTTGTCGTAGGTCTGTCTTCTTCATAGTCTTGACTGACTCGGGAACGAATTCCCGGTTCAGCCGTAGTGTGCCATAGCAGTCAGTACGTTGTTTTTTCAGACACCTCAATAGTAATGGACTATTATAAAAATTGTCTATTATTAAAGTATGTCCACGGTAAAGTAGCGGCTTGATCAAGTCAAAAACAATTTTAGGTAGGTCGAACACTGCTACCGCCAGTCGCCAAAGTTTCAGGTCTGTCAATTGCCTCATCACCGTCAGGTTTGTCACTGTCAGCTGTGTCGTCATCGAGTCTGTCAATTGCCTCATCATCGTCGGTTCTGTCATTTGTCCTGTCATGTCTTGTGAAACATGTCCGTCGTTGTTACTGTCAGTATTTAATGTCGTTTTTTGTTTTCCAGCATATACAAAAAACTTCCAAAGATAGCCACTAGAAGATTAGCACAACTCGTAGGTTTTTACTCCGACTTGTGCGGCCTTCGACGAAATCTTCTGGGCAAAATTCAACCTCCCGGGCCACTTCAGCAGAGATTCGTCGATTGCTATTTCTTGTGAAGGCATGTAGGCTGGAAAACTTGTCATTAAAGTATTCAGTTACCGGTCGTATTTTACAGTCGTGTCGTGTCCTGCAATGTGTCATTGTCAACGAAATGAAGCATCGTTTTTAGCAGAAGGAAACGATTATATGACATAATCTTGGAGAAGTACATGAGAGTACCAAATCCATTAAAACGAAAAAAAATAGGCTTCTTCATCCGGTAAGGGATAAAGGCCTTGTAAAATATGAACTGCTAAAAAGCTGATCATCTCGTCCCTATCAATGGGAATCCAACGGCTAAAGCGACAGTGCTAAGTTAGTTTGTTCTGCTCACGCAGTAAGGTCATCTTTTTATCAGCGTACCTGTTGGTTTCCCTACACAGTCGGTCAATAAAGTCGAAATCGATCATCTTATAAAAGATGTCGACGACTTGAGTCTCGTCAGTTACGACACATGTTGGTCGCGATGTCTCGTTAAATGTCTCACGTCGTCCAAGATAGAATATTCTTTATTGTCAATGGTCCAGTTAAACGTGTAATTATCATTTTCGTCAGGCATGAGGTCGCGTAGCGCCAGGTCATTGGCTTCATCCTCAGTTCGTAAAACCTCTGCTTCGAAGCGCGTCAAGTCAGTTTCACATGCAGGCTCATTCGTGGCGCTACGTGCTCGTGTCATTGAATGTCCTAAAAAAACTGTAGGAATTGATGTCATAACATGTTGTATGACTAGCCCTCTACAGAGAGGCGGCGATATGTGGCGTAACCATCGACACCAAATGGAATTTACCCTATTACTTCCTATATTCACTCTAAAAGAGTATCCATTGTTGGTGTACATGGTCTGATACATGTGAACCCGCTTTCTATCCTTGTAGCTCTTCTTCACGACTTCTTCCAATTCCTCATGCATCCTCTGGACCGACTCCACCTCGTCCAATTTCTTGGAAGATGGAAGGGCACTTCGTATTTCTCCACCAGTGTGTTGATTGATGAGACGTATGATCCTCCATATCTGTTCAGGGTACGTAGAGCTAGTAATTGTAACATCGATGGAGAATTGAGCTGTTCCGGGCACCCAGCGTCTACTGCGTGATCAATGACATTATTCAATATTTGCATATGCTTTGAGAATTTCCGGCTCCGAGCATACACCCATAGTTTTAATAGGGGCTGCCCAGATTCCCGATTCATGGCTTCCCCATACACCTTTAACATTTTTGAAAAAACTAAAAGGAGTTGGGCAGAGTAGATTGTATTCGGGTGCGATTTCGACCGTTTCAGTACGGTCATTAACGTCGCTACCGGGTCTCTACGCATACAAATATTGATCAAATTTTCCAAATCTCTCAATCGAAATCTACATTTATTTTGCTGCCTCAATATCTGTCCCAAACAAAGCTGCATTTCTCTTTCAGGAAAAGTCTTGATGAATTTAAATAATATAGATAATTTTGCAACTCGTCGCGGCTTACAAACAGAGTCAATCCACGCGTACATTTGTTTTAATGTTGATGGTTTAGATTCTAATGATGGGAGAGTCTTTATTGGCGGGGCTTTCGGGAATTCATGGTAAAAGTTATTCGGTTTCCGAAAATTTGGGCGCAGGTTATATCGCGTCTGCTGGTGGTTGATCCGCGAGTACTGCACGGAAACGCGGACATGGTGCAGAGGTACAGCCATTATGGTATTATCGAGTTGGACTGATTACACACTCGTGCGGTAGAAAGATTATACAGGGTGTCCCAAAAATCAACGTCAAGCCGAAAATGGTTGATAGGCCAGGTGGTGAGAGTTATCAGAAAAATAATAAAAAAAATCTAAGTTAAGTACTTTTCAAATTATTGACATAAATGTTTTTTTTGAGAAAATTGACAACTTGTGATGATCTTTTAAGTACTGTGACTACAAATCTTTACTTTTCATAAAAAAACAATATGTGGTGTAATCCTCAATAACCCTTCTGTTAACTACAGTCTAAAATTAAAACACAACTGCCTCAGTTTTAAAGAAAATATCACTTTTTTGCCCCACCATGTAGTAAAAATTATTACATTGCCCAACTTTAACTGACTGTACTGAAAAAAAAATGTACTAGGCTATTTCGGCAAGTGACTTTAAAAGTTGGCGTATTTAGTCAGGATTCCAAAAAGGTATAATACTAGCTAGATTATTTATCAAATAAGAAAAAAAAATAATTTTTTGAAAGAAACCCGTTATTAAGCTAATTCTTTTTACTCAGAAAAAATGCTTTTATTGCACGTTAGGCTTTCTCTAAGTCCCTAATTTTCAGGTAAAAGTTTGAGTGAGATGGATAATGACCTTTTTAGTCAAGTGTGAGCGAGACAGATAGATACGCCACTACCAGGCTAAAATAATATGACAAAATTGTTTGTTAAATATGGTTAAATAAAGTTTTAAATAAAATGCAATAATTAATATTCAAAGTTTATTCAACTTATAGCAAATGCTCAAATTGTTTGCCTTCAGCTTCAATGCAGGCCCTACATCTTCTTAAAAAAGATCGTTTTACTAAACGAGCGTATCCTCTATTATTTATGATTTCAACCGCATCCGCAATTTTTTGGCGCAGCTCGACTATGTCTTCAATGGGTTTAGAGTAAACTTTTTCTTTCACGGCTCCCCAGAAAAAGAAATCCAACGGATTTAAATCAGGTGAACGGGCTGGCCATGAAATTGATCCAGACCGCCCTATCCATCTATCCGGGTATTCTTGGTTTAAAAATTCTCTGACTGGGCGAGCAAAATGTGCTGGGCAGCCATCTTGTTGGAACCACATGCTTCCGTAAATGCTTAGCGGCACATCTTCTAATAATTGTGGTAGGTTGTTTTGTAAGAAGTCCAAATAGACCTCGCCGGTTAAGTTCTCCGGCAGCTCAAATGGTCCAATAATTTTCACATGTTCACTTTAAAGCGATACTGCGATCTGTCTTCTCGCATCAAATGTGGATTTTCCACATGCCACTCATGTAAATTGTGGAGGTTCATGTAACCATCCTTTTTGAACGTTGATTCATCGGACCATATTATTTTGTCCAAGAATCGCGGATCTTCCCTGTGCTTTTGCAACATCGTTTGACAAAATGTAACTCTTTCAGGGTAATCACGAGGTAAAAGACATTGTACTCGTTGTACGTGGTACGGGTGGAGCTCGTTTTTCTTTAAAATTCGGTGAACGGTACTTTTAGACTTTCCTGTCCTCAATTGAATTTCACGTACTGAGGTACTTCGATCTTGTGCGACTTCTTGTAGAACTGTGTCCTCGTAGGGTATGAGGGGTCTTCCCTCACTAGCCATTTGATTTGGAAATCGACCCTCTAAGAGTGACCGGTGAACATTCACAAACACTCGATGATCCGGATAACGCTCAGCGTTTGGATATCTCTCTCGATAAAGTCCAGCTGCAGCACTTGCATTGCATCTGCATTCCCCATAAATGAGGTGCATGGTTGCATACTCTTCAACAGTGTACCGAGATGGCATGGTGGTAGTCACACTTTACAATCACGCGATCAGTATAGTCCAGAAGAAAGCCAGAGTCGTCAGAAACGGTCAGATAACAAATCCAATTCACAAGGCAATCGAGTCCAATACACAAAGCCGTAAGTTGTAAGCACGAAATCAACACGAATACAGAAAGATGCGCAGTAAACGAAGGAGCGTAACGTACTGCTGCAGTAATGCATATTGTGCCTGTGGGTCACTATTTGGCCAAGATGGCGTCACTATCCGTTTCACTCACACTGGCCTAAGTGGCGTATCTATCCGTCTCACTCATCTTGGTAAAAGTGGCGTATCTATCTGTCTCGCTCACACTTGACTAAAAAGGTCACTATCCATCTCACTCAAACTTTTACCTGAAAATTAGGGACTTAGAGAAAGCCTAACGTGCAATAAAAGCATTTTTTCTGAGTAAAAAGAATTAGCTTAATAACGGGTTTCTTTCGAAAAATGTTTTTTTTTTCTTATTTAATAAATAATCTAGCTAGTATTATACCTTTTTGGAATCCTGACTAAATACGCCAACTTTTAAAGTCACTTGCCGAAATAGCCTAGTACATTTTTTTTTTCAGTACAGTCAGTTAAAGTTGGGCGATGTAATAATTTTTACTACATGGTGGGGCGAAAAAGTGATATTTTCTTTAAAACTGAGGCAGATGTGTTTTAATTTTAGACTGTAGTTAACAGAAGGGTTATTGAGGATTACACCACAATTTTTTTTTTAATGAAAAGTAAAGATTTGTAGTCACCGTACTTAAAAGATCATCACAAGTTGTCAATTTTCTCAAAAAAACCATTTATGTCAATAATTTGAAAAGTACTTAACTTAGATTTTTTTACTATTTTTCTGATAACTCTCACCACCTGGCCTATCAACCATTTTCGGCTTGACGTTGATTTTTGGGACACCCTGTATACGAGAGTTGAGAGTGGGGTTGTTATCGTGTACGGAGTGAACTCTGCGTGGCATTCGCATGACCCGGGTCGAATTAAAAATGTACAATTTGAAATATTAATTTAAATATTCTTTTTTTGGTATTTAAAAACGGCGCGTAAACCTCCCCTGTCCTTTTACCTCTGTACAAGCCGAAAGATTTAGGTAAAAGAAGCTCGCGCGCGAGGAGACCCCTCTTTATATAGTATTTTGGTTGTGACGTCATCATTCTCCATACAAAATGAGAATTTGGCCACTTTGGGGCAGATTGGCTCTCACTCAGTCGAAGCCCGGCTTTCAAGATGACAGGTGGTACTCGGCTCTCAGTGATAAGATGAATTACCACATAGAAGTAATGACTCGCAAACAATCGTTTAATATGAAACTCCCCTTTAAATTAATGATGGGGGTCCAACTGACTTTGGACAACGGTATCCAATGGCGTGTTATAATGGGGAAAGATGTTACGTTTTATACAGAGGGATTGGTCAAGACAGTTCCATTTGAAGCGGATGCCTGGTACGAATGGAGTATGGTCTATAAGCCGCGTAATTCCCAATATTCCATGACCCTCAGCTCCGATTATTGTATGGCCCCGCGCAGGGGTATTGATGGAAAGTGTAAATGTCCGGGCTCATCGTGTTGTATACAATTGCCCTCCAACACTGTGAGCTTGTTCACGGGAGATGTAGTCGATTTGGAAATGACATGTACGACCCGTACGCTGATCGTGACCTATTCTTCCGATTTATATTTTCAAGAGACCTCGACTATAATTCCGACTTCTCTATTGCCGCGCATACCGCGACCCTACGCCCATTTTCTTTTACCTCCACAGGGCCGACCCCTGCGTAAAAAACCGGATAAATGGGGAGACTTTTCAAAAGTTCTATCAATTATCCGAAAATTTACGCCAAATTTACGCCAGGACCCCTTACTACCAGCAGTAATGTCAGGCGGGAAAAAAATTGCAGTCTTGTCAGGCGAAAAATAAATTTTGATCTTATTTTGAAAAAAGTTTTCGAGCTGATCGGTCGTCTTTCTTGAAAAAAAATAATGGATCGTGCTGGAGAAGAATTAATGCGACGCGTCTTAGAGCAGTACGAAACAGTGTGCCAAATGGAAGAATTGACACTGTGTCCAAAAAATAAAGTGTTTGCGACACGATTTTTATTCATGAGTGGCGAGTTTGATTTATTTTCGCGGGTGCTACACACTATAATTACTGGAAGACTGTCGTACCGGGCTTGCGTCTCGTACAAGACTCACCACGTCTGCAACTTGATTCCTGTGATGATTGGAACACCTACAGAAAAGCGTTTGACCGAGATGGCGTGTCAAGAATATATGACCCGTTTGACTACCAAGGATCGCCGCCATGAAGAGGCTGGAGTTTTTTTGGACGAGTTTAAACTGCCCGGGTTGGAAACGGCCTTGCGCAGCTATTGCATCGACGACGGTCATCTCGGCGTTCTTCCATCGCGGTTGATGAACAATCGAGAAAAACTCCACCATTATGTGGACCGAGTGGAAAAAAATTGTCGAGTAATTTACATGTATAATTTTATGGACCGCGGCTCTGTTCTAAAACTTTGGGAAGACCGCGAGTTGCTTTTCCGAAACCAAAATGGTCTCGATTTTACGGGGAAAAAGGCCATCGACAAGGTCTTTGAAAGCAGCAAAGTCCGAGGGATAAACAACGAGTTTACGTTTAATCGTCATGATTGGTTACGCCTCAACATTCTATCCCGGCACATTCAACCCATTGATAGTTTTCACAACAAGGTGATTTTAACCCCGGCCGTGATCATGTCCCGAGCATTATTGAGATGTCGGAATCCCAAAAATGTTGCCGTTTGCCGCGCTCGGATCGCTGCGGGGCAGTTTCACTTTTTTCTCTCCCAAACGGCCAATTTTCAATTGACTCACTCGCACCACGGCACAAACATGCTCGAATCATTTACAGACTCCAACTTGACACGCCGCCCATTGGCCCATCAAATTGGCTGCGCTCAAGATCACTTGTTTCAAGTGACGCGTGTTACCAAACCTCATCTGAAGTTGGATAAGCCTTTCCCGGACCAAGCGCGCGGATTTCTTTGCAATTATTATTTTTCGAGCAATATTAGTAATTTTGCAGACTCTTAGCTTGGTCGAAGATGTAGTCGTCAATTTTCAAACAGTCGACGTCATCAACAAGGCGATGCGCTTCTTGGCTCGGGTGATGAAACAAGGAGGCAAGTCCTATCAAATAAAGCTATTGGACCGGGAACAATACGAATTCAATCCCGTCATCATACCTCGCCATATAATTGTTCAAGAGTGTATTGCGAGTCGTTTCGTAGCTCTCGGCGACCTAAAGGCCCTCCTCGTCGATCTGAAGCAGGAAACTGGATCTGCCCTGGATTTTTCACTCGAACATGAGACCGGCCGGCTGTATTGCAATTCAATTGTAGGAACACCAATGAAACGTATTCCATCAGAAGTATGGGGCGGAACTCCGGGACTGGGAACCCTCAATTTTACCGCATTGGAGTTGAAACAGTTCTTTCCCGATTACTACCATTCGACGGCGTTTTCCATCCACAGCCTCCCCACGAAAATTCTAAAAACTTATACTGCTTATGAAGAAACGACCAAATCTATCACGACAGCGGCCCAGTTGCGCAACAAGCTTTCAACCGACGCCTCGGCCGGGCTGTTCAACTTTTCTAATGAAATTACCGGGACATATTTGGGACAAGACCCTGCCACGGCACCACCCCATCGTGACGGGATCGTGGTTCCCATTGCCAAGGATGGTTCCTTTCGCCTAAAGACGTTAATTTGCGCCGATTTGGATCTCAATGAGGACGCGTACGTTCTCAATGAACGCTTGAACTTTAACGTGTTGATTAAACGAAAATTCAATATCAATTTGCCTTTTGACCGGGACGCGGGAGACCGACTGGTGTTGGAAAGAGACCCGCTAACCGATAAACCGGCACCCAAGATGGTGGTGAAATACGACCAGAATACAGGGGAACCGATTTCGGTGATTTTCATCATTGGCAAGCTCTATAGTAAAATGGCCATAAATCGCGTCCTCATTTATAAGATTAATTGTCTAAAAATAGAAGACAACGTGTATCTACTATATCGCCAATGTGATCATTCCGATTTACTATCATGTGCAAAGATACCGGGAGCAATTAAAACTTCGGCAGCCGTCTATCCGTCACAAAATACCCATCCGCCAAACTATTGGATGGAAGGTAATGTAGCCAACACGTCTGCGACGGGCATCCCGTCTACCCTTTATGTATATCTCTATATCGAATATCGAGTCCCGTATTATGATGGCTTTAAACTCTGCAATTACAGTGGACAAAAGGGAATTTGTAATTTTAAAAATTTGGCGGCCTATGCTATTGATGGTGTGGAACCCGATATACTCGTATCATCCATCAGTTTAATTGGAAGAAAACCCTTGCCCCAACTCAAGGAAATGGCTCATGGTCTAGTGGCCCGAGACCCGCGTGATCAAAACCGAGTCATTGCGTATAGCACATTTTTTGCATTGAAGAATAGGGCCATGGATATGGCTATTGCGTGCAATATAAAGGTGGATAATTTGACAGCAATCGTATTATCTATGAATAACCTCAACTATTCGCTACATCACAAAAGTCAAGAAGTCCAAAAGAATGACAATAATTATAACTCAATTTCCTCACAAATACAATGGGTGGGGAATATGTACGCCGCAACCAGAGTAGGTCTAGAATTTGACGATAATGAGTTCAATCAACGCTACCGGAAAAGTTTGGTCGGTAAAGCCAATTCAAATCTAAACCAATTAATGTAATTTCTTAACAATAAAAATATATAATCTCTACATTTGTGTTTCATTTCGAGCCAAATTGGTCACCCGAAAGGTCGTCTCTTCCACTACCCTGGAAAGGCGTGCGGTCCAGCGACTGCATTCCATGTCAAGACTATAATGCCCGCACCATTCTTTGAGTACATCAATCTCTTGGACCGAAGGGAAAGGAGTAGAATTATTCAGACATATAGTGATACGGGCGCCTATTGCCGTGCGATTAATCGCTGGCTGCGGCAAGGTATTTACAAGAATGTCGTCTACGATTTGAGAATGTGTCTGTTGATAAAGGAATTGGACGATGCTTTTACTCGCCATCTCTTGCAAGAAGGCTATTATGTACGCGGCGTGAGGAAACACCTTCGTACGTTTCCCTCGAGAAATGACTAAAAAAAAAAAATAAGTATGGATGGTATACGTTCTTTCATTACCTCATTTGCCCGTTCCTACCACGTGGATCTTAATCCTGAATTGAGATTGCTCAAATATTTGGAAAAGCAGCCGAAAGGAGTAGAGTGGTATAATGTTTTTAATAGACTCAGTTATCGCATCTTGTTACTTTGTATTACCATAAACCCACCACTTTCAACAACATGGAGCGAATTGGCCGTGAAAGTATAAAGGCCAAAAAAAAATATATAAAAAAAACTGCATTTATTTGGTATTGTCTGTCGGACAATTAAGCGCTATGCATTGAGTCACCCATGTTCCGATGAATTCGTCGAACCAATCCAAAATGGAGGTTATTAATTTTTTTAGTGCTTTCAATACATACGTTACGGTTAAATGACTATAATACATCAGAATTAGGACAGAAAATGTTAATACTAGTATAGGTAATGTACTGGCCATGGGTCTTATATTTTTTTCCACCTATCGTAATCGAGTCATATTTTACGGAGGAACGGAACAACTATGCTTTACTAATTGTACATAGACCATATAAAAACTGCCTAATAATAATGCAAACATGACAGCCATGTTGACGTGAGTAGATTTCATAGCTAAAGAAACGAATCCCAATAATGCCAATAATAAAATCACAGTAGAGACTTGACTCATTAGAATACAATTAGTTAGATAACATACGCAGCGAACCCGGGGTACTTGAATGCAATCTGCCTATCATTTCCAGACTATTTGACGGCCCCGCCACTTGTCACCCCGTGAGTACCTAAAAATAAAAAAAATTAATAGTCTTCACTCACCTCTACCCTTACACTTTGCCTAAAATTCTATCGCGAATAAGTCTTATTTCTCGTTCGCATATACTTTACGGAGAATAGAGCTCCGAGAAATCCAGCTAAAACCGCAGGAATGCTAGCTATTCCGATCAACAAAGGTGATTGAAGGAATGAATTATTAGATAATAATTTGCTCATTTCTTGATTAACCCTAGAGTAGTCGCGCCTTCTCGTGAAACGTGAGTGATCGCGTAGGGAGCATTTTGCCGCCCGTACTTAATACGTTTTTTTTTTGTTAATACGAATCATATGCATTTGTAATTATGTTTTAACGATAAAATAAAACACCAGCTATAAGAACAGGAATCATTTATTAAAGTTTTTTAATTAGAAATTAGAAAACAATGCTTTGGAAAATCTTAGGTAATTATTTTTGTTTTTTTTTGGAACTTCTTCATTATTATTTAAATAAAAAATATAAAAATAGAACTTAATAACTAAATCATTCGTTTTCATCATTTACAGCATGTATTTCACCAAAACAATCCTGGCACATATATATGCAATGTTCGTTGCACAATAACTTTGCACATCTATTGCACCCTTTTTTTGTCCTTCTATTTTTCTTCGATGGACATACTGCGCATATTCCTTCTCGAACTGAGGGTATATTTTGATGTTCCGGTGGCACAAATCGAGCGATTTGGTTCCTCAGATGCTTCTGTAAAGTAACCACGCCGGATCTTCTAACGATGTGTGGTCTAATCATAGCCAGGGCAATTTCTTTCAGAAATGTTCGACGTAATAATAATTGGCCAGTATTTTCTTTGTATATTATTTGACTATTTATGCCTGCAATGTTCAAAATTGAGAAAAATAATCGCATTGGCCATCTACGAGTCATTCTACCTACGGAATATTCTTCTTTCATTTGATCAACGACGTCGACTCCTCCTTTAGTCCCGTTGTAATAAGTTATGATTTCTGGTTTTTGAGCAGCACCGGTAGTTTCATCGATCTTATCGTCATTGTGTAATGTTGACAAAAGTAGAACTACTTTTTTTTGCTTTTTATTAGCCACATAGGATATAAGTACCTTCTTCTCACCAAATCCGAACATTGTACTTGGCTTGTCTCTATCTTTGATGTTTAGAAAGCAGGGTGGGATTTCTTTTTTGTTTTTTCGCACAGTGCCTACTATAGTTGTTCGGTGGTTAGCAACCAGCTCGTCAGCAAGAGGAATTGACGTAAAGTAATTATCCATTGTTATATTGCGGCCAGTATTTAAAATATTTGTGGATAATCTTTTCACCAAAGCGCTTGGACTGTTATCAACGTTGAATGGTCCCTCTGGTTGTTTACCGGCATATACTTCCAAGTTGCTGGTATAAAAGGATTTTGAATCCACGAGAGCATATATTTTTATGCCGTATTTTGCGGGTTTGTTGGCCATGTACACACGGAACTTGCAACGTCCTCTAAATGACTCTAACATCTCATCAATTGTGCCATTTTCTCCAATCTGGTAATGTGTCTGACAATTGGAGACAAAAGTTTAAAAAAAAATCCTCATTGCTGCCATATTATCATGTTGAGCACGTTCTGCCCTAGTTTCCACAGCATCAAAACGAACATTTCTTAGCAGAAAAAAGAATCTTGTCTTTGACATGGTTGCTCTGAATATATCAGGCGCAGTCCCGTCATCAATCCACATTTCGTGAATATTTAGGTGATGCATTTTTTTCATCCCCGCCATAAGTAAAAGCCCGACTAAAGCTTTTATCTCAGTCAAGTCAGTTTCTTTTGTATCTCGCTCCCTAGAAAACTTCTCCTTATATATACGTATGTGCATATTTGTGAATAGCACGATTTCTTCCAGCATTTGTTGAGTAACAAATAAATCAAAACATTCCAATGGAGTTTGAGAATTTTTAGCCACTTCACTTTTCACTCCGGGGTGATTTATGACAATGTTTTCTTGCCTAGTTCGTATATTAGGCCTTGAAGGAGGATGTACTAACCACTTCGTTCCATCTTTCCCTTCATACATAGGAACTCTTGTAGGCCGTCGCTGTGAGCTTGCTTCCGTTGTAGAATCTACAAAGGTTCTTCGTCTGTCAATCAGCTGAGCCAGAGGTTCGTTACTTAATGATCGTGAACGAGATCTAACGGGCGATCGTGAGCGATGGCGAGATAGTCCTTGGGATGCCACGGTGATAGAAGAACGTCCGCGGCTTCTTTGTGTTATTGTGCATTGACGTTGTATACGCCTCGAAGGTCTCTGGGACGTGCTGACTGGGGATGGGCTTCGACTTACTTGCGTTACAGTGGAACTACGTGTAATAGATTGCGTATTTTGTATTACTGCGGCTCCAGCTCCACGACCACGGCCACGACCCCGTTCGCAACCACGGCCGCGACCACGCCGTAATGACTCCTGAGTAGGCACAGGTGATACGCGACAGGTTGATGGCTCATCCTTGTCCGATTCTGCCGCTGATTGCTCCGTGTCAGTACAATGATCACTATGTTCACTTTCCCGGTCACTTTCAGACACAGTTTCATCTTCCTCGCCATCTTTCTCCTCTTCCAACCACGCAAGTATTTGTTCGTCTTGTTTGTTTGTCATTTCACACGATATTTATCTAAAAAAGAAATAAACTAAGCATAATAAAACAAAAACACAAGGCTCAATAATCAATTAAAACAAAGTAAAATTAATATCATACCATATTTACATTAAAATAATACTATACGCAATGAAAACAAATAATATTTCAAGAATAGTAAAAACTAAGACCCACAAACTTTACTTACGTGAGTAGTCGCGCGGTGAGCAATTTGCCGCCAAACGCGACACAGCCCCAACAACCTTTGTCTCCTGCGGTCATCCGCGCACTGATTTAATTCTTATTTCTAAAACAAGAAGGCGAGGGACGGGGGGGCAGCTACATGGACGCTTGACGTTGACAATTGCATAGTGTACAAAATAAAACGAAAATTGTGCCGCGGGCGGCAAAATGCTCATAGCGCGAGCACTCTAGGGTTAAGTGAAAATAAATGCTGAAATTATGTCTGTTAACGTATCATTTTTTAACATACAATATAATCAGCAAATCAACTAATGAACATTTTAAAACACAATACATATCTTCATCTGCCATATTCAATAGTTTTTTTTAAACTATATCTACCACAAGAAATCACAAAAACAACCTATAGTAATATTTCAATCGAGAGCGCCGAGAACAAAGACAGACATGCGATTCTGCGAATGACTTGAGTTCCGACTGGCGTGTGAAAACAGGTTTGAAGCGTGGAGGGATTCAGTGCCTGCCATTAGATGGACCGGTCATCAGGCTATACAGGGTGTCCCAAGAAATAGTGTCAAGCGGAAGTCCAAGGACAGAATACCCCTAGGGGTACCCGAATTACCCCCATGTATGTTCCGCGACTTTTTGTAGTTTTCGAGATATGATTTTTTTTCATATTTTTTTGTTAAACCTTGGCTTATTTGGCATTATTGGTCACAGAGACATCAATTGTTGAGATACAAGCTTGATTTTTTTTTTCTGAAATAGGTGAACAGTAGCACTTGCAAAAACAAAAGCAATTGTGAGCCGATATGCTACTATTAAGCCATTAAAAAAATGTTGAATCCTAAGTTTGTTAAAATGTTTAAATTAAAGATCTCTTTTGAAACGATTTAAAAAAAAAACATCCCAAAAATGTCTCCAAAATTATTTTTAATAACTTGCCAATTTCGTCAGCTATTTGCCATGTAAATTTGATTGAGCTATCTCCACGACTTCATACTTGAAAAAATGTTTGAAACACAGTAAGTCGACAAAACTTAATTAAAAGATTGGGCCGAATAAAACTAAAAAAATGTTATTATTGATTGTTTATTATTAAATCACAAAAAGTTTTCGAAATGTCGCCCTTCCTGCTCGATACAAATTCTACATCGCCTTAAAAAAAATTCTTTTAGTCGTAAGAACGCTACCCTGTTGCTTTTTATTGTTTCTTCTGCTTGTCTTAGTTTTGTTCGTAGTTCCGCTATGTTTCTGATATCCTTGGCGTAAACTAATTCTTTATAATACCCCCAAACGAAGAAATCGATGGGGTTTAAGTCGGGAGACCGTGGCGGCCAGGCAATGGGCCCCCCACGGCCGATCCACTTGTCTCCAAACCTTTCGGTTAAATGTTGTCTGACAATCCTCGCGAAGTGACATGGAGCGCCGTCGTTTTGAGATATCATATTTCTACGCGTTAATAGGTCTACATTTTCTAAAAGACCGTCGAGATCTTGCCGTAAAAATTCCAAGTAGGACTCGCCATTTAATCGGTCAGGCAGTTGAAAGGGGCCAATCAGCTGTCCATTTAAGACGCCTGACCACAAGTTCACACTAAATTGTTCTTGAAAATTGGAGGCACGTGTCATGTGTGGATTTTCAATGCTGCAAGAATGATAATTGTGAATGTTGAAAATTCCACATCGTTTAATATGATTTGCCCTAGACGGTTGCAGCGCTTGCACTTTTGCAGCTCTTTTGGGCATTTTGGCACAGTGTGGCCCAATTCAGAGCAATTATAACATCTAATAGTTCTGCTTGGTCCTGGAACAACTTTAATATTTCGTGTAGGCTCTTGATTTTTATTATTGATCGCAGTTTTGAAAGAAGAGTTTTGTGGTCGTTCTCTTAGATTTTTGCTTGTGATATTCCGCAAGTACCTCAGAAGCTGACTGGGTCGGCGGAAGTTACAACCCTGCGCGTTAAGTCTAATGTTGTGATCAAATATACCGTGAATAATACAATCAACGGCATCTTTACCCCTGATATTACAATTCTTCGAGAGATTCATTCCTCTGACTTTTCCGCTCTAACATTTCGTGCAGCCTGTCCGCATAATTGCGATCATCCGGGAAGCATTTTAGAAGTTTTCTCTGCCATTCTCTCCAATTCAGGTTAATCGTAGTAAGACTCTCGTACCACCTACGTGCAAGGCCTGAAAGTTTGGGTATGGCGTAGAATACGGTTTGTTTATCGCTCCAATTATATATGTGGGCAGTTTCATTGACTTTTCTAAGCCAGGCCCGTGTAGACTGCATCTTTTCACTAGGGTCGAATGATGGTATTACATTCTGGGCCCCGTGGAAAGAATGCGATCCGTGTGAACTAATAGCATCAAAAAACTTTTTCATTGAGTATCGGTCGTAGTCGGGAGTCATATTTCGACGACGTTTGCCATATTTCTCCGAGTTTGGTAGACGGCGAGATCGTGATCGACTTCGTTTAGCTTCATAATAACTTCGGGATGACGTTGAATCGCTAGCTGAGGTCAGTGGGGAATTCGAACTGGCCCTACAAGCTCGCCGCTTATGACCCCGGCGTTCTGGCGTTGAGATGGTCTTACTAGAGTTATTGCTTGTACTTGTTCTAGTCCTGTACCTTTTTCTACGTCTAGTGTGTCGTCGAGGTCGGGAAATTTTTTAGTGATAAGAACGACTACGACTACGACTTCGACGATGTACGGAGCGTCTACGACTACGCGATCTACGTGTTCTAGAAGTTTCTATAGTATCATGTTCCGTGTTGATCGGGAGTGGTGTGTGTGGACTCAACCCAGGGTCGGTCATTATAGTGTTGTCTAATAGTAAATAAAATAGTATATACAAATAAAATGGGTGACAGATATTAGTAATGAAGGATATTGGATAGGTAGGGAGAAAACAACGTATTGATATTTAAAGTAAATTAAATTGGAGAAAGTATGTTGTATCATCAGTCATCACATAAGGATCGTATAAGAATATAAGTATATAACATCATATAAGGATCCACTGTATTAAATTAGAGTAAAATATTCTTATCTTGATAAAATACGAGTTACAGAACAAAAATATGAAAATTATATTATAATTGGTGTATGAGCCACTCACACATTGTTACATTTTCCGCTGACAGCGCTTACACGCGCGACTTTAATAATTTTACCTAAACCATTCCAAACTCTGTACTTATTTTAATTAGTGCATTATAGACCGTCACACATATCGGCTGTGTACTCAATTGACAACTCCCCTCCCCTTTGCATGACACTTTGACACTACGGGGTGTGAACAATACATACCGCCTCGTACATGGTCCTTCGAACCATCCAACTGGACCTCGCGATTTTCGGAAGACATACCTAGTGACATTTAATAGCTCTTGTTGATTAATTGCGTGGTGTGGTTTAGAACTGGCGCGGATTGCAGTGCAAGTGACAATTTCTCAGTGCAGAGAAAAGTGATATTCTGGAGGTTACTGAAGCTTCTACTTAGTGACAATTCGTGGAGAACACTTAGACTTGCAGTGGCATCAAAAATTGACATTCCTTGGGAGATAATTCACTCTCAACGCAGTGACATACTGTGGAATCCAAGCAGATTCCCTTGCAGCGAAGTTCCGCAGGAGTCTCTCTAACTCCTGCCGACGGTGACAGCTCGTGGAAGGCGTGCAGTCTTCTACTAAATCCTGACAATTGGACGGCGTTGAGCAGCAGTTCATGGCGCAGACCAACCGCAGCAGGAGGTTGTGAGTGAGCAGCAGCAAGCAGCCGGAGCATTTCAAGTAAGATCTTTCCATTACTTACTTAACTGACATTATGGAAAACTTGCTAAGTCGTCAGAAAGAGATCGTTGTAGCAATTAAAAAGGTTCGCGATAACTTCAAAAAAGATTCTGCGACTAGAAAAACAGAGGCATATCTACAACAAAGAAATGACACTCAGAAATCTCTGGAGAGAATTCGAGAACAATCATCTTGTACTTAACAAAGTTCCTGACAAATCTCATGAGTATTTCACTTTAGACATTTACAACAGTACTAAAACATTATATGAGGAAGTCTATGCATTAATATCTACTTACGAGAAACCTGACAATCCAATGATGCAAACAGATTCAAACGTTGCGGAGCTAATAAAGCAGCAACAAACCAATTTTCGAGCGTTCAAAAGACTTATTGACAGTTTGAATATTGAGGAAATTGACGAAAAATGGGAGGTGGATGATGATTTACGCAATTTACAGATGCGTTGGAACCAGATTGATACTTTACACTTGCAAATTGACAATATATTACAAGGTTCAGATATGACATACGAAAATACGTTTTCTGAATATGAGCTGACATACAAACAAGCTAAAAGAAATCTGAATAAGAGACTAGGTGCAATGACTCATCAACATCAGATGACTCCGCAAGTGGATATACCAAAATTTACAGGCGACTATTCACAATGGCCTACTTTCTTTGACCTATTTAATGGTGCAATCCATATTAATCCTGTTTTGACAAAGGCACAAAAAATGCAACAGTTAAAAGGAAAACTGCGAGGAGAGGCTGAGCGTCTCATTCAACATCTCAACGTCTCCTCTGACAACTATGACACAGAATGGGAGATTTTAACTCATCGCTACAACAACGTGCAGATTCTTTTTACTAGGCAAATAGAAACGTTCTTGAATCAATCTGCCATACAAAAGCAAACCTCTTCTGACCTAAAAAGGCTCTATGACACCACCAATGAATGCATTTTCGCTATTCGTAATTTAGGTATTGACACTACCTCTTGGGACCCTCTGCTTGTCCATTTACTTACGAAGAAATTGGACACCGTTACCTACAGCAACTACATGGAGTCACGCGAAGCGCCGCGTGACCTACCCACGTTCGACGAATTTATGCTATTCCTGGAAGCTAAGTTTACAGCATTAGAGCCTCTACACAAAAAGGACAGAGTTGATATGACATCCCTCAGCAAGCAAATGCAACGTAATTACCGGGAACAAACTGAAAGGTCGAATAGACCGACAAATTACAATTATAATAAATTTTACAACGCAAATGCAGTTGTCAAATGTGGATTGTGCAAAACGAACAAACATGCACTCTACCAATGCAGGAAATTCGAAACTTTGACACCGGATGAGAAGTTAAAAACAATTTCGAAACACGGAATTTGTATTAACTGCCTATATTACCACGAACGGAATATATGCAATTCAAGCAAACGCTGCAGAGAATGTAATGAACAACATAACACCTTATTGCACGAGGCTATAAAGACCGAACAAAATCCATCGCACATCTGGAACAAACAGCGACAATCTCGTCAGCAAAATGCAAATCATGTTACAAGCGACGATGACGAAATACTCCTCACCACTGTGCAAGTGCGTGTGCGTGCCGCCGATGGAACATATGTTACTTTAAGAGCACTTCTAGACCAAGGCTCTCAGGTCACTCTCATTACTGAGAACGCCGCTCAACTATTGCGGCTGCCAAGGCAATACAGTAGCGCCCTGATATCAGGTGTGGCGTCTACCTCAAAAAAGGGGAAAGGCAAGGTAAACTATCATGCAAATCGGTTTACGACGAGTATACATTCACCACAGAAGCATTTGTCATGGCCAAGGTAGTAAGCAACCTTCCTAATCATACAATCTCTAAGAAAAACTACCAACATATGCAACACTTACAACTAGCAGATCCAGATTACAACATCTGCAAGCCGATTGACATATTACTAGATGCAAAAGTCTATTCTGAGATTTTGATGAGTGGACTATTGAAAGGCTCTTCATCCGAGCCAATCGCTCAACAGACCAAGTTGGGCTGGATTATATCCGGGACAGTGACACTTAAATGCAACGTGGTAATAAATAACCTTAATGACATTTCCGCGTATTGGGAACTAGAAGACATCATAGATGACAAGAGCGACATGACAACCCAGGAGCAATTCTGTGAAGATCTCTATAGCAGAACTACAAAACGTCTGCCAGATGGCCGATATGAAGTTAGATTGCCCATGAAGGAGCAATTCGAACAGCAGCTGGGAGCATCCAAGCCGCAAGCAGTTGCCCAATTCAAACAACTAGAGAAAAAACTCTAGCGACAAAAACCTGCATGACTATCTGCACCACCTGCAAACAAGAAGCAAATGGCACCAGACTAAAAAGAACTTGGCCATCAATGACATAGTCCTAATAAAGGAAGAAAACTTGCCACCCTCCAAATGGGCTCTAGGCAAAGTGACAGATTTGCACCCCGGGCAGGACGGACTTGTACGTGTCGTTACTGTGAATACAAAAGGAGGACTGATGAAGAGACCCATCATAAAACTGGTACCTCTACCGGTACAACCGAAACCAGACTCCGGAGATGACAATCAACCCAGCAACGAACCCACTGTACCGCCGCAAAGGACACGGACTAGACGTAGTAGAACTGGAAAACCAAACCTTTTAGCAACCGTCCTACTATTGTTTATGTCACTTATCACGCCCACTGTACAACAATCGTTCAGTGTGACACCACTGAACAGCAGCAACACGCTGTACTTTGACAAGATTGCAGACTTAGGAATCATACAGGACCACTGGAAAATGATAGTCTACTATAACATGTCAGCGTATTGGCAGAGTATGCAAGACATCAACAACTACGTGCAAAGTTTATCAAAACTCTGTCAAAAGGAGCCGACATTCTTAACAATTGCTACTCAGTTTGAACACGAACTAAAAGAGCTTCAGCACTATAATACCCTGTTGACAAGTCCAACTCCCTCACGCAAAAAGAGAGGATTGATCAATGGAATCGGCTATGTAGCTAATTCATTGTTTGGAATCTTAGATGACAGCTTTGCACAGAAGTACGAGCAGGACATTGCAGCCATTGGACGGAAAGAAAATCATCTTCTAAACAAAATGTAACAATGTGTGGGTGGCTCATACAATTGGGTAGACAAAACATGTGCCTTTAATAGACAAGACCTATTTTAGAGAAATATATTAGGATCTCTCAGATAATTTTGGATTTCATCAGAAATTCGTGAACTTCCGAATGTCACGGTAATTATCAAAATATTGTGATTATCTTCAAGAAAATACTTGTATCTAGGAATCAAAACAACTATTTAATAAAAGGGATTTGAGATCACCATGATATCTTTGGATTCAAATAACAAACATTGTTAGATAAGAATGTTCTAATACCAACTTGATACCAACTAAAGTTCTAAACTGTTTTGATACCCAGGACCGGAAATAAAATCTACTTAGGTTAGACCAGTCTTAAGAATAGACTTTATGCAGAGGAGTTTTGAGAAATATAATACGATTATCAAGATTACTTCGGATTCAGTTAACAAAATAGAATCACAATAAAATTATAATTTTATAATATCGTGATGTAATTGTTAAATATCAAAAATATTTTCAATTTCGGTTGTAAACAA
The DNA here is from genome assembly GCA_947308005.1 of Yponomeuta malinellus. Classification (NCBI taxonomy): domain Eukaryota; kingdom Metazoa; phylum Arthropoda; class Insecta; order Lepidoptera; family Yponomeutidae; genus Yponomeuta; species Yponomeuta malinellus. Next base: position 14,577,695 of record OX371012.1, read on the forward strand.
CCTATACCTAGTTCGTAGGACACTTATTATTTAAAAATATAAGACGATCACAGTGATTATTTAATATTTCATTTCCATGTACCTTCTCAGAAAGTAATTATAATTTAAAACCATGTATGTAGTTGAAAAATAAATTATGAATATGATCTAATTTCTATTTCGAAACCTGCTATGTTTATATTAGATTTTATTTAAAATTGATAAAATGCTATGTAAGGTAATAAAGTGGTAACACAATAATGGCGAAAGCAATAAAAATATGAAAGGTTTTAACACTCACCAGTGGGTCTTCGCAGCTCTGACTTGTTAGACTTACCAAACGGGATAGTAGTAATTGAAATATCATATTGAATTTCAGATTTATAATCAAGTAATTAAACACTTTTCACAAATTTAAATCACAAACTTTACTCAAAACATCGACCGTCTCAAGCTGTAGTCGCCACTCGAATGAATCATGCGGTCTCTGACATTAGTTTTTATTAACCGCTCGATTCTCGGATGGCCGTTACAGTCGCCCTTCTATACAACGCCTGATGGTGAGGTTTAGCAAAATGTTGAGAGTCTTCATTTCTTATTAGAGTAATATTTTAAATTAAATAACACAATTACATAAAAATTACAGTTGCCTAACATACTTGTGTACTCCATCCCTTCCTTTCTTCAAAATGACGATAAAGTGAGACAAAAGTAAAGAGTTTATAATAACACTAATAAGGGTCCAGGTAACAGACAACTTGTGCGGGAGTGTGAGCTATTGTGTCAACAATAGTCTTCAAAAAGATACACTTTTCCTTGTCAATCGCTCCCATGGACTAGCAAATAAAAAAAAGCCACGAGGCACAACGCGATAGGGTAGGTAAAGTAGAAATGTAAATGTTTTTTCTTAACAGTGATGGCGTGCAGCATCAGGAAGGTTACAAAAATGCCTATCTTTTCGCAGTAAGATAACATGTGTTATACCATGAGACTCAATGCTGTCGGCGAAACACTCAGCCTTTTCTTCGTCCTCGAAGGCGGTAGTGCCATCGGTGCGGGCCAGAGGTGGTGTGTGAGTGATCGCGTCTACCCGAAGTGCCCTAGCTACTCTATAGTAAGCTTGGTGGGAGGGGGAGATGGTCTCCATGAGCTAGCCCCAGTGGGCGTTACTATGTTCCGAGAGGCGGGACTTCACTTGCCGCTGGAGTTCGTTAGCGCGTTTCCTGTAGGCAGGAGTTGGGTAAAGGGTGGCCCTCCTGAGGGCGGCTCTTTTGGCCCTAATCAGGTTCTTGACAGCGAGAGGCAGTTTCCGGTCGTGGACCGGTACTACACGCTCGCTCTCACGAATGGCTGTTTGGACCAAAAGGGTGAGGGAGTCTACGGCGCTATCTATTATAACTGTACTATCTAAGTGGTCGGGCGAGAACGCATAAGGCGAGTCGGGAGCTTCTATGGCGGTGACTGAGGAGCTTTTGACACTGTCCCAATTGGTGATGGTCTTAGTGGAGAGTGTGGAGGGTGATGAAGGACCTAGCTGGAGGGACACCGGTCGATGGTCGGAACCTAGGTCGTCGAGAGTCTCGATCGCCCTGAGGTTGAGGTGGACGCCCCTTACTAGGGCGAAGTCTAGTACGTCGGGGGCGTGGTCTGTGTTATCGGAGTAATGGGTGGGGGAGTAAGGACATAAGACGTCCATCTCTAACGCCTCGGTTAAGCCGAGGAGGGCAATACCGCCGGGGTTCGTCTGTAGGCAGGTCCAATCCGTATGTTTGGAGTTAAAATCCCCGAACATAACGGTGTGGGCGCCTAGAGCGAGAGGATGGCTTCGAGATCACTCCTTAGGGGTAGTGTTCCGCTAGGTATGTAAATAGAGGCTATGACTAAGGACGGATGACCCGTCAGAGCTAATCTACAGATAGTAGCCTCCATGTTAGTGAGGGCCGGAGTGGCGACGTGGGAGCAATGGAGGGACTTCCTAAAATAAATGGCAGTGCCGCCGCCTCTACGACCGTCGGCTCTGTCGTTCCTAACGAGAGAAATCTTGGGTACACTCAGGCCCCCGATACGGGGTTTGAGCCAAGTTTCCTGCACTAGCAGCAAATCGACTTCGTAGTCTCTAACAAACTCTCTAAGTTCGTGTACGTTGCTGCGGAGGCCGCGAGCGTTGTACGAGATGAGCGAGACACCCTTAGGTTTGAGACGACCCGCGCTGACGGGAGACTGAGTGGTCAGAGAGACCGGGGGGCGCGACATTAAACTACTTAGATGAGGCAGAGCAGCTGTGTTCGGCCGCAGCCATCAGACGCGCGGTGGAGGAGGTTGCGGCGCGCAATTTGCGCGCCAGGACCGCTATTTCGGCCAAGTCTAAGTGCTCAATGGCGGCGCTGACCGTCATGAGGTCATCCGCGATCTGAGAGTAAGAGGCGCCCGACGGGGCGGGGCGCGAAGCGAGGGGGGGTGGGTGGATGACGGGGGGGCGTGGCTGGGTGGGCGCTACAGGCCTGGCTGTAGCGGCGAGAAAGCGGCGGGGGGCCCACGCGGGGGCCTGGGGGGGGTTAGAATTGGCGGTGGGGCGGCCGAGAGAGGGAAAGTTGGACGGGGTAAGAGCCGGCGGCGGCACTGGTCTTCTCTGAGGAGAAGGCTTAGTCGCCTTTGGAGCCTTAGGGGGGAGGAGCGGGGGGCACGCGGGCACCCCCGGTAGTTGGCCGGATGGCCGGGCTGCTTGCACAGCACGCAAACCGGAGGACCCTCCGATTCGCGAGTGCGTGTGCAGTCCCCGGTGGCGTGAGGCTCGAGGCACTTCACGCACCTAGGGGGGGGCGGACGCGTGGCCATAGAGCTGGCAGCGGTGGCATTGGCCAGGGTGGCCGCGCCAGTAGTATAATATTGGGCATTCTATTCCACCTTCCATTCGTCTGAGCTCACGCCGCGCCGTGCCCGGCGCGGCTTGTCGTTCGCTCAGCCTCATTGCAGGTTGAATAGAATGCCCAATATTATACTACTGACTTGGTATAATATTGTAGTAAAACAATAAACTGTTTCAGCCGTTTCAGTATTTTCCAAATGTAACTTACCTGGTTATCCTTTTCCTATAGTTTCATTTAAACGTTTAAGTTTAGTGAGATACTAGAATCCGTTTAGTATCCGCTACTCTTTCTTTTAGATTCCCTTTACAATAAATAGTGAAGTTAATTTGTATTGATTGCACTTCAGCAATGAAGATCTAACCGGTAACATATTATTTAATTCAAAATGAAATTTGTTAAACAGCCTACTTCATTAAATCTGGAAAAAATTTATGTAGATTCCAACAAATTAGAACGTCGCCACGGAAAACTTTTACCCAACACAATCCGTTGTATAATTTGTGGACCGTCAAACTGTGGAAAAACAAATTTAGTGATTGGCTTACTTTTACATCCTAATGGATTACATTTTCGTAACGTTTACGTATACTCAAAAACTCTTTTTCAACCGAAATACATATTTTTAGAAAAAGTAATGAATCTCGTTCCTGGAATAAGTTATTTTAAATATCGTGACAATGAAGAAGTCATAAGCCCGGAAAATGCATCTCAAAATTCTGTTATAATTTTTGATGACGTGGCATGTGAAAATCAAAATAATATTCGTGATTACTTTGCTACGGGTCGACACAACAATATAGATTGTTTTTACCTAAACCAAACGTATAGTAAAGTTCCAAAACAATTGATTCGTGACAATGCAAACCTGCTCATAATATTTAAGCAGGATGATATAAATCTACGCCACGTGTATGATGAACACGTGAACACCGACATGCCTTGGCTCCAATTTCGAGACTTATGTTCACAAATTTGGAAATATCCATTTAGCTATTTAGTAATAAATAAAGACTGTCAAAAAAATAATGGTTGCTACAGAATGAAATTCGACACCTTCATTAATTTCGATGATTAAATTAGATAAATGCAGCTTTTCTATCAAATGTAAACCACTTTTGTATATCCTTTTTAAGTGAGAAGTTGTACCATTTGTAAAATGAATAACGAAAAAGCGGTAAAACAGCAAATAATTAAATCTGCTGAAGCCATCAAAAAGAAGGTGCAAAACTTGAAAAATAGTAAACTGGATTCCGAATTTGCATTAGAATCCATGTTTAAACCAGTGACAGACCCCCTTAAGTTATTGACTAAAACTCATATTAATAGTGCCGGAGTAAATGATGAGGGGTACCAAGCAGAAGAAAATTCGATTGACAATTTAATAGAGGCGTCTACTTCTACAAGAAAGAGGAAATTGTCTGAAACTAGTAGTGCGTCAAAAAATACATTCCAACAAGCATGGTCTAAAAGCAACGATGACTATGATTCAGAAGTTGAACAAAATTCGAAAAATAACATGAGTGATTTATTTTTCGAAACAAATTCTGATGCCGCTTCAACTCCAAATCCAAAGTCTACGTCATCATGGTCTTTATCATCGGAAGTATTCAAAGATGTACCTTATGGGATAAGATTAGAAAAAGGGAAACCTATGATAGGATCAACACCTATTTCTATAACTGCAAGTTCATTTGAAATTGGAGGACACTCTTATAATAAAACAAAGGGACTTACCGAATTATTATACAAAAAAAACCTGATTTAAGCATTATCACTGAAGATGATAAACAAAATTATAAGTCTATATTAAATAACACAAATGCTCACCGACGTAAATATGACCCCAGTCAACCAGTCAATAGCAACAGGGGCTATAAGTATTTGCAAATTGTAAAACCTTTAATAAATTTCCCTATAGCGGTGAGTTCTAATTGCACTCCTAAAGGAAAAGGATTATCATTACTTAAGCAATTTGGTAAAAAAGTAGATTATGTTTTTTGGAATGATCCAAATGAATTAGTTGAAACATTAAAGTTATTAATAGCTTCGAAGGATGCTGGTAATACTGGATTGGATGATGAAATATTATCAATCATAAAAGAACTGAAGAAACGTGGTGACATTGAATGAATAAATACTTATGCAAACTACATATTTTTTTATTTCGACTCTAACCTTGGTTTCATTTGCAAGATGAACATCGATAAATTTGGTCATCACGTACATAAAAGATTGCGCATGTTGGATCCACTTGAATTTAATCCTCTGAACCAGGTTCTACTTCAAAATGCGTCCGGAGATTACGATTTAAAACATAAAAGATTAAAAGGATTGATGTTACCTGTTGCTGCAGATGAAGCCGTAAACAAAGAATATGTTGACGAAAACAGTAAACTATATTGTAAAAATCAAGATTTTCTCGCAGAGCTTAAAAGTATAAAGACTCATATACAACTGTTGCAGAAACAATTAAATGATTGTTAAAGATCAAATAATAGCTCTGAGAGATATCATAAAGCCATGAGTAAGCAATGTGTTGTTAATGAAATACATAAAGCAGCTAGAAAGAATTTTCCACGTCGTTCAGTTATCCTAAGAGGGATTGATGATTTATGGCAAGCTGATTTGATTGATATAAAAAACTACTACAAAGTTAACAAAGGTTTTAGGTTTATTTTGGTGGTTATTGATGCTTTTTCTAAATACGCTTGGGTAGCTCCATTAAAAAATAAAACAAAAAACGAAGTGTCCCGGGCTTTTGAAAAAGTTTTAGAAGAGGGTCGATCACCAACTAACTTCAAACTGATATGGGTACAGAGTTTTATAATGACGTCTTTCAGAATATTATGAAAAGATGGAAAATAAACCATTATTCGACATACTCAACAAAAAAAGCATCGATTGTAGAAAGATTGATAAGAACTTTAAAAGGAAAATTGTTCAAACATTTTAGCATGGTCGGTAACTACAAGTGGGTAGGGAAGCCTTTACACGATGTAGTTGACAGCTATAATCAATCAGTTCACCGCACCACAAAATATAAGCCATCTGAAATAAATGTGTTAAATGAATCCATCGTTGCAAGCAACATAAAAAAATGTCAAAAATGCGCAACTACTCGGAAAAATAAATTTCGCGTAGGCGACTTTGTCCGAATCAGCAAATACAAAGGAGAGTTTCTAAAAGGTTATACTCCAAATTGGTCTACAGAATTGTTCACGGTTTTAAAAGTTATAAAATCAGTACCTACTACCTATTACGTACAAGACCAACATCGTACTCCAATAAAAGGATGCTTTTATGAATACGAACTCCAAAAATCGAACTGCCCTAATATTTATTTGGTTGAAAAAGTAATTAAAAAATGTGGAAATAAGTTTTTTGTGAAATGGCTTGGCCTTAGTGAAAAGGAAAACAGCTGGATTGACAGAAATGCTATCATAGACAAATAAAGTATATTAAATGAATTTTTTTCAATTTATTTTTCATTACCCTCTTAGTTATGAAAGGGAGAGGTCTCATCAATACTTTAATAAATAATTTACCCATAGAGTTACACTTGCCTGGTTACAACTATTGTGGTCCGGGTACTCGTTTAGAAGAACGTTTGAAACGCGGTGATAAAGGCATCAACCCATTAGACAACGCGTGTATGCAACACGATATAGCTTATTCTAAGTATTCAAATTTAGAAGATCGTCATAAGGCTGATTTACAATTAAGAAATATGGCAAAACAACGATTGAAATCAAAAAATGCTAGCAGAGGTGAAAAAATAGCATCTTGGTTGGTAAATAAAGTCATGAAAGCCAAACTCAGAACAGGTGCTGGAATTAAATCATTCAAATCATCGGTATCTAAATTGAGAACATTTCTAAAAAAAATTAAACCAAAAAATAATAATGAAGCTATACAGTTAGCATATTTAGCAGCAAAAAAAATATTTCATAGAAATAACAACATAAAACTACCTAGAATTATTCCCATTCCTAAAACAGGAGGAATACTTCCACTCATACCTATCTTTGCTGGACTATCTGCATTGGGTTCTTTAGCAGGAGGAGTTAGTGGAATAGCTAAAGCAGTAAATGATTATAAATCTGCTCAAAAAAATCTTGCTGAATCTGCACGACATAATAAAATGATGGAATCAATCGCCTTAGGTAAAGGTTTATACATCAAACCATACAAAAAGGGGAACGGATTATGCCTGCGCTCTTCAAAAAACTAGTAAAAAGGTTGCCCAGGCGCGCACTCAGTAATATTGATTTATTAAATCACACTCGCGACATCCCGTATTTTCGAGGTGTTTATATGAGAAATACTTTGCCAAAAAAACCGAATGATATCGAGTGCGCCATTTTGAATTTAGACAGTTCAGAAAATCCTGGAACTCACTGGGTAGCCTATACCAAAATAGACAACTATAGCGAGTACTTCGATAGTTATGGTTTAAAACCGCCTGTGGAATTAATAAAGTATTTAACAAAGAAAGTTGACATATATTATAATTACGCAAATTATCAACAAAATAATCCATACAACTGTGGACACTTATGCATAAAGTTCCTTAAAAAATTCTGGAAAAAACGTTTACTTAAATTAAGACTTGGTACATAAAACTCTTCATTATCACGATGTCATTCACGCTATCAATTACTGGCTGCAAATCTGCTTTATCAACATACTACTCGCCAGCCCTGCAACTAGACGGTGAATATGAGTGCGGGCTCGTCTTTTTTTCTACTTTTAACTCTATACCTAACATAGATAATCACAATAATAGATTTTATTATGGAGACAATGAAAGTATTGAAATTCCTGAAGGATCCTATGAATTGTTAGATATTAGTGATTTTTTGACCACGAATTTGACAGATTGTTCTTTTAAACTGTTATGCAACAATAATACTTTGACCACAAACATATTTTGTTCTAAAGACATTCATTTTGAGAAAACTGGTTCAATTGGTAGGATATTGGGGTTTGGAAACGAACTACTCAAAGCAAATATATTACACAAATCTCTCTTCCCGGTCAGCATTCTTCCCACAACTATCGTTCGGATCGAATGTGATATTGTGAGTGGATCCTACATAAACGGAACACCCAGTCATATTATTTACGAATTTGCCCCTAATGTACCACCGGGCTACAGGATTATAGAAATCCCGAAGAATTTAATATATTTTCCTGTAAATCAGAACACAGTTAGTGAAATAAATATACGGATTTTGGATGCCAATATTAATTTAATAAATTTACGAGAAGAGGAGCTCCAATTATATTTACATTTGAGACGAAAATGATAGATTTTATCAATAAAAGATTTGAAACCCGAAACAAAGTTCTCAGTGCATTGCATACAGCGCAGCAGCAACCACTTCCTAAAAAGAAAAAGCTGACAAAGGAAAATAAACAATTTCTCAAATACATCAAACTCATAAAATGAATATTTTAAATATTTCAGAGTCCGTCACCCATGACAATAGTATCGAAAGTTATCAAGTCCATTCGTATAAGCCCTACATAAACAGTTTTAATAAGAGTGATGAGATTCGCATTCCTATCAATCAACAAGACTTATACGTTTTACCGTCAGCGAGTACAATATACATAGAAGGTTCAATTACGGTACACCGACCCGTTGGAGACAAAAAAGAAAGAGTAAGTAGTATTGAGCTTGTGAACAATGCTATACTCTTTCTTTTTCAAGATATTCGCTATGAACTTAATGGTGTAGAAATTGATAGAATAAAAAATGCGGGGATCACAACTACCATAAAATCTTTGCTTTCGATGAGTGAAAATGAATCGAAAATGTCTAGGTTATGGGGATGGGACACTGAAGGTATAAAAAATACGACGGGTAATTTTTCCGTTTCTATACCGTTAAATAAAGTTCTCGGCTTTGCTGAAGATTACACTAAAATAATAATGAATTGTAAGCATGAGTTGATACTTCTGCGTAGTAACACAAACCTAAATGCAATAAAATTAAGTACTAATGACGTGTTAGACGATTTAACCATTACCAAAATAGTATGGAGAGTACCACATGTAAAGGTATCGGATCGTGAGCGAATTAACTTGTTGAGATATTTAGAGAAAGATAGGGCTATCAGCTTGGCTTTCAGGAATTGGGATCTTTATGAATACCCTCTTTTACCAAGAAGTACAAAACATACATGGTCAATAAAAACTACAACCCAAATGGAAAAACCTCGTTTTGTTATAATAGCCTTGCAAACTGCGCGAAAAAGCATTGGAAAAGGGGATATGTCACAATTCGATCATTGTCATTTACGTGATGTTAAAGTGTATTTAAATTCAACCTATTTTCCATATGAAAGTCTTGACATTAAGTTCGGAGAAGATAGATTTTTATTAATATATGAGCAGTACGTTAGATTTCAACAGTCTTATTATGGACAGCGCTGTGAGCCGTTGCTAAGTTTGAAAGAATTCAAAGATAAAACACCCTTATTTGTAATTGATTGTTGTCGTCAAAACGAAACGTTGAAAACTGGTCCGGTTGATGTTCGTGTAGAAATAGAGAGTGACTTGGAGATACCCGATCAAACCTCGGCCTACTGTCTCATATTAAACGATTGTATAATTGAGTATAAGCCTCTTTCCAATATTGTAAAAAAACTGACATGAGTACTTATTACATTTTTGTAGACTTGCAAGGCTTTCGTGACTATCAAAATGCATTTATTGTTAAGGAGCTAGCGTACGCTACAAAAGAATCGACTCAGGTCTATTTAGTTAAGCCGCCTTACCCGTTTTCAAAGTTAACAAATAAAGAAAAGAAGCAAGTGAAATGGTTGGAAAACAATAGAGGACTCTATTGGCGAGAAGGTTTTATAGATTACAGCGAATTTAAAAGATTAGTGAAACCTCTTTTTGAAAATATGAATGTAATTGTTAAGGGTCATGAAAAATGTAAATGGTTAAAGGAATTGTCCCCAAACTGTAACGTCATAGATATTGGAGAAAAAGGAAGTCCTAATCTTAATTCATTGTATGATAAATATGATAAAAATAGAAATTTAAACTGTTTTAACCATAAAAAATATTGTGCTTTAAAAACTGTGCTTTGTATAAAAAAATGGTATTATGATAATAATATGATGTATTTTACTTTAGAGTGAGAGAAATAAAAACATCTATGTATTTTAGATTAGATATATCTTTTATTTTTTATAATTACCAAATGGGGCCTCTAAACGGGCCATGTTTTGCTGCAATAATATTTCGTTAACAACATCTAGCAAAGAATCATACTACTTTCCTACATCATTAATTAAAAAAGTACCGAAATAAAAGTAAACATCGAACAGGTTTTAGTAAATTTAATAAATTGGTATCAACAGAAGTAGATAATTATAATCCTATCACTTTTTAAAGTATTTTATAAAACCAAAATTACTTACATACTATCACACATGGTTTTCGATATTTTTTTCACTAAATTTTCCGTTAAGTCTATTATTTCATCGACGTGGTCCGTCACTACATACTGAGCTTTAAGAACTACACTTTCACTATCACTTGTAACTCGGTTCAAATCAATCACCTCTATTTTCACTAGGCGGTGACCTTGTCGCGGGGCTTTGTTCATAACAAACGTAGTCATCGAGTCATCCGCCAGTCGTTTTCTCGGAGTTTTCTTCTTCTTAGGGATTACTGGCCGCGGGCTCGGAGGTCGAACTTCTTCCACATCACTATCAAACCAATTTTGCGCGTAGCAGTAGGGGTCAGTCGCGAGGGGAGGTTCAGTCAAGATCTGTGAAAATAAAATAAATCAATTAAACAATGCCTAAAAGTCGATCAGGTTAAATCAATATTACGATCAAATGACTGGATAACTTACCGATAGAGACATATTGGTTGTTTTTATTTCAGCTTGTGTTATACGGTCGGTAAGTACTTAATTATGGAGCGAAAAGGTATGATTCTTTGCTTGGTGTTGTTAACGAAATAAAACAGCTTCAATAAAACGTGCCATGCGTTACCCACGTCCTCACTCCCTGCCCGCACCGCCCGTGCCCTGCGTAAGCACTATTTTATCAAGCGTTCTCTTTCGCACTTGCAAACATGGTTACACATTCCTTGCAGTTTTTGTAGGTCAAACAATATACAATACCTCGTCGGTCTAGCGGTAATACACTTGTATAGAAACTCAGTACTGTAGGTTCGATTCCGGCAGAGCAACTGAATTCTGATTTATGCTTCGCAGAGCAAGTAGTAAGCTTACTCCATCTATGAAATATATCAGTATTTCGCAGATGTTTCGGTGGTATTAGATAATCTTCCATATTCTGGTTCTCTAGGGTTCTTAGGGACTAGATCAAGTAATTTATTTAGGTGTGGATAGGTACAATCAATGATACCAAGCTGTAATATTTTTTATTTATGCTTGCTCAATAATAAATTAAAATTACTTGTAAACTCGTAGAGTCATTGACTGTACCCATTATTTACCAAAATTAGACAAGTAATATATTATTAAAGTACCATTTATTTACAAAATAATATATTCACATACATTTAAGAGTTACAAGGATTAAGAACTTAAGTAAGAACGTAATAAATTTTAACTTTTAACCACAGGATGCTTATGGTACCTACTTACATATTTATTCACTAACATTTAATTATGTTATTCACATCCTACCTCGGCTCGGTATCATTTTCAGTCCAATTATAGGCAGGTCAGTACTTATCATAACTTTAATATCGAAGAGTTGCCCCAAGCTTTTGTAGATATTTGATCCCTTTGAACTAACCTCTTATCATCGTTTCGAGATAAAGCAATTTTATTAACACTCTGTGTAAATATCTCGTGTTTAATTGATTTAAACAAAATATTTTTTCTTCGAACTATGTTTCCGGTAAATAAAGTTTTTTCGTAATCATTCAAGTCTAAGTTTCGAAGAACACAAGATTTAACTCCTTTTGCCTTTTTAATAGTCCGTTTTGGGGTCTTTATGCAATACAGTTTTGACCGCAACCCAACAAATTCTTCTATAACTTCTCCTCCCATTTCGTCTTTGAAAAGTCCTGGAATTTTTTTATTTTCGAGTGGAATTTTAAAACGGTTTTGAGGATCATAGTTACTGGTGTCAAAATGATTTAAAAGGTTTTCTTTCAAAGTGTGATAAAAATCAGGAGTTTGGAGATGGTAAATAAAACTATCCGTGTCAGTATAGCAGAGTTCAACGCAATCACCATAGAGAGGTTTTATTACAGAGTAGTGGAAGCCATACATATGACTTTTCGATAATTCCAATACTGTAAATCCAATATAAATTGGTTTATCTAAAGCAATTTTTTCGGGTTTCATTTGTATAGCGACCAAATTTTCTGTGAAAACAGAAGCGCTGTGAAAATTTGGTAAAGAAATCAGTTTTTCGGCACATGTTGATTTTTTGGTTTTATTATTTTCATCGCTCCACTGATTTACTAAGTGTACATTAATTCTGCGTTCGCTGTTTTCCAGTGTTTTTCCAAATATACTATTGTTTAGCAGCTTGAAAAAGTCCTGTTCAAATGCGGATTGCGCCTCTTGACGCAACTTTGTATTAAGATCAATGTATTGCTTTAAATAGGAGCTTTGTTTGAAAACAATGACTCGGTGAATTTTTTTCAAGAGTAGTCCATGTTTCAAACAATTTTTCAAGTGCACATAATGTATCACGTACTTGTATTTGTGATGCAAATTAGGTACGAGTTTGCAGTTTTTTCCGCCCGGGGGAATACATTTCTCAGGGCAGAAAGGGAAATCATTATGTTCAGCATGTAAATCATGAGGATAAAATAAATCCACCTCAAGTATATAGCCATAGGAGGCATTATCTGCTATAGACTCGATGTCCAGATCATTTATTTCATGCTCTTCTAAAAATCTGAAATCCGAAAGGGGTAAAACCTGTGACATACTAAAACCGTATAGGTTGTTAGCATCCACATACATAATGAATGAGTCTGGTTGGGAGGGATCATAGCCAGCCATGTATTTATGATTGGCTTTAGCGTAGCGTTTTGCACACATACACACCCCGCCTCTAATGCCATCTTGGATCATTCGTATTAATGCTAAATCGCTAAGTAGCTCCAACTGAACCCCAGTTTTCAAAAGCATAGCGTCAAATGATAAGCTAGGAGCGGTTAGGTAAAATGCTGGGTCGAGATGATAAAACCGTTTACAGGTTTTTCGGAAGTTTTCGAAGATGTCGGCTAATAAAAGAACATCAGTTTTTAAATAAAGATCTGTGTATTCACCCAAGTTTTTGATGGAAAATGTTTTCCAAACTGCTTTTGCGTGTTCAAAATCTTCGTCAGAAATTCCTTCATTAGTTACCGAATTAAAAAAAGACTCTTTTGAAGGCAAAGAGCATTGGTCATAGCACTTCCATTCGGACATGTGATCATAAGGATATACCCCCTTACGGGTAAGTAAATTGAATTCATATTCATTTGGAAAATAGGATCTTAGCAAGGAAAATTCATTGATTTTCATGGATTTTGCGAGTTTATTTAAACTGGTCCCAAGGAACTTAAAAGAATCTATGAAACGAAGTTGAATACTTTCTTGTCTTGAGATTGGAATAAATTTTGTGAAAGAAATATAGTTTTCTTTGGTTTTTGGGAGAATTTTTATGAGGCCTGGAGCCTCACCTAATTGTTTTATAAACAAATGACAATCGTATCCCGACAGATTGTGAAATACAACTGGAACGAAGTTCGGCAGTTTAAACTGCAAGTTGCAATATCTATGAGCCGCTCCACGGTATCTACCAGTGATATGACAGTGGTCTCGGACTTTATCTAGCCACAACAATTGCTGACAGATATGACAATGGGTGGCCTGTTTAAAGTCATTCATATCATTTGTATTAAATATGATTGGTACAGTATCACTTAAGATTTTATGTATTTTTCGTACATCCTGATACAACCAACTTACAAACTTAGCCACGCAATCAGCACCGCGATATGTAACAAAACGATTGTATTGAGAATCATCTGTACAAACGATATAGTAGGCGAATGCTACAGGTACGTGTCGTTGTTTTGTGTTTGTACTAGAGAAGTTGGGATCACCTTCACAACCTTGATAACACTCGAGCATTGTTTCGAAGTCAGCGTAAATGACAAACGGCATGTTTTGTTTCCTTGCATAGTTTTTAAACTGTATAAATGATCCCTTTTTAGGCAACTCTGTTGCGATTTGGCCACACAAGTGTCTCTTAACCTCTTCATCTGATTTAAAAAAAAGCAGACACCTGTCGCATAGATGTAATTGGTGGTGGTGCTTAGTAATCTGACTCCTTACAAGCCTCGGGAGACTTTTAATTAAGCAATAGTGCGATGATGACTCATTCTCTAGGAATAAAAGATGAATCGTTTTTTTAGCTTCACGAGATTCAGATTTATAGAGGGGACCAGTTATGGTTCTTCCGTTTTTCAAACCATAAACAATTATAGCAATACTCGGATTGTTTTTCTCAAATGTTGAAATGTCAGAAAAGCCAATTGGGTATGTTAAGCCCTTGGTGTTCAAAACATCGTGGAAGTCAGGATAAGATGTAACACGATCAGGATGAGTTTTAGAAGGGAAAAGTGCAGCTGTTATACACCAAAGAAAACAATACTGGTCATTGTTTTTTATGTTTAGACATGCTTTTTTATTTTTAATAAATTTAGGCAAGTCTATGAAGTTTGAGCCGCGAAGAGGTTGGTATTTATTGATGTTTACCTCAACGTGAGAGTTGTCCAAAAAGGTCCAACCACTGTCACGCTCTTGAAACGACTCAATTTTTTTTTTTATACTGTTTACAATTCGAGTGTAAATTGAGTTAAAATCGTAATTCATGTGCAAGATAACATTTTTTGTGCCAAAACACTTCACTTCCTTGCTATCATTTTTAAACATGAGGAATGTAGCAAAATGTTCAAAATTGACTTTTATGCAAATGTGTTTCTCGAGTGCCTCATCTATGAGGTGCTTAATCTTGTCTCGTTTATTTTCAAAAAAGCTCTCTAAAGAGCATTTCTCGGCATCGCTTGTACTTGAAACTTTATAACTGATGATGCGACTGCGGAATGCAGAAGCTATAGTCTCTACACCTTCATTAAGATTCTGAGTAGTAACTTTATTTTTATGTGCATTGCTACGTAAGTGACCTACCCAACTTGGTTTGCTAATAAAGGTACTGCAGACTATACAATAAGGCATTTTGGTATGACCTTGAACTGAAAATGACACTGTAGCTAGTTAACGTTTTCAAGAACAAGTTTTCAAATCCATCACTAGAGTACTTAATTATTTCTATGCCGTCACACATAGACCACCAACAGACTTCTCGGAAAACTCGTTCTCGGAGATGGTGCTTAAGATACACTACCAACTGTTTCGGTGACCAAATCGGTATTTTATGAAATACTCGGTTTTCATTAAAAGCAACATTGTATTTTAACGGTTTGAAATTGGTAACTGATTTCAGTGGATTTTAGCTAATAGGGTCTTAGTAAATATAAAAACTTAGTATACTAGTAATATAGGTATTATATGAAACACAGGAAAGAAAGTATAAGTTCAAATTGCTTGGTGTTTAATAGGTATGTACTTTAAAAATAGTAACATAATAACCAAAATTATCACTTGTTCGCATAGAAAGAAGGTTCTGCGTCCTCGAAAGCAGAATACGCTTGCTTCACGAACTTCTGCAAGCTTTCCCAACGCGGTGAGTCTTGATCAGTCAAGAGTTTGAGCACCAGCAAGGCCTTCTTCCAGCGCTCGTCCGTCTTAACACTCTTTGCATCTGCGGTATTAAATACCTTCAGCTCGATGTAGAATTCACCTTCAGAGGGACCGACGCGGCGCAGGTGCCCGTTTGCGACACGAGTAAGAAGACTCGACGTCACCGGGAACACCTCCGAAGTGGTTTTTGCCGTCTTCTCCGATTCTTGGAGTATTCCGAATATGTCGGAAATTACAGGCCTATTTTTTTTCGATCTAAAACAAAAAAGAATACATGGTAAAAATCGTTCAACAATACGATGAGATTAGAATAAATTAGATTAAAACTCTTTAATCAACAGGCTAATTCATACATTCTAATTGGCACCTACTCAATCTAAAATGTTATCTGCTGAGATTTTGTGAGCAAATTGTGTTGCAGTTCGAAATAATAATCATAATATAATTCCCCCATAAAAATAACTTCCGCACATCACCATCACTTGTCCTGGTCCCAAACTAGGATACCCTGTGCTATGGTTACCAGGCAAGGACATCACAAACATGGAAACACACACCTAGACTGAGGCCATTTTGTACAAATGTACGGTGGCCTCCAGTGGGAATCGAACCCATGACCTCTGTCTTGGTAGTAAGCGCCTTAACGGCTAGACCAACGAGACTGTCAAGATTCCAAGAAACGCTTTCCAAGAAGATCGACGGTTTTTATACGCTGGTTTATAGTGAGGCAGAGCAATCATTTGCGCACCCATCTATCTACAATCTACATTGAATTGATGGTGTATAAAGAAGAGAGAAATTAGATTAAATAGGTACCTCGGAGTATCTTCGGTTGAGGACCCAGCGGACGACTTGCGCTTTGCAGACCCTGCTGGTGATTTTTGCTTTTTGGTCTGCTGCATTGGCACCGGCACTCCCGAAAATTCAAATTCTGAGTCAGACCTGTAAAGAAAAAAAATTAGCTCACCTATACATTAAGTACAGTCACACTAGTATCTGTACGTAATAAAATAAAAATTAATTAATTGACCACTTGGTACTTACTAACATTTTCTATAGGTGGGTTTTGCAGCTCTGGGTTCACGAACAGAGTGGTTGACTGAACTTGGCGATCTCGTATGTACAATTAAAATAGTTAGGTAAATGGGGTGAAAATATAGCTTTTATATTTATTTAACGATAAATTTAACTAAGACGCAAGTGAAGACCATGTTTCGCAATTATAGACTTTATTTCTATGGGTTAATCAAATACTCCTAAATTTTGGTATGTACTTATAACATTCTTTATATAAAAACTTCATATCATATTTCAACGCTTCCTGTGTACTTTGGATCCGTGTGAAACATATTTAGTACTTACGCTGCAAAAGTCGATGTGCATGCATAATTTACCCGACTGCGGCGCACCCGAAAAGAAGGGTAATGTATTTGGCTCGTGTGTATGTATGTATGTATGTATGTATGTATATATGTATATCCGATTCTATGTGCCCTCATAACTCCCTAACCAAAGGCTAGATTTTGACGAATAAGATCTCAATCGGTTCGTCATGTTTTTTGCGAGTGTCGTAGGCTATATGAAATTAGCATAAATAAAAAAAATCACTAAAAAAGACAAAAATAACAAACTGAATTAAAAATAATCAACGACCTGACTGGTAAACTACTAAACAGGTGGGACCCAAATTCGACATTGTAAATCCTTGCGAGGTATCTACGTTGGTCCCGCCTATTTAGTAGTTAATGCTTACCAGTCAGGTCGTTGATTTTTTTTAAATTTAGCTTGTTATTTTTTGTTGTTTAAGCAGTCGGGTTGTTGGTTATTTTTTAATTTAGTTTTTTACTTACCTTGCATTGGAAGTATTATGCGGGAGCTAATAATTAAATTTTACTCGACTGCCTCGTTGGTCTAGCGGTAACACGGTTGATTACCAAAACGAGGGTGCGGGTTCGAATAGCGTGGGACTATCGTACTTCGAGTTGTATGTACACATAACACAAAATTATTAGACTTGAATTTAAGCAACTTGACAGATCTGCGTGCACATGCGTTCACTGAAAACCTCATCTGAAAACATTACATCGGCCATGAATTTTGAATCGAGCTGATACTGCTTACTACTTACTGAGACCCTAATGATTCGAAATAAATAATAATAAAAAAATGTCTCATATTTCAGCGTGATGGATAAAGCACAGATTGATAAATAACATAAAAAATATCAACACGGTAAAAGAATGAATGTGACGATGTGTTATTAGCAGGTTGTGTTAGTAGTAGCAGTACGACTAAAATCATCCTCTTGGACTTACAACAATACTAAAAAACTTGCACTGTACTTAAAGTATTGAATACCTGGTTAGATATGAGCAACCACTGTAATGCATGCTTAAAATTGGTAAATCCTTATTAATTCCTAGGACAAACATCAGAGAGCCGGCACAATTTGATTCGCATACTTAATCATCTTGCTGGACTAGTTGCACGAATGAAGCTCGTGATACTGTAGGTGAAAGGTCTGCACCCATCCGACTCATTTTATTCTTTAAATACAATTCAACTATTTTGTATACTACCAGCTAGAAATTAACCAGTTTATCTTACTGATTTTATAGATATAATAATATATGTATGTAACAGATAGATAGATAGAGAACACTTTACTGTACATAAATAAAAAAGGAATAAGTATATTATATTAGATGTTAATTGTTACAGTACAATTACTTATGATGTTTCAAACCTAACCATGTGCTAGTAAACAAACACTAACAACACACCCAGACTTAGGGCGTACATACAAATCAAAGTACAACAACCCCACGGGAATCGAACCCGCAGTCGAGAAAGTAATCGAATAATGAAACTTATAATTTAATAGAAATTAACGTCGGGAATTACGATGATTAAATTTTGCCCGATAAATTATCGTGATTATACGCAATTAATATATGGTTATAAATTTATGCAAGTAGGTAAGACATAACAATCAATTCAAATAATAACGTAATATACCTAGCAGTACCTACTAGGATTAAATTACTTTTACACTAGTAGATTGTTATTTTAAAGTTAAATGAGCTAGATCGAAATCTTGAGAACCGGTAGGGAACAGACCGTTGGAGAACGCTACTTCAGCAATCCCTGCCGGCTACGTATCGCTGGCTACTCATTCCAGTACACGACATCAATCATAGTGTGCATATGTAATCCTGTGATAATTAATTTTAAATTTAAATAAAGGATTCCCAAACGAGTAATTTAACATACATTTTTAGTTCTGTGCAAAGTTTTGTGTAATCCGTGAATAAGGGTAAACAGGAGACGTCAATCTGATCACATATATTTTTGCGGGAAGAAAAAGGTAATCAATTTGAGAACTGACTGTAAAATATGTCCTGAAATCCTTGTATTTCCTAGATCAGCTAATCACCCATGACAATTTTGTGTCACTTGACAAGGATCACGCAAAAAATATACGGTAAATCTTTCTTTTATGCTGTATCTTTCTTACAATGGGAGACGTCAATCTGATCGCAAAATACAATTTAGACAAAAAAGGTAATATTTTGTGTCACTGTATGTATGAAAGACCAACACGAGAAGTCAATCTGATCACAAAGTAATTTGTGGTGCTGAATCTTTCTAACAGTGGGAGACGTCAATCTGACCACAAAATACACAATAACCATGAAAATATAATATTTTGTGTCACTGTACGCATGAAGGACCAACACGAGAAGTCAATCTGATCACAAAGTAATTTGTGGTGTTGAATCTTTCTAACAGTGGGAGACGTCAATCTGACCACAAAATACAATTAACATGAAAATATAATATTTTGTGTCACTGTACGCATGAAGGACCAACACGAGAAGTCAATCTGATCACAAAGTAATTTGTGGTGTTGAATCTTTCTAACAGTGGGAGACGTCAATCTGACCACAAAATACAATTAACATGAAAATATATTATTTTGTGTCACTGTACGCATAAAGGACCAACACGAGAAATCAATCTGATCACAAAATAATTTGTGATATTGTATCTTTCTAACAGTGGGAGACGTTAATCTGACCACAAAATACAATTGAGATGAAACATAATATTTTGTGTCACTGTACGCATGAAGGATCAACACGAGAAGTCAATCTGATCACAAAATAATTTGTGGTGTTGAATCTTTCTGAGTAAATATACTTTTGTGTCATTGTCTGAAGAACCAGCATGAGAGATCAATCTCTTACCGAAATTAATAATTAACAAAATCGTTTTGAACCTTGTTAATGTGAGGGACGTCAATCGGACCACAAATTTGAACTGGGTTGGAAAAGCAATATTTTGTCCGCCTGTTATGAAAGCAAACACCAATGGTGTTGGAGTGTTCATTCAGCGGGAGACGCCAATCTGGTTACAAAATATGACTGGGTAAAAACAAGTATTATTTGGACTAATTCGTGTCATTGTCATAATGAGATCTGATCAATACCGCGAAAATATGTGCTGTGGAACCCTTCATGTTGCGGGAGTGCACACAATATAGCTGTGGTAAATACGTTTTGGTTTTGTTTGGGAATCCTCTATAAGTAATTAAAGTGGTGATAGTGAGTTGTTTGGTGACTATGCGGTTTTTGCATAGAGTATATTATGGTGAGTTGCATCAATTTTACTGTAGAAAAACACTTCCATATTCTTATTCATTCCTTATTTAACTTGGATAAAGTTTGGGCGAACGACAAGCCGCGAGTTAATTGCATTTGGAAATACTTAAACGCCTGAAACCGTTAATGGTTTTACTACAATATTATACCAAGTCAGTAGTATAATATTGGGCATTCTATTCAACCTGTAATGAGGCTGAGCGAACGACAAGCCGCGCCGGGCACGGCGCGGCGTGAGCTCAGACGAATGGAAGGTGGAATAGAATGCCCAATATTATACTACTCGCGCCTGTGGGGCTTCTCTACCTTAATGCTAGAGAGCCCACAGACGGTGAGCTCTCCGGAGAAAATGGACCTAGCTGTGGGGGTGTTGCACTAAGAGGTATTGGACCCCAAAATGTGGCCAAAAATACTTTATTTACCCAGTTGCTATAAAAGCACTAAGAAAGTACTAAATACGTAATAATTATAAAATTGGTAGTCAAAACATTGAAATTTACTAAAAATTAGTACCTACTTTTCATACCAATAATTTAGTAACTAAACAACAAAAATAAAAAAAAAAAATTTAAAAAAATTGAGTATATAATGTAGGCACGATAAGCTATTGTTATCGGCTGCTATAGTTGAGATGGCACTCGTTAAGCCAAGTCAGAGAAACAGTCCTGAAAAATCTTAAATAATAGACCATTTTTATGATAGATGGGTTTTTAATATCACGATGTCACTAAACACCTTCCTATAAATATAAATATTACAATATATAATGAATAAATTACGATATATGAGATTAATCGTCACTGGTCGCTGTCATCTTCTGCAGATGCTGGAGGTATTAAAAATCTAATTGCATCTTCTGAAATTGTCTTCTTCTTTTGCATTTTGTACCTTGAGCGAATGCTGCTGAGGAAGGGGTCTGAAGTAAGGAGCAGCCTGTTTATAACATCTTCCAAGCAATCTGAGCGTGAAATCTTTCTAGAATAGTTTTGTCTGTATTGCCGGAAATGTTTGTTCCTGGCCTCCGATGCCTCCTCTGACAGCTGTCCTATTGGCAGCAAAGCGTGCTTTATCACACTCGGTGAATGTAGTAATATCTTGTGGACTGTAGGAGACATTGGCTGCCAAGGATACAAGTTTACATAAAACTGTGCTGTCTCGAAGGTATAGACGCCAAATTTTTCTGTATCTATTTCGAATCCCGATGATAAAACCTCCAATATCACTCGAAATCTCTCAATCAGATCTTTATTGATTCCAGTTATTTCAGCTGCTGCTCCTGTATCACTGAAGAATCGACGAGAAGTGTTGCCGTCATTTGTGTTGCCGTAGCCAGCCTTTGGAATATCAACAAGTAATCCCATTTTATCCTTGAAACTCTCCTGAATAGACTCTTTTGCTGCTTGGATCGAAGATTGATCTTTTTTATTAAGGCGGCCTTTGTGTATATTTGCCTTAAGCTTATAAGATAAATGAAGCAAAAACTCGAAGAATCTGATTCGAGCATGCAGTAACGAAATACCAAACTTAAAAGTCTCTGGATTTTCGGTACTTGTAGTCGTGAGGTCATTGAATGTTTTTTGAGTTCTGCCACATGTAGCATCTCAAAGTTGAACTTGTATCTGTTGCTGCATTGTAGACTTTTCCATCTACCATGGTGGGAAATAGAGTATGCGTTATTTTAATAGCATCACCAATACAGGTAGGTTGAAGTGCTCTGGTTTGCCCTTCGATGTAGCCAATTTCTTCGTTAGTTACATCTTTACTTTCCTTTGTAAATCGTACTCTGATTTGTCTACAAAACCTAGGCTTAGCCATTCACAGTACTTTTCGCGGAACCTCTTATAAGTTCCCTTATATGCTTGCCAGTAACGTTTGTAGACGATTTTGAAGTTTTTCATGACTTGACGAAATTCATAATTTTTTTTTGGAGGGCACTTTGTCAAAGCTAACAATTTGTCCTCTAGCTCTTTGAGTTTGTCATCAAAATACTTCTGAGCACTTCCTCTCACGATATCATGCATATATCGTCGAGAAAAGCTTCTGTACGAGTCATCAGATACTGTAACAAAAAAACAATATTTTAACTATCATGGAAAGACTACTATATATATATATATTTTTTTTTAAATTACTGTGGAAAACTCGGGAAAACTTTGTTTAGTGGTCATATAACTAGAGACATTACTGCTTCATATGATAAAGGTTTTGTCCAGTTTCTGTTAGTAGCACCCACTTAAAAACCTTAATGAAGTAAAAATCGTGAAAAAAACATTACGTAAATTTGATGTCTTATGTAGAGTTCAAGTTTGAATCCAGAGAGCTATCAATCTTATTGATATTTATCTTACAATATAGTACATACCTTGTACATTGGGATCCATGATGATTATTCTTCACAAAACACTCAACTTTAGAAATCACCAATCAAAAGTCCAAAACACAGCGCGTAGTCAAAAGCAGAGTAAACTGTATCCAACGAATGCTAAGTTCCGACTGACCTTACACGAGGACCGTTGACCGTATGCAGGTAAAAAGACCGCCATTGTACGCGGAATTTATCTACTTTCTAGACAAAAACATCTCCTTTGTATTAGTTAACAATGGGAAACTTGATTTATGGCCAGGATTTGGGGTAAAAATGTTGGTGAGAATCACCAGGGATAGCAGGAAGGTCTTGCCGCGGCTGCTGTGCATAGGATGCACAGCCTCTACGGGATGACCTTGTGCGATAAGGTCATCCTTGATGGAGTCGAGGACGCGGACTTGTCTCTTAACCTATATATGACCAGAACTTTTTTTGTTTCCGATTTTGATAATTTTCAATAATGTTGATGTCAGTAGGCTAAGATACAAGTTTAACCCATTAACGCCCAATGTAAAACCAGCGATTTTTTCTTTACTTTTGCTTCATTCACATAATCAAAAACTCTTCATTAAGACAATAAAAGTGAAAAAAGGCAACAAAAACAATTCTCGATTTTGTAGGGGTGTACCCAACCGAGTACAATGGGCAGATCAGGAGTGAAATTGACCAACACACGATTTCTCCACACAAAGTGTTTTTGAGCACTTTTGGCAACGCCAACGTACTCTATTGTGGCAAATGACACGCATTAGTGGATTTGTGATCCTTTCAGGATTGTGGCAGTAGTTCTGACGATCTACATCTCGCTGGCTCACTATTACAAGGTTCTATGTTAATTTTAATGAACTTTAGTAAATGGACTTTAATATTTTTGACTTTAGTAAAATGTATTTTATAGTAGCCTTAAGCTTGTGTGACATTATTATATCGTAATTTAGGAGTATTTAATCCTTTCTAGGAACTAAAAAATGCATATTGACTTTTATAATTTAAAATATTATTGAAATTAAAATAACATGGAACTTTGGGATAGAAAAAATATTTATTTATTTATTTATTTAAAAACCAGAACTTGGAACTTTGTTCCTCTGAAATAAGTCAGATTCAATTTTACTGCTTAGTTGAGTATTAAATTGTTTAGTCACATGAACTAATTAGAGATAAATGATCATGACTTAATAGCATTAAAAACAATATCTGTGAAATATCTTTATTATCATAAATTATCATATCATTAAGCTTATTTAGCCAAAATCAAATCAAAAGTTAATTTTGTTTTGCAATATTTAAAAAAGTTACAAGGTAAACTTATCTTTTGAATATTGCCTCATAGTACTCCGTGTCTACTGTAGGCATCCATCTATACATAGACCGTACATTATCTATTTTAGTCCTGCATACAGGTATTTTTGACAGTTTTGGTACAGTAAAAAATTTTTTGTTTACATTCCTTTGGGTTTTCTGGGGTCTTACATTAGCTACAGTGTATGATTCTGCAGTATGTGACCATTTAAAACTCACTTCAAATTGTGACTTCGTAAATCGAAGCTCTGTCACTTTGGAAAAAGAAACCAGAGAATATTTTAGCCCCGAGCAGACTTCTTGAAAATTAAAGAAGTCATTGCTACTCATTTGTATGATACGATAGGGTTTAGCTGAATTAACCTGTAATAATAATCTCATGAGAGATAAAGTTGAATAATACTTAGCTTTTGACAAGTTTCTTGTTACACAACAAATAAATAAAAACCAAAATGGAATGGTTCTATGTACAACATAGAACTTAGTTATTTTATTCGTAAATTAAAAACAACATAGGACTATGTAAAATTGAATATTTTGTATTAAATGTGCTGCCATCTAGTGTTTCACCTTTGCAAAAGTATAGCTAATGACACATAGAACCTTGTAGCATTAATAATTTAAAAAGTGCTAAAATTGTAACATAGAACCTTGTAATGGTTAGCCAGCGATCTACTGCCACACTTGATGAAGGGCGGTTTCTTGAGGGTCGTGACCGTCGCAAATAAGCTCGAGCGATGCTTCTTCTAAATCCCAGCTGATTGAGAAATTCAGAACTTTCTTTCTTCTTTGCAATAACATGCAAACGCCAAGCATTCGAAATAGCCATGTCCAACAAATAGGTAAACATTACCCACCACCATTTTTTACCTTTCATCGCCACACGGTATAGACTTATCGATTGGCCCATCTGATCTACACCTCCCATTCCTTTGTTGTAATTCTGAAATGCTTGAGGCATATTGGTCGTTGGAAGTCTCGTTTGTCTTTCCACAATAAACGTTGAACATATAACAATAACCATCGAAGCTAGTCCCAGCCCAGTTTTCGTATCCAAAGCGAACTGGTTTTCCCATAATAAACTGTTTGGCTGGATGATGGCCGTAGTAAGGTACCTGGGTCGAATATGGCCACCTTAAGGTTTGGTATGCTTTTTTAATAATAATAAAGCTAAAACAAGAAAGTTTTAGCACTCATTTCTAAAGAGTGGTTATTTATCTTTAGTCTCCTTTTTCTCTAGTAAATAACGCCTCAAAGTACGTCTTGGCACATTATAGTGCTTTGAAGCCGTATATATTTTCATCTTACCACTTTTGATTGCAGTTAATGCTTGTTTCATTGATGCTTCTGACCAATTACCTCTAATCCCTTTAGATTTATAGCGTGCCATGGTCTAAAACAAAAAAAAAGGTTACTACTTAATATCGGAAATATGGCCACACGGTGGCCATATTTGCAGTCATTCATTTTTTACGTTTTCATATCAGGAATGAAAAACTCATTATTACTTTGGTAATTAAACAAAGAAATATCAAATTACAATCGCCACACAAAATCATAATGTGATTTACAAAGATTCTTAAATTCAAACTAACAAAATACAGGACAATACTTACTTGATGTTTTTATAACCTTAAAACTCGTTTCCATTTAATAAACACTGGGCGACTAGCGGGCGCGCGGGAGGAGTGACAGGTACGCCGTTCGGATACACGCTACACTAGCGACAATTTATGGTCGCGTTCAGGTTATTATAATATTTCGTATTTGAAATAATGGCATGTGGCCATATTTTTCGGCTGGCCATATTCGACCCAGGTACCTTACTTGATCATAGATTCGTCGATAAACAAATTCTCATGAAATATTCCCCACTGGCAAGAATTCTCCTCTAAGTCACAACGGCTTAACTTTATACATCCTATCAGTCGATGAAGCTGCCAACGTATTGTCAACAAAATGCAAATATTGCTTGATCTCCAAGTAGCGGTTCCTTGACGTACAATTTGTGACAAGCGGCACACCTAGATCTTCATCTAGAGACCAATAAGCGCGTTCAGAGGGCCCTGACAGTAGAACTATTCCCAAAAAACCTTTCAAGCTGTGTTTAGCTAAATCAGATTACACATGTAAATAGCAATTATAAGTGAGGGTGTCCCCACATAGCATTCGCCGGGCGTACGTGTTCTTGACGCGAACGCCGCGTAAGCGCCGCGTCAACCCGGTGATTACGTCGCGTTTTATGAGCATGCAGTAATTGTACTGGCGTGCACTTACCACGGTGAGATGGCAGACAAGTGCGGGCCTATTTTATAATTTAAAAAAAACTTCGCGTTGCATTGCAGCTGCCTGACTGACGCACTATGGGCCGGCCGGCCGCTCATAGAACGCGACGCAAGCGTACCGTTTGCGCAGCGCTCGCGTCGCGTAATTTATGTTCGAGGAACGCCTACTCTCAGCTGACATTTAAAAATATAGTAATTTGAAACGGTTTTTGTTGCTACTTACTAGTGTCATCAGTATTATTCTGCTTCTCACCAGACGAGTTAATAGCGTTTTCTAACTCTTCCTCGGTCTGAAGAACCTTTTTTATTGAATCTGGTAGTGTTTCAATTCCAACATGAGCTTTTCGTCCTAAAAAAAAAAGAATTCATAAAATGTTAAGTTTATTCTATTTTCGCAGTTAAACTATTAGATGGTTTGGTCATGTTGAAAGGATGAATGAAAGGACTTTCTCATAGTAAGTTGTTTCGGCTAGCTACCCGTTACACCCTGTAAGGGCATGTTCAGATTCTTGACCCGCGTCGTATCGTACCCGCGCAGAATCCGCACACGCGTTGTACTGTACGCGCGCTCGCCCCGCGCACAACCCGCGCACAGGCGCGGGTCAAGCGCGGGGCGGGCGCGGGTGGACTTCGATAAATTCAATTTGAGATCTAATTGAAGTGTCATAAGACTCAAATTACATACAACACAAAGGGGCTTAGACGCGGCTTAAACGCGGGTGCTGATACGCTGGGCGAGCGCGAAGCGGGCGCGGGTCATCAGAACGCGCCCTAATATTCTCACCAAACATCACTTCAAATGGCGATTGTTTTATGCCATGATGGTATGCGCAATTTTTCTTCAGTTGACAGAATCGGAGGCCCTCACTCCAACGATTAGTTTTATTATCTTCCATCCATGCGAACAATATTTGCTGTACATGCTGATTCGCACGCTCCACGCTTCCCTGACTTTGAGAATGACGTGGTTTGCCATGCACTATGGACAATTCGGGCCACATTACTTGTAACTCTTCTACGACACGGTTGGCGAATTCTCGTCCGTTGTCTGATTGAAGCACAGAAGGCGCACCTATAGTACAAAATATATCAAGGAGATTGTTCGCTACTTCCTGTGCTGTTTTTGTGTGTAGGGGACGAAGAATCACAAATTTTGTCAAATGATCTTGGTAGTTTAAAATATACTTGTAATCACGGTCAGGACACGTCTGCATGTCTACAAGATCCACTTGTCCCCGTGCGTGAGTCTCTTTAAATAATAACGGTTTAACGACGAGTCCCTTTTTAGGCTGACTCTTTTTCTTGTGACACGTTTCACATAAATCCAAGTAATAGTTTACGCACTCTTTTGTGACATTTGCATACTTTTTATTTAAAGCTTTCAATGTGAGATCTCTACCACCATGACCACATTCCTGATGAGCACATTCAATCACATCGAATAACTCGTCATCCGTAACGTAGTATTGTATATTTTTTGTATCTGACAATGGCTTAATCAATTTTTTTTCGTCCCCAAAACAAACAACGTCGTAGCGTTTGAGACGGCGATACTGCAAAGACGTTTTCTTTTCAGCTACTTTAGCGGATTCTACCTCACTGATAATCTGCTCATACAACTGTTTGTTTTTTATGTGAAATGAACACTTATTTTTATTCAAATTAGAAATTTTCTCTTTAAACTTTACTTTTAAAGCTTCTTTATCCACGTTTTTAGTAACAACAACACCGTTTGATTCACTCATCTTAAATTTTACACAATTACACGCCCGCACGCTCAATGAACGAACATGAAATGACAAAACAATCGGTCGGAACACCGCGAGAGACATTATGAACCTGTTTAAACATGTTCAGATCAACGCGAGAGACATTATGAACCTGTTTAAACATGTTCAGATCAACGTTTGACCGAGTTTTGCAGTCGCTTCTAGGATTGACTAGGCCAAAACCGAAACAGAATAATTTACTTTCGACGTTTGACTGAAAAGTTAGGAGCTCCTGGGTTTGACTAAAAATACTTCAGGCAAAGGGCGAAATTTAAATGTATTTCGGGGATTGCCTGATGGCTTTGGCCAAACCTAGGATAAACCAGTCCTTCCGCGAAGAGACTGTGTATCGGACTTTGACTATAACACATACACTACTTTATCTTCACTAATGCAATTAATCAAACAACAAATTTATTAAATTAAATTCACGCGTACGTGTATAATCACAGTGGTTTTGCCGCCATTAAAATTTAACCAATGAGAGCGCAGCTTCAATAAAGCGCGACCAACCTGATTGGCCCTGCAATCTAGTTGGTCGCGTTTTATTGATTTTATAATGAGATTTTACGATATCGATGTGAATATTATAACATCATGTGAAATTGCTTAAATTGAGTTTTTTGTTGTCTGCGCTATAACAGTAGTAATTATAAGTCATGTATTGAAAACATAAGTAGAATGTTACAACATTAGTGTAGATAAATATTTTTAACACTCATCTGCCCATTGTACCTGTTCAGGTACAGTAGAAAAAAAATATATTTTTTTCCGAACTAAATTACTTTATTTGAGTTTCTTTCATTTTAGTACCTAGAAAGTTATGTAATCTTTTGTTTTAGAACTAATTAGCAATAATGTACCTTCGATAAATTTAAAATAATGAAAAATTATCATACCTTGTGCTCTTCTGGATAAACACTGAAGAAATCACTTCCTACCCACATATAATAAAAATATAAATTAACTTGTTTCTGATTTATGACGACTACTTACGTATATACTTAAACAAACACCACAAAAAAAATTTGAACGCATTTCTAAGTAGCAATATAAAGTATCGAGATTTTTGTTAGTGTACCCGTTTGTGTACGGTGGGCGTTAAGGGTTAAGGTGATTTTAAATTGGAAAAAACTATATTTTTTGTTTTTTTTAGGTGTTCGAAAACGATACATTGGGCATATTATATGCTACAACATACATATGTAATTTAAACAACGATGTTTTTTATGTTCCTTATTGAAAAAAGGAAAGAAATAAATCTAACTTAACTATGAAATGCCGAAAAACATTTAGAGTGTAGGTTAACCTTGCATTTTTCGCAGTAAGTGACCGTCAAACTTTTATATAACGCACATCTCATCCTGTTCGGTGCCCTGGTGATTATGTGCTCGGCGTTATGTTTACGAACCGAAGCAGGCACATGCATGGAAATGCGCTTTGTAGGTCCGGAATGTTGCTTTACACATCCGTTTCTATGCAATAAGGATCTAGCAATGCTCCGCCGAAATTCCAGAGTGTCTACATCTTTGCAGTAATTCCGAGCTAATAGGGTAGCATTGTTGACCGCAACATCTATCAGCCACAAGATTATCGGCATGTACCACTTTTTTCCTCTTATCGCAATGCGATCAGTACCCACATTTGCGTCCAGCCGATCGACACCGCCCATGAAACGGTTATATTGGCACACAACGTTCGGTTGTGGTACAGTTATTCTCCCCTTTTGGGCCACTGAGTATCTTCTTGCATATTGTAATGGTTGAACACCATACTCACTAGATAACATTGTGACCACACTGTTATCGTGCCAGCGTACAGCACAGATGCCACTATTTGCGTCAAGCCGGCTGTCGTAGTAGCCACGTTGTTCCTTCTTACATGACTTATCGTCTTTCAAAGGGCACTTCTCTATGCGGTTGCTGCGTACTGTACCCGTCACTAGGACGTTTTTCTCTTTCATGCGATGCAGCTTTTCCGTTAAAGACTTATTTACTAAAACCGTATCCCAGGTACGCAATTGACTACCGGTGAAAAAATCTTCAATTACAGATTATCTCGTGCGAGGCGTATTGTGGAAAATGCTTTTGGAATTCTAGTTTCCAGATTCCGTGTGTTTGAAAAAGCAATTCCCACCACATTGAAAACAGTTGATGCAATCGTCTGTGCATCCTGTGCCCTTCATAATTGGTTACGAAAAAAATCTAACTCCTACATAACACCTACTTGTGTAGACAGAGAGGACTCTGAAGGACAAATAATACCAGGTACTTGGAGATCGGAAATAACTCCATTAACAAGTATAACTGATCAACTTTTTTTTTAACTAAATAGAGGTAACCACTCCGTAAATGCGAAAGAAAGAAGAGATTTATTAAAAGAATACTTTATGACGAATGGAAGTGTACCGTGGCAGTTAAACAGAATTTATTAAGTTATATTTTGTGTGATTTTTATACTAAAAATAAATAAATATTGTGCGTACTTACTGTTGTTTTCCTTTGTATAGATACATTTCTTATAAAAGCGTCCATTTCTTCGAACCATTTCACTTTTGGGATATACACATGTCCACCAGCGCCTGATTTTGAGGACTTTTTAATTTTATCCAGTTCCAAGTAGTAAGTTGCCCTCAAGTTTTTAATTTTATTTTTGACCTCGGTAGGGCCAAACCCTTCTACATTCAATACTCGTGCAATATTCTGTAATGATGTTGCACGCATTTCTTTATTTCTATTGCTACGGTCACACGCGCGCCGTGCAGCCCGTCCCGGGCCGGCGGACATTCAAGCTGTTCACACGCACGCCGTCGCCAACGACGGAGAAAAAGAAAAAGACTGCAAAGAAGGTGGTGGATGATAACAGTTCACAAAAATCGTACCAAGTAAGTACCTGTGTTTTCTCCGATCGTGATTCAGTGGTGTAAAATGCTTACAAAGTTACCCATTTATGATATTAGTTTATTTTTAAAAACATTTTAAACTGCATTCACAGATTTTAATTAAAAAAATAAAAAAACAATTTAAAATTTTAACAAAATATTATATTCGTAGAATTAAAAAGAATCTGTGAATCCAGTTGTTTATTGTAAATTTCTATATTTTCAATATTTTAAGGTACTTCCCCTCGATGAAGCATCGCCGTGGGACACCCTGTGTATTTCACACTTCCAGGGCTCCAAAAATACATAATTTGTTTTTCGTTTACAGGGAGTTCATAGAAGAAAAATTTGATGAGCTCTTGCATGAACCGTCTGGAGAGTTCGATAATTTTTGTCGAATGACCTTTACTGATTTTGAAATTTTGCTGAGTAAAATTTCACCGATAATTTCTAAGCAAGACACAGATTTCAGAGAAGCTATTCCAGCAAAATTTCGTCTTATCATGACGCTAAGATTTTTAGCATCTGGTGATAGCTACAGAAGTCTACACTATCTGTTTAAAGTCTCCAAAGCATCTATATCAGGAATTATACGGGAAGTCTCTAGAGCTCTTAATGAAGTTCTAAAAGATGAAGTAAAGGTAGTTATATTTTTAAGGTTTTTATTGACAAAATAAACACAAATCACTACAAATTACTGAACTAAAATAAAGATATGAAAGACTGTAATGAATTTTTTTTTAAAAAAAGAAAGATACAACTAAGCTTCAGTTGTAATGTTTAATTTTTAAAAAGAAAGAAAAAGGAATTTATCTAATGTATTACTGTTGGGTATTTATTGTTATGTATTGTTAAGGTGTCACATTGACAAGATGTTCAAATTGAACTTCAAGTTAAGGTGGGGCTCGACCTGTAGTTCAAATAGAACCAATGATTTTATGTATAAATTAGCACTGACCAATTAATAATAAAATTATAAGAAAGGAATACAAGTTTTACTAGAGCCCCTCTACCCTAACACCTTAGGCAAATAGGCTGAAAGAAAAATATGATCTCGGGCGCCAGGCCAGCACTAAAAGAAGATACCGTGGATAGTCATTGGAAAAGCGCTTGGGTTTTAATCGCAAGGCGGGTATGATATCTGAGTCTGCAGTGGGAAATTAAGGAAACAAAGTGAATTTAGTTCTAATAATTATTATTTATTTTGCAAATTGAAATATACATTTGGGCTGAAGGCCGTCAAACCTGGTTTTATTTTAAAGGGTTTTAATTAAATTAGGTAAATTGACTAGTATTAGCAGTCTGTAGTTAGGTCTCAGTGTCCCCAAAAAGTCACAGTAGGTACGTGGGTTCGCCGCCATTAAGTAATTGTTACTTTTTACCTGTGTATGAATAGTTTCTTTGCAGTCGTATATAGGCTGTAGAAAGCTGTTTAGGGCTCCAAAAGCAAACCAGTTGACATGATAAACATCATCTGTCCCGGCACCGGATTTAATAGATTTCTTTTTCTTATTCAAATGTTGCCTGTAATATGCCATAAGGGAATCTTGTTTTTTCTTCAGATCTTCGACTGTACATCTTAAGTTTGTCCAGCTTAAGTTGTTTTTTATTCTAATCCAAGCATCATAGCAGACATCCTTTCTTTTATGGCCAGCTTCGTTCGGATTCCATAAAATTGGCTCAGACTCATTCGCAATAAATTCTAAAATTTTATCATTACTCCAATCCATGTTCATGTCACGTTTCAGCTTATGCACCTACTCTGTCAAATTACACGTCTGCTACGCACGACGGCTGCAGGCCGACTGAAGTGTGGCCGCGCAAGCGAAGTCCATCGAGATAAAACGCTTTTCTGTGAAACTTTACCGACAGCGACGCGAAGTCCTGACGAAGCTCCAAATATACGCGAATATTTGCAAGTATACGCGAATACTTGGCTACACATATCGCGATAGCGCGAATCTTCGGGTTATCGCGATGTGTGCGGCCTAAGCTTCATTATTACACAAAATGCAAGATTATTGTTGATTGTCGATAGAATGATAGATGGTTGATATAAAAAAACACAAAATAAAATTTATCTTAGTATTTTATTAAAATAATTACAAACTGGTGTTCGGTAGAAAAATCTTTTACATATTTTAACTAAAGGTATTTTAACTTCTTTCATATATATATTTTTTCCAAATCTGATCACAAATTACAGAGTTCTGAGGAAACAAACTAAAACCGATTTAGATAAAATGTCTATGGGATTACGTCAAGAGAATTAAGTAACTTCCAAATAAAAAAATAATTTTGAAAATCGGTCTACCATCGACAGAGTAATCGGTAGTAAAACATAGAAAAAAATAGAGTTGTTATCAAACATAGAACCTCAACGGCGAAAATTCGAATCCACTGCCTCAAAAGTGTACTCTTTCAAATAGAAAAAGAATATTCTAAGATTTTTTTATATGACGGTGATAAGAGGTATACAGCTTAGACGGCTAAACCGATTTTGATTAACTTTCTGATAAATACCCTTTCAAACAAAACAATCAAATCGGTCCATACGTCTTCGAGTGAATCGTGAACATATATAAAAAAAACATTCCGACGCATTGAGAACCTCCTCCATTTTGTTAAAGAGGGTTGAAAACATCTAAAAAGACCATCTTAATTCTAAAAAGTACCTAATCATATCATAAATCCTACCATACCACCTTAAGGGATGGTATTATTTATGATAGGATTTAAAGCAGAACTCAATGCAAAGGTTTGCGTCGCACTCTTCGCACTTCCATATCGTCCTCGATTTTTTACATTGGCAGCACACGGTGCTCTTCGATCCCGTGCGGATCGGAAAGTCTCGGTCTGGATTGGTGGGAGTGAGGTGGAGCGCGTTTTGTGGTCCTTGTCAATTTTCCAGTCACTTTAGTCCTGTAATTTAGATGTCGGATTTCAGTCGTCAAGTCAATCAGTATATGTCGTTTTAGTAAATCTTCCGCCGATTTGGTACGGAACTGGCGATGTGATATTTTCCGGTGAAAACTGGAAAATATCACAAAGCAGTTAAAGATTGCCGCATTAAAAATACGGCGGAAGAGTTTTTTTGTACCAAACCCTGTTTCTTAGACGTTCCATAGGCTGAGCGGTAAGATATTGATCTTTTCGATCTATACCTCCCATGGTCTTGTTGTAGTCTAGCACAAGGTTTGGTTTGTAGGTAACTTTGTCGTATTTTTCATTTGTCCCAATTTGAAGGTTATGGTATGTTAAGATCATACTAACTATGTTAGCATCTCGCCATAACATAACCGACAAATCGGAACAGTAGGTGGCAACTACTTCACCTTGTCGTAGGTCTGTCTTCTTCATAGTCTTGACTGACTCGGGAACGAATTCCCGGTTCAGCCGTAGTGTGCCATAGCAGTCAGTACGTTGTTTTTTCAGACACCTCAATAGTAATGGACTATTATAAAAATTGTCTATTATTAAAGTATGTCCACGGTAAAGTAGCGGCTTGATCAAGTCAAAAACAATTTTGGCAGTTGCGTTTGTAGGTCGAACACTGCTACCGCCAGTCGCCAAAGTTTCAGGTCTGTCAATTGCCTCATCACCGTCAGGTTTGTCACTGTCAGCTGTGTCGTCATCGTGTCT
Organism: Yponomeuta malinellus; assembly: GCA_947308005.1. Classification (NCBI taxonomy): domain Eukaryota; kingdom Metazoa; phylum Arthropoda; class Insecta; order Lepidoptera; family Yponomeutidae; genus Yponomeuta; species Yponomeuta malinellus. The sequence continues at coordinate 14,612,221 of OX371012.1, forward strand.
GTCAATTGCCTCATCATCGTCGGTTCTGTCATTTGTCCTGTCATGTCTTGTGAAACATGTCCGTCGTTGTTACTGTCAGTATTTAATGTCGTTTTTTGTTTTCCAGCATATACAAAAAACTTCCAAAGATAGCCACTAGAAGATTCGCACAACTCGTAGGTTTTAACTCCGACTTGTGCGGCCTTCGACGAAATCTTCTGGGCAAAATTCAACCTCCCGGGCCACTTCAGCAGAGATTCGTCGATTGCTATTTGTGAAGGCATGTAGGCTGGAAAACTTATCATTAAAGTATTCAGTTACCGGTCGTATTTTACACAGTCGTGTCGTGTCCTGCAATGTGTCATTGTCAACGAAATGAAGCATCGTTTTTAGCAGAAGGAAACGATTATATGACATAATCTTGGAGAAATACATGAGAGTACCAAGTCCATTAAAACCAAAATAGGCTTCTTCATCCGGTAAGGGATAAAGGCCTTGTAAAAGCTGATCATCTCGTCCCTATCAGTGGGAATCCAACGGCTAAAGCGACAGTGCTGAGTTAGTTTGTTCTGCTCACGCAGTAAGGTCATCTTTTTATCAGCGTACCTGTTGGTTTCCCTACACAGTCGGTCAATAAAGTCGAAATCGATCATCTTATAAAAGATGTCGACGACTTGAGTCTCGTCAGTTACGACACATGTTGGTCGCGATGTCTCGTTAAATGTCTCACGTCGTCCAAGATAGAATATTCTTTATTGTCAATGGTCCAGTTAAACGTGTAATTATCATTTTCGTCAGGCATGAGGTCGCGTAGCGCCAGGTCATTGGCTTCATCCTCAGTTCGTAAAACCTCTGCTTCGAAGCGCGTCAAGTCAGTTTCACATGCAGGCTCATTCGTGGCGCTACGTGCTATAACAATCGGGGTGAGGCAATTGTCGTTGTCTCTATGTCAATGTCATCATCGTCACTGTCACAGGTCATCTGTATCCACTCACTCATAATGGTGTCAAAATTAGGGTCGTTAACACCTGGAACAAATTTTGAAATGAGACAAAGTCCGAGCTAATCTTATACTATGATGAGTGACAGAATTTTTAATTACCAATTGGTGAATTTGAAGTCGGGGACCCAACCTCTATTTCTGCACCAACATCTATTATTAAAATATACCTTTTTAATTTTAATCAGATTCTGAGATGGCTTTTTCCTAGTGGGAAGCAGTTGAACGCAATGAAAGCATTCAAAAACAATGAACCTGTTGGAAGAGATGAAAAAATTCATGGTCCATACCAATATGACATTTAAAGACATCCCTATCAACCAAAGATAACATATATATACCACCGAATGGAAGTTTCATATGTGTGATGCCTAACAATCTTGCACTTGTCACCATTCTGTGCAATTGTTTTAACATGATCATTAGCATCACATATGACTTTTTCTAGTTCACTTTTTGGAGTTATTCTATTCTTCTTCTTTTCATCATCCCTTGTTGCCCTTTCCGCAATTCTGTCTCTTTTACCACTAAACTTATAAATTTTGCTAAACATTTTGTTATCCTCTGCGTGCTGCTGCTCCGGCACCGACCTACCAACCTGTCAACCTACCTACTATTGTATGCATGAATACCAATAAACCAGTCTTGATTGTACACTCATCTTTGATTCACGCCTCTCTGACATGGCGCACCCGGTAGGATTTAAGTAATAGGAATTTAGTTAAATATAAAGGTGTTTACGCGTTTGATTAAAACACACAGGAAAGGAATGCGTTGATAAACATAAAAAAGTGGTCAGGTACCACATGAAGTGTGTGACTCAATCTTTTTCCTCCAATCATAAGAGTCATTTGGGTGTGACCGATTGTTTTGGTTGGTTTTGAATCATTATCTATTCCTTTTAAATTTAATATTATATCATCATATACTAAAACATCGTCTTTCAGCGCTTCTAACTTTATTAAACTTACTTCCGCTCCGGTGTCTATTAAAAATTCATTTTTATTTTGTAACAATTGGTCCGCTTCTAATTGAACATATATTGATATTCCTGTGTTTATGTACATCATTCGGCCCGAATCAAACGGATAGTCCTTGGATTGGCCGTCATCCTTGGACTTTTCGAGTTTAAATTTGCTTGCTCCGTGTTGTTATGGTTGCTTTGGTTATTGTTCTGAACGGTATTACGGTTAGGTGGTCCATTCCTAGAGGTTGAGAAACGGTTTTGACTGTGTGGTGATCCACTATAGTGACCACTAGGCCCTGGCCTGCTGAAACTAGGACTGGGCTTGTTGGTTCTATTGTTCCAACAATCTCTAGCTATATGTCCTTTCTTCTGGCAGTTGAAACACTGTAAGGGTTGGTTATTATGCTGTGGCTGGAAAAGTCTTATTGATGGCTGTAACCGACATTGATAAGCTAAGTGACCTATTTTATTACAATTAGAGCATCGCTTTGGTGTGGCAATGCCATGGCGCTGACTCATCTCCTGCCTAGACTTTATTTCCTGTTCTTCAGATATGGCTACAGAAACCGCTTCTTCGAATGTCGAAGGTTTTTGAGATTTTAAAAGAATATGTAGCTGTGGAATAAGTCCACTAATAAAGATGTTTAGTGCCTGATTTTTTAGAAGCTCTATATTAGCATTTCGCGCATCGATACTAAGTTTTGGGTCTAATGATTTTATGAGTTTAATATAACAATTCTCTACTCTAGATGAATATTTCAACACTGGCTCGTTATGTCCCTGTCTGCATGAATTTAGCACTAACTGCCATTGAGCATTGACTCACTTGCGTCAAATCAATAAAATAAAAAAATACGAAAAATGGGTGGCTCATAATCACTCGAATTTTCGCAGTATCCATCTTTCTTGTCTAAATTGAATAACAAAAACAATTGAAAGTCGATATTCAAATGCTTCACATTTTTTAAAAAAAGAACATCATAGAAACCATTTGAAAAAAGTTTCATTCGAAAACCTCAAACCATGAAGATTCTATGTCAATTCAAAGAACCTATTGCAATAAAACGGCAATTTCATACTTTAACCCCTAATATAATTTTGTGTTAGAAGAAAAAAATTATTTTCATAATAATGCCCTATATCTTCCATTAATTACTGTATGTTTTGGTATCCATCTTTCTTGTCTAAATTGAATAACAAAAACAATTGAAAGTCGATATTCAAATGCTTCACATTTTTTAAAAAAAGAACATCATAGAAACCATTTGAAAAAAGTTTCATTCGAAAACCTCAAACCATGAAGATTCTATGTCAATTCAAAGAACCTATTGCAATAAAACGGCAATTTCATACTTTAACCCCTAATATAATTTTGTGTTAGAAGAAAAAAATATCTTCCATTAATTACTGTATGTTTTGGGTTTGAATAACCTCTTTACATTATGCATAGATTTAGTCATATTTTGGCCTGTATAACAGAAATATCCATGAAAATTAGTTTGACAAAGGCAGTTTTTCCACAAATCTATATGAGAAATTGAGACATAGGTTGTTGTTCCACAAAAACTTGAGAAAATTATTCTAATGGTAAATGAAATAAAATAAAATTTATTAGGATAGATAATTTATTTCTTAGCTTAGTATTTTACATAACTTTTCTTATCAGTTGGTTGCTCTTACAGTTACTTAGTTCACCTTAATTAATTATTTGCTCTTATTATATTTTATTATTGTTCATCACACCCATCACTATTGTCATCATCGTCCACCTCTATATTATCATCGTGGCAGTGACTGGCATCAGAGCATAAATTCCTATAATAGTCTCGGTTCTCAGGGGTACTTAAGTATTTACTGAGAGATATCAAATTAGCCTTTTTACCAGCAGTCATTTCTATAAAAGAAACATATAAGGGATCTAGGACAAACTCATTTGGTAAGCTTAGACCCTTACGTATTTCACTCTTGAATGAAGGCCCTGAGAATCTGTTCTTCACCTTTATATATTGGTACTTATCACTTATCTTGATAATTCGTGCTTGACGCAGCTCGAGAGCTGGTTTTGGGGTCTTCAAGAAATACGGCATAAGTGCCTCCTTCATGTTAAAAAAATAATCTTGTGTGGCACATAGAAGTTTAAATGGTGTGGGATATTTTCTGGCCTCACAGATTATCTTGTCCCAATCTGAAGGCACCTCTGCGGAATGTCTTTTTTTCTTGTTGCCTATAAGGGCGAAGTCTGCATCATTAGGCAGTTAAGAACGTCCTCTTACAAGAAAAATGTGTGTAACGGTTTTAAAAAGCTTGTAACACCCACCCCGGAATATTAAAAGGATGGACCCCCGATAGTAAAGAAGAAAAGGTACTATGATGCAAAACACTCTAATGGCCAACTGTAATCGTCTAGTCTAGTGAGAACCCTTCATTGTGAACGTATTAATAACCCAAGAACTTTTAGGATATGAGATTAAGTAATGAGTGTATGTAAGAGATCTGTTAAAATAATAAAAGTGGAACTAAGATAGTTTAATCCAAATTTTTATTAGAAAAGGTAAATTTTGGGGAGATTCGAATAAACTAAAATAGCAATAAAGCAACATTAAATAAGCAGAAGCGAGACAAGATTGGGATAAAAGAGGAAAAATTAATTAAAGAAGTTAAGTTTAGAAGACAATAAATTAAAGGTTCATCATCATCAACCCATTATGTCCCCACCGAGGGGCACGGGTCTCTTCCCTGAGGAAGGTATAGGCCATACTCCACCACGGGGGCCAAGTCCGGATTGGTGGAGGCTTGTAGACTAGTGGCTCGTCTACTGTCAGAAGTTGTCAAGCCGCCCTAAGGCCTCTGACATGGCTTAACGACTGCCATCTATCGATGGCAGCCGGCACCAACAGCTTAACGTGCCTTGCGAAGCACGGAACCGCTCGGAAAAATGCCACTAGCGTTAGGCATAGACGGCGACCCATCCATGCACTGAACGCGCCCTGTGTTGCTTAACCTTCGTGATCGTTTAAGATCACTCAGGCAGCCGGGGCTACGAGCGATTCTTAAATTCAATTAAAGGTTAAATAAAATAAATTCCATCTAAATAAGATAAGATTATAGTAGCAAAGTATTTGAAATAAATAACTACTTGTCATACTACTACACATGTGAGTGTTTTATTATAACGTCCCCTACCAAAGGCCGGTTAAGGCAGACATTATTAGCCAGCTAAGTAGATAATATTGGATAAGAAGAAGTGAGTACAATACTCAATTATCTACTAGCCGATAGTGCTAATTATCTCTACCGTGGATGAGGATTGTCCACCACTACGTTATACTGTTAATATATACTTAGAAATAATAAAACTATGACTGACTAGAAATAAGAATACAATGATTCATTATTCCGAGTCTATGCCTTAAGAAAACATACATAATTAACGCAAGAATTGGCAAAGAGACGTTCAGCAGTACAATGCATTGGCAGACGAGAGTGAGAGAGAGGTAAATAACCAAATGCACAAAGTACGTTGGAATAAGACTTCATCGAAGCTTAACAACACTGAAACAATCCAGCCGCGCTCACGCAACTATGAGATGCCACTCAAGGACAAGTCAAACATAATAAAAGCTTTAACCCTTAATTTGACAAAAAAAAGTTTAATAATTACCAATTTTAGTAATAAGCTTTTTTATTTGGCCAAAAATAAATATGTAAAAAATAAAATAAATATTATATATTTATAGAGAAATTACAAGAATACACATTAGCAGATACGTATAACTGGCTATACATATACAATTGAGTCAGGAACCTAACTATTCAGTAAAATAAAATAAACATTTTTTTTTTAGTTTTTATTATGATAATTATAAACACAGTTCCTCTTATTAGGTATAAAACACAGTCTCATCTGACATTTCGTACAAAAAAACACTAGTTTGTCCCTTTTTACAAAATCTGCAACGACCATATGAAGTGCCAGCTTGAATATGACCTATGTTATCAAACCTCACATCATCACAAGGGCGGCTTCGCTTGGGATTTGCTATTCTCTTTGAACTAGGGATCTGAGGAACATTAGCAGGCAAGCCTTTCCGTCCATACATACGGAGGCCATCACTGATGTCCATCCGGAAATGCTTGAGCATTTTCGCTTTTCCTCTAGATCCAGCTGTCTTCAGATCCCGTTTATAAAGAAGCCAAGCGTCTAAAGCGTCTAAGAGAAGATAGACAAATACCATCTGCGAGTCTTCATCTCTGTACGATAGAGCGCAATGAGCATATCAGCAAGGTCCACGCCTCCCATGTGTGCGTTGTAGTGTTTGACTATTTGTGGGAAATTGACTGGAACCTTGCTCTTACTAACTTTATCATATCTGAGTATCTTTTCTTCTGGGTAAGAGTCGACGTATGAGCTGACTAAAGTTACGCATTTATTGTCAAACCATTTGACAATAACCAGTTTATGATCATTGCAGACCAATTGGAAGGACGAACCACGTCCTTTCTTTTTCAATGTCTTATCATCCGGTAGTAAGTTTTGGCAGCCTTTTAGACGGTTTGCTCTGATGGTACCTAAACTGAATATGCCATACTTTTGCCGCAATATCTCAATTAGTGCCAAGGACGAAAAAAAATTGTCAAAAGTAAACAGCACAGGCTTTTCTTTATATTGTTTTACAAAGAGCTAGAACTGCTTTCCCTCCCCACCCAATGTCAGACTCATCGTCATCGAATTGAATGTGATCAAAACTTTCTTCCCCACAATAAAGGAAAAAATCGTACACAATGCCAGAAGCACCAGCACGGACAATATTTTTGAAACCCCATTTTCGAGGTTTTTGTGGATTGTATTGCTTTCTTTTTCCTGCTTTTCTGCCTTTATAGGGTATAACCATCTCGTCGATACTAAAACGGTTTTCTTCTTCCGTTTTCAAGCAATTTCGTCTTATTTTTTCAATAAAAGGTCTTATTTTAAAAAACGCATCCGTGTCTAATTGGGTGTTGTCAACGAAATGTACATACCTGCGTATTTGTTCGTAGCATTTTAAACCCATAGCGTCAGCTATAAATGAGCATCTAGTTCTGGCCGCCCAATAGTCTAAATATGACGGAGCTTTTATAACACCCATCATAAGTTCTATGGCAAGAAAGTCGCGAATTTCATCTTCGGTTACAGCAATAGATCGGCCAGTTTCTTGAACAGAATAGAGATTGGTATTAAAAACTATGGAATCTATTAGGTCTTCTGAAAAAAACTTGAAAAAATACTGTAGAGCAGATTGATCGCTTGGTATGTTATTTTGGAAGTTATCTTCGCCTATTTCCGCATAATGTAAGAAACGAGTTTTCTTCCATTTGTAAATCGCTGGTGTTATTTTTGTTTTTCGTTTTCTGGCTACTTTTGACTGGGCTTTGTGAACAGCTTCAGTGCGTAAGCTTTGTTGCTTATGTTGTGTTCTCGTCTTGCGTTGTGGAAGAATCAAGCTGGCTGATGGTGAAGGAAGAGTGTTTCTGAAGTTGATGGCAGTTGAGGTGAAGGAAATGGCTCGAGTGAATTTATAGTTAGGTTTGATGGCAAAGGTACTGATGGGATTTCCTGTATCAAAGATAGAGCTGAAGGCGATGGGTTGGTGTCAGATGGATCAGGGTTGTCGTCTTGATCGTCAGAAGAGAGCAAATGCATATCCAGTATAGTATGATCCAGCGACGGTGCATCAGAGGATACGTCTGACTCCACATCCGGTCTATAAATAATTTCATCATCCTCTTCCTGAGACGATTCTTCACTTGCGTCTGACTTTTCGCCATTTGTAGGAATGAGCGCAAGTATTTTTTTTGATCGTTCTGAAGCAAAACGCTGGAACAAACAAAAAGGAACATGCAATCATAGCGAAAAAAATATAAAAACTACCAAAATGCTTTGTAAATAATAAAAAAGTAGTAAATAAATAACATTACTCATACGAAATTATTTAGCTTGTTAAACATTAATTTGTTTGCACCTTTTTTGACCATACAGAAATGTATAGCTCACTATACATTTAATTTGTTAGCACCTTTTCTAATCACACAGAAATGTATAGCAGGCTATATATTTAATTTGTTAGCACCATTTCTGATCACACAGAAATGTATAGCAGGCTATACATGTAATTTAAATGAGTTTGTTAGTAAGTCAACACGACAAATTTCTTAAAATATTGATTAGAATAGACGTTGAGACTATAATGCATAAATAGTTATTAGTCACACACAATAAAAACCATTACTATATAAATAATAACTAAAACTTACCGAGAAGTTCTTGCAACCATCCATTTCCGCTAAAACTTTTTAGACACTTGACAGATGTCAACGTCTACAGACAAGGTGTAACTTTTTTTCACTAGTAAAAGTGTTGCCAGTGTCCGTAGTTAATAAATGCTACCAAAATATTGTCGAAGTCATCAAATATATTTTTTTAAAGCAAACGTATAGAATACTATACAACGTCGAATTAAGGGTTAAGCAGGTATAGAGATCTAGACTCAAGATGCTTCACACAATTAACGCAAGAAACGGCAAAGGGATGTTTAGCAGTACAATGCATTGGCAGACGAGAGTGTGAGAGAGGTAATAACCAAATGCACAAAGTTCGTTGGAATAAGACTTCATCGAAGCTTACCAACACTGAAACAATCCAGCCGAGCTCACGCAACTATGAGATTAAGCAGAGTATTAAGCCAATATACTTAAAATGAGTATAATAGCCTTACTACTACAAAGCTTATAGTGGCTCTTAACTACTCCCTAACGTCCCATAACGTCTTTCAATTCCTAACAATAATCCGAGTTTTCACCACACTATATATTATTCACCCTATATTGCGCGTAAAATGCTATAATACTAAAGAAACTACGGTCGGAAGGAAAAGTATCTACGCACCTACATAAACTGTTCCTACCTCTTTGCAATAGTGGAATGTCCCGTCCGAAGGTCAAAAGATAGGTACCTACGAAGCTAATATTTTCGTTTCGTTTTACCTATTCCTTAGTTTGAAATGATCACCGTGTGGATGCAACGCACCTACCTTTACGCCTAGTTTTAAGGTGAGGACCAGAGACATAGATAAGTAGTAAGTTTAGCAGCTACTAATTCAAGACTCGCACAATTAAATAACGAACACAATCTTTTAGTCAAACAGAGTTTTGTAGGTTTACATTAGCGCAACGCGGAATTTTCTTCATCCCTAAGAGTAGGTAATAAGAGAATTACATAACGCTATCATTTACCGACTGGTTTGGAAACAGATTTATTGAACACTAAACCTATTGCGACATATTGATCACAATATCACTACACTACAAAACATTGTGGAAGCACCAATTTCGCTTATTTCAGTTTTATTAAATGAACCTTAAACGCATCTAATGACCGCATTGTTATGGTGCTGACTTGGGGGTATTTCCCCAGACTCACTTACTCTCATCATACAACTGGATACCCTGAAAGAAAAGGGGGAGCCTGCCTAACTTTTCCCAACCCCGTAAGCTAATATATTTAACCACCCATCAAAATTATTATTGTTTCAGCAAAACAAACCCCATTTACATTTAATCGTGTGTATGCGTGAGTGCCTAAGGTGTCTCCCTAGTCACAGCTATTTCCTACTTCTATCCTCCCTAACTCCGGAAAATCAGACTGTTTCAAATTACTCGGTAACTTGACTCAGTTAGCTTTCAGACTTTCTGGCCGGCCAGAGTTTGTAGCCTAGGATGTGTATGCGCAGGTGGTTTTATGGGTTTGGTAACCACCCGCAAGGTAAGAATATTCGGAATATAATACATAAATATGTTATGGGTGCAAAGTGCCAGAGAGCTAGAATCGTCTGTCACTCAGGGTAAGCAGGGGGAAAATTGCTACACCACGAATGCTAACGGAAGAAGATCTAACACCGCATTCACAAGAAGCATTTTATCCCAATCTTCAAACAAGATAATTAATGTAATTATCTCAATTCAAAATTATTGTTAGTATTATTTTTCTATTATTAAATTAAATTGGGAACGCCTCCGGTGAAGGGATTCTTTAAACCTTTCAACCCAAGCAGACTCAGATTCAGCCGTAGCATAGTAAGCAGAGCTAGATTTTGGGTTCCTTAGTCCATTAATTTAAACTTCTTAAGGCTCCCAAGTGAATTCGCTCTAAATTCACACGTTTGTATACTGAAACTCAATTACCACTAGCTAGTGGAATTAAGCTAAAGTAATAAGTGGAATTAAGCTAAAGTAATAAGTGGAATTAAATGTCTGCAAAGGCTCAGAAAGCTATGACGCAAGAATGATATCGATCATCTCGTGTGCCCCCGCCGAGCCTTGGTTATTTGACAAAGGCTAGACACACGGATTATCCATAGCATACCTTTATCACAGTGAGTTTTCCTTTGCACAAATTTATTTCCGCATAAACGTAGTACTGTGGAGGAAAAGGATTAGTTAACTTTTATTTCGCGAAAGCTACCCTAATTACTAAGGCTGAAAACCCTATTTTACGCGGAAAACTTCTAGCTAAATATACAAACGGTTTAGGAATCGAAGGCCGCTTCTAACCTTACACTTTCACTTTCAAATCTCATTCCCTAGCTAAGAAAGTAATTCAGAACCTGAAACTTCACACCAGAGCTGATAGTCTGGGACGCAATGCCCACAGGTGATGGTAGGTTACAAATCCACTCTCCTACTTTCGAATTTAAATGCAAACGAAACTTCCTAATAGTAATAAATTCGCAAAATGGCGAATTTGCCTACGAGCGCAGCAGACGTATTTACTGTTCAATTTTCTGTTCCGGAAAAGCCCCGAGTATTTCCCGAACCCAGCTTTTATACCCTCGCGGCCCCCTCCTAATATGGTGCCACTTCGCCCTCTCGCTAAACCAATAACGAAATCCCGCCAACTGAAGAATTTTATTCCTTATTGCTATTAGTTTAAGGACTTCAACATTGGTAATTTTATTTTTGTTCACAAATTATTTTTCTACAATCCTTTTATCAATTTATTCAACGCTCATTTGAATTGTTTTCGAAAAACTAGTTTCTGTTAATAACAAAGTTTCGTATCTCGTATATAGAACAACATCTCTTTAACTCAGTCTATATTCACCTAAATACTCTACTTTATCTACAATTTGGGATTTGAAGCGTTATAATGATTTATTTGGTTGGCGCCAACCGGGCGGGTGGTACTCCAGCCGTGGGTACTCGTGGCATGGCGGAGAGTAGTGCTGTGGCACCTCTGAGCCGCGCTGCTCCACGCCAGCGCGCGCAGGAACCGGTGCGCAGAGAGGAGACCCTCTCCCCGTGTCAACCATCGGGCCCCCGCCCGTAGGGGCCCAACTCACACTCGGGCCGGCTGCATGGTAACCCGCAGGCGCGGGGCCCCCCATGGGTCCACGCGCAGGTACCTGGCTCAGCTCCCGGTGTGGGGGTGCGCCTCGTGGAGGACTCCTCCTCCCATCGGACGGGGGGCCATGCCCTGAGGGGCCCCCGCCCGTAGGGCGCCGCTGTTGTGCCGTCGGAGAGTCCGCTCCCGACCTGTTGGCACACAACATTAAGTGGTGCGGCCCACCGCATGCACGACAACGCTGGGGCCTGGGGCAGTTCCGTTCAAAGTGGTCCCCCAGGCAGCCAAAGCACAGGCTATTGCGCTTCACCATGCGCCGCTTATAAGTAACTGGCAACTCTTGCCAGTCGTGGCACTCCAGCAGCGTATGGCCCGCGTGCCCACACTGCAAACAAGCCGAGTCCTTCCCGGCCGCCGCCAGTGCCGCCAAGCGCGCCGTAGTGCGTCCTCGCAGCGGCTGCGCTGGCTGGGACGTACTGCGCCCCGGTGAGGCGCCGCACTTACACTTCGGCGTCGCTGATTGCCCTAAGTCCGGCTGTGAAGTCTCCACGACCCTAGCCTCATACTCCAGGACTTGTCAAGTCCGTGAACTTGGGCAATCTATCGCCGTCCCTTTCTGCCGACTCGCGTTCAAACCGTACGCGGATGTCGGCCGGTAGCTTGCTTAAAATTATATGTACCAATAAGAAGGACCACTCATCCACGGGCAAATTCAGCGTTCTCAACGCATTACATGCAACGGTGACCAGAGTCAACAGCTGCACCCGCAAATGTGCCCGGTTGGTGACCTTCGGTAGTCCCAACAACCGACCTGCATGTGCGTCTGCCAGCATACGAACGTTCTGGTACCGTTTATTTAGCAGCTCCCACGCTGTCTCATAGTGGTCATCCATGACCTTAAGATGCTGGACGATTGCCCTCGACTCGCCCTCGAGAGTCGATAAAAGATAGGCCATCTTTTTCCCCGGTGACAAATCCTGCCTGGAATCCACCAGCGAAGAAAACATATTCTTAAAAGCAACCCACTCCTCAACAGCTCCACTGAAATGGGTTAGCTGGAGAATAGGAAGCCTGCCTGTGACCGCGGGCCCTCCCGTCGGTAGCGGCTTACTTGGTACAGGACCACCTGACCGTTGTCTCCGTATGTCGCAGGCCGCCTGGACCACGGAGCTCTCTATATCCATTATTTGGGCCATATCCCGCTCGTAGCCCAACAATACCTCAGGACTAGGCGCTGGAGAACCCTCTGCCAGCGCCATCACAGCTGCCTCTGCTGTGGCCGTACGTTGCCCCAGTTGCTGCGCTCGTTCAAGGATAGCGTCGTCCCGGTCCGTCCGAGAGAGCAGTCCCTGAACAGCAATGAACCACCGCAGTTCATTGGCTAGTGTAGACCTCGCCATCGCGTAGATCACCAAGAATCAAACCAACAGCAATGACAACAAACCTCGACAAAGGCTCAAACTAGCAAAGCAAACAACAATATAACCTAACTTCCTTATAACTAATTACTATTGACTATTTACTATTAACATACAACAATTGTATATAAAAACACGTATAACACTTGCAAACAACAATTGCAACTGTTAGTATAGTCGTAAGTATACAAAGTTGATCTACAAAATATGCGCAAACAAAGTTAACCTAAAAAGTGCGGGTTTGGCCCCAGGGTTATGGGATAAACCACGCTCTGCTACCAGAAAATGTTGGGTATAGGACCCGCTCTGCTACCAGAGACCAAGGAGACAGGGCCGCCTGCCTCCTGGTCCCAAATTAAACACTAATAAACACTTAAACACTAATAAAACACTTACAGAATATACAATCCTTTGTCGACGTTCCTCGTCGAATAGGCAGCCGGCGCCTCCCGGGATGCCTGCACCGGATCGCTAATGGGAGCCCTAGTCTTCCCCAGCTACCCCAAGAGCGCTCTTCCCCAGAAAACTGCGTCCCAGTGCAGGTTCTTGACACCACGACCTCGCGGTCGCAAGGGAAAACTGTTCGTCTCACTTTCACAAGGGGAATCCTTTCGCCTCACCACAAATCGTCAGGAAAGACTCGGGAACCTTCCCTCCTTCCTTATAGTTCACTCCACGCGAAAATATAAAGCCGGCAATCCAATTGCTTTACAATTTGAACCAAAATCACGTTGCCCGCGGGCCACCACGACAGCAAAGCTACACAGAGTAATAATATTAACAGCCAACCAAAATAAATGTCATCTTGACAAAAGTAGGTCCGCCTACACTATCGGTGCGTTCTGTCACGCACTTCTATTCTAAACAATGTCAGCCAATTTTTATTTTGATATTCTTTGGCCCGAATAACGGCGTTGTTGTCATTTTCATATGTTTCATCAATTAGGGCTTTTCTGCATTCTAAACAACGCTTTACGACTTTTTTTTAATAGTTTTGTCAGCACCCAGCCACAAACATAATTTCGCTGTCCAGCATCTACGGTTTCTAAATTTTGCGTGATAATTTCACCGTGGTATGGAATTTCCCTTTCTGGTTCATCAGATGGTGGCGTTTCAGCGTATTGGGGTTTTAGAAAAAAATGTTAGGTTCTCTAAACATTCGTTTTCATCAGCTTCGCAATTTGCCCGAATGGAGTGCTGAGTGTTAAAGTTATTTAACAGTAACGCCTTGTATGCGCTTTCAAACCCTAAAGTGTTAGGGGCAACATTTCTCACTCCGTAACTCCTAATGTTCCCGAAGAAATTCTCAACTGGGTCATGGTTTAAGTTTCTTGTTAATAATGCATCTAACCCATATTTTTTTGTGACGACTTTCCATATTTCTTCCATGCCTTCAACGGTCTTTAATAGGTTAGTTACTGACGGAATAGTGACTTCAGTAAACCGGATTTTGTTGGAAACAAGTGGTTTTTCTCAAAAAATTTACAGTTTTTAAAACTTTTCGTGCACTCCTCCACAGTTTAAAATGGGGTGAGTTTCTTTTTATTGCACCTTTATACTGTTTGCCATTTGGCACGTGAAACGAGCTTACATTTAAGCTGTCAAAAATATTTTCTAACAGAAGAGTAATATCTATTAAATTTTTGCATTCTTCCGGCACATCACCCCTAGAAGCGAGATGATCCGCTGCCACGGCATAGCTGTGACTGAAGAGTTGTGTTGCCAACTTAACCCTCATTTTGTTCATTTTTTCGGGGACCAAGTTTTCTTCAGTTATTTTATCTAGCAGTGCCAGTTCCATGCGCCTTTTGTCGGCGGCATATACTTGCTGATAATACTCCCATTTAACTCTCTTTTCCATGGTGTTAATCGTATACAGCATCTCCTTAGTCATTAAATTGTTCCTCATGCCTTTAATCAGATGGGGAGCATCGAATATGGGAATGATGGTCTGGTCGTTCACAGTAAATACGTCGTGACGCCACTCTTTCCCCTTTTTGAAATATGCCACCTTTGTGTCATTTACCAGTTCTGAGACTGCGCCTACGTTGACTGAACTCTGGTCACAGACTGTATTTATTATGATTAACCCAGATTTTTGGGCTACTTTTATAACTTCTTTCAACATAATCTTAAGTTCGTTCTTTTTTAGACCATTCGTGAAATAATAAGCTATAGGCTGCTTGAATGGCCGTTTTATACCCTTCATCATAATTACCAGAGCATGGTCTGCAAACTTTTTTTCGTCGTTATTTGCAAATCCTTCCAAACTGTCCTTTGACGCATTATATGTCACTTGGGCTTTCAATGACATTTCATCAAACATTAAGCTGCAGAGGCGGTCTTGTTTCTTATTCCGCAGCACAGTATGGCGGATTTTTTCAGATACGATGGGATTTATACCCGTATAAATATAAAGTGAAAGGGCAAGCACTTTTTCGTCAACGGTAAAACGTCGACCTTTCTGTTTCTTTTGGCCTTGCAGTTGCATGTGTATCAAGAGCTGAGCTCGTTTGCTCATATTTTTCACCACCTCTCCAAAGGCATTGTCTTTGCACAATTTAGCAGCCTGTGATAGTCTGTCTTTGAAAGATTTCGCTCTCTTACGTATGCGACAAATCTCGCTGCGCAGGTATCGAAGTGCGGTTTTTTCGGTTCCTCCTGTAAAATAAAAATTCTTATGTTTGTTACATGTTCAAAACATAAAGATATAAATAGGAAAATCATAAATAAACTCGGATAGTACACAAGACAGCACGTCGACCCTTACACGCTACCCGGTTACTAGGATCTATGATGACGTCTGAAAAATGTTTGCGCAATGATTGCACGTTATGAAATACAATTTGAACTGCATTATCTTCAGGTGTTTGCAAAAATTTAAAATATGGTACCAATTTGTTTTGTTCTAGTCTTTTCATTTCTATACTTACAGCACTCGATTCTGATATTTCAGAGGGAGGTTTAAATGTACCTGAATTCACGACTAAAAACAGTCCAAACGATGACATTGCTCTAGAACAAGCTACATACAGCATCGATCTTTTTACATTTTTAGAAATATGGACCACAACTTTTTCTAAGGTGGCACCTTGCGACTTGTGAATTGTAATACCTTCTGCTGGTACTATTGGAAACTGAGTACGCTGCACTACAAGATTTGAAGATTTCCACCTTTTCACAGTATAAGTGACGGCATCTAATGGCGTCCAATTCGAATTGAGATATTGACGATGTTTTCGAGAAGTTACTTGACATTTACTTCTTGTAGCTATTCCCGTACTTTTATCGAACAGAACCCAAATACGTAAAGGCCGCTTTTCACTTGTCTTCTTGTGTCGACCGTAATCTATAGCCTTCAATATTCCGGTAGTACCATTCACAAGGCCATCTGTAGTGTCAATATTCACAGTTACCATATAACGTGCACCTACTCGTAAAAACAAATTCTTAGGAAGACCGTAGGTCTGCATTGTAGGTAGAGTATTTACAGATTGCAAGGCTTTTCTAGCAGCTTGCGGATTTGGTGCTCCAGAAACCACATCAAGTGCTTTAACCGAGTACCCTTCAGTGTTCATTCGAGACAATACTTGATTATTGTATTTGTCGACTTCATTGTTGGTCGCAAATAAGTGTATCGCTCCATGTGCCTCAATAGGTAAAGTATTAATACTGTAACATCTAGAATTAATTAACTCTATATCCATAGAAGTCATCCGACCGACAGCCATATTGTTTAAGGCTATTGCGAATGCCAGATCATCTCTTTGCCGCATTATTTCAGTCATCATAAAGAGACGGAATGGTTCCCACAACGGAGCACCAGCAAGGGGTGCCAATGGATTTCGACTACTGTTTGGCTGAAAAACCCAGTTGTCTCCTACCGGTGGTAACTGATTGAAGTCCCCGACGCTTATAATAGACATACCAGCAAATTGCGTATCTGTGTGAAATATTTGCTGCAATCTCCTATTAATTTGGTTCAGAGTTCTACTACCTAACATAGATATTTCATCCAAAATAATTAATCTTACTTTTGCAAGTTTGCATGCTAAGGTGTTCGCGATGCTTGCTGATAATTCGGGCATTGTTTGACCACATTGGGATACTGGAAGTCCAAACGTACTGTGAACAGTTTGACCACCGATTCCAAAAGCAGCTTGTCCCGTGTATGCACAAAGTAAAATTCTAGCATCATCAGGATTTATACCCGGAACTCTATTGAACATAAGCATTAAATATTGATACAAACCCTTAATTAACAAACTTTTGCCCACGCCGGCTCCACCACTAACAAAATAATAAAAAGGTGGTGGTGATTCTTGAGTGAAAATATGTCCTACATGTAAAACAAAATGTCTTTGATCACAATTAAATATTCTAACTAAACGCAATACATCATCTTCACACAAAACTGCTGGTTGGGCAATCGCTCCTCCTACTAAATCTGATTGATTTCCATGTAACTGTAGACAATGATCTGGATCACCTTCTTGTGTCTCTAATTCATAATCATCTAAAGGACGAGCTTTTTCTTTCACTGCACTATCCTCATCCTCTTCATCTTTATCTACATTACGAATTGCATCCAACAATGCCTCAAACTCATCTGGCCCCCCCAAGCGATTAAATTGAAGACTTTCTGAACGGATTTCATCACTAAGTTCAATAAATTTCTGTTCGAGGTTTATAACGTCATTGACTAATTCACTAATTTCATCCCTCCAGTTTGTGTATAACATTAGCTGCTCCCTGTAGAAATTGTCGGGATCTTGAGCTCTATTATATCTTCGGAAACGTATGACCCTGGGTTTCCTTCTTTTTCGCACGTATCCATCGTTATTTAACAACTCAATCCAATTTCCTATACACTCATGGTCAGTGTTTTCACCTTCATGTGTACGTGAGATTTTAGTTGAAAAAGTATAATACGCAGCAAAATAAGCTAAACTCATTGTATCAAACGTTTGATCACGTGGCCGATTTTTATAATGATCCAGTAAATTTTTTTTAAATATGTCTGTGGACGATGGATCCAAGGACTGCAAATCTATGAAAGATTTCAAAATACCTACTCGTTCATTGGGGTGTCCTGTGTTTATGTAAACATCGCTCTCAGAGGCTTTGACATCGGAAGTCCCGCCAGACAGTAAATTGCCTCTTGGGCTGAAATTTCCGAAGAATTTAAAAATACTTTTGATATTGCGCGTAGAGAGTCTCTTATGCTACTGTTGCCATTTTTGGCCTCTTCGACCGTTAATATAATCGACAATATAAACTGAACAGGCAAATGGATCTAGTATAAATTGGCAATCCATATTAGCTCGCTGTAATTCCAATACCTTTTTACAAAATTGATTAACCATGACGTCTTTTGGTCGTCTCTGTAGATATATTTTGGGCCGTTTAAGTGTTGATCTAACTGCCCATATGTATTTTTCGATATTTAATTCTGTCGATGCTAAGTACTCATCAAATGTTAAATGTGGCGGAATATTCACCAAGTCGTCCTTTAACTTTTTAGATACTTCTTTCCATTCTTTTAGGCTTGGATTATCTTCTTCCAGAGGTGTCAGAAGACGTGTCTTATCCATTGGAAAAAAAGGTATTCCAAACCTACAAGGACGACTTGGCTTGGGATGACATGAATGTGTGTGTTTGTGAGTTTGTATCTTAACTAAGTCTTCATCTAAATCTTCACTATTGCAGGATATGATTTGGTCAACAAACATTATAACCTTTTCAGTTGATGATTGATCTCCAGGAATGAAGATAGGCGCATCTTCTATCCACAACATCATATGGGCATGAGGAGAACCTCTGTTTTGGAATTCTATTCGATGGTATTGATGGTTTATTTTAAGTTTACCAAAAGGCCCAACGGGAGACAGCCATGTTTTTTTTAGTTCTTTATAACGTGTTTCAAAAAAAGTAGCGCATATAAATGGGTCGGACTGAATGAGTCGCACTTTTTCTGCGTATGGAATATTTTGTGATTCCTCAAGCGACACTTCCTCTTTGTCAACTGTGCTTTTAAGCTGTTTTATTAAATGAGGCCATTGCGTTTCAGCTGCTGATATCGTCATAAACAATGTTGGGACACCGAACTGCCGAATCATTGCTAACAATTTTTTCTTTTCTTCTTCCCAGTGTGCTGGGGAATTTCTCACACTACTAAGAATTCTATATCCATCGTCATGCTGAATGAGGTTCTGTAAGTAGTCGTCATTAAGAAGGTTGTTTACTAAAATAGGAGCGCCGTTGACGGTTTTCTTTCGAAGACAAGTAGCTATGTGTCCACCTATTTGGGTCATCTGTTGTTTCTTTAATAAAGTAAACAAATAATCTGGCCGCATAGCCCTTCTATCATGCCGAGTTATTTCGGATTTCATTATGTCAGAAGAACTTAGTTTTATTATAAAGTGCCTTTTAATTCCACCGTGAATCTTAATGAAAGCTAATTCTTCAAGAAAGTCGTCATACAGTAGTGATAGCGGGTACTTACCCTCACCGGGTGCCATTGTTATGACGACATCCTGCTCATTATCAAGTAAAGTTTCAGCATTACCGGGATTTACTGGTTCATCTATTAACTCACCAAGTTCACATGTGCATTCATTGTTATCTATACGATCATTATCACCATCAACTTCGTCGTCGTATGCCCAGTTATCATCATATGTAATATTTAATTCTTTAAATAATTCTGTTTGGACTAAATATTTTGCTGCTTCTCTCACTATTGCAGGACGAATACGCTCCTGACGACCGTGTTTGTAGCACATTTTTCGCTTCAAAACAAGTGTTATGATATGACTATCAGATGCATGCCGTGGTAAAGCTGAGACCATAGTGTTAACATCGACTGGAACGTTGACTACATTCCCTACCAATCCATGTTGATAACCGAGACCTTAACCTCGCCTGACTATTTTAAGGAATATATGTCGTGGTGATACAATACGTTCCTCAAGTGGAGTAAGTTGTTGCAGAACATCTGGAATTACAGGATAAGTTAAACCATTGTACATGGCAAGCCTTGGTATTTTGCCTTCTTTTAGATATTTTTGACACGTGTAACAAAATGAACCACAGCCACCAGATGTATTGATTTGAAATAAATCATTTAGGTTTTGATTTGAAAATGTTTTAGGCAACTGATCTTTTCTCATGACTCTAAGCGAATTTTTGTGCCACAAACGACCGCAACAGGAACAGATATTCGTGTGACCATCTGCGATATTATCAAAAAAAATTTGACGTACGGCCATCCAATCACGTAGATAAGTATTTTTTCTAAAATTATGCGTCTCTTTCTCACGTTCAACATAATCTGAATCCTGCCTATTTAATTGATGTTCAATTGTGTTATGACTTTGCTCTTCATCTCTGTATACAGGATCCTCTCGTAACACACGATGAGCAGTCGTGTCACGAGCTTGTTCATTTTCTCTGTATACAGGGTCCTCTCGTAACACACGATGAGCAGTCGTGTTACGAGCTTGTTCATTTTGTCTGTATACAGGGTCCTCTCGTAACACACGATGAGCAGTCGTGTTACGAACTTGTTCATTTTCTTTGTATACAGGGTTCTCTCGTAACACACGATGAGCAGCCGTGTTACGAGCTTGTTCATTTTCTCTGTATACAGGGTCCTCGCGTAACACACCATGAGCTAGCATGTTACGAGCACGTACATTATCACGTTTCCGTGTAGATTCCTGTGACCTTTGTAATCTCTTTGACAGTCTGTTTCTTATTCTCTCCTTAATTTTAACGTCTTCTTTATTTCTCGATTCACGTTTTTTCTCTTTATTATATTTTTTAAGGTCTTCTGACGATTTTCGTTTCCGAGGAATAGATAGAATTTTTTGAGAAAGTGTATCACCAGACTTATCAGCTACTAAAGACGCAGAGTGTTTAGGAGTATACGTCATGGATATTGGCGTAGGTGACTTAGGTGTATAGGTCATGGAGTATACTGAGGTATCAGGGATTACGAGTTCGGTATTGACCTGAAGATGCTGACCTTGAGATTCCTCGAGGTCCGTCGCCGTACGATATGCCACAGCTGGCCTATTAATTTTAGGATGAGTTTGCTTGTATTTCTGTTTAGCTTCAAGTACTTGTTCTGAGCGGGTTTTTTTAGACTTTTTTGGACGACCACCTTTATTACGTCTTGGACGACCAACCTTTGAATCTTGCGTTTTATTTACCAAACTTTCCTGCGTATTATCGTATGTATTATTTAGTAATTCTTCGGACCCGATTGGCGAACAAAAATCATAATGACCCGATGATAAATTACCCGAAAAAAGTAAACGCTTTATTGCATATCCTTCTCTGCCAAACACACCCCTCAGAATACCCGTATTACGTTCATACACTTCGAACCTCGCTGGATACAAAAATCCTGCTGCCTTCACCTCAGCAGTACCGCCATAACTGGAGGATTGGAGCATCGTAGCTTTGTACTCTTGTCGTGAAGAGAAAGGATCTCCCCGGGCATTGCTTGTATACAAATTAAACTCGTTCCAGTTGTCATAAATATAATTAACTATTGTAGTTCTTAGTAATTGTGTTTGATCAAAATTAGTGGAATTGTAAATAGAAAACGCTATTGCATGAAATAAACAACTTCCATCGGGAGGCATAGGTATTATACTATGTAAAATAGTATTTTCGTTGACGATTAATGCAACTGTAGCCATAATTATATCTTTACAAAGTTTTGCAATTGGAAAACAAAGCAGAAACAAACAAAATCGACGAGAAATTGTCGCAAATTTTACTTATTTCGGAACGCGTGCGAACAGCATGCGGGCACTCGTGCGAATGGCGCACGGCTGCCGCTCGCTGTGTGACGATACCCCTTCTCTTGGCCAGTCGCCTGCCCCCGCGCCCGCGGGCCAGTGCGAGCGCGTTCATGCCCCGCCCCGCGCCCCGCGTGCCTCCCGTGCCACCAGCGTCCCATCAAACTTCGCCAGTAGAAACAATACAAGCAAGCTGTCTGATAATAACCAACAATAAGAAATATAATAATGTCATTGAATTTAATTATAAGTATAACACTTTAAGCAGTTAGGACGCATTTAGATTATACAGCTACATTCACCAAAACATCGGGATTGAATGACGATGAGTGAGGTCGTCTTTGCCGTTTGAAAAATGTTGCCCTCCCCATACATAGTATAATAACTCGCGGTCATTGCTGTAACTACAATTATGTTTACAATCACAATTTTTTTGGTGGTATAACTACTTAAAATTTTAAGCTTTTCGGAATTTTTCTGTTACCTGTGCTGTAAGCTATTGCTTCTTACCAAATTTCGAGATTCTATGTCAACGGGAAGTGGTCTTTAGGTTTTAATTCCCTTGCGTGTAGTTGCGTGTTTCAAAATATGCGGTATCAATGGTTGTACTTTTGCGTTTTGCGTTTTTGCGTTGACTTAGAATTTTTTTTTTTTTTTTCACGGGTTAAAGGCAATTAGATCTAAGTATTTGATATGAATTTCAACTTGATAGCTCTACGCGTTCATGAGGAAAAAAGTAATAAGTTTATATTTATTAAAAAATATATATTTTGTAATGTAACTAAAAATTTAAGGTTTTCGGAATTTTTCCTTTATGTGTGCTATAAAACGTTGCTTCATGCCAAATTTCAAGATTCTAGGTCGACTGGAAGTACCCTTTAGGTTTTGATTCCCTTGCGAGTACTTGCGAGTTTCAAAATATGCAGCTTAAATTGCTGTTTCTTTTGATTGCGTTGACATAGAAGTTAGATTTTGTTACAGCTTAAAGGTATTATAGACCTGAGTATTTGGTATGAATTTCAATTTAATACCTCTACGCGTTTATGAGGAAATGGGTAGTAAGTTTAAAATTATTAAAAAAATATATATTATGTGATGTAACTAAAAATTTATGGTTTTCGTAATTTTTCCTTTATCTATGCTATAAGACGTTGCTTCGTACCAAATTTCAAGATTCTGAGTTCACGGGAAGCACCCTGTAGGTTTTGATTCCCTTGCAAGTGTCGAAAATTTGCGGCATAAACGGCTGTATCTTTTGATTGCGTTGGCTTAGAAGTTTGATTTTTTTCACAGCTTCAAGGGACAGTAGACCTGAGTAATTGATATAAATTTCAGCTTCATACCTCCACGCGTTCCTGAGAAAAAGGGTCTTGACAGACGGACGGACGGACAGACGGACAACAAAGTGATCCTATAAGGGTTCCGTTTTTTCCTTTTGAGGTACGGAACCCTAAAAATGGTTTCGTTGCAATGTAAGCAACTTATAAGATTAGGTAAAAGTTACTTCATCCATCCACAAATCCGCCAATCTGTTGCGTAGTTTAGAAATAGTAAGTGGATACTGGATATGCAGACAGACAACGCGGAAAGCGGTAACTATGTAGAGAACAAGAAAATGGGCAGTAACAAATTACTTCTTACCATTAGCTGGACATCCAAAAGAGCACAGCCTGGGCATTGTGTAGCGGTAGATGGTAGCTAGCTAACTAGCTACGAGTAGAAACGTCGGACGACCACAGCCAAAACACTTCGTAGGTATAGCGTCTATATTGCAAATTTCACAAAAACAGAGTACGTATCCACAGCCAAAATACTTTCAGAGTAGATGTTATAGCGTCTTTATCGCAAATTTCACAAACGCAGAAGTATCCACAGCCAAAACACTTACAGAGTAGGTATAGCGTCTATATCGCAAATTCACAAACACAGAAGTCTAATAATTGTCAACAGTAAAAACGGAGGAGTCTTACAGCTCAACTCTGATTTTCTGATTTCTGATTTCTGACTCAACGCTCTTTCTGAAACACAAAATCACCACAACAAACTTTTTACAAACTTTTCACCACAACTTTCGTTCGTTAAAGAATTTGAAACGACATCAGAGTCTGATGATCACAGAACACATATACCCGAGAAGAATGTCAACACCATAGAAAAAAAAGCGACAGTTTTGGTGCCTAGTAGCGCCATCTCGTTTGCAACCCAAAGCAACTTTATAGCAGCGGGCTTGGCGGGAAATTCAAATTCGTGGCGGCTTTCATGGACAGATAAAATCACTTGGCCGGTCATATGGAATACAAACTTTTGCCAAAAGCAGCTCGCCTTTGGCAAAAGTTTGCATTCCATATGACCGGCAGAGGATTTTGATTGGTATCCCTACGACCATATTTTGGGATGATTTGGGGGTACCAATAAGCAAAACAGTAGCATTCTAGTTTAACAATATTTATTTACATTTTATCAAACAAGGGTGTAGGGATGTGTATAGAAATGTTAACTGTATTTAAATTCTGTGCTAATACAAGTGCCATGCTGCACAACGGAAGATAAATGCAAGTTATAGCCTCTTTCTTTTCCAAGTCGCGTTTAAAGCCATCAAAATCACCTTGACACTCGCCCGGTCCCCTCTTCGCGGCTATGTAAAGCTACCTCAAAGGCCATCAAAAGCTCGCAGGAGTCCAGTGTTCATGGTGGTCATTGTCAAAGTCACTAACTATTACCATGTCTACGACCATTGCCGGGTCTCCTATTCGCGGCTGTGTGGAGCTGCCTATGGGCCATCAAAAGCACGCAGGAGCCGTCGGTGCCTATGTACCAATAAGCAAAACAGTAGCATTCTAGTTTAACAATATTTATTTACATTTTATCAAACAAGGGTGTAGGGATGTGTATAGAAATGTTAACTGTATTTAAATTCTGTGCTAATACAAGTGCCATGCTGCACAACGGAAGATAAATGCAAGTTATAGCCTCTTTCTTTTCCAAGTCGCGTTTAAAGCCATCAAAATCACCTTGACACTCGCCCGGTCCCCTCTTCGCGGCTATGTAAAGCTACCTCAAAGGCCATCAAAAGCTCGCAGGAGTCCAGTGTTCATGGTGGTCATTGTCAAAGTCACTAACTATTACCATGTCTACGACCATTGCCGGGTCTCCTATTCGCGGCTGTGTGGAGCTGCCTATGGGCCATCAAAAGCACGCAGGAGCCGTCGGTGCCTATGGTGATTTGAGGTAAGCGTGAAATTGAAGGCAATTTATTAAATTAAATTGTTCTCTATCTATCTAAATACAGTTAACAACTCGTCTTATGTGTATAGATTTCATAAGTAATTGCGAAAATACTCAAAAATAAGTACCACAAAAATATATACTTTCTGTATACTAATACAAACTGCTTAAACATGTTTTAAAATGTTAATTTTTCTTTTCAAAGCTGATGCAGAGGCCTCCTCTGTAAATTTTGTATTCTTGAGACAGCAAAATCTTTTTACACATATGAAGAAAACGCTATTGACAATCAATTCTATATTTTTGTTTGAGTGTTCTTCACAATTACTAAGAAAAGCAAATATTGCATTATTCTTTAGAGATTCAATGATAGAAAGTCTCAAATGTTTCTCATGAGAATTTTCTTCGAGAAATTTGTTGATATATGTCGCACAATTCTCTACGCAATTAATAAGCTCAATTGTTGAATAAGATAAGCTTTTTTTCAAGTCAGAATATTCTTTAAAGTCAATAAATATGTGGACATCATTGGTATCTTTAGCCAGTAACAATTTTTCACATTGTCTACAATCAATATTTAGCTTTTTCACAATGAATCCACACACATAAGCACATGCTTGAATTTCACCAGACTCTTTGATGGCTATATTTTCTTCAAAAGTGCATCCAACAACGTGGTCAAACTCCTTCAATAGAACTTCTCCGAAATTAGCGTTTACATCTTTGACATCTTTCAACAACATTCCAAGGTTACTCACTACTGAATTATCGTCATTCTCACAGTTGCGACCAACCCCAATGTGGGCTAAATTGCTCAGAAGAGCCGTTTTAAGTCCACCAACAAATTGGCCTGTGGTGGGGTTGGTTATAGTATATTAGAGCCACAATTGCCTCTGATGCATCCGAAAGTGTTCTCAAGTGGGTCCTGTTGCAACCTTCTGGTGGCAAGGCTCTTGATGTTTTTGTAGCTAATGCTTAAGTGTCTCCATAACCTTTCTATGCCATTAAGAGTCTGGATCCATCCATTCAAAGACGGAGGTCTTTGCCTGCTATTTAATAAGGTCAGATTTCTAAAGAAGGATACCATTTCCTTGAAATGATGCAAGTGAGGACTATTTGCACTTAAGTTTCGTGAAAATGGTTTCCCCCTCTTTAAGTCTGGACTATCAGCGTTTACAGCTTCGAAAAGTTTGTCCATCTTGTCCAACATGGTCGCTGTCACAGTAGCTTCACCCGGTAGTTCTCCTGAAAATGATTGAATAAAAATTTTAGTTCTTTTATAACTTAAGTTTTTTATGACGCCGCTCTTAGTCGCTGATAGCATATAATATTTTGGACTTTAAGTCGATGGAGATCATCCAACTCTGCTCTCATGCAACATACATTCAAAATGAATTATTTACAGGAATCTACTTGGTAGCAAGTCTTGTCCACGCAAAGTCCCATTTCAAGCTAGTAGGATAATGATATGAGCTATACATAACTTATTGATGTGTTTCAGGAATAAAAAGATTACCCTGTATAAGTAAAATAGTTGCTTTGCTATAGTTATTACCTCTTTTAATAGAACTGTCAGTCGATCTGCAGTCACTGCTCCACTTGAAAAGTAATAGGCTACGGGCTGTTTAATTCTTTTTCGGATTCCCACAATCATAAACACAAGAGCATATGAAGCTACTAGCTTTGATCGCCCTTGTGTTGCATGATCCTGGTAACCTTCAATTAAATCTTTGCCTTTATGATAAGTCAAATTTTTTCTGATTGACATCTCATCAAACATCAGTATGAAGTAATTATCTTCTGGCTTTAAAGAACTTGCAGTTTGTTTTAAAACCTGGAATACTTCAGTATTTATTCCAACTTCCAGTGGCATGTTTGATAAAAGAGCCTTCAAGGTTGACTGAGTAGGCAAACAATATAGTCTTCTTAGAAGCTTGTAGCAAGCCGGTGACCTTTTATACATTCTCAGAGCTAAAATTTTAGAGGCCTTGTTCCATCTGCGACCCTTGGATTTTAGCTTGCAGTTTCGTAACTGTCCTTGGAGGAGTACAGCCATGTTTCCGCTCATATTTAAATTGAGCAGCCTTGAGACAGTGCCATCTTTACTTAAGACTTTCAAAACAGACTCTTTCTTTAACTTTTTGATCTGACTACGCAGGCGACACAAATCTTTCACATATTTTCTGCATTTTTTATAGAGCATCATTTCATTCTCTGTACGAACCTTCGATTTGGTGACATCTCTGGGCTGTAATCAATAAGGAATAAAAATAAGCTTTTCAAATAAAGGAGTATTTTATTTTTATTAGAAAACAAACATTGCAACGTTAAGTGAGGGGCTGTCAGTGATAAAACAGACTTATCTATACTAGACCAATGAGCAAAACTAGTTAGTAACTAACCTTGGTAGCTGATGGCTTCTCATTACAATCTACTTTAGACCGAACGGATATTGACTCCACCGCTTCCGGTTGGATCACACTATTTGCGTGCTCCCTGTCAGTCACCTGAAAATTTTAAAATACATATTGTTTAAGTACAATCTCTCGTCAAAATTGTTACAACCAAAGGCTAACTATGAAATGAGTGATTAAAAAATAATTCAGGCAGTCTGTGCAAAACAAAACCAAAGATGGATTACCTAATGGAAATAAGTACTGGTGGGAACTAATACAAAATGGGTATGGGATGTTGTTATAGAGTTTGCATTTCTACCAAACAAAAATAACCAGAGTAACAATGGGTAAAGTACTGAATACATACAGCCGAACATAGAACCCCCTTCTTTTTAAATCGGTTAAATAACAGGGTTCTTAAATACCATGATTTGAAATGTATTTCAGATATAAGTACTAACCTTAAGTGCTGCAGGCTGCTCACATGGATCCGTGGATATGGATGGACCTCATAGGCTCCAAATAGCTGTTCTGTTTTTTACAGTATGAATGGCCATTATCACATGGACTGAAAACCTTAAAATATATTTATGGTTAATACATGCAGTTTGTACAAACAAAACAAAAAATGGACTGTGGAAGTGAGTGTGAAATACAAATGAATGGATATTGTTACAGAGTTTGCATTGCTACCACACAAAAAAGGCAGAGCAACATAAGACTAAAGTGGATAGCAAAAGATATTGTAGAAAAACAGGGTTCTATTTATATGTATTACCACAAAAGATTTAATCATTCGGATGATATGGTCGGCCCACTCTCACTTCAGCATGCTAATTCGGTGGGCTATGTCAGTGACTTTGGTTCTCTGTCGGATCATCTCGTTTCGAATTCGATCTTTCAGAGAAACCTTGAGCATAGCCCTAAAAGATTTAATACCACAATAGAATAAAAAGAAATAAATTACACTAACCTTAGGTGCTGCAGGCTGCTCACACGGAACCGTGGATATGGATGGACCTGACATAGGCTCTAAATAGCTGTTCTGTCGTTGTATTTTACAGTATGAATGGCCATTATCGGATGGGCTGAAAACCTTAAAAAAAAAAAGTTTTAGTTGGACCTACCTAACTACACATTATATTATCTATCACAATATATCTACATACCAAGTGTTCTTCATTTTCTGGAAAAGCATTCTTATGAATTCTCTTATTTGAAAAATCCAAGAATGCCCCTCGCCTGAAATGTCGTGAGCACAACATCTTGTGACTGCTATACAGCTCTCGCTGGAATTGTGCTGAGGACCAATTCTGTTCAGGGAAACAATACTTGGCCCATTCTTCACACCTGCAAAACACAATTCATTTTATATAAGGTAGGTAGTAGGTAATTGGTACCTAACGGCAAAAAGTTTGAGGAAAAGTATAGTAACCGTTGACGATTAGTCACACCAGGTTTAGAGAAGCGGTATAAAGCACTGCTGCTGTCCGGCTTCCTCTCACAATGACAACACTTTCTTTTCTCGTGCATCTTTGATGAAAATATTTTTTCAAAACTTTCTTCAAATGGAGCGACAGACGCCGACCACTCACTACGACAAAATGCACACAGATTACAAAAAAGAAACGAAAACTTGTATTTTATGTTTTAATTAATCTGTGATTTTATGACAACGCTTTAAAAAAAAGTACTATGCTTCTGATTGGTGGTTTCTGTAGCCCACTTTTTCTGACCAATCAGGAACTGTCACTGACGCTCCATACAAAGTCGACCCACCCTGCTGATGATCAGACTCAGTCTGTGTGAAAGGACAGAAAAACACGTGCATAGAAAAACGAAATAATGTTGCCAGAATACATAAAACCTGCCAAATTTGTAAGAAGTTGTCAGATTTGAATTTTTATGTATTTATGCTCATTTCCTACGATTTTATGATAAAATTAACAAATCTTTTTATAAGTGTTGTTGTTAATTATTGTCTTAGTGACATCTATAGGCAAATAAAAAAACTACTAGGTTCTCGGGAAATAAGGTAGATGGCGCCACCATATTCTTGAAATATCATATAGTTCTAACTGTCCCCCCTCTGGTAACAGTCCATTTTCACTGCGTGTTTGTAGTAGAGGATGGATCCAGTACTTCTTTTTTTTCCCCTATGCTTTAAGTAAAGGCACACAACAACTGCAGCCTCTTCAACGTCCATTTTGAAATTGACTAAAATTAAACCGCGCAAAGTTGCGGTTGACCAACCGCGACTTGCGTTTTGCTTTACGCCGCGCCGCCTTTCAAACCGCGTGCTGCGGCATGCCGCGCGGCGTGCCGCTTCTGCGGTTACCGCCTAGTGCGCATAAGCCCTTAGAAGACGTGCCGTTCTCAACAAGGCAAGGTATGTGGTTGCAAAATGATTGGTGCCCGGCACACTTCGCAAGAGCAGTCTGAAATCATCTCAATAACAAATACCCAGAAACGTGGATCGGACGTCTCGGTCCTATATTATGGCCGCCAAGATCACCGGACCTGAATCCCCTGGATTTTTCTATTGGGGCTGTCTCAAATATTTAGTTTATGCGACAGCAGTTACTAATATCGCACAACTGCGTGAAAAAATTCAGACCGCCGCCGCAGAAAGTTCACAGAAGGGTTACGTTCGCCGGATTAAACGATCTTTCATAAAATGATGCAGAGCATGCATAAGAGCTAATGGCAATAATTTTGAACATGTATTATAAAAAAAAATTTATAAAAAAAACATTTGTATTCAGTCTTTTATTTAGCAAAAAACCCTTTTTCTGAAATTCTTGCCTTAAACTACAAATCTTGTCTTACCAGGTTAAATTGTAGGCAGAATGTTAAAGAATTATATCATTTAAAAATTGCCAATAAAAAGGCTATTGGCACAATCCGCTTCATACATTTTTTTTTAAGTAGCAGACTACCAAAGTTAGCCGTTGGAATAAATGTGTTCAAAAATTTCTCTAATTTGTTTTTGTAACCAATTTTCTTAAGATTTTAAAGAAAAAAAAAAGCATTTTTTACATATGTCAAGTATTGAAGAGTATTTAAAAAAAAGACTGTTAAAAAAAGTCATCAATTTTAGAAATGATATGAATTGAACTGAATAAGGTAAATTTTTTTGAGAAAAATTTAAATATCAAAAATATTGAGACTTACTAAAACGAAATTTAGGCATATAGTAGGTAATGATATGACCTTTCACCAGTTGCTAGGTGAAAGGTCATATCAAGGATATCTTCAATTTTTGGATATCTTAATTGTTTCATAAACATTTGACTCCAGTTTACTGCTTAGAGCCCCTCAGATACAGGCGTTTTGGATGTGCGTTTAACGGTATTCCAGAGGCGGGCGTACAAGCCGTCTGATGTACATAGCATTTGACGCGCGTATCTTTTATATGGTCGAGCTAAATACTTATCGACGGGCCTCCAAAACGCCAGTATGTGTGGTGGCCCACAGGGGGGCTCCTTATTAGTGAAATGTAAGTGCTTTTTCAGTTTAGAGTCCGGCTCTGTACACAATGGACTTCTTTACAGAAACAGTAAAAGCTGCTAAGATTTTTGATTATTATGGAAAGTTGTCTAGACTTATAGACATTCATAAAGTCCTGACATCTTCAGAACCAATCGAAAAGGTAGTGGTGGTAATCATGATCTGCCTAATTACTTTAACAGTATTGTACAACGGAGCTACAAACTTTCGAAAGTACGTCTTTTAGTTTCTTATTCAAATAGGAAAATATTCTGTTTACTTACAGCACTTTGCCTTTTTTAATGATTATAGGCTCAATCCAAAATATATCTAACATTACAAAATTTATTTTCTGAGACTTATGACGACGCCAGCTGCTTCTCCTCAAACAAATGAGGTGATGAAAGCGGAATGCCATGCAGAACAGTGTTGAGAACATCGTTACGGCTTTTAAATGTCTTCCGTCGCATCTCTATTGTTTCTGCTCGATGTGCGCATATATACTGTAAGAGCTGGTCGGATATCACTTTAAACTGGGACTCCTCCGTCAGCAACTGGCGTATTTCTTCACTAGCACCTGGGCACTTCCGCATTACCGCATTCAGAACTTCTGCTAAAGCCTTTCGCTGCAGGAGTAGGCCATGAGTAATGGTACCTAACATACCCTCCTGTCTAGAGAGAAACTGCCATGGCTGAGTAGAGAGTTGGAAAGCTCGTTATTTATCTTGAGTGTACTGAATACGGAGGCAGCGTGTAGGTGCTTCTCTACCTCCTTGTTCTATTTCAACCTTCCGCACCTACACACTCTCTGGCACTCGACTCCTTCCTTTCTAATATGTTCGCTGGGCTCTGGGATAAGAGGCTCCGCTTCCTTTACTTTAGGTGTAAACTGAAGGTCCGGGAATTGTGCTGAGTCCACCAGAGGATCCAGAGCTGGTGCCTTCCAGTCTTCGTCTTCTATTACTTCTGCAGAGCGTGAAGCTGCGTCCGACTCGGATAAGCTGTTCTCAACTTCAGATTCTGGATCAGAGTGATCGACCAGAATGACGATCAGGCGCTTCAATCTTTGCCAGAATAAGGTTAAACATAGAATCCATCTTCTTTTCTAGTGTTTCGAAACGGTCCTGCGACCGAGGATCTTTGCCGCTTTCTATCTGGTGGTTTCGAACCGACAGATGAGGTACTCCGCCGTTTGCGCCTCGTTTCCTCCCCTTCGGACACGTGTCCGGACAAGATTCTATCTGCTTCCGCCCGCGTGTGCAGTAGGGGTCCTAATATTTCAACTGATTGCTTAAAGAGTTCCGTGCGGCCTGCGGAGCCTCTGATGCGATTTGCTATTGCCGGGGGGCCTATAATCAGGGCGCGAGTAAAAGCCCAATCAAGCAGCTTATTTCTCAGTTCCCGATAGCCTTTCTCTGAGAGGTGGTCCGCATCCGGGTTAAAAGCCCGAGCTAGTCCCACAGTAGGCAAACATCAGTTTGTTAAGGACACTCGACTCCACCTGAACCCCGAAAATCTCTTCCCTCGAAGCATCCCGCATCTCCCACGATGTCCAACCTGCTGATGAAGAAAGTGCCGAAGGTGCTCCTGCGCCAGAACCTTGAGCCGCTCGTGGATCTCTTCGTCTCGTTCTGTCTACGCCCGCTCATCCAGCAATTGCTCCAGGGTGACGTAGGTCCCTCCTTGTGCCATCTGAAGCAAAGTTGATGTGATCATTAGAACTCAGCCACAAAGACAAGTCCAAGCGTAATAATAAAGAGTTGAGTAGACCGCTCAGTAACAAGGATAAGTCGTTCAACAAACGAGCCTCGCCGCTCAACATTCGAGCCGCACCGCCAAATATTTGAGCGCTCGAAAGGACGGCGACGTCCAATGTTCAAGCCATGCCTTCTGGATCATTAGAATGCAGCGATGGGCATATGTAAACAGAATACAACTGTGGCTGAGTGACCGACAATCATATAACCTGGACAGGTCGTATCTGCACCACTTGTGGATGGAATGTCCGACAAGTCTGAATAATCATTTTTGATCATAGTTGCGAAGCAAACTGATCAAGCCATGCCCACCGAAAACAATTCTTCAGCAAATTCTCGGTTATTGGAACAAATATTATCACAGAGACAAAAGAAAAATATACATATTTTAACTTACCATTCACATCCCATACAATCCGATAAGTCACACATATATTTTTAAAAAACGTTACGACAACGTTAACTCGCAAGGTAAAAGATAGCTTACTGAAGAAGGAGCGCGCGGGCATCGCCGCGCGCCAGCCGCCGCCGCCACCCCGCGCGGGGGGTAGGTTCCACCGCTCCCCTCACCGCGCACCAGTCACATAGAGACAAAAGGTCGTAAAAAGCAAACATGTGAGTACATATAAGGAGGTAGGTTATCTCTGAAAGGTCAAGCAGAAGGCACAGAGCTGAAATAAAAGCATGTATTCATTTTGATCCGCAAATAAGGTAAGGTAAGTGGTAATTTCACTTTGAGTAGAAGTTGTCTCGTTGGACTCGTTGGAGGTCTGTGTTGCTGGTGATTCCATGTATACTGGAGATCTAAATGGAATTTCAGCTCCCGGGGTCTGGTTTGGCTGATATCTGTGCGTTTGTATTTTTTTTTTTTTTTTTGGGGCACGCGGTGAAAATCCTCATGGACGCCAGGGAAGGGAGGACCCTGGCAGTGCCGGACTTTTACCGGCTAAAAACACCACGTGCCCATGTTCTTTGCCTCTAACGGGAGTCAGAGTCTTTTCTTATCTTTTCGCTTGTAACTTACTAATATACTTACACATCATCTTATCCTAGTTCCACACTATGTCTTAATACTACTACTCAGAGTCTTTTCATAACTTACATCTTGTAACTTACTAATGTACTTTTACATGTTCTTATAATAATTCACACCATATTTTAACACTACTACTAACGTTACTACTGACATTACCGCTAACATTACTAACATTACTAACGATTTCCTATAATGTGTTATACAATACAGTTTTCTATACTATGTCTTAATGCTAATTTTTAGCTTATACAACACTGTGTCTTAATACTATTTGCGTAGGTCACTACTTTTTATATATATTTATATAAATTGTGATCTATTTCTTACTTATTTGTTTCTCTTTGCTACTTTTATTGCTACCATTTCGCAGTATTGTACAAACCTGTCTCTGACATTGTTATTCTGCATTATATAACAGAGATTTCCTTTGCAGATTTTTACACCTATCTCTATTTCTGTGTCCATTCTAGCCCTTCTGAACACGGGACAGTCTTTTATTATATGTATAGCGCTTTCGTCTATATCTGGATCGCATACGCATCCCGGGCTATCCTTGCACTTAAACCTACTCAGATACTCGGAGAACCCGCCATGCCCCGTTAACACCTGCACCACCACATGGTCCAACGTCATCTTCCTGACTATCTGGTACGCATCTATGGCGTCCGGAAAGAAAACCTTTGTTGTAGACGCCGTTTCACTTTGCTTGTAACGCTGTTTCCATTTGTCAAGCGAATCCAGACGAAACTGTCGCTTGACGAATGAAACCGGGCACCTGTCGTAGTTTGGTTTCGTTTTAGGTTTGAGCGCGGCTTCCTTCGCAAGCACATCCGCCCTCTCGTTTCCCCTCCAACCCCGCATGAGCTTTTATTCAGAATAGCTTAGTTATTCTGCCTTGCTGGGATAGCTTAGCAATGTTTTCTCTCACTTGTACCGCTAAGGGTTGGGGGGAGACGCCGTTGACGACTGTTTTTTTTTTTTTTTTTTTTTTAAATACACAGGTACCGCCACCATTTATTTCGTGGCGACCTTTAGTCTTTAATTAAAATGTTAAAAATTGTACAATAAAACTCCTGTTTCTGATATCTTATGTTTAAAAATAAAATTATATAATAAAATTGTCTACAGTTAAGATTAATATGATAAAAAATTCCTATTTCTAAAGTTTAAAATTTGAAATTATATAATAAAAATGTCATAAGTATGAGTAAAATTGTTAAAAATAAATTCTTGAAATGAGTCAAAAAAATAAAAGAGAATGTCAAAATATAAAACTAAAACATGAAAAAGAGTATCTCTTTCTGAATACCCCGACGCCTTGTCTCTGACTACTCCTGAGAGTAGTGACAAGCAAGGCGCCGGGGTTGAACATAAAATAAAAAAATGTAAAATTTACATATATCAAAAATTAATTGTAAAAAATTAGCTATAATTGACTAATATAAATTAACTGTTAAAATAAAAAATTATAAACTTAAAAGTTTTCCCTTTTCTTTTTCTTTTTTCTTTTCTCTCTTTTTTTCTTTTCCTTTTTTTTTCCTTTCCCTTTTATTTTTTTTTTCTTTTCTTTTTTTTTTACATTAGTTACAGTTTAATTAAAATTAAAAATACGTGCCCCGACGCCTTGTCTCTGACTACTCCTGAGAGTAGTAAGGGGGCCAAGGTGCCCGTATCAGCAGTATTTTATGGCCTGTCGCGCTATGTTGTCCCAGCGGATGCGCTCGGGACATTCCGCGGCGTATGCAGGGTGCGCGGAATCTGCCCCTGACACCTTGGTGCAGTGACAGCAGCGCGGGTCCCCAGCCCGCGCCGACGGGGGACAGTCCCTGGTTTGGTGCTCCCCGCTGCACCGGCCACACCTGGCATCGGCACGGCAAACGCGTGCCGTGTGCCTGTAGCCCATGCAGCGGTAGCACTGCACCAGTGGGGACTGGTCCACCGCCAGCACGACCTGGTACCCCAGCCTAATCCTCGCCCCCTCCATACGCCGCCAGATCTCGGGGGTCACCTCTATGATGACGTTGCAGTCCGCACCGTTCCTGCCGTTGGTGCGCCTTAGGACCCGGGCATCGTCCCTGGTGAAGGTGACGCCCGCCATCAAGTCCCTGTTCTGGGACTCGACGGCGGCCAACACCTGTTCATCAGGGCCGTCCCTCGCGACCCCGACGAGACGGATCAAGGGCCGCTTGTCGGCGGGCTCGGTGACTGTAAAGAGGCCACCGGCCCCCGACAGCTCCCTCCTGAAAACCTTCCTGCCCTCGTCGGTGTCGCAGGAGAGTAGCACCTTGCTGTCACGCAGCTTCCTCACCGCGCTGACGCCGATACCAAGGGCGATGTTCGATGCATACGCATCAAACACCTTAATCAGCAATTTCATTGCAGCGATGAAGTAAAATGTCACTTTCAAGTCAGTACACGATAAACCGCCGCCGTGTATTCATGTTTAGCATTTTAGCATAATCAATCAATATATATATCATTTACATTTGTGGAACTATCAATAAACCTTTAGTATAAATCAATCAAATCTATCATTTACGTAAAGACAAAAGCCAAATATTGGTCCTTCGAGCGCGAACAGGACCTTACGCGTGTGATAAGTTTTAATTATTGTGACTTTCGACCGTGGGGTCCAAT
The DNA here is from genome assembly GCA_947308005.1 of Yponomeuta malinellus. Lineage (NCBI taxonomy): Eukaryota > Metazoa > Arthropoda > Insecta > Lepidoptera > Yponomeutidae > Yponomeuta > Yponomeuta malinellus. The sequence continues at coordinate 14,648,314 of OX371012.1, forward strand.
TGTGTACAATCAGTGACTTTGGATGCAGTGCTATCAGACTATCAGCGAAAACAGTGGTACAGACTGAGTACACTATCGGTAGCAATCATCAGCATCGGGGACGGGCACCTATCAGCTCGTCAACGACTAGCAATCATCAGCATCGGGGACGGGCACCTATCAGCTCGTCAACGACTAGCAATCATCAGCATCGGGGACAGGCACCTATCAGCTCGTCAACGACTAGCAATCATCAGCATCGGGGACGGGCACCTATCAGCTCGTCAACGACTAGCAATCATCAGCATCGGGGATGGGCACCTAACAGCTCGTGAACGACTAGAAATCATCACCATCGGCGGCGAGCATCTATCAGCTTTGCAGCGTCGAACTTTTATCACCGAGTATCAATCAGCACAACAGCCCATTGAGCAGCAATTTGGGTGAGATCTTTCCTGTTTTTTTTGTTAATCATATCAAGCTATCATCACTATGGAGAGTCTTTACAGCAGCCAATACGAGATAGCCGATGCAATCTCAAAATTACTCGTAAATATCAAAAAAGACAGCCCAGACCGAAAAAACTTCGATTACTGTAGGCGGAAACTAGAGTTGTTAGAGTCGTACTGGGCAGACTTTCATAATAACCATGAAAAATTAATTCCGTTCGAAACAATAAATCATCAGTACTTTATAAGCAATATGTATAGTCGAACGGCGGAAACTTATCAATCAACTAAAGATATCATTGATCAAATCAAGGCATCATTGACCAGCGAAAAAGAACAGCAAAGCAGGCGGACGGATAAGCCACCAAAAGTGGCTACTTATCAAGCAGCAGAGGGGATATCGGGGAGACAAGAGACTTCCTACGTGTCAAAGGGATCAAGCAGCAAATTAGATGAGATGCAACGTAAGCAATCTGTCAACTTTTTGGCATTCAAGAGGACAGTGGAAAACATAGACTTAGAGACGATTTCTGAGAAATGGGAGCTTGAAGACGCTTTAAAGATTGTGCAAAGTAGATGGGCGACTATTGACAATAATCACTGGGAGATCATAAGTGAGGCGGGAGAAGAAAATCAAGCATACGTATCAAATTACAACAAGCACGAAAGCACCTACAACGGAATAAAAAAGGCCATAAATACCAAACCATGGTCAACAAATCACAGGCAACAATCAACTCCACAAATGGATATTCCTATTTTTACCGGGAACTATCATCAATGGGTCTCGTTTAAAGACTTGTTTTGCGAGGCCATACACAAAAGCACATCCTTATCGAACGCTCAAAAAATGCAGTTCTTAAAAAGCAAAATCAGAGGTGAAGCAGAGAGTTTGATTCAGCATCTACCTATCACATCCGATAACTACATGGTTTGTTGGGAGATCCTGAAACATCGATTTGATAACACGAGATTGATGTTTGCTTCGCACGCCAACATTCTTCTCGGAATACCTAATATCCAGCAACAATCATTTTTGGCGATCAAAAAATTACATGACGTCACCATTGAAAGCTTACATGCCATAGAAAATCTAGGTGTCGACATAAAATCATGGGACCCACTCCTTGTCCACATACTATCTCAAAAATTGGACACCGCTACCTATACCGATTACATGGAGTCGTTGAAAAACACGCGACAGCTACCAGTCCTCCAAGATTTCCTAAAATTTTTGGAGCACAAATTCATTACATTAGAATCAGCCCGAAGACGCCAAGATCCACCGCCAAGTCAACAGCAACATAGCAACCAAGCGAACAAGAAATTATCATACAATTCCGACATGAAGTCCCACAACATGTCAAAACCATTTCTAAAAACCATGCACGTGTCATCAATCCAATGCCCGGTTTGCGGAGGTGAACATGGACTGTATAGTTGCGGAAAGTTCCTCGAAATGGGACCCGATATGAAACTGAGAACCGTGAACCGATTGCGGTATTGCGCAAATTGTCTGTACGATCACAACGGAAATAAATGCTACTCTGACAAAAGATGCCGTATTTGCGCAGGGAATCATAATACACTATTGCATGAAGCATTCGGTAAGCAAAAGCAAACAAACTCAAACAGAACGCCCAATCAAAAATCATTTCCCACCAACCAACCACAAACAAGCAGCGGTTCACACGTATCAAGGGATGATTTATCAGAAGTGTTACTTGCTACTGCCTTAGTTAAAGTAACCGCAGCAGACGGATCACAGCATGTACTTCGAGCCCTTGTCGACCAAGGGTCGCAAATATCAATAATCAGCAACAAAGCTTCGAAGCAGTTAGCCTTGAAGAAGCAACAAAGCAGAGGGATCATATCAGGAGTAGGCGGACAAGAAAGTAACTGCAAGGGTCTGCTCAAAATTACGTGTCAATCAATGCACACGGAATTTACGTTCACAGCTAACGTGTTCATCATGGACAATCTTATAAAAAACTTGCCAAACAGATCATTCGAAAAACCAACGTGGCCGCATATCGCAAGTATCAACTTGGCGGACCCGGACTTCCATATCAGCCGTTCAGTGGACTTATTACTGGGCGCAGACCTCTATTCTCTCATCGTGCTAGATGGCATCCTAAGAGGTCACACAGTGGCGCAACCCCTAGCTCAGCAAACACAGCTAGATTGGCTTTTGTGCGGCAGCATGAATAAAACCCTTCAATGCAATGTTGTGTTGAACAACTGTGTCGATTTGCACAAGTTTTGGCTAATAGAAGATATTGAGGAGCAATCAGAGTTATCAGCAGAAGATGAGCACTGTCTGCAATACTTCAAATCAACAACAAAACGCCTAGAAAACGGAAGATACGAGGTCAGACTACCCTTAAAACCAGACTGTGATGAAAACTTGGGATTATCAAAACCCTTGGCCTTAGCACAATTTCGCAGTTTGGAAAGAAAGCTCGCCAAAAACACCCAGTTAGCAGCCGCTTATAAAGCATTCATGGATGAGTTCATACTTTACATCATATGAAATTATCAGAAAGCGAAACGACACCGGAATTGTTCTTGCCACATCACGCGGTTACACGTGCCGAGTCCACAACGACGAAGGTCCGTGTTGTATTCAATGCGTCCGCAAAAACTTCGACCGGTGTAAGTCTGAATGACGTCACGTATGAAGGACCGAATTTACAGCAAGATCTTCAGCAACTCTTACTGAAATGGCGAAAATATCAGTACGTCTACATCGCAGACGTAGAAAAAATGTACAGACAAATAATGGTACACGCCGATGATCAAACCTATCAAAAAATTCTGTGGAGAGCATCAGTAACAGAACCCATACAGGCTTATCAACTCACCACGGTAACCTACGGGACAAACTCAGCCCCATTTTTAGCAATCATGACTTTAAAACAGTTGGCCGAGGATGAAAGGCTCAACTACCCGGAAGCAGCAAAAGCATTAGAAGAGTGTTTCTATATGGATGATTTCTGTGGAGGCCACCACTCCATCGAAAAGGCAGATCAATTGAAAACAGATCTAATCAAGCTTCTGAAAGCAGGCGGATTTAACTTGAGGAAGTGGGCATCAAATAACAAAGCACTTTTATCAGGCTTGAGCAAGGAGCAACAAAACCCTCAAACCTACGAGTTTAGGCAGCAAGAATCGACGAAAACATTGGGATTAGGTTGGAACCCCCAGGATGACTCTTTTGTATTTCAGTCGAAGGTCGAAATCACTAAAGCAACGCCTACGAAAAGATCGCTTCTCTCCGATATATCGAAGCTCTTTGACCCGCTGGGTTGGCTAACAACCGATCTATCATGGGATGACCCTTTACCGGAAGAAATCAACGAAAATTTGATCACTTTACGTGACGAATTGGAGCAAATCAAAGCATTCAAAATTAAAAGATGGATAGGTACATCCGAAAGTAGCATCGTGGAATTACACGGGTTTTGCGACGCTTCGCAAAAAGCATACGCAGCAGTCGTTTACTGCCGGTTAGTGAAAGCGAATCAAACAGAAGTCACACTACTGGCAGCGAAAGCGCGCCTCGTTCCGGCGAATAAAGTTGTATCAATGCCTAGACTGGAGTTATCAGGCGCAAGGCTTCTATCAAGATTAATGGAAAAGGTGAAGCAAACATTATCTGAGTATGACATCAAAGTATTTGGATGGATCGACTCTACAGCGGTGCTGGGTTGGCTACAGGGAGATGCAGGTCGGTGGAAGCAGTTTGTAGCCAACCGGGTGAAAGAGACAAAGGCAATCATGCCCGCAGATTGTTGGAGATACGTAAAATCGATCGAAAACCCCGCCGACTGTGCAAGTCGAGGCTTATCAGTTTTACAGCTTAAAGAGCATTCACTCTGGTGGGACGGCCCATCTTGGCTTAAATCATTTGACGAACAAAAGGAGAAAAACCCCACCTATGTGACAGAATTAGAAGCCAAAACAAGCAAGCAGAGCAACGCCGCGTCACTCAAACCGAATTATCTAGCAGAAATCATTAACGATTTATTGGAGAGACACAGTTCAATTGAAAAAATACTACGCGTCCTCGCATGGATCCTGCGTATTTCCATTTACAACAAGAAGCAGCTAGAGACTTATATCACGTTACGAGAATTAAAGCAAGCTAAAATGGCCATTATCAAGCACGTCCAACGACAGGAATTTGCTAAAGAGATCGAGGACATTATGAAAAACGGAAAACCACATTCATCAAGCAAGCTCCTGTGTCTGAACCCTGTCCTAGATCAACAAGGATTGTTAAGAGTAGGAGGCCGCCTCAAGGACGCAAAAATTAGCACGGATATGAAAAATCCCATGATTATTCCGTCCAAGAGTCGGTTAACATCATTGTTGATAGAGCAAGCGCACAATCTCACATTTCACGGCGGTCCACGCTTGACTTTATCCACTCTTCGACAACAGTATTGGATTATCAGTGGGTATAGAGCCACAGCGAAACACATACGGCAATGCATAACGTGCCGTAAGCATACACCAAGCAAGCATTATCAATTAATGGGAGACCTTCCATCAGCGAGAATCAATCCAGAACCCCCATTTTATCATACAGGCGTAGACTATACGGGATACGTGGACGTAAAGGCAAATAAAGGTAAAGGGATCAAAACAACAAAGGGCTACATCGCTTTGTTTGTGTGCATGGTGACAAAGGCGGTACACTTAGAGATAGTGTCCGACCTTACCTCGTCAGCATTTTTGGCCGCGCTTAGTAGAATGGCAGCTCGACGGGGAGCACCGAGTCATGTGTATAGTGATAACGGTACGAACTTTATCGGTGCTAACAGAGCAATGCAAGAACAGCAAGATCACTTCCAACAAATATTTAGCAACAGTTTTCTGAGAGAAGTAGCCGAAATGAACATTGAGTGGCACTTTAACGCGCCGTCATGGCCAAGCGCTGGAGGTTTGTGGGAACGAGCAGTCCGCAGTCTCAAACATCATCTGAAAAGGGTAATTGGAGATCAAAAACTTACCTTTGAAGAATACACTACCATCTTGACGCAAATCGAAGCTTGTTTAAATTCAAGGCCTCTTTGCGGATTATCAGAGCAACCAGATGACAACCTAGAAGTGTTGACACCCGCTCATTTCTTAACGGGAAGACCGGGACTTACTACGATTGAGACGGAAACAGACGCCAGGACAAGGTGGCACCTTACATCAAAAATATTACAGGATCTTTGGAAAAGATGGAAAACTGAATATTTATCATCATTATCAGTCAGAGGAAAATGGAAGGAAAAGCAAGAAAACATCAAAATAGGAGACATAGTCACAATCCAAGACGATAATTTACCGCCCGGAAAGTGGGCTATGGGACGGGTTTGTGAACTTCACCCAGGGACAGATGGCTTACTCCGAGTCGTAACGCTAAAAACAAGAAACGGTCTAATGAAGCGACCAATCACGAAACTATCAGTTCTTCCGTTAAGAAAGGATAAAGAACGAGTAGCATCAAAGCAAGAAGTAGAAGAGAACAACCATCCAAAAGCATCTAAAATCAATGTCGCTTCAGTAGCGACCGCCTTGTTATTGTTTTTTACTTTACTATCACCGAGTCAAGCAAACCACATCACGCAGTTCCAAAATCAATCATTATACCTCGATCCGGTTTCAAAACTGCAACTTATCCAAGATAAATGGACCCTAGTAGTTTACTATGATATGGAGCCTTACTGGACTGGAATTTTAGCATATACGAAGCTTATAAATTACCTGGAAACAATTTGTCATAGTATCCGAGAACGCCCAACTCACTGTGATATGATAACACTCCAGCTACGTCGCGAATACAGAGAAATGCAGCACTACAACGACTTACTAATGAGTCAGCAAACTCGCGATCACTCTAGACAGCGACGCAGACGCCGAGGCCTTATCAACGGGATTGGCTACTTAGCAAATTCTCTCTTCGGCGTACTAGACGACCGTTTCGCGGAACAGTACGTTAAAGATATCAAGCTTATCCAAGGCAATGAGCAACATTTAGCAAGTCTATGGCGAAATCAAACCTCTGTCGTTGAAGCACAGTTCAATTTAATGAAACGAATGGAAAGCACAATCGAAAAGCAACATCAACTTATCAACACACATCTTGAAAGTCTAGATGGGATTACAAACTCTATCAAATATGGCCTACAGAACATGCCCATTATCCAAGAGTTCACATTATTAAGTTTAACAGCTAATAACTTGCTACTAAGTCTGAAAACACTTCAAACTACGTTGCTAGACACAATCACTGACATCTATCAAGGTCAGATCAGTTTACACCTCCGCCCTCCGAGTGTCAAAGTATGATAATTAAAGACCTCACACTACCGTTTCAGAATAACCTATCTGATTTGCACAGCTTATATCGACTATTACGTCTTAAAACAAAAATCATGAAAAGATACATCATTTTTGAGATCACGTTTCCATTAGTAAACCGAGATTACCTTCGACTATACAAAATCATACCTATTCCTCAAGAGATAGGAATCAATAGCAAATTAAGTATCATCCCAACTACGGAATATGTGGCGATCAATTTGGAAAGGGATACTTATTTGACTGTGACCGAAGGTGCACTTAAGTCATGTTTACTTCAGGAGCAATCTTTCGTCTGTCAAATGCAACAACCTATCAATCAGCTAACAAAAAATGAGCGTTTTTGTATTATGAACCCGAAGACAAACTCATGCAAGGTTCAACTTACCACATGCCGAAACGAGTGGATTAAACTTCATACGCCACTGCAATATTTATACTTTTGCTGTGGTACCTATTCGGTAAAAATCATCTGCGACGATCAAGTTACAGTACGAGAACTGTCAAGGGCTGGTATCATCAGCATGACGCCACGATGCATATTAAAGGGACAGGATGTTACACTACAGCCTTTACAGCAGCATTCTAATATCATAAACGTATCATCTACCATATACTTACCCCAAGTAGACCAGATCAACCATATTTTAAATCTCAGCATGCCAACTCATGAAGAATATACGAAAGATGACGAGATCGACAAAGCTCTAACAACTCTAGGAGAACAGATTCACGAGATGAAGAACAGTAATACGGAAATCAATGAACTATCAATCCACGATATCCATCATTATTCAGTCCTATACATCCTGCTCTCAATCGTAGGGATTGCGCTAGTTATCTGGATATGGAAGCGATGGAGTTGGCGACTGAATGTGTTAGAAGGTCGCCGTCGTCGGCCGCGGGAGGAGATCACAGACAGGAGTCTGTCGCCAGTGTAGTGTCTTGTAAAGTGATTCCGCGAAAGCAGAGCATAGTCAACCGTCAGCCCAGTGTGGTAGGGATAGAAATGGCTGATCGGCGGCTCGAAAATAGTGATAGTGATCAAAAGGTGAACAATCGCGGTGTGTGTAACATTCGTAAGCACGATAAAGCGGTATCACCGATAGTTTCTAAGCATTTTTTTAACATGGATGACTCAGCAGTTTAATAATGTAATTTTATCAGAGCGTCCAGTAAGCTAAACAACTTTAATTTTTAGTTTCCTTTGATTTTATATTTTCTATGTAACTACCCTAATTTCATCTCCTGTTGGGGAGCATGTTCGATGCATACGCATCAAACACCTTAATCAGCAATTTCATTGCAGCGATGAAGTAAAATGTCACTTTCAAGTCAGTACACGATAAACCGCCGCCGTGTATTCATGTTTAGCATTTTAGCATAATCAATCAATATATATATCATTTACATTTGTGGAACTATCAATAAACCTTTAGTATAAATCAATCAAATCTATCATTTACGTAAAGACAAAACCCAAATAGGCGATGACGTCGACCTTCCCCTTTATTTCGGCAATTGTCGCTTCAGCGGTCTTAGTGGGGTCGGTCGACGCCACCACCACGGAGTGGCGCGGCGAGAAAGCCACCTGTGCGTATGATCGGAACGGGACCCGATCTCGCTGAGGTAGCCGCGGGACAGCGGCAGTGGCGGGGCAGTTGTTGGGGCGGGGAGGGCCAGAGCGGGCCCCGCGAGCGGCACAGGCTGCTGTCTGTCTAGCCGCTCGCGAAGCCCACGGAACTCCCCCCTCACCTCCTCCGCCCACTCCACTTCAGGTTTAGAACTAACACTCCCCGCCACTCCGCCTATCTCCTTCTTAAGACTCGCACCTCTCCGCCAGCGCTTCCATCCCCTTGGTGAGGGATAGAAGCGCCGCCGGAGTCGGTGCAGCCTCCTTGTCCCGCAGCCCCCCGATGACGTCATACGAGATCAAGTCCCGTGCCGTCTGGACATCTTTCTTGATGTCCCCCAGGTCTTTTGCTATTGCGGGCAGCACCGACCCGGCGGCCAGCTCTTCCAAGCTGGCCGCGTGGGCCTCCTCCCGCCGGGCCAACTCCTCGGCGAAACCCGCCCTGGCAGCCTCCAGCCTGAGTACCATTTGGTACAGATCGCCGAGCGAGCCCACGACAAACTCACGGGTTTCCCGTTTAAGGTTGCCCGAGGATTCCAGCCTCTCCTTCGCCGCCAACATGACGTCGTTGGCCATCCTCGGGAGGTTTTTTTTTTTTTTTTTTGGGGCACGCGGTGAAAATCCTCATGGACGCCAGGGAAGGGAGGGCCCTGGCAGTGCCGGACTTTTACCGGCTAAAAACACCGCGTGCCCATTTTCTATCTCCTCTAACATGGGTGGGTCAGAGCCTTTATATATCTTTTCTTTTCTCGCTTAGTTCTACTTTTACAATTCCTTACTTCTACTCCCGACCATTTGCAGTTCATTATAATTGTTCTTATCGTAGAGCCACACATTTCTTAAAACATGTTCGGTTATTTGTCATGTAGAACACTACCATAGTGACAAGTGCTTATACATTGTACTATTTCTATTTTTTTTATTACTATTTATGTAGTCACTAATTATATATAAACAAATTTTATACAAATTGTGACAATTTCTTCTCGCTTATAATTACTCTCTTCTCTTATTTGTATACACTTATCTCAACCTCCACCGGTTTTATTGCAATTTATACTAACTTGGCCTATCTATTTTACTATTTTACTAGTCTGTATTCACTATTCTTAACTTTCCACAGAGGGGGACAGTCGGCCACTATGCACAGCACTCTCCTCTACATTCGAGTCGCAGAAGTCGCGTTTGCGTCGTAGTGCCACGGAGTTGCAATTTTTACGTTTTGTGCAATACTCATGCGATCATTAAGTCGTGCGCAAAACAAAACTGAGTTGCCGAAGTACAGGAAAAAGCACAAAGGGCACAATACTCAACACTGTTATTTGCGTCTTAAATGGCTCAACATTCCGGATTCAAATAACCCTAGTGACGTGGCTGCTCTCGCAGCTGATACCCATTCTGCCCCTTCCTCGACTCTCATCGGTCGCTTGGCGCTGGGCTCCGTCTGCCGCTCACGATCTAGGTAGAGAGAGATTGCTGTGGACGTTTGGAACTGCAGTTGTGTATTGCCTGGGGCGCCCTTAGCAGTATGCCACCGTCGATCTTGCCAGCTCGTCCCATTTCTTCCTAACGGGGCACTCATGGCTAAATGCATTGTGGCCCACTTTGTCCGCTTTTATTTTAATGCAATTACTACAGGTGGGAGGTGCTTCTGCCAGCCAATCCCCACACTCGGATTTTAGGTGAGGCCCACCGCAGTGACTACATTTGTCTATGGTCTCTTGACAGAGTCGCTTGCGTGTTGCGCGAGCACTGTACCAGGGGAGTTTGATCTTCAACCCTGATTCGTTGCAGATCTATGTAGACTGCACCAGCTTCCGTCAAGCGACTCCAGATCTGTGGGGAGACCCTAAGCACTACGTGAGCTGTGTGGGGATTTCGCGCTCTCTTTCGATACCTCACCTCCATTCGGTCGTTTTCTGGGCTCACGTCCTTCAGCAAGTTTTTATTTTGGGCCTTGATTGCCCCCAGAATTTCTTCGTCCGAGTTATATTGGAGGACTCCATACAAGATTAAAAGCGGGTCTTTGTTTCTTGTTTCTTCCATGTGTAGCTGTCCCCCAGTTTTCTTTATTCTCGCCTTTACTTTTTCAACCTCTTCTTGTGTTCTACACCCCACAATAACTTTTGCGTCCTTCGCTTTTCTAATCCTGTCTATTTTTACTCCTTCTTCCTTTGCGTTAACCGCTTTTCTTAACCGTTCTATCACTTGTTCACTAGTGTCGTTTACATCCGCAGACATCACTATTACGGAGTGCATGGCTGTTGCCTCCCTCTGTTCCCGTCTGGATGGGCCGGCCACAACACTCGCGTAGGTGGTCTGCCTTACTTCAAGCGTTTCTTGCTGGTTCTTTAACGCTTCCTTTAACCTTTCCATCTCCTCTTTGTCTTCCTTGAGTAACACCCCGTGTTCCTCCATTTTCCTTATTAGTTCTCTCTCTGGATTTCCTTTTGCAGTTTCTTTTTCTTGCTGTTTGCTCTGCTCCACGTTTTCGGTCTGTTGCACCTGTTTGGCTTCCTTTTCTTCCGCTCCCTTTTTTCCCTTAGCTCCTTCGTCAGTTTTCCCTTTATCTTTTTCCCTCTCCTGTTCCGCTTCCTTGACCAGTTGGTAAAGGCGATCAATTAATTGCGTCACCTCATTTTTAATTTCAGTGCGCAGATTCCTCGCCCTTCCCAACTGCGTTTTTGCATTTGTTAAGCAGGCCCTTGCTTCCATTATCCTGCTTTTTTGTTTTCCAGTCTGCGGTGGGGTTTTGGCTGGGTCTGCCTGTTTCTTGGTGATCTCCACCTCTGACGGCTTAGGGGCCTCTCTCTTTGGGCTTTGGCTTCATAGGGTCCCCTGTCTCTTTTCAGTCGCAGCCTCTGTGACCGCTGCCGTCAACTTTGGGGAAAATCCTGCGGAGCTTCCGTCGTGTTTTCCGGCCTCCCATTCCCCGATGCTGCGCCTCACATGAGAGGTTTGTCCCTTTCCAGCCCCTAGAGGCTGGGAGGCCTTCCCGTCAGATTTTGCCGGTGTTCGGAAACCAAACATTTTAATTTATTTAAATCGAAAATTCAATAATAAATGAAATAAAGTAAAATAAAAGTTTGTATAAGTTGTATATGGTTTTAAAATGTAAATGTAATGTATATGTAAATATATGTTTAGTGCGAGGGAGCAATCCTTTTAATCAGTTTTATAGCCGTGTGCCTAAAAGTCAATTTTAGTTTTGGACTCTATGTAGAGTCTTAGGTTATTTGTGCTCTGCACAGTGACCAAGAGTCCCTCGAGTGTCCTATAGCTAATTTCTTACCTAATTTATGCTAGTGTACAAAGTTTGACTCTATGTAGAGTCTTGCTCTATGTGTGCTCTATGTAGAGCCGTTATGAACGCTGCCCGAGTGGAATTTTCAGGTAGGTCAATTTACTACGCGAGTAATAATTATTTTAAGATAGGGTCTTCAACGGGTCAGTATTTATTCTATTGTGAATGATTTCACACAAAAGTGGAAGACTCTACCCTTCTCTTAAGAGGCTCTATGTAGAGCTGTTCTAGTGGGTCCAATCAGGTAGGCCCTATCAAGTCTTAAAACTATCTTAATAGTAATCACTCACACCTTATATATAATTTATTGGAAGAAAAACCGGTTTTCCCGGTTTTTCTGGTCCAGTCCAAGGTGAGGCCCCGAAACGAGTTCGCAGTGTTATGGCCCACTGGAAGCCGAGTCCCCCGGTCCAAACCGCTACACTCTACGACTCCTCGTTCCAGAGTTATACGGGACTTTCTGAATTTTGGCTCGCCGCAAAGTGCTCGAGCCAAAGGTAACCGCCAAGGGTCGGTGGGGTGGCGGGGGTGGGGTGGGTGGCGGGGGTGGGGTGGGTGGCGGGCGAAAAAATTGCGTCCCGCGATATGAAAAGTGAAGTTTAAATGGATATCTATTGACAAATTCGGTAAAGGTTGATGTATTTAGTTAGATTTTAAGTATTATAAACGGCAAAAATTCGGTAATTTAGAAAAATCTTCACCTCAGGACGCACGCAGTTAATTTCGTTGAAGTAATTTCGTTAGATTTTCAGTATTGTAAACGGCAAAAATTTGGCAATTTAGAAAGAAAAGTCTTCACCTCTGGACACACACACAGTTAACTCGCGGCGCTGCACGAATGGAGTGGCGGAGCGTGCGCGAGGTATGTCTAGCTGTTTTTATTTAGAGTTGTAGGTAGGTGCGTTCGTCTGTGGAAGGGTAGAAAAAAAAGATTTTGAAGGTAATTTGGATTTGGCCCGGAACCCTGGAAATGCCTGAAAGCGCGGCTACCAACGGCGCAGGAGCACTCTGCGGCGAGAACGGCGCGACCCTGGAAGCAGGCGGTCTGCGGTTCGATTCACGGCGATGGAAATAAATGTGAAAATTTGACGTAGCGGGGTCGGCTCCCGGTTTCCGACGTGCGATCCCGAACGAGGTACGATTTCGCGAAAAAACGATAGGTTTCTCACCCTGCACTGGATTCGAATAAAAAATAAAAATAAAAATATAAAAAACCCTCCTTCAACAAAACACTCAACTCAAGCGAAAAAATTGCGTCCCGCGATATGAAAAGTGAAGTTTAAATGAATATCTATTGACAAATTCGGTAAAGGTTGATGTGATTTAGTTAGATTTTAAGTATTATAAACGGCAAAAATTCGGTAATTTAGAAAAATCTTCACCTCAGGACGCACGCAGTTAATTTCGTTGAAGTAATTTCGTTAGATTTTCAGTATTGTAAACGGCAAAAATTTGGCAATTTAGAAAGAAAAGTCTTCACCTCTGGACACACACACAGTTAACTCGCGGCGCTGCACGAATGGAGTGGCGGAGCGTGCGCGAGGTATGTCTAGCTGTTTTTATTTAGAGTTGTAGGTAGGTGCGTTCGTCTGTGGAAGGGTAGAAAAAAAAGATTTTGAAGGTAATTTGGATTTGGCCCGGAACCCTGGAAATGCCTGAAAGCGCGGCTACCAACGGCGCAGGAGCACTCTGCGGCGAGAACGGCGCGACCCTGGAAGCAGGCGGTCTGCGGTTCGATTCACGGCGATGGAAATAAATGTGAAAATTTGACGTAGCGGGGTCGGCTCCCGGTTTCCGACGTGCGATCCCGAACGAGGTACGATTTCGCGAAAAAACGATAGGTTTCTCACCCTGCACTGGATTCGAATAAAAAATAAAAATATAAAAAACCCTCCTTCAACAAAACACTCAACTCAAGCGAAAAAATTGCGTCCCGCGATATGAAAAGTGAAGTTTAAATGGATATCTATTGACAAATTCGGTAAAGGTTGATGTGATTTAGTTAGATTTTAAGTATTATAAACAGCAAAAATTCGGTAATTTAGAAAAATCTTCACCTCAGGACGCACGCAGTTAATTTCGTTGAAGTAATTTCGTTAGATTTTCAGTATTGTAAACGGCAAAAATTTGGCAATTTAGAAAGAAAAGTCTTCACCTCTGGACACACACACAGTTAACTCGCGGCGCTGCACGAATGGAGTGGCGGAGCGTGCGCGAGGTATGTCTAGCTGTTTTTATTTAGAGTTGTAGGTAGGTGCGTTCGTCTCTGGACACACACACAGTTAACTCGCGGCGCTGCACGAATGGAGTGGCGGAGCGTGCGCGAGGTATGTCTAGCTGTTTTTATTTAGAGTTGTAGGTAGGTGCGTTCGTCTCAGGACGCACGCAGTTAATTTCGTTGAAGTAATTTCGTTAGATTTTCAGTATTGTAAACGGCAAAAATTTGGCAATTTAGAAAGAAAAGTCTTCACCTCTGGACACACACAGTTAACTCGCGGCGCTGCACGAATGTCCTCGGGAGGTTGGCCAGTGCGCCAGTCACTGACCCTCTCAAGGATGCCCTCCCCGTCTGGGGCGAACGAAAGGCCGGTGAGATGCCGCCAGGGGCGACTGCCTCAGCCCCCGGAACAGTCCTTGCTTCCGGGGGCGATGCGGATAGCGGCGCGGCGTCGGAGGAAATGGGCTCCGCGGACCCGGTCCCCTCGGTTGGGGCCTTTTTGGTGATGGGTGCCTTAACTGGCAGGGTCCCGCGGAGCCCCTTGGTGAGTACCCGCAACAGGGCACCCCCGGCAGGCGGCCGGCTCCTGGCCTCCGCCGTGGTAGCGGACTTACGCGGCCTCGTGTCCATATTCCGATTTTTGAACGGGGCCGGTTGGTCCCTTGATCCGGTATCCCTTATTCCACAGTGTCAGTGGAGTATTTGCAAGTAAAACAACCGTATAGCGCTGTAGCTAGTTTATTACTGGTTGATGAACCGTCACAATGGTGTCGCTAGGCACGCGCTTATAAGTACATACACACCAATTCTCCCTCATTAATTTGTGACTCTGAGAACAATACAAAAGAAACATTAAAACTAAAAGAACGCCTTATAATTAACTTTCTTTCTTATCCTAAGACCACGGCCTTCACCCCCAGCAGGGGGCGGCTCGACCTGCGTGCACGGCTCCGGCGCTGCTTCCTCTCGCGCCTCCGCCCACTCATCCTCTTCCCCCTCAACATTTTCTCGATCACGCTGTTTAACACATCCGTCACTTAGCTCTATCTGTTCTACCTGACCTCCATGAAATGACGCACCTGGACGGGTTTCTACCGGTGAGGACGGCCCGGGTGAAGACGGCCTGAGCGGGGACGCGCTAGGCCCAGGCGGGGTCGGCAGTGGCGGCGGGGAGGGCGGTGAAGTCGGCGCAGCGACCATACCATCGCTGGCTTTACCCATCTCCTGCCCTCCAGCAAAGGCACCGCCCGAATATCTTATAAGCTGATCGAGATGTCGCCTGCAGACTACATTCGTGTCATGAACTAACACCTCGAACATTCTATTGCCTATAACCTTAACAACCTCTCCTGTAGTCCAGGTTTCTTTTCTTGAGACGAACCATCTCAACCAAACCTCATCACCTATGTCAAGTAGTCTACGTTTACTCAAACAGGATTTTTTGTTTTCAACAAGTAGCCCCTTTTCAGGCAAAACTAAATCTAACCTGGATCTCAAATCCCGCCCTAGCATCAGCTTAGCTGGTGTGTCGCCCGATGCACAGTGAAGAGTATTTCTGTAATCGAATAAAAATCCTAGTAATTTATTAGCGACACTCTCGGGTGACGCCGTTGAATTTTCTATTAAAATGCACTTGAGCATTTTTTTACAAGTCTTAACAGAATTCTCTGCTTGGCCATTGCTAGAGGGATGGTAGATGGGCGAAGTCACATAACGAATGCCATTATTAGCGCAAAAATCCCTAAATTCCGATGAATTTATCTTTACGTCGTTATCTGACACTATGACATTCGGTATGCCAAACCTCGAAAATAAATACTTTAATTTAAGTATCAACGCATGAGTTGAGGTGCCACAATTCATAAGTATGCACTCCAACCACTTACTGTAGGCATCGATCACTACCAGGTACACTTGCTGGCCGACAGTCATGTAGTCGATGTGCACGCGCTGCCAGGCACCGGCGGGGCGCGGCCAGGGAGCAGGGGGCGCGCGCGGCGGGGCTGCCCGTGCGACAGCACATAGCGCGCAGGCCCCGATCCAGTGTTCGATTTCAGCATCGATTCCGGGCCACCACATCCGACTTCTGGCTGAAGTTTTAGTTTTCACTATACCTAAATGGCCCGAGTGCAGTTCCTTTAACATTGTGGCCCGGAAAACTAACGGAATCACCACCCTATGGCCCCTGAATAGGCACTCGTTTTCCACCTCTAAATCGCCTTTACAAGCAAAATATGGTTTTATTGAATCGCAAGAAATTTTCCGGGGCCAACCTTGCTTCATGTATTTTATTACCGTTTGTAACACAGCATCCTTCTTCGTGGCCTCTTTTATGGTTTCAAATGATATGGGAACGACATTTGCGTCCAAAAACATCAAAAACGATCTTTCTTCTACCCCCTTATCATTGTTGACGTGCGCGGGAAGCGGCGCCCGCGAGAAATAATCAGCAACTAAATTGTCGGCGCTGTTAATATACTGCACAGTATAATTATATGCTGACAGTATTATCGCGTACCTTTGCAGTCGAGAGGCCGCCATAACAGATATGCCTACCTTTTTACCGAATATAGACAACAAAGGGCGGTGATCCGTTTTTAAAATAAACGGCTCTTGACGCCCGTAGAGAAACTGGTGGTATTTTTTTACCCCGAAGATTATCGCCGTCGCCTCCTTCTGAATTTGGCTGTAGTTACGCTCGCTTGTTGATAACGAGCGTGACGCAAACGATAGTGGGCGCTCCTGGCCGTCTGGCGTGCGCTGGGCCAGCACGGCGCCAAGTCCTCCTGGGCCAGCGTCCACGGCTAGCACGAGCTGAGCGGTCGGGTCAAAGTGCGCCAGCACTCGCTCCGAACTCAGCTCACTCTTGACCGCGTCGAACGCGCACTGTTGCCGCTCGCCCCACCGCCACGGTGAACCATCGCGCAACAATTCGTGTAATGGTCCTAATTGATTGGATGCTTGAGGAATAAAATTGCGATAGTAGTTAACTATTCCTAAAAACCTTTTCAATTCCACGACATTAGTTGGACACGGTGCTTTTGCTATAGCTTCTGTTTTTTTTTTGGACACGCTCGTAAACCCATCTTATCTATGACATACCCTAAGTAGGTCACGCTGTTTTGAAAGAAAGAACATTTTTCCTTCTGCAAGCGTAAGCCTGCGTCGCGCATTCGAGTTAAAACTTCGCGTAATCTTGCAGTATGAATGTCCCTAGTGGGGCCCGTTACACACACGTCGTCTAACCAGCAGCTTACCCCGTCGATCCCCATAAGCAGTGCCTCCATTGCCCGCTGAAAAATAGCGGGTGCGTTGGCCAGCCCGTATACCAGCCGCGTATATTTAAATAGACCCTTTGTGGTACTTATAGTAGTCAATTGTTGCGATGATTCTTCCAGTACAAACTGGTTGTACGCATTGCTAAGGTCGATTTTTGTATACTGTTCGCCATTGCTGAGGTTCGCAAATACCTCCTCTATGCGAGGCATTGGGTATTTATCTATATATAAGTCTTTATTAAGTGTGAGCGAAAAGTCCCCTGCAATTTTCACCTTTCCGTTTTCTTTAAGTACCGGAACTATGGGCGTGGCGTACCTGGAATAATTTACCGGAACCAGTATTCCTAGTCCTACAAGCCTCTCTATCTCGTCATCAACTCTGTCTTTAAGGGCAAAAGGAACCGAGCGCGGTTTAAAAAATTTCGGTTCTACCCCCTCTTTGAGCTGTAGATTAACTTTGAACTTATTAAACCGGCCGAGTTCATCGTTCCACAGCTCGGAGAACTCACTCAGGAATTGTGGCATCTCACTCTGACACGGCTTTGCGCTGATGATGTTCATATTGTCACACACTATTTTAATATTGAATTTGTTCATAAAATCACGCCCAAGCAGCGGCGGTCCGCAATTGTTAACAACGTAAAAGAGATCCGCCAAATCCCATACAAAATAACCCCAGGCCCGGCGCCAAAATATTGTAACTCAATTTCTAGAGTAAAAATAGCAAAAATATTATATAGTTTCGGTATTGCTAAATTCCCATGCTAACATAGTTTTTTTGCCTGTTGAATTTTCATAGGCGCTTTATGAAAAATTCTATTTTTTAGAGAAGCGTCATTCTTTTTAGTTCATTAATCTTGTAATTAGTGATTATGGCATATAAGCATGTATGTACTGTACTATAAACTATAAAAAAATAAACTAGATGTTCGAAACTATATGTAAAATAAAACAGTATGGTTATAAATAATATATATTTTCATTTTCTCGACAGAACATATGTTTGATGGACTTAGTTTTCTAAATCAACTAATACAAAATGTAAGCCTAGAGCTGGGTGGTCTAAATCACGTTCGTTGTGTCTCGCCCAACCCAAATAGTACATGACGCTTATTACATGGGCGCAACTTCCCAGCGTTCTGTTCCCGTGATAACAGGAACAGTAATGTTCTTTCACTGCCTCGATTCCAGAAACCGCAGTATTATATAACAAATAGGTATAATAAGTTTTTGATCTGACATGACGTGAATTAATTCTGCTGCGAATCAGTACGTTGTTTGTATGCGACTGTGACCTTATAACTCGATCATTTATTATATCTATTTGTTCTGAGTGTCTGTAAACCTCGATTTCATATACGCCAGTTCTCTTCGTGTGTTCGCTGCAGTACGAACGTGCTATTTTGAGGTGATATGTGCCTATAGCGAATTTTATCAGATCTTCGTACGTCAGCTCCGGAAAATCTGATAGTTCTGGATTATTTGCGTCCAGTCTAGTAAATGATGCTCTTTGCCTGTTCAAGTTGTTTTCTAAAACATACGCGGCCAACAGATTTGTTTTATGTATGTTGCGGTTTATTGATGCAATAAAATCATCAGTAAATCTACTGTCTTCGTAAGGCTCCTGAAAGCAGTTTATCAAAGCCGCTGCTATTTTGAAATCTGTAAATGTTTTCGTCAAGGTATTGTTGAACATTCTGTTGCGGAAGATTTTAAAGCTATTTTTGAACTTGCCATTCACAGTTTCTACAACCCAACGACACAAGGTTATTAGTCGTGATTTGTTGGCCTCTTCTGTAGTGAGTTGAGTTTCATTTCGTTGCTTAGATGGTGGCATGTAAGCCACATAGCCATGTTCTTCCAATGATACTATTGCATCACGAAACCCCCTGTCTAAAATTAAAACGTCTCCCTCTTCAAAGAAGTAATGAAAGGGGTTGTCTCCTATAGGCTGGTCATGATTATGCAGTATTTGGTTCATAATTGCCGCATCAGTGGTTGTAGCAGCATATGGCCCTATTACATCTAATATGTGGCCATCAGCACATACTATTAAGAATGGCTTAATCAAGTTACGATATTTATGTAAGCTGTAACTTACGCGTTGAAATAAAAAGTTGGAACTTTTTTCAACAAATAAATACGTGCCATCGCATATAATTATTGCTTTCGGCGATGCATTGCTTCCAAATATATAATTAGGTAAAATCCTGTTTCTACTAATCACTTCAGTGCGTGTTATGTGGTCTAGCCCTATATGCACAGGAACGAAGTCTGCGAGCAGACACTCCCTCGCCAATTGCAGCTTTCTTCTTAAGGTGGTCTCTGCTAAACCGAATAGTGTACAAAGTCGTGTATTGGGCTCCCCTGTGCGTATTTTACATAAATATACTCCCAAATCTGTTCTTGGGGTGACAGACTGACGATGAAGAGATGGAACTTGTTGAAATAATTGTTCGAATTGTGAGTGATTCAGACCCGTCCAGTAGCGCAGATCGTCCTCAGAAACCTCGTTTATATTCTCAAGATCTAATCGAGATCTCGATTCTAGAGCCCGTGTATACATATTGACCATGTCAACGAAGCTAGCAGCATTAAAATCTGTATGTTGATGATCCGTGATTTCTGGAAATTCCTCCAAAGAAGTGTTTTGCAAATGTAGTTGACAAATGCGGGCCCGGTCAGGAATATATAATCTAAAATAACTGAGAAGATATACTTTGATAGAGTTTGGAACACGGCGTAGTTGCAAATTGTTGCATCTGGTCATCATACAGCGCCGGGAGGTATTAGCCACTCGGGTAAACTGAGGGACATTCACCGATGTTCCAACAGCAGGTAGAATAGCAGGTGAAGGTGATCGATGTTGATTTCTGATATCCGAGTCAATTCGATGCCAACAGGCATGACAGATTGATCGGGTACCGTCGAATGGAACCTGTTAACAATTAAACATACTTTTAAATAAAAACGATATTTCTACGTACAACCCGTGCGAATTAACTGTGCACCACGCGCTGTGACGTCATTTGGACGGTACCATTTGAAAAACCTTAATGTTAAAAAATATTGATTATATTTTTTTTATGTTGGTAAAAGATCGGTTTGATAACTATAGTCATAAATAATACTGTGACAAAGATAATTCTTATTTTGCTCATGAAAAAATGCAATTGCGGGGCACCGCGCGGGGTAGCGGGGAGAGAGGTCGCATTCCAGCAGAGTGCACAGTAGTTCATAGTGTGTTTAAAACATAGTAGACACCTAAGCCGGTCCATTTATCACCCCAGTATGAAAAAAAAAAAACATTTTGTTTAAATAAAATCAATTTAAATCTTACCTCTTGAGGTGGTTGGATTGCGTGTACAACATGAACCACAAACTCTTGACGTGTTTGTGCAAAATGTTCTGACAAAACATGTCTACGACGTTGCCGTAATGCTCGTGTACACAAAATACAAACGTCTGCCATTTCACAAGAAAATCAAAAGTCCGGGAGGGTTAAATAAAGTAAAATAAAGATCAAGGTAAGGTATCGCACAGTTCACAGTACACAACACAACAAACGTTAGCGAAGGACTGCGCGTGAGCAGAGCACGCCAAAGCAAAGCGGGCGTCTGCATGTTTCTCCCTCTAAACCATTATTTGTGAGCGAGACAATAAGATGTTGTGCCCTCACGTCACAGGTGCGTTCATCCGTGAGTCATGAGTGTTTATCCTTTCTTTGCCGATTGCTTGAAGGTCATGCGGCCATTAAGTAAAGTGGCGTAAAGCGATAATATAACAATACAAATATATATGAAATATGTTTATATAATATGATTGATATACAATGCTTATATGCCATAATTATTTATTACAATGTTAATGAACTAAGAAGGATGAAGCTTCTCTAAAAAATAGAATTTTTCATAAAGCGCCTATGAAAATTCAACAGGCAAAAAAACTATGTTAGCATGTGAATTTAGCAATACCGAAACTATATAATATTTTTGCTATTTTTACTCTAAAAATTGAGTTACATTATTTTTGCGCCGGGCCTGGGGTCATTTTGGCGGATCTCTTTTGTAGCTCTTTTAGTAGCCCAGAATACGAAATTCCCGCCAAAAAAAAAATCCCAAGGGTGTGATTTTGTGACCATTATATAAGCACATTTTGATATTGCATTGTTCTAAGCGTAAATTGGAAAAATGCTCTCTGTACAACTTATCAGAAATCACCGTGGTTCCTGAACCTGAGTCGAGCTCCATGGAGATAACAACATTGTTTACCGTTACGTCTACAATAATAGGTGCATAACTAACATACCTCATATTAAATACTTGGCATTCCTTGCAATCGCTTCCTCCGGAAGCCTCCGAATCGACCCCAATGTGGATGAACACGGACTTTTTGCGGCACACACCTTCTTTAAATGTCCCTTCTCACCACAACTTTGACACCTATAACCTCTATAACGGCACCTCACTGCGTCATGATTTTTAAGACCGCACACTTTGCATCGCGGACCGGAGTCTCCGAGGGCGGGGGTACGGCGGGCGGCGACGGGCGCGGCTGCGCGGCGCTCTTCCACTCTGTATACCGGCTCCTCCTTGATGCTGGGCGGGGCTCGCGCGGCGCGCGCGCATGCCACCTGCTGAGCTACTTCATCGCCTTCGCTAAAGTCAGCGCTTTTGCGTCTTGTTCAAAAAGACGATCGCGCTCAGGACCTGCCTTCAAGCCCAACACGAAGCGATCACGCAGTACTGTGTCCAGGGAGGTGCCGAAATCGCAGTACACCGCGAGTCCTCTCAGTCGCACCGCCCAGTCTTCGACACTTTCGCCGTCACCTCTGGTCGCCTCGTAAAATTTAGCCCTGTCGGCGAACGTCGACCGCTTAGGTGTGAAGTGACTGTTGAGTAAATTAACTAGCTCTCCGTAATCCACATCCTCCACTTTGCGCGGATGCACTAAGTTGATCACCAGACGGTAGGATTCATCCGAAAGATGTGTCAGTAGCACTGCCCTTTCACTTTCCGCTGGTATCTTGTTTAGCTTCAGGAATTGCGCTAAACGGCCATAAAAGATTTGCCAATCCTGCACTTTATAATCAAAAACTGACAAATTTCCAATAACGGCAGCCATTATTTTGCACGCGCGGGTAGACTCGTCGTCAATGGAGTATTTGCAAGTAAAACAACCGTATAGCGCTGTAGCTAGTTTATTACTGGTTGATGAACCGTCACAATGGTGTCGCTAGGCACGCGCTTATAAGTACATACACACCAGTCAGTCAATAAAACTTAAAAGCTAATGCAATACGGCAATGTCGATGTGTAAAACTTAATTCTAGTGCAAAAGGCAATGTTCTATGTCAATCGTTAAAACTTAAAACTAGTGCAATAGGGCGATGTAAAGATAAAATTAAAACTAGTGCAAAGGCAATCAATGAAATATCTAAATTAAAATAAAATGAAATGAAATTTATTTTAAAATAAAATAAAATAGTACCGTAACTGTTGAGTCAAAATAAAAATTAAAATAGCCTTGTCACCCGATTTCAACAAGAAAAAAATAAAATAAAATTTTACTGTCAGTATGTCTGCTCAATATAGAGCAGTTAAAGTTATTCTAGTATCAATTTAATACTGTCAATACTTATAGCTATCTTAAAACTAGTCACACGATCCGTCAATGCCACAGTGTCTGTGTGTACAGGTCAATCTGTGTCGTTTTTTGGGAGAAAAACCGGTTTTTCCGGTTTTTCTAATCCGGTTCAGGGCGAGACCTCAAACCGGGTCCGGGTATCGTGGCCTACCGGGAGCCGAATCCCCTGGTCCAAACCGCTACTTCCTAGGCCTCCTCCCTCCAGAGATATACGCCTTTTCCCGAAATGGGGCTCGCCGCAAAGTGCTCGAGCCAAAGGTCGGTGGGGTGGCGGGCGAAAAAATTGTGTCCCGCGATAACAAAAGTGGATTCGAAATGAAAATCTGTTGACAATTGACGTAGTTATCGGACGTAAAGGTTGAAGTAATTTCGTTAAATATGTACTTTAAACGGCAAAAATTTTGGAAATTTGGAAAAGTCTTCACCTCACGACTGGTCTCGTGAACACACACACACACACAGTACGCGTTAAGCTCGCGATGCTGCTCGGATTGGAGTGACGGAGCGTGCGCGAGGTAGGTCGGCTTTTAGGTGTGCGTTCGTCTGTGGAAGGGTAGAAAAAGAAAAATTTTTGTAGGTAATTTGGAAATTGGCCCGGAGCCCTAGGAATATCTGGAGAGGCGGTTACCAACGGCGCGGGAGCACTCCGCGGCGAGAACGGCGCGACTCTGGAAGTAGGTGGTCCAAGGTTCGATTCCCGGAAAATAAAAATAAATGCGAATTTTGACGTAGCGCCCTGAGAGAGGTGTCTATCGACGCGGGGTCGGCTCCCGGTTTCCGACGTGCGATCCCGAACGAGGTACGATTTTCCGAAAAAAAGTTGTAACCCGATAAGTTTCTCACCCTGCACTGGATTCGAAGAACGTATAAAACTAAAAAATTTTTAAATACACTCAACTCAAGCGGGCGCGTCCCGCGATAACAAAAGTGGATTCGAAATGAAAATCTGTTGACAATTGACGTAGTTATCGGACGTAAAGGTTGAAGTAATTTCGTTAAATATGTACTTTAAACGGCAACAATTTTGGAAATTTGGAAAAGTCTTCACCTCAGGACTGGTCTCGTGAACACACACACACACACACACACAGTACGCGTTAAGCTCGCGATGCTGCTCGGATTGGAGTGACGGAGCGTGCGCGAGGTAGGTCGGCTTTTATTTTAGGTGTGCGTTCGTCTCAGGACTGGTCTCGTGAACACACACACACACACAGTACGCGTTAAGCTCGCGATGCTGCTCGGATTGGAGTGACGGAGCGTGCGCGAGGTAGGTCGGCTTTTATTTTAGGTGTGCGTTCGTCTCAGGACTGGTCTCGTGAACACACACACACACAGTACGCGTTAAGCTCGCGATGCTGCTTGGATTGGAGTGACGGAGCGTGCGCGAGGTAGGTCGGCTTTTATTTTAGGTGTGCGTTCGTCTCAGGACTGGTCTCGTGAACACACACACACACACACACACACAGTACGCGTTAAGCTCGCGATGCTGCTCGGATTGGAGTCTTTACGACTGTTTCGAGTGCCGATCTCGAGTCACAGTATATGCTTCAGTTATGCTTTGCGAATTGGAGGGCCTGCTTTGTAGCTTCCAGTAGGGCTAGCAATTCCGCCTGGTAAACCGTGCAGAAATGGTCGAGCTTTAACTTTTTGGTTTTGGTTTCCTTGTTATTTAGCCAGATGGAGATTGCGGCACCCACTTTGCCCTCTATTTTACTTCCATCTGTAAATATTTTTATACCTTCACTTTCATGCTCTTCCGTTTGTGCACGGTCCCCCAGGCATATGAATTCCAGCCCCATTGTTTGCGCAGGATGAGGTAAATCTAAATACTGAACTTCCCTGGACATCCATTGCTGTGTCACCCGAGAAGATCAGTATCACATCATCGGCGAATGCCTGGCAGTAGTGTCCCTTGTCCTCCAGATCTTTTAAGAGGGGGTCTAGAAGCAGATTCCAGAAGGTTGGGCCCCCTTTCGATCCCTGGACGTAACCCTTGGTGGTAATTTTTTCGCTTTCAGCCCCGGCGTACCTGAGCCTCACTCTTCTGTTTGACAGATAGTCGTCCACCAGGCGCCTGAGATTAACCGGACACACTGTTTCAGCCAGTCGACATCGTATGGCGGGCCACCACGCGTTATCGAAGGCTCCCTCTATGTCAAGGGAGACCACTGTAACAATCTTTTTGTTTTTCACTTTCGCTTTTATGTACTGTCGCGTTTTAGGTACGAACTTGGTAGGTGGTAGTAATTTAGATAGCAAAGGAAATCTTCAAGAAAAGACAGTACGTAGAAATAAACTATTTACAATTAAATTTTTCTAGCAGCAGTTTTTTTAACTTAATATTATTTTAGTACAGCTAGGGTCGAAAGTCTCTAATAATAAATTCGAGTTCTTATAATAAATTAGAGTTCACTTTGCACTAGTTAGTCCGGAATTGAGAGCACACTTAGCTTGCGGAGAGTTGCGGGAGCGAGGCGTTAGGAAAACGCGAGCGTGTTGCCGTATGCGGCACCGGACAGCAGGTCACAGCCAAGCAGAGCAATACAGCAAGGAAGTAGGAACCCTGGAATTCCAAATTGGGCATTTCTTGGAATGTCTGAATTCGTGTTACTGCCTGCAGCATTACTTTTGGGAATATTCTTGAAGATGGAAGATCAGCCATGCAAGCGGCTCTCAATTGTACATTAAGTAGTGATCAATGATGTGGAAGAAATCGTGCAAAATTTGTCTAGGTAATTTAGGTACTAACTAGGTACCTAGGTATCATAATGGAACTAAAGAAAGGATACTCATGTAAAATGGTTTGTACAGCTAAAACAGCATTACATCAATACTGAGGGCTATTATCTATTAACTTATAACTAGATTTAGCATATAAAAGCGAAGTATAAAGTTACAATCTCTTTTATCAAAAGAATGAAGGTAGAAACAAATACCAGCGGCTAGCATGCAATTAACATAGGAAAGAATTACTCACCACTTATGGGGAAAACACACTTATAATAACACTAGATATTGTAGATTGATTTGTAGTTACAATTTGGTGGAAAATAAAATCCGAATTTGAGTACGTTTATGTCTCGCTAGTAAAATAGTGGCATCGTATTGTCAGGTTAGATGACCGGTCCGAAATGGCCGAGCGGTGGGCGAGATGGCTCTGCGGCGGAGTATTCGTGCCGTGGCCGAACTTCTCCGAGTAGTTCCGAGGCAATCAGCTAATTAGGATTACGAATCTGTTTGTACAGTTTGTTTGTACGTAAGTTCAGGTTCGGTTATTTTTGCTATTAGTTGTTTTTGTTTATTAGTTAATAATAAGTTTAGTGATCAGGTTTAGTTTGTAAATTTAGTTTTTTAGTGTTCCTTCTTTTAGATAAAATTTATTATTATATGTATTTTTTTTTAATAAGTAAACTTTTATTATTCTCTATTTTAGATATATTTTTATTATTGTAGGCATAGTTTTAAACGTAACCGTTACATACCCCCCTTTTTTGGGTAGGATTTTTCCTAGGATAAATCCGCTATCAAGTAAGATTCAGTAGGTACTTGCACACATTTAAACCATTTATTCCATCTACTATCACTCTTCCTGTCGTTCATTCCATCCAAATCCTCTCCACACTACTACCTTTCTCTCCTCCGCTTTCAGGCTTGCAATTTCTCTTTTTAAGATTTTGCATGAAACATTCTGAGTATTTGTTTTAAGAATAAGAAAATACTCGCCAGATTCTACTGATAGGTGTTTTATTTTCTTGAACCCTTTTAACAATTTAATAGGTCAGGCTTGAATAAAATCATACTAGGTAGGTAGTTGGTTATTTTATCCAAGTCTTCACCAGAAGAAAATAAATTCAAAGCAGTTGTAGTAAGTCTGAATTTAACAATAGTTTTTTTTTTAAGGTTAAGTATGATAGCGTATCATTTTAAAATCTATGTTTTATAATTTGTTAGTTTTAAATCTTTGATATGCCAGGCGCCTACGTTGTTGCCTTGCATATCCTCAAGTATATATACTAATGGCGAATTTTTATTTAATACTCGGCATTTGATATATTTAGGGGCAAGTTTTTTCGCAAATTTATTGTCCCTGTCGCTCTGGTAGTATGTACGCTTCCAAACAATATCTCCTATTTGGAACCCTGCGTCCTTACGGTGCAAATTATAGTTAGTGCTATTTCTAGAGTGAGCTTTTAGTAGGTTTGACTGAACTTTGTCAAAAATTTTGCGTAAAGCTCCGACATTTTCAACATACACACATCAAAAAAAGTTTGTGATCAATAGCATAAGCTCCTATAATTCTTTAAATTTAACTTTATCAAGTAAAAATCTATGTTGTATGCTTTCTTTAAATAGGAATACCCTGTTTGAAATTAAAATATAAAACTATTTTTTATTATTTATTTAAAAAAATTGAGCCATTAATCATAATGTAATTGTGATAGAAATTTCATAGAAAGAAAAATACTGTTTAATGAAACTTAAACAACAATTTATTATTAAAAGGTTAAATTCAATATAAAATAACTCCTCTCCTGGCTCGAACACATGCGGAGATCCGCCTGGGCATGCTGAGGATCAAGTTATCCAGCATTTCCTGGGGTAACCTATCCCATTCTTCAATAGCGGCTTCCCTGAGCTCTGGAACTGTCTGGGGACGTGGCTCACGGTTCCATACAGCTCGTTTAAGAGCATCCCACGCGTGCTCTATTGGGTTTAAGTCGGGCGAGCCGGCAGGCCAGTCTAAACGTGTGATATCGTATTCTTGAAGAGCAGCATTGACTAGTTGAGCTCGATGTGCGGGCGCATTATCATCGACCAGTACAAATTGGTGCCCATGGTTTACTCGGAATGGTCTGACGATATCATCAATAACAACTGCTTTGTACATGTCTGCTGTCATGTAGCCCCGATACGGTATCAAAAGCGTTCTAGCTCCAATCATAATGCCACCCCAAAAGGACACCGATTTTCAGCCTTGCTGAACTGTTCCAGTGGCAGTTCTTTGTCTTTCACGGTCGCCTGGTCTTCTCCAGACACGGACACGTCGGTTATCTGGATGAGTGCTGATTCGGGATTCGTCAACGAAGAGACAGTTTTGCCAAATGTTTTCTTCCTCACCTTCTTCATTTTGCCGAAGTCTAGCCCACTGCAATCTTCGTTGTTGACGTTGCCGGGAATTGAGCGGAGCTCGCCAAGACCTCCGTGCTCGTAATCCAGCGTGGTGCAAGCAATTGCGAACGGTCTGCGTGCTAACTTCAAGCCCAGAGGCGGCCCTGACTTCTGCTTTTATTTTAGTGGCGTTGATTGTTGGATCACGGGCTGCCAGCAATCTAATATAGCGCTTTTGGGCAGCTGTCAAAACAGTTGGGCGACCGCTGCGGGGTTGGTCAGCTAAATTCCCCATTCCGTGGTACCTCTGCAACGTAGCCACGACACAGGATTGGGATATAGCAAGTCTGCGTGCTAGTACTCTCGTGGTGTATCCTTCTTCCCTCAAAGTTACTATTCTTGCTCGTAAAACCTCTGATAATCCTCTTGGCATTTTTTCAATCACAACTTTCCGCAAAAAATATCTTTAATCGGTTATAATTGACTAAATCAGATTTCTGAATGAGCGTAAGCTAGGACTGAAAGCCTTTTAATATGAAAAAACAACTGAACGGTGTCATTGGTTTGTGTTC
This sequence comes from Yponomeuta malinellus, assembly GCA_947308005.1. Lineage (NCBI taxonomy): Eukaryota > Metazoa > Arthropoda > Insecta > Lepidoptera > Yponomeutidae > Yponomeuta > Yponomeuta malinellus. The sequence goes on from OX371012.1 coordinate 14,676,859, forward strand.
TAATTCGTTATTTTTAAATAAAGAATCTAAAAAGAAGAAAAAATCATAATATAATCTACAGTAACAAAAAAAGATTTCAGTTTTTCAAAGTGATCGCAAACTTTTTTTGATGTGTGTACCTACTACTAGTGAAATATCTATAAAAATAAACTTAGGCAGGACTTTTAATGGCACATAGGTTTCTGCTTATATTTATTATAATAAAATTATTCTACTATATTTTGCGTGTTATTCTGTGAAAACACATTCATATGTTAATGGTTATCTCTTACAAATTATTTAACCAACCAACGTAGCACAGCAGATTATAGCGTGATAGCATAGGAAAACACTGGAAATAGTAGTAACTAGTATCTCTGTATTTCTACGTCCTTTTAATTTCCCTGACACCGCAAGATAAACATAAAAGTCACACTAACAGAAGTCAAAACAACTTATGGCCAATAACTTATAATATGTCAGATCTCCAACAATTCAGTCTTACTTAGACTTATAATACAATTAAATGAGCAGTCTTCAAAAGTTCTGAAAAGAACATAGGTACTTAATTAATTAAAACAATCCTGCCACTGGCAGTTATTAATATCTCTATGAACATGTGATACACTCATCCCTTGGATAGTGATCGTAGATGGAAGCGTTACAATGATCACACCAAAATTGAACATTATCAAGTAGCATCTTTATATCGCTATTACTCATTGATAAAGAAAAATGATAGGGTCTAATCCCTTTAGCTGTGTTTTGCGATACTTGCTGATAACATTCCCCACACTGATGGGAAAGGATGAAATGTGTCTCGACCCACGGCCACTTCAATTTGCAGTGACAAAACAGCAGTAAGTCCTCTTTTGTTAATATTTTATCGATGTCCACGACGATTGTCATCTTTGTTTAATTGAAAAATTTTTGCTTATGCTTCAGCAGTCATTGAATCTGGAACAAAATATACCTTTAATATAAAAGCAGTATAAATAGGTTTAAAATATCCAATAGCAATAATGAAACTCAATTACCTTCAAAAGTAATAATAAGACGATCAGTACAAAGAATTTATTTCTAATATAGCTAATTACTTTCGTCACTGCTTTGAAAGCAGCTATCACATATGTAATCAAAAGATGCCGGAACACCAGTGCAATCCTCACAATAGCATTGTTTGCAAGCCATGCATTTGACTGTCTGACTTAGTATTGAACAAGAACATTTATGGCTATTTTGGAATTTGATCTCATTTTTCTTTGATTTGGTGTCAGAGTTCCTTGTCAATTTTGATGATGTTAAGTAATTTTTATCATCCTTAGTACTTGGGCCATGAGAGGTTGATATTATTTCTGGTACAAAAACTAGTGGCAATATGTTTATGTCTAGTTCCGAATCTTCTACAGCAGACGAACAATCAACAAAATCTTTAATCCCTTCCATATCAACTGTATCGAATAAGATGATTTCATTCAGCAGCGCTACATGGGATGAGTCTGCTGGTGGTTGGGTGATCATAATGTCACTGTTTAGTGGGTCAACTGGTCTAGCACTCAATTCATCCTCAAGTTTAACACAATCGGCTACTATGGCATCACTTGGCTCTACACGGGATGAGTTTTGAAGTTCTTTTTCTGATTAGGATTTCTTTACTTTGCACGGCAGTGATTCTAATAGATTGACGGTAAGTTTGTTAGTGCCAGTAATGTCACGTTTTTTGAGCTTATTGCTTTTTGAAGATGAAGCCGTGGAATGTTTATTCTGTAAAATGTGTTCATCTGGGGAAAAACACAAACAGTTTCCTCTTAGCGGTTTACAGAAACAACTGACATCTCTATACTTTATTTTGACTCCGTCAGATGCCACGATCTGATGGATTTTCATAGTTCCAGGTAAAGTTGGAATATCGTCAGGAATTTTTTTCGAAATCTCATGGACAAGGTCATCCTCAATAAGGTGTACCTGAATAAGTGTTCTGGTCTGTTTAATAGCTTCATAATCGTCTTTGGCATTCTTTATATCTGTACCATGCGATACTTTGGAATCTAACATGCGTTTTATGGTACCACCGATTCTATCAGCCACACTCTTGCCATGACCGGCTTCAAAAAACGACCAGGCTGAGTAAGAAAGGTGCATTTGTATGGTAAATAAGGAATGTAAAAAGAAATTGTGTTTCTGACGGTATTGGGAGCTTGGTCCATCCGAATGATAATGGATAACATCTAAATCAGGACATTTTTCTTGAACAGTGGCCAAAATTGGAGTAAGGTGAGCCCATATGCAATATGCATAAGTACAAAAAGACTGGCATCCGTCTTTGTAATAAAAAATGCCAGTGTGAAGACTGATTTGCGATTTAGAGGCCCCGAAATGCATTGACTGTATCTCTTCAGATAATTTACATTCGTAATTTTCAGAAAAATCACAAACTACGACGGATTCATTATTCTTTATGTTTATAACCGCTCTCTGGTACTCGTGCTGTTGATGAATGCAATTGTAATGATGTTTTTTGAAAGCAGTGATATCGCGACTAAATTCATGCAATAAATTTTGAACAGTATCAGTCTTCGTCGCACGTACAGTTTTTTTGTATGAACTGTATTACCGCCTTTTTTAGTGTATACATGGTCCTGACGTTCCCATTGATACCAATTTATAGTTTTGACTAAAATGTCTTGATCTGTCTCATATTTTGGTGTATTATCTTTGCATTGATTGCATGTATTATACATACAGCTGAATTTTTTTGTGTCACATACTGATTCTTGCAATATGGACTCAAAACCTTGTTTTAAAATTTGATGTCTCCTCAACGCCTCATATTGAAATTGTATGTTGTCGTGTTTCTCGCACAAACAAGTAGCTCTTGAATTGATACCAGGTGACAAAACAAAAAAAGGTTTTCCCTTGTAAAATGTAGTGATGCCATAACGTCCTCCCTCTGCTCTGTATTTCTTGTATAGGTTCGGTATATTATCGACAAGGTATCTAATCTGCTTTTTCTGTTTATTTTTAACTCGACATTCCTTTTTGCCTGATGTTATCCTGCTGTTATCGTCTCTTGTATAGAATGCTGTTATTTCTGGTATTTCAGACCTTTTTGTTTTTTTCGGTTTCTCTCTGGCTGTGACCTTTAATCCAAGCACTTTAGATGCATAGTTTGTTTTTTGAATGGTGAACCACTTTTTAAATTTCTGTTTCAGACGCCTGGAGCAATTCGTAAGCTGTTTTAGCGTCAGGAATATCCGAACCATAAGCGACAAGTGAATCTAATGTACGTTTAATAGCCTCCCACGCCATCAGCGGCTCCTTTGCCTTGAGAGGCTTCGAAAAAGTTCCATGTTGAATATGGAAACCCGAGTTCCTTTGTTAGTTTTGAGAAATAGTAAAAGTTTTCTTTTTTGCCGATACTGAACAGTGAATGTCTGAATGAAAATTAATTCCATTTACTTTAGGTAGTTTCTGTTTGATCAATTCTAGCACTGGCAACAGATGAGCCCAAATGGCGTCTGGTCCATGCTCCTTGTTTGGGGACAGAGATGCGAAGGATTGATTACCGTTTTTAGTATATAACATACCAGTGTGAAGACTAATTTGTTGTCTTGATCCATCAAAATGCATTGCCTGTATTTCAGTGCTTAATTTACAAGAATAGTTTTCCGAAAAGTCGATGTGCAATGCTATGGTGTGGTCATCCAGATTTTTCGTGCACCGGCGATATTCTTTGTACTGATGGATGATATTGTAGGAATGGGTTTTGAAATCCTGCAATTCTTTTTGAAACGCGTTCAAGAGTGTTTGCAACGTACCAGTCTTTTTTTCCTTGTCAATTTTCTTCGTAGTCTTCGTCACATCGCTATTTCTTTTTGGTTTGTATTCATGAGATTTTAATTATTATTTCCCCCGCGGTGTTCCTCCTGTACTCTACCAGGCCACAGGATAGGCCAGAGGTTAAGTCACTGTGGCCCGGCGAGAGGGTGTCCAGAAGGGACTCTCATAGTGGGGGGGGCAGAAGGGCCCCCCTGCGCTGTGTCGCCGCAGCGTCTACTGGCCCGCGCCGCATCGCCCTACGGGGCTCCTCTGCATTCAGAGGAGGCCGTGAGCGAGCGCGCGGGCACTCTATGTCTTGCGGAACACGTGGGGGCGCCTTCCGGCTCGCCGTGATGGTGGGCGGCGGGTTCCCCGACCCTCCGCCCACGGCCGCTCTAGTCGGGGGCGCGCGAGTACTCCGCGCGGCGGCGCCCCCTAATCGCACGGCGGCGGGGCGGGAGCGTGAGACCAGCACGCTCCCGCTCCCGCAACTCCTCTCTTTTGGCCGCCATCACCTCGTCCGCAAACGTGGCGATGGCGGCCCAACTCTCTTGGCTGCCGACCATTTTCGGGATAATGGCCGGCAGCGACAGGTCGGCCCCAACAACAGCCACGAGGGAGGTCCGCTGCGCGCTCCAGGCGGAGCACACGGCCAGCGTGTGCTCTGCCGTGTCCTCCGCATTGGACGCGCAGTACCGGCACTCGGGGCCCGACTCTATCCCTACCACCTCCCACAGGTACCTGGCAAAACAGCCGTGACCTGTGAGGAGTTTGGTCAGGTGATAGGTCGGCGTCCCGTGCGCCCGCTCCACCCATGGCCGCGGGACCGGCCGGACCGCCTCTACGAGTCTCCGACTCGCAGAGGGGTCCTCCAACCTCATGGCCCACCTACGAGATCGTCGCGAGCCTCCTGCCTCCAACGAACGATCTCCGCCGGAGTGGGCCACCCTCCATTGCTCCGCATCAGGGCACTCCGCTCATACACCGCCTCGAGGACTCCCGCCTCGAGGTCCCAGGGCAGGCTCGCCGCCAATAGGCACGCCGCCTCGTAAGAGACGGTGTGGTACGCTCTTGCAGCCCTCTGCGCTATCACCCGTTGCGGGCGACGCAACAGGGCGGTGTTGCTAGCGCAGAGGGCGGCTTTCGCCCATATGGGCGCTCCATACAAAGCCTTGGAGCGCACCACACCGTCGTAGAGGCGGCGACAAGCGCTCCCGGGACCACCGCGGTTAGGCAGCAACTTCGCGAGCCTCCCGGCATACGACACCAACTTTGGCGCCAGCTGCCGGAAGTGCTCGCGGAAACTCCATCGACTGTCGAGGACCAATCCCAGGTACTTCATGGTCTCCCCGACACCGATGGAGGCGCCACCGACGGTGATTTGGGAGTCCCGAGGAGGTCGCATCCGAGGCCCATCAAAGTAAATGGCCTCGGACTTCTCCAGCGCGACCGTGAGCCCAAGTGCCCTGATGCGGCGCATGACCTGCGCTACTCCCGCCGTAGCGAGGGCCTTTGCTTCCTAGAATGTGGGTCCTTGCGCGGTGACCAGGGTGTCGTCGGCGTAACAGAGTACGCCGACTCCACGAAGGGTTGTACCGCGCAGGACCCAGTCGTACCCGATGTTCCACAGGAGCGGCCCGAGGATCGACCTCTGTGGAACACCGCAAAACATGTCCCTGCGGACCACTTCCGACCGGGACGGGTAACACACGGCCCGGTCAACGAAGTAGTCCGCAAGGACTCGCCTGAGGTACCACGGGACGTTGTGGTACCCCAGTGCCTCCGTTATCGCCTGCCAGGGGAGGGTGTTGAAGGCGTCGGAGATGTCCAACGAGACAGCCAACAACACCTCCCCCGGCCCGTCACTCTGACGACGCTGTCTCTGAGACGGGAGATGGCGTCCAACGTCGACCTCCCGCGACGGAAACCAAATTGGCCGTCGCTGAGGTTGGGCCCCGCCCCCTCCAGGTGGCGGACGAGACGCGCAGCGAGCACCCGCTCAAAGAGCTTGCACGTCTCGTCCAGCAAGACGATGGGCCGGTAGGCCGATGGCGACTCCATCGGCCGCCCGTGCTTCCGGAGCAGCACGAGCCGGCCCTCCTTCCACCGTCGCGGGACCCTTCCACCGTCGCGGCGTCGCAGACGCGAGTCAGCGCCCCCGCCAGGCGGTCCGCCCTCGCGTCCACGTCCGGAGCCTCGTCGCTTGACCCAGCGACCCATCGCTCCACGATGGCCGCCTCCCTGGCCACGTCCCTGTCCAGGGTGGCAAGCCGCCATCGCGGACCCTCCCCCACCAGGGGACGGCTCAGGTCTGCTGGAGCACCGGTGGGGGCCGCAGCGATGCCGAACCACACGTACCTGTGGTCCGACAAGGTCTCGACCCCCTCGGCGACTCTCCAGCCATGCGCGCGGTTTGCCAGAGCGGGACTAGCGAAGGACAGATCCACTATGGATCCGCCCTGGGACCGCACGCATGTCTGCACCGCCCCCCGGTTGAGCAGCACCAGCCCAGTGGACACCGCCCACTCCTCCAACACCTCTCCCCGCGGGTCAGTTGCCGGATTTCCCCACGCCCTGGATTTGGCGTTGAAATCCCCGGCAACGACTACGGGGGTGGGGTGCACATCAGCCAATATTGCCCCGACTTCCACGAGCCATTGCTTGAAGTCGGCGAGGCTTCTGTTGGGTGAAAAGTACATCCCACACACTGCAATGTCCCCCAGCACGACGAGGACACAGCCGTGTCCTCTGAGCACTCTGTTGTGACACAGAGCGCCGCACTGGGAGACAATTGCCACCGAACCGTCGCGATCGCCGGCCCAGTCGTCCCGGGCGCGAACGCAGTACGGTTCAGCGACAACGGCCAGTGTCGCCTGCCACTGCGCTGCGGTCTGGAGCAATAAGTCCTGAGCCGCTGCACAGTGGTTGACGTTGGCCTGCAGTATGCTGGTGTTGGCCATCTACGCTTGGGCGGTGTCCATCTCCTCCTCTGGCACTTGCGCTTGAGGTGCTACAGGTGGCAGGCCATTGCCGCCACCTGTTTTTCTCCCACGTCCTCGGCCGCCCCCTTTCTGGGGTCCAGCCGGGCAACCCTTCGCGCCCAGACGGTGGGCAGCCGCCGCCACCCCCTTCGCCGCGCACGCCGGGCAGTGGGGCTCAGCCGCGCACACCGCGGACTTGTGGCCAGCCTGGCCGCAGCGGAAGCACAGTCCGCTGCGATCCACGGTGCAGGCGCACTTTGCCCCCACATGGCCCGGCTCGAGGCAGCGGAAACAACGCGAGGAGGGTGGCTCGGACTTGGGTCCACCCCACGGTGAGGCGACGGCCATCCGTCACCCTCCGTGCAGCCGCGATGGGGCACTTCACCCACACGGCTCCCTCGCGCCCAGGTGGCCGGAAGACCGCACCCACCTTTACGTTGGTGGCGGCGCAGTCCCCGACCTCCGCCACGATCGCCGCCACCCTTTCCGGTGTGTCCGCATCGCTCAGGCCGGTGATGCGCATCTCCACGCACCTTTCCGGCCTGGCGACGCGTACCCCGTCCCCTAGGGCCTCCCTCAGCCTCTCGGCGAGGGCATCCGCCTTTCGGCCCCTTTCGGCGCCAGCCACCTCCAGGATTTTTCCGCCCGTGGCCGCGGTGCGGAATCGCAGACCGTCAATCCCGAGGCCTTTTAGGTCGATTGACCTTTCAGCCTCGGTCAGGACGGCCGCGTACGTCACCCCCCTCTCCACCGCCTCACTCGGCAGAGTGAGGACCACGGCAGCGGTGCGGGGGGCGCGGAGCTTCTTCGCGCTCTTCCTCTGTTTCCCACGGGCGGCCTGAGGGGGGGCCGGCGTCGCCTTTGGTGGTGCTGGTGTCCTTTTAGGACGGCCAGCCACCACACTCCACGCCTCCGTTTGTTAAGGCGGAGAGGAGGGGGAGGAGGTCGGGGGGCACCCTTGCCGGGAGGCCTGCGCCTCCGCCGCTGCAGCTCCTCCTCCCTCGCCTCCTTCCCGCCCCAACGCTCCCACCGGCGCCGTTGGCGTCAGCCGGGGGCGCGGCGGAGCCGGAGGCAGGAAGGGCCACAGCGGGGCGAGCACCTGTCGGAGCGGTCTGGGAGCGGCCGCAAGATCGGCTCGGACAAGTGACGGCCGCTGCGGCCACCACGGGGTGGACGGGGGGGCCAGCCAGGCGGGCGGAGGGGCCGGCCGGGCGGACGGAGGGGCCGGCCGGGCGGACGGAGGGGCCGGCCGGGCGGACGGAGGGGCCGGCCGGTCGGACGGAGGGGCGGGCGGGGCGGATGGTGGCGCCGCGTGCGTCGGCCGCCAGCGGCGGATGCAATCGCGGCTCCGGCAGGAGGCGGTCCGCAATCCCGTCCAGGCGAGCGTCCACCATGAACAGGATCTCATCCCGGGTCATGGCTGGAACGGAGCTCGCCTGCAGCTTCTTCAGCCCCTCCATTTCCGCCCGCAGAGCTCTTAGCTCGCCTTGAAGTCGGACGACTTCGTCCGACTCCGTGCGGGCTTTGAGCTCTCGCGCATTCTCCAAAATGGAGGTTGCGGCGGTCCTGAGACTCTGGACATATTGGCCCTTAAGCCTGGACGACTTTTGGGCTATTGTCCTGATCGTCTCGACCGCCGCCTCGATGGAGCTGGTCAGCTGCTCAGCCCGAAGGTCGTGAGCAGCCGACGACGGCACCGACGTCACCGCTGGTGGCGGTGGTGAGCGGAGGGCAGAGTCCCGCCTGAACGAGGCTCTCCCCTCCTCCTGTCGCCGGAGCTCCTCGGCCATCTCCTCCTCGGCCTGAAGCTCCAGCTCCCTCTCTTCTGCCTTCTTTAGGTCGGCCTTCGCCTTGGCGAGGACGACGTATTTGCCTGTCGTCGGGGGACGGCCGCGACCACGCTTACTCGTGGCCGGTCTCCCACACCGCCCCGCCGAGCCCTCGCTCTCAGCGTCAGACTCGGCGAGGCGCTTGCGCCAGAACCGGCTGGGTGAGGGCGTGGGGGAGCGCGAGCTCACCTCCATGAGGGTGCCCGTGCTGCCGTCGGATTCCGACAACTCACGGGCAACCCTCTCGAGGTCGGTGCGCTGCAGTCGCACCGACACCTCCCTGAGGACCGGATATGGGCCTCCGGGTCTCACAAAAACGCCGTCCGACTCGGCCTGAAGGGCAGAGCCGGACCCACCGTCCGATATCGCCCCGCGAAGGTCGGCACCAGACCCGCCAGAGGCCGCCCTGACAAGGGCAGCCCCAGACCCGCCCGAGGCCGCCCTGACAAGGGCAGCCCCAGACCCGCCCGACACCGCCCTGACAAGGGCAGCATCAGGCCCGTCCGGAGCCGCCCTGACAAGGGCAGCCCCAGACCCGTCCGGAGCCGCCCTGACAAGGGCAGCCCCAGACTCGCCCGGAGCCGCCCTGACAAGGGCAGCATCAGGCCCGTCCGAAGCCGCCCCAACAGGGGCAGCATCAGGCCCGTCCGAAGCCGCCCTGACAAGGGCAGCATCGGACCCACTTCCTCCACGCACGGGAGACGAAGGCATCGTAATCGCAGTAAAGTCGCAGAAATCGCAAGATTCGCAGTCCGAGATTCGGTCACCCAACGTGCCACTCCGTTACGGTGGTCACGTTGGGGTCCAGGGCACACGACGGGGACGTACTCGACTGCTCTTGGGGCGTGCCCCTAATATTACATATTGGATGCATCAGACTCAGGACCGCGTGTATTGGAAATCCCGGGGACGCCATTGTCTAGCAGTGGATATCTTAATGACTTTACAATGTGAACTAAGCTTTACACATTTCCCGTGTGTTACGTCACACAATTTCGTAACACACGTAACACACGTAACACACGTGAACAAACACACGTGAGAAACATAACCTAAAAGTCATGTAGCATCTTTAAAATGCAATGCACATCGGTATTAAACTGCATTATTTGATCATATTAATGTCCTCTTCCACTACCCTAACCCGTAACAAATATATTTTACTACTTACCATGCGAAATTGCTTCTGAAAAACCACAAAAATTAAAGGACGAAAAGTAACCCACACAGAGCATTGCCTCTTCCACGAAAACCAAGATGTCTGACAACACACTGACATTTCATATTGAAAAAAGTAATGTTGCCATCACAAAAAATAAATATCATGTGTTGCTAGTTCTTATCATAAGAAAACTACTACGTAACAAATTGATTGTAACACACGTGAAATGTAATGGGCATATTTGTTTTTCACATCATATTTTTTGAATTATTGCCAGTTTTATTAATATCTTCCATTGAAATAGTATTTTTAACTCCATAAATTTTACATATTACCTCATTAGCACGATAAAAAGTACATAAAGGATGAAATTTAAAAAATAATTAACTCGATATGGGATGGACACATTTTATTTTTGTATAAAACTGGAAAAAGTAATTTATTGTAACGGTTCGTTTTTGGTTAAATTCATAATATTCACTATTTCAAAAGCCTAATATTAACAAGTTAATAATAGCCAACATGGAAAACAAAAGATTAATTTATTGAGAACTCCCCAATTGTTTTTTTCTTAACTCAGAATTGGGCACATAAAAAATATGGATAAAGTACAATTTTTGTGAGCCTGAACCTTTTATCTGTCGTTTTTCAAAATGTTTGGTACAATTCGAAAAGCTAGTTTTTAATGCACTCTAGAGAGTGCTTCCTTTCGAGCTTTAGCAATGTCTAATGATTTTTGCAAGCTAGCTATAGATTTACTGGCTTGTAATTGCAGTCTCTGAATCCTTTTCTTATAACGTTCGACTTTCGTTTAAAGTTTTTCGATTTGTCCTTTACAGTTGTTGGTTTCTCTCAAAGACACTTTAAGTTTTGATTTTATTTTCTTTAATTTTTTGTCTTCCGTATCACTCACTCGTGATTCCGTGTCTTCTCTTTTTTTGTCTTCATTCTCTTTATTTTCATCATCAAGTTCGGTAGAACTATTATCATCACGTACATGTAACGCTCTTTTCATGTCTTGACACCGTTGTCTGCTTATTCTTTTTTTTCTCCACTCCTCTCTTTTACATTCTGCTTCAGCTGGATCCATTTCCGATATCTTTTTCTTTTTTTATTTGATTCTAGATAAAAAAAATCCGCTGTTCTTCATACTTTTCAGGATTTTCAGTTTTCAACCTCTCCCTATACCTACGCATTTTTTCTCGGGCTGTTAGTGGCATAATTCTGAAAAAATATATGTATATAAATATAATTTGTATGTGTAAATGGTTAGGTTAGTTATTTGGTTAGTTGTGTAATTCTGTTTTATTTGATATTTATCAAATAGGTATTTATCTTTATTTATGCACACAATACACATAGATATTTATATTTCACTTGTAGTTTATATGCAGTTTGCATACGCCAATTGTGTTCTATTCCTAATCGCCGTTTGGGTTGGCTAGAAGATTTCTCTCTTTTGAGATAAGTCCTCCCGTTTAGATGTAAGTTTCTTTGTAATAATGTGTGTTAAAAAGTTATTTATAGTGGGTCGGCAATTGTTCACACGATCCATCATAAAAAAGTTCATTCAATATTTATCTCCACTATTTTAGAAAATCTAGCGAATAAGCAATACACCCTTCAGTAATAATAACAATAGTTACTCATTTGTAAAACAAAATATAAAAAAATCTCTTAGGCGGTTATTTTTAACTTTGCAAGGATTCTATCTGAGATAAATAAAAAATGTAACATGTCACTGATATGGAACTAGCCTTATGCTGTCGGTTTTGTTACTTTGATGGTCCGTCTATATGTTACCTTGTCAGTAGTAACAAGAAGTAACATAATGCGCTTTCATTACATTCAAAAATATATTTAAAAACATTCTATTTTACGGTAAATTAAAATAATTAACTTACTTTACCGCATAAAAATACGCTATCTTACAACGATATTATGTGTTAAATAAAGATAGTAAGGATATTAAACACTCATCACAAACCTGACGGTGAACTTTGCTCCAGTCCAGTATGTCGCACATCCACCTGACACCACCGATAAAAATGCACCGTCATGCCGTATTCAAAATGGCCGATCCAACGAGCGTTAATGTTAATGAACTATTTTTTGGTAGAATAATTTTATTTAAAAATAGTGGTAACAAAACCGAAATGTCCGGAAATACCATATTTCGGGGACAATACATTTGTTCAAATTTGTATAGATTATAGTAGGTTTAAGCATAAAATTAGGCCTCAAAACAAAATAATACGGTCCAAAGTTTTATAAAAACATCAAAATTATGCCAAGTAGCAAAAATCATTATCAGTAATTTTGACTTTGCACTGGGGACAGTGATAAACATGGGGGCTGAGTAATTAAAACACGAAATATTTTTGTTTTAATTAAGTTTTAAAATAATAAAGATGGACTACAAGCAGTTTTCAGCTACTTGATAAACAAATATCATAATGCTCCATAGTCTTAAGTAAAACAAATATTAAATCAAAGGACATGCCAAAATGACCGTTTTAATAAATTTTTGAAACTCCTCATATACATTAGGGCTGAAGGCCGTCAAACCTGGAGGTTTTATTCTAGAAAGTTTTAAATAATCTAGTTAGAATTACTAGTATTAACGGGCTGTAGTTAGGTCTCAGTGCCCCCAAGAAAGTCACAATAAATGAGTTAAGAAATCCTAACCACGGGCCGCTAGCAAAAAAAGGAATTTATGGAAAAACGCACTTATGAGATCTAAAGTAATCTTTTTAATACAATTTAGCTTGGATACAGTAGGTAAATGAGTTTTAATCGCGGAGTAGAAATTTGGATTTGGCTACTTGGATTGAGGATAACAGGGAATTTGAAAAATTGAATAGTAGAATCTTCAATTATCGCTTGCAAATATGTTAGGCTGAGGAAAGCACAGTGACGACAGAAAGCCTCTCCAAATTAAGAATTTAAAATCTTCATACCGAAAATTATCCAGGTTAATAAAATAAATTATCAGCGGGAAACCTGGGGCCGTCCATCTTGTTGTCTTCAGGAAGCAACCACCTCTCCGCACTAAGGTAGAACCCCGAGGAAATGTGGAGTTTGAATATAAAGTTGAAAATCGGAAATATGGAAATATATAAAGAGGGAAAGAAACCCGACCAACAGTCTGGAAAAGAAATCAAATCCACGATTAACACTTTGACACTTCTAACCGAGGAAATGAGAATGGAAAAGAACGAAAGATTCCCCCATACTTTTAAAAGGAAAATCAGAACCACTCACAGAGTCTCCTCAATTGTGCATAATCACGACGACTGCATTGTGTCGCAATATAAGCCAAATGGATATATAAAACAAGAAAATCTGAAAAGACACACCTCGATAAATTTCCATAAATGAGTGCGAAACCAAAAAATCATTTATAAAACCAGTAAAGCTACTCACCAAAATGAAAAATAAACAATCAATATACTTATTTCACTTCACTGATATTCGCGGCCACGCCGCAGGAAAGAAAATAGGAAAAAAACATCTGTCAAATTCAAAATGTAAACAAAAGGTTGATTTTGATTTTGGTTCCGAAAACGAAAGAAACAATCCATAGGTTAAATTATAGCTGTAAGCTAGTGGAGCGAAATTCCAACGCTACAACCATACACAAATAGAAATTTGAATTTTATTTTCTTTTCAAACGAAGTATGAATCATATAGAACGACGAAATATCGCGCGCGTATCAAAAGCTATCCCCATTTATAGTATTTGAGTATTGATCGATTCAGGCTGTGATGTGTTAGTACATTTCAAAACTTATATTTATGTTAGTAGCATTTTAGGACAGTGAACACATATACATATTTATTTATTTACATATGAGTAACAAATTCTTATGAGTAACTAATCTCTATTAATGTTAAATATTTCAAGCATCTCGATTATTGCCTTAAAAAATGCAGGAATAGGGCTAGCGCGCACTGGCAACTTTTAGTCAGTCGATAGTTTAGGTGCTATCGCTCGGCAATCGCAATTAAACTATCGGCCGACAGTTCAGTTTTGTAGCAGCCCGCGCACTACACCAATCACTACGCAATCGCACGTCTAGACCAAGAGCTTTGTAAGTTATAAATCTGTGCTCTCTGATTCCTAATTTCCTTAAAAATGCTCAGTATTTGAATTTTTGCTTCTAACTTCTCATCTGCAGATGATTATTTTAACGAAGGTACAATAGACAAAGCAAAGTTATAATCTTCATCCACTTCATTATTTTTCAATACCACTTGCCAATTGTGATGGTTCTGGGTAATAGGGTTCAAGGACAACAATTAATTTAACCCAAGCTACCACCATTTATTGTAAGGACCTAAAACTAATCCGACTCCTGACACTACTAACTTAAATGGCCTCTTTTACGGCTGACAATAATAAACCTTACCTCTAAGCACACTAAGACTAAACAAACAAAAATAAAAACAAAACAAATCTTCTTATGTGGATGAAATCTCGAACCCGAGTCTCACTGCATGAAAGGCAGACGCAGTCCCGCATGCGCCACGGTGACAGTTGTTGGTAACAACGAAATTTGCCAAGCCTTTAGGAACGCTCACAAGGTAGGCATATTTCTCAAACAAATGAAAACGGAGAAAACGGATGGCTCATATGGAAAAGGGCGTTCCCTTAAGCTGTGGACAATACAACACTGCCGTTGAGAAAAACGCTACAGTTTTGATCAAAGAGGAAGATTCTATGAACTTATTAACTTACCCCGTTTCCGGAATATGAGGTATTGTAACCACTACCATTAAAATCCAATGAACATCACTCAGAGCACAAGAAACTGAGGTGGCGTAATCTCCACTAACAGTTAAGTAACAGCAATTATTTCTGTGATTTCAGTGTTCAATTTCCAATTTCTCGCACACAGAACATGTCATTGACGTCTTTTCTTTTCTTCGCCTACCTCCAATCTCACTCTGGTCAATGCCTCACCTAGACTAGCTTTCTGAAGCACTTAGTGACATCTTAATCTAAATATCTTAAGACTAAATGGCAACCCTGAATGTCATGCAGATGGTTAAACAGCTTATACTATGTATTTTACTAACTTCATATTTTTTGGTGTTTTACTTTTTTATTTTTTTGGTTTATTTTTTATTTTTTTATGACTTATCTAATACTTATACACTTAAATCAACTAGCAACTAATTTTTGTACGATTAAGGACAATATTAGTAACAGTTTATTCTATCAAACACTTGTTAACAACTATAATATTAAATAAATAAAGAAATAAAGAAGAAATAAATTGACAAAAAATATAGGTTAAATGTTTGGTATTAACCCTGTTAGATCACATATCGCATGGCTTATTATTTAAGTATTAATAAATACTTAAAGAAATGACAAGGATACGAACATTCATGAGATGTAGTATGACTGAGAAGATTAGTATAATGTTTAATGTGGTACTCTATTAGCATTACTTTTATCTGTTAACATCATGTGAGATATCGACTCTTTGGTGTAGGTTCTTAGAGATATATGTGAATAGCTCACCTGTTTAAAAATCTACAAAAATAACTTCATATAATGAGTGTTGTGATCTTGATCAATCACAGTACTCAGGATTTGGTCGTGCCAGAGAAGTTGGTGCTAGCAAAATGGGTATTAATTTGATATTAGCCCGTGTTGATCTTGATGATTTGGATGGTATCATCTTATGAAACTAGCAGTCATGATTTATTCCAGGAAAAGGTGAAGTTTGTAGTAATTATGTTCGAGGTTGAGTGCAACAATTTACAATGTTATAGTTCATTCCTTAAGTGAACATGTGGGTCATTATGAATAGTTAGGGAGCGGGAGTGTTCAATCGTAGCATCAATGCCAATTTTGATGTAACACTGTCAGTGTCCTAGATTATTAACCAGCGATGTTAAGGTTAACCATAGAGTGTTTCCATGTCAACAGGAGTATAATGGTAAATGACACGAAAGTGCCCTGGGAATGATACAGCAATTGTAGTAATTGACACCGTTATTAAGGTTGTCCAGTCCCATTTAGTGTGATGTGATATTATGTCTCCGGTCATTTCCATTGGGATCGCGACCAATTGGGGTATTTCGTCACAAGCATTTAATATTGCTTCGTCCACCTCAGAGCTTAATATTTTGTTTTTTTTTTTCTTGGTGTTGATATCCTTGGAACATTGAAGCTATTTTCCGTATCTTCGCCGTCCGCATCAATCGTCAGATCAATGTTACTTTCAGTCTTGTTTGTACACATGGCAAAAGAAAGAGCAATTTTTCATAATTAATGTATTTACGTCTTTTTGTGGCCGTTTGACCAGGTTTAAAATTTTTTGGGCATTGACTTCTCTTTTGTAGCTGGTTCTTAAATTTCTCCATTTACTGATCCTGCGCCATCGCGCCCGCGTTCGCCCCTGGAGTTGCTTGCTGGGAGCCCATCCGAGCACATCGCACGCCTTCTGCAATCTCCAACGCTTTGCTAGGCGTCAGATCTTCCATATCCTTGTTGAAGAGATTCTCCCGCTCCAGGCTTGGTGTCATGCCCAGCACAAACCTGTCACGGAGAATTTCGTTTAAGATCGATGCACCAAATACACAATGTATCGCCAACGCTCTTATACGAGCTGCCCATCATCATCAGCCATTTGACGCCCGCTGCAGGACATAGGCCTCCCTCATGGTTTTCCAAGCTTCTCGGTCTTGAGCCGCCCGCATCTAGCGTCTCTATACGCGCTGCCCATGCAGCCAGACTTTCGTTAGGTATTTGCGTGGCACTATGGAACTTGTAGCGTTCTGCGGACCCGCACTTTTTTGTTTTAAAGTGTCCATCTAGCAATTTCACAACTTCTGTATAATTCAGTGTTCCAACTTGTGCCGGGGGCGCTAAATCCCGCACTAGTTTATAGGTTAAGTCTGATAGGCTGCTCAACAAAATGGCGCGGCGCTTACTGAGTTTATTACTGTCCACTTTGATATTATTCGCGAAAAACCACTGCTCAATTTTATCTTTATACAAATTCCAATCTTGCACTTCGTGATTGAAGATTGTCAATTGCCTTTACATGTTCTGGGATCGCGACGTTGCAAAGAAAATGGTAAACAGCACTTTTAAACAGCATGAACTGTCTCATTCCAATAATAAGAATGCACATTTTCGTTTCCTAGTTTAGCCTTTAAGTTGCCTTCGACTATGTCAACGTGGTAAAAATTGATTTGCTTGTTAAAATAGGCAGATTGGTCCGGCAGTTTCGGAAGCGTCTGATTTTTTTGACAATCGAAGCTGATAGTTCTTGTTGTTTCACTTTCTTCCTTCAGTATGCTGTAAAAAGCCTTATATTTAAGACTGTGGATTCCTTTCTGAATAATTAGGTCATTTGGTTTTGATAGATCTTTTTCACCTTTTCTTTGTTCTTGCAATGAGATACAAGTTGAACACACGTCTGTTCTTGGGGAGCCAAACACAATGTTGTAGTTAGTGTTAAATATTTTTCGAAAAAAGCTTTTTTTTTCTCTCAGATCAGCGGTCTCTTGAGTTGTTGTACATCCGCCACATCTTTCGAATATTTAATCCGGCTGCCAGGTATATCCTATTTGTTTGTGACCTGCAGTAGTGGCTTTCTTGGCCTTTAAGCTAAGAACCACTGGACTGACAATGTTTTTGCTTCAAACAGAGACGTTTTCCGATCGCCTCCATTGCCATCCTTAATAGGAAGGCCCTCGCTTTCAAAAAATCTCTTCATTACCCCTTGTACTCGTTCTTTCTTAATTTGCAAAGCATCCAGAAATGTTTTCCATCCTTAATAGGAAGGCCCTCGCTTTCAAAAAATCTCTTCATTACCCCTTGTACTCGATCTTTCTTAATTTGCAACGCATCCAGAAATGTTTTTCGGACTGTATTTTGTGATTAGTTATCTCTTAGAGTTTGCCTTGGGTTTGCGCGCTTGCTTAATATTGCAGTATTTTAGAATAAAACAATCTTGGTGAAGTTTTGTCGTGCATTTATGGAAGCTTTTGTGAAACCTTCGTATGTCTTGGCATGTCAGCCTGGTACAGCAAAACGCTTTTTGGTTGGTCGAAAATTAAACCAAAATAATACAATCTTCTTTTCTTTTTCTTCTTCAATCTTCTTCTACGCGGAGTACTGAAGATTCCGTAAAATCAAAGTTTTCTATCTCGGTGGTACTACTAGGATTATCTTGGTTAAAATCTGGGACAGCTACAGATTTTAATAATTTTATTGCGGCTGCAGGTAATGGTATCTTCAGCTGTTTATTTTGTCTTTTGGTTAGCCGTCCATCTGAGATCAAAGGATCTGAAGATTCCAAAGCACTATGAAACAGATTTGTAACGGTGTTTATGTGATCCATTTTTCTACAATGATGCTCGCGATCACTTCCTTCCATTCCAATATTTGTTTCTTGATTCCGAGGAATGTTCAGAGAGCATACCCATGGGCAGTGTCGTTGACTTGATAATATCAGCGCCATGCATCAATATTTTATGAATTGTTACTGTCATTGGATACCAGGGGTAAGTGTTGACGTATTGGTAAGCAACTTGTTTACAAAACTCGCCAAATTTTTGATAATCTATTGGTAAGCCACTAGATAAAACACTTAAAATAACATGTAAGTCATCAAGTAGCCTTTTTTTCGAGATCCAAAATTTCGGAAAAAGTTTGTCAGTTTTTGTCAGATAAGGCTATTCGCGCGGTATTTCCGTCATTAGTCGTGCCAGAATTAGGACGAACAACATCTACTAGTAAACCCAATTTTACCCTTACTTGATTTTGAATTTTTTTTTAGCATCAACGAGCCGCTTTTGTTCTGACTTCTGAGTCATTCTCCACATCTTAACCCTCAACCTCACCCTCACCCCCGTTCCTCAGCGCTATATGTATCGACATGGGGTTTTAGGAAAATACCTTAAGAGGGTGGACCCCTACCCATGCCACACATAACATATCACTGGAATGAATTTACATTGATTTCAGTATATTATATCCCATCAGAAACATAAATGTAAAAGTCGTAGGCTGAATAAAATGAGTGTCAAGTTTTTCTCATAATGCCAAATGATTATTACAAATCTTCAAGCGATCTTTGCTTCTAAATATAAATTGGCGAGTTTTTCAGTTGTTTGTAAGATTCTAAGACGGTTAAATTAAATTTTGTTGAAACTTGCCAAGTTATGTTTAAGGCCCCTCGCCCACGGCGACTTTTTGTAGTGATGCTGTCGCGCAACTGCATCGCTATGAACGCGCTTTGGTCGCATTTCCAACGCGCTACAGAAGCGATGCCAATGCGCTACTAACGCGCTACAGCATCGCTACTGTATCGATGCAAACGCGCGTCCGTGTTGGACGACATCGGAAGGAGAACGGAGGAAGGGTGACGCGTGAGTAGTGCAACACAGACAGATCGAGAGTGCTGTTGTCCATCGGTCTAACGGAGTCTATCTTGCAACTGTAGCGATCGCAGGCATTTTTGTACCGTTACTGAATAGGCGCGTCCACACAGAGCGAGCAGCCTCGCGAGGCATTTGCCGCGCGAGGAAATTATCTCCAAACGAGCGCGGCAGCATCGGTATCATCGCGAGGCTGCCGCGCGCGGCAAACCCGAGCCATTATGCTCGTTCGTTCAGTTGAGAATTAAAACATCATGGCACCACACGTACGTGTCGCGGTGGCAGCTGTTGCTTTTATCCTTATAAATAGGATTATAAAAAAGAGAAGACAACAAAAGCTTAACCCATATCTTCCCAAGCTTATCTAGAATTGTCCGATTTCAATCAAATTCATAACATAGCAACTTCTTGTAATTGTTAAGGTATATGTAAAATAAAAAAAATAAAAAGTTACTTTTTTTTTAGTTTTGAAACCGTTCGAAAAATCGAACAGTAGGAATATATATACAAGTGTTATGCGAATATTCATGTTATTTATTAGAAATAAAAAGCTATGTAGTGTGTGTATTTTATTAGTCAAAAAAAACAAATTTACATATTCGAAACTAATCTATACTTTACATACATTTATGAATACTACTTTGAATGAAAATCAACAAAACGATGATGTTATGTAAAGCAACTATACACTTCGAACACTTCATAAGAAAAAATAAATAAACTTCATAAGTGTGCTTTTGTGGCACAATCCACATCGGGTCGGTTTTTTATGCTTGACAATATGATGTTCCCTTCTGTCGAGTCTTATAGCATCTGGAACCCGTTTCGTAACAGCCAATGATGACTTAGGCACGGAATTTTTAGCAACAGAGGACATGTTGGCAGAATTTTTCATGAGAAAGTAGGTATGTTGATACAATATATCTCGTAAATGACAAAAGATCGTAAGAACTCTTGCCGTTTTTCGATGCTGGGGACATTTTATACAGTTGAAAAGCATTGTTCATAGATGCATTGAGAGAAAACATAAGTAATTGCCAGTACCATCTCTTCAGCCTAATAGAAACTCGGTAGCATCCCACATTTTGATCTAAGCTATCTACGCCGCCCATATATTTATTATAGTTTGTGTAAGATATCCTTTTTTTGTTTGTCACAGTAACGTTTCACCATTCCTACAGGTTGCACACCACACTGCGTAGAAGCAACGGTAACAATGTTGTTGTCGTTGTAACGAACATGCGTAATGTCAGACAATACATCGGTACATTGGTCATAGGATCCTCTTTGGGTCTTTTTCATTACTTTCGCATCTTTCAAGGGCGCATTTTCCACTCTGTTTGCCCTAATAGTATCTGTAGCATCGTGCCCTAATTTTTTTAGTTCATCCAGCAGCGACAAAGAAGTGAAAAAGTTATCCATGTAAAAACTGTAACTGCCAGGTGGCAGGAGGTGTGATATAAATCTCTGCCTACAAAAATCTGTGTCCTCTTCTAGATGTGAAATAATTTTATTTACGGACAAGCTGAAACAAAACCAACAAAAAATTCAACATAAAAATCATCACACGGGTAAATAATTACACGGGCGTATTGTCCTACTGTTCGAAAAATCAAACACTACATAAAGAATACTTTATGCTACCCACACTAAATGTATATTTACTGTAATACATCATAATACCTTGGCGGACACTATGTTCTGTATGATAGCACAAAAACAAAAAATTATGTATTTTGAATAATAAGAAATACTTACATTTTACGGTGAGACATATTTTTGTAGGAAAACCTTCTGTAACAACACTTCAAGCACAACAAAATACGCGCGAACTGCAAAACGTCAAAAATACTACTTGATAGCCACTAGTTCAGGCTTACCGACATTAATAAATGAACAATGGATGCGTTCACATTTACTCAAAAAAAAATATCAAATCAAGCGTTCGAAAAATCGAACACTAGGAGGATATGGGTTAAACGAAGACGATATTGGATCCAGACTTTATACAAAAACAGATTATTATATAATGGGAACGAACTGTACCAAGAATTGATAAATGATGGAGTGGAGAAAAATTTTGCAGCCATTACTGCAGAGGAGTTGGATCTATTGTGTTCAAACTTGCAAAGCAGACTTCAAAGAAATGATACGAACTGGCGTCGAGCGATAACCGTGAGAGAAAAGATACTTTTGACATTACGGTTCTTAGAGATTGTCCCTGAAGTTTGCGATGCCATCATCGAACATTTAAAGGATCATGTAAAGGTAATTAAAAAAAAACAATATCTTGTCAATTTAGTCCAATCACTTTAATAGAACTTTAAAATAACCATAAAAAGAAAGGTAAAATTATTTTTAATTAGTGGCTCGCATTATGTTTTAGTGTAATTAGTCAATTGAAGGGGAAGGGAGAGGTTGAATCTCTGTTTGAATTGGAGAAGTCATTGGAACGGTGGTATTAGATGGTTGAGGAGTTAGTAGTGAGGGGGACGTCGGATCGTTATAAGATGAAACATGAGTGCTTGGACGTTGCATAGACCCATCATAGCTTTATGTATAATAGCCATATTGTCGATAAGCTCTCGGCTTGAAATATTATTCCGCATATATGCCAGAGTTACTGGATCATACTTTCTCAATTCGTTGGCTATGTATTGTCCAAATGTCGAGTATGAGTCACAAGGCGGTGGGGTTGACTGTGGTTCTGTGCACTGCTGGAGAATCCTGAAAGCTTCAGAAAGAGTTTCGTCTGATAAATCGTCTGTGTCTTTCGCTGGTCTTCTTTTGCTTCGTTTTCTGGATCTCTGGTCTTGTGTTCCAACATTAGATTGTGTGTTATTGGTGCCATCTTGTTGTTGTTGCTGATTTTCTATAACTTGAATGTCGTCGTTGTCAAGTGAAGGGTCTTGAGCGACTTGAGTTGCGCTTAGTGTTTCATCATTAGTATCGGTTTCATTCTGTAAAATAATAAGTATAATATTATTTTATATCTATATTTTTAGATTTATATTTTTGATAGAATTTTAATTAAGTAATATAATTAATTAATTTCAGAAATCTGTAATTAGCCTTGCTAATAACTAATATTAGTTGTAATTATTAAACATGTAACGCTGTAGATTTCGTTAAATAAATAAATATCTGTTTCAGGTACCAGAAATAGAACAACAGTGGCTTGCAATTTCAAACGGTTTCCTAAATAAATGGGATTTCCCACATGCTGTGGCGACGATGGATGGAAAACATGTTGTTTTACAGTCTCCGATAAACAGTGGCAATGACTACGATAATTATAAATCATTTTCAAGTATAGTTTTGTTTGCCTTAGTAGATGATAATTACAAGTTTCTATATGTAAACGTTGGGAGTAAAGGACGGATTTCAGATGGAGGTGTACTTATAAATACAAAATTATACCGAAAACTTGAAAAAAGGGAAATTAACATCCCATCACCCACAATTTTGCAAATACCGTACTATCCCAAAGTACCATTTTATATATTAGGTGAAAAAGCTTTTCAGCTAAATGAATACACCTTGAAACCTTACGAGGGTAATCCAGAATGAGGTTCAAAGGAAAGAATTTTTAATTATAGACTCTCCAGAGCACGGAGAGTTGTAGAAAATGCTTTCGGAGTGTTAAGTTCTGTTTATAGAGTTTTGCGGAAACCACTTTTATTGGAACCCGAACAAGCAACAAAAGTAGTCTTAGCATCAATACATTTGTACAACTATTTACGGAGAACATCTAATAATAGCTTTGCAACTCCTGGCTTTTTTGATGCGGTGGGAAATGACGGGGAAATCGTAGAAGGAAGTTGGCGAAATGAATCAGAACCAACATCATTATTACCAATTCAACAAATACCACGACGTGGAGGAAATAATGCTAAAGAGATACGTGACCACCTAGCAAGACATTTTATTACGAATGGAACTGTCTCATGGCAAGATGACTATCAATAAAAACTATAATAAGTAGTACTTACATTCTCCATAGTATCCCGCGTGGTACCTGGCTCGTTCCTATCAGACATAAATGCAAAGGCATTATATGCAAACCAGCTAGATCTGTAAACGTCATCACGACCTGGAAAATAAAAGTTACAAGTTTTTTATAATAGATAAATAGTTCTTATTAGTAACTGTGAAAGCAATTAATAAATATAATTTTTACCTGATCCTGTTAAACGACTTTTCTTTGCTCGTGATTTTTCCCGCCGGCAGGATCCCATTAATGACTCCATTTTCTTTTTTAAATCAGGAACCGGTACATTCATCTCGTGGCTAATATTTAACCAGGCGTCTTCTCTAAGTCCTCTATTTGTATAATTAGGATCACTTGCATTCCATAGCCAGGTGTTTACACCATAGAGAGATATTAATTTTAAACACTGATCTTTAATCATGTTTTACTCTTATTATACTCGAGCGAGGCGCGAAAGAATATGCGACCGTCCAGAGTGCACGCGGCAAACGACTGAGGCGCCTTTGAGCAAAACAAAAAACCGACACTGAACGGCTCGGGCGCTCGCCCGCGGCAGCGCGCGCGCTTGCCTCGGCCGAGGCGCGTCCACACAAATCGAGCTGCTTCGCGCGGCAAATTCCTCGCGAGGCTGCTCGCTCTGTGTGGACGCGCCTAATCGCATTTGCATCGCGACAGAAGCGCGACGGTATCGCGACTGAATCGTGTTTACGGTGGGCGAGGGCACACAGCTAGCGATCGCAACGCGACTGTATCGATGCGAACGCGCGACAGCATCGCTACAAAAAGTCGCCGTGGGCGAGGGCCCTAAGGAGCAAAGATCGCTTGAGTTTATAATATGGCATTTGGAGAAAAACTTGGCACCCATTTTGATCTCAAAGATCCCCCTTTGACTATAATTCCTCGTTTTCGAAAGCTTGTCTGGACGAAATTTTTAGCAATAAGTCCGCCATTTATACTTTGTAATTCAGTTTTATTTTGTAACTCTATCTATAATAAAATACGTAAAAAAACATACCGGGATAATTTTATTATTCGAAAGCGTGACTGACAACCCTGACGACAAAAAATCCGGATATAACTAAAAAAGGCTATATATCTAGACTCCACGAGAATGGTATTTGGGTTTTTTATAGTGGATACAGTAATAAAAGATCTTAATTTTCATCTATATAACTTTTCCCACTTTGGTGGAGTTACTGAGAAAATAAATTACAACTTAATATCTCTTATTCTAAGCAAGTTGCGCGATTTGTTAAAGCTCTGAAAGGTGAATAATTAAAGTGCTTTCAACCTGCGTAAGCAATTAAATAGTATTTCGTTTTATTTTCAGTGCAGAAATTTTCTTAGCTGTAAGTACCTAAAAATTAACTTTTTTTTTTCCTTAACTGTTGATGCACGGGAGTTCTACTCGAACAATTTAAATGATGATTTGTATCAGTTTTTGTAATAAGCCTGCAAACGTCCGAAAAATGGCTCCCATAATATACTGTGCGCTTGGATAGAGAGGAACGCGCGAACTTGTTTGTGTTATTTACGAGTATTATTGTCTGTAAGTACTTTCGTTGCTTGCTCCGGGTGATTCCCCGCCACGTTCAGTGCGGCAACGCCGCCGGACACGTTCGTCCACCGCCACGCCACGCCCTCCCGGTAGAGCGGAGCGGCAACAGCGCAATAACTTTATTAATAACGTTATTACACTGTTAATGATTTAGTTATGATTTCGTTACGTTTCTTGTAGAGTTTTGTTATCATAACGATATAATTGCGCTAAAATAACAGAACGAAATGATTTAAACGTTACATAACACTTAATAGCGCTATATTTTATAACGTTTTAAAGGTCTGCTGACAGCTACGCGGCGCCGACGCGCGACGCGTACGGCCGCGCAGCCATCAGCGCTGACCACCGTGCGCGCTGATTGCTACGCGTCTTTCAAAAACGCTTCCTAGAAGTTCATACATCTCGACCATCAGCGCCGACGGTGCGCGTGCGGTCGGCGTGAGACTAAATTCAGCCTAAGGCCGTTTGTCCACCGCCGCCGTCACCGGGACGTCACCGAGAACGAGATTATTTCGGGCCGAGTTTAAGATGAAGTGACGGCGATCGTGTGTCCACCGCGCCGATATATCAGTGGCTCAGTTCTAGAGCTTTGTTGTACGTGGTAGTCGCGTTTTCCTTTTTAGTAGAATTAAAACAAACTAGGAAGATGGCTAGTTTCAACCGACGACAATTGCTTCTTCTGCTTTTGTACGTTCGAAGGCGTAGGCGAAGCAAACAATTTTGGATTCATCCGCTAATACGTGAACGATACATCACAGGAGCGTTTTATGTACTTCACGACAAGTTGCGGCAGTATGAACACAAGTTTTATAACTACTATAGGATGTCCACGACTACGTTCGATTATATTCTATAC
Source organism: Yponomeuta malinellus (assembly GCA_947308005.1). Classification (NCBI taxonomy): domain Eukaryota; kingdom Metazoa; phylum Arthropoda; class Insecta; order Lepidoptera; family Yponomeutidae; genus Yponomeuta; species Yponomeuta malinellus. Next base: position 14,702,445 of record OX371012.1, read on the forward strand.
CACATAAAAGGTGCCATCACACTCCAAAACACGAACTACAGGGCATGCATACCACCAACTGAGATGTTGGCTGTGACGTTGAGGTAAGTAAGGAGCTAGTTTTATGTATTTTAATATATTTATTTTAATAGTAGTACAATCGTATTGTGATATAGGCCTATATTTATTGTAAGATGAATTATGCACCTACATTGTAGAAAAATCTTGAGATATTAATTGAGCGATAGATTGTATGACAACTTGGGTATCTTGCTGGGTCAAAATCTGTGGAGTTTCTTGTTCGGATGAAAACTGTGGGGTTTCTTGCTCGGATGAAAACTGAGGATTTTCTTGCTCGGATGAAAATTGTGGGGTTTCTGGCTGGGGCGAAAACTGTTGGATCCCGTGCTGAGGTGAATACTGATGGGATTGCTGGGGTGAAAAAGCTTGGTGGAAGTTACCATAATCTCTGGTTGAAGTGATGGTACTGGACGACGACGAAAGTCTGCGGTTTTTGAATCTGCGAAGCAATTGCATAACTTCGATTCTAAATTCTAACTTATCATCGTCGTTCAATTGTTTTACTATTGGTAGGAGAGATATCATGAATGCACGGTCGTCATCAACTAATTCAGATTGAGAGGGTGTTTCCCGTAGAGCTTGTAAAATTTCTGCATCGACCGTATTTAGCCTTTTTGTTCCCGTTCGATTCGTGGACTTCGTGGATACAGAAGTCGATGTAGACGGAGACGGTATTGATTGGTCGAGGTGACTTGTTGACTGTTGGCTTTCGGGACGATGTTCAGAATCGTTTTGAGATGGGAATGGTATGCTTGAATCAGTATCGTCGGGTGTTAAAGTCTTGAGAAGAAATTGTAGGTTATCACTGTAAATGTATTTTTTTTTTGGGCTTGTCCCGACTTAGTTTTAAGCGACTTCATGAATGTGTCTCGAATGTTACTCCATTTGCTCATGACAGCACTTACTGAAACAATAAAATTTAACTAGGTATGAATTTTTATTGCAGATACCTCGCAAGTGGAAATACCTTCACAGATATGTCATACTCCTACCAACTGGGTATAAAGACTATAAGCAGAATAGTGACACAAGTATGTCACCAAATATGGACTATTTTGAGTGGTGAACATTTGACAGCACCTACCTCTGAGCGATGGTTATTAATAGCGGAAGGATTTAAACAAAGAGCTAATTTCCCAAACTGCATTGGTTGTGTCGATGGAAAGCACATAAGAATTGAAAAGTTTCCTAAATCTGGCACAATGAATTTTAATTACAAAGGATATTTCTCAATAGTACTTCTGGCAGTAGTAGATTCAGATTACAGATTCGTATATGTTGATATCGGTTCATACGGTAAAGACTGCGACTCCGGAATTTTCCACCGTACCAATTTTTATCAACTACTCACTGAAGGCAAGTTGAACATACCTCCACCTGTACCACTGCACTCAACTCTAAATAACAGAATGCCACATGTTTTAGTAGGCGATGAAGCTTTCCAACTTACTCAACATTTATTACGTCCTTTTGGCGGTAACCATTTAGACGTGAAAAAACGGGTATATAACTATCGACATTGTCGTGCACGAAGGTATGTTGAATGTGCATTCGGCATTATGGCCAATAAGTGGCGAATATTTCATCGTCCTCTAAATGTAAAAAAAGAACTTAGCAAAACTATTGTTAAGGCATGCGTCGTTTTGCATAATATTGTACGTGAAAGAGATGGCTACAGAAGTGACGATATGTTCATGTCTATTGTGCACGATGGCTTGACTTGTGTACCAAGAGCAGGAAGTGTACCTCACGGTGGGCGTACCGCTAATGACATAAGAAATAACTTTGCTGATTACTTTGTAAGCTCAGAAGGCTCTTTACCTTGGCAGATGAATAAGATCTAAACTTGTTATTAGTTAGAATCTATTTTAAATAATAAAATTAACATGTGTACTTACAAATCTCGTCTTTGCTTTTCTGCTCCATATTTTCAAAGCTGGGCTCCAAAAAGACACACACTTCGCGCCACGCATTTTTTCTCAAAATTTTATCTTTGGACACATCCTTTGTTTTATCCCACAAACAGTCTTTACTCTCTACAACTTCAATTAATGTATAAATATCGTATTTGAATTTCTTCGCCATTTTTTTACAAATATTTTATGATATACAAAACAAAAACCGGGATAACGGCGCGGTGCGACGGTAGTTTGTGGACAAGTTCAAACGTGTTTTGTATTGCCGGCACATCGGCCCGTCATAAAACCGTGCCGAGTTCTAGCAGTCACACCGAAATACTGGAAACATCGGTGGCCAGGATGACGGCGCTCGGGTGACGGGTGTGCGATGGACACATGGCCATATTAAATGTATGTATCGCTAAATCGGCGCCGTCATCTCGTTCTCGGTGACGTCCCGGTGACGGCGGCGGTGGACAAACGGCCTAAGGCTGGCTTTAGAGTCACGCTGACGCTCGGCGCTGGTTGATCAACGCGTAGCTATCAGCGCGTAGCTGTCAGCGCCACCTCGTTTCAGTGTTATTCTGACCGCTGCGAAGTACAGACATGGTCAACCCCATGAGCGTTCGAGTTGCTGCCGTGTATTTTTTATGGAAAAAGAAACGAAGACTTCAACAGCAACGAAGAAAAAGACTTCAAGTTCATCCACTTATTGCTCAAAGATTACTAGTGGGTGCATTTGTGACATTATCCAACCAGTTACGGGAAGACGAAACAAAGTTCTTTAACTACTTTCGCATGTCATCAAGAAGTTTTGACGAGTTACTGGCAAAGTTACAGGATAAGTTACTACGTTGCAGTTTCAGGCGTTTACCTATATCACCAGCAGAACGTTTGATGGTAACTTTAAGGTAAGAAAAAAATTACGTTAAATGCGTTTTAAATTTAATAAAATTAACACACACAACTAGAAATTAACATACAAAGTCTTATTGTATTCCAACAATTAAATTGACACTTTTATTTTACCAGTGTTAATTTAGAAAAATTATTAAAATTATTAGGCTCGCCCCCTATTACATGGGACTTATAACATAGCCGGCGAAATGTGGGTGTACCTACTACGGTCACCTCTGCCTACCCCTTCGGGGAATACAGGCGTGAGTCTATGTTATGTTATGTTATGTTTATTAAAATTATTATTTGTCTGTCACATATTCTGATACAGTCGATGGCACATGTTTTTCATATGCTGTCTGAGTGCGATAGCCACTGTGAGCATCATTATCCATTGTTTCATTTGCCGATGAACTGGTTGGTCTGTCGTACATCCGTGGCACATATTCGTCATAGTTTGTTGTCTGAGTGCGATAGCCACTGTGAGCCTCATTGTCCATTGTTTCATTTGCCGATGAATGATGAGGACCCAATTATAGTTTGCTTTGCGGAACTGAGGTCTTGGGCGATTTGTGCTTCGCATAGGCTGTGAGCAAATATCGCAGAGATTGCTGCTATTGGGAAATGTATTATGTTGGTCGAGACCGAGGTAGCATGTTTCGTTTATTACATTTGTGGCTGAGTTTTGTACGTTAATAGAACCTTGCTTAACGCACCATGGGCCAGATGGATCCCAACGTAGGCAAGGTAGATTGAAATCTCCTGCTATTAAATAAAGGTCATTCGGATGTTTGTCGGTAATCTGATTTAGTAGCTCCAGAAAATAATTAATACGTATTGGGAGTTTTCGATCTGGTGGTATGTATAGCACAGCTACATGAAGATCACGAGCAGAACCGATTGTGTTCCCTTTTATACTTAGCCAAAGGCATTCTAGATCTTCATTTTGCCATTCTGGTTGTAGTTGTGCACACAGTTTTCTGGAGCACAACGCCATTACGCCGCCACCCGCAGAACTGGCATGACGATCACGTCTTAGTATGTCGAAACGGTCTGGATCCGCTAATTCTGAGTCCAGTATGCCGTCACAAAGCCATGATTCCGTTATAAGGATGAGACCATAATCAGAACCCATTACCGAGTTATAGAAGGCAGCAGTTTTAGTTCTTAGGCCTCTGACATTTTGATAGTAAACCTGCAAGTTGTCAGGGGACATAATACGAGTAGTTCTTTGTTCTTATTGACAGAGTAATTAATATGTTTATATTTTTGTGTCGCAAGGAATATGACGAGTTGTATGAGAGTGGAATAAATGTGTCGCCTACTCTCACGCCCTTATCGTGTAATTTATGTGTGTTGTTAATGTGATGTGTTTTTGTTTGTGACTTGTGTTTTGATGACTCAATACCCAGTATACAAATAGATACAAATAGCAGGAAATGTGACAACTTAGAACCTAAGAATCCTATACGATCCGTTTTAAATCCGATTCCGATGATATGAGAATCCTTGGTGCATTTGAAGATTTTCTGACATATACGCGGCAGTTTTTTGTCCATATGTATTGGCAGGACGCATCTTTGGCCTTGGCTTTGCACTGTTGAAGTAGTTTCTTATTGCGTACTGTCAAGTGTTCATTAATGTACACCCTTGAGACTTCAGATCATGGGAAGCCAATATCAGCAGTGCTGAAGCCACGAGTTTATTATTATTATTTAGAACTGATAACTTAGAATTGACACTGAATTAGGGATGAACAACGAATATTTTGATAAAGTAATGTCTAACTTGTGTATTGTTTTGATGCTGTCAGTTGTCACTGACATGAGAGAATGAATGAAATGATTATGTGACATGAGTGAATGAAAACAACTAGTGATGTAACACCATAGATTAAGCTACTGAATCGATATTTTATCGGTAAACTTAATGAACTAAATAAATTGTCTATGTTGCAATGTCGTCAGCAACATCAAGTTCAACATCAAGTCCGGTTCCACAACAAGTGATAGTGATAGTGAAAATATTTATTTACCATAAAATCATTTTTTACATCATAAAAATCACAAGATGGCTTCCTTCCTAATTGCACAAGATGAAAAATGTACTCACGCACAATCTTGAATGAAGACGTAAACGCCTCTCACCTTGATTTGTCTCTTTTGAGCACTGTACACGTGATGATAATTATGTTGAAGCACTGAGAGAATGAATGAAATGATTATGTGACATGAGTGAATGAAAACAACTAGTGATGTAACACCATAGATTAAGCTACTGAATCGATATTTTATCGGTAAACTTAACGAACTAAATAAATTGTCTATGTTGCAATGTCGTCAGCAACATCAAGTTCAACATCAAGTCCGGTTCCACAACAAGTGATAGTGATAGTGAAAATATTTATTTACCATAAAATCAATTTTTACATCATAAAAATCACAAGATGGCTTCCTTCCTAATTGCACAAGATAAAAAATGTACTCACGCACAATCTTGAATGAAGACGTAAACGCCTCTCACCTTGATTTGTCTCTTTTGAGCACTGTACACGTGATGATAATTATGTTGAAGCACTGAGTTTGATTTATGAATGATAAAGTCCGTGAATGACTTGATAAAATCCTGCACAACTAAATCGCACTAGTCCATTCCCTTTTGTCCCCTCATGGGCCACCAGAAATGTTCAAGAAATCGGTAGCTAGTTGGTTCCCCTCATGGGCCACCAGTGACCGCACCAATTCCTGAAGTGACGAGAGGCACCGCCTCGCCGTCCTGACGAGACTCACCACCCCGTCACCAATCCGTCGCCTCCGGAAGTCCTGCCGGAGACCAGCATGGGCCACCACCGACGACAACCGCACCGTTGCACTTGCCACCGGAACCCAAGATCCAGCGTCCCCGCCGGCCACCTTGGGAAATCCACGGCTTCACTCCGTGGAACCCGCAGACACACGCCTTCCTGCGCCGGCTCGAATTGATAGGGGAATTCCCTCCCCAGGTCCCTCCTTTATGAATACATCGAGCACTTTCGGTGATAACGTTTATTGAACTTAGTAACAATCTAACCTAAAAAATACATGTTTCGCCTTGACTAATGGACGATGAGATCTTAGTGTGGTCCGCAGTGTGACCCCATCTAAATTAGAACTAATGACAAACATTGAATGAAATCGCTGTATTTTCACCCACAATAGCAATATATTGATTAGTTGGTAACACCGATATTAATTGACTCAAACTGATCATAGATGCGTTACCAGCAATGAAATGTGAGATGAATATTTTATAAATTAGTAAATACATGTTAAATTGCGTTAACAGTTACTATTAATGTGGTACTGGAAGACTGGGGACGACTAAAGGTTGTGATGTCATTATGGATCATGTTAGCTATTTTTAGAACTTCTGAACGAAAAGCTATTTTTTGAGAGATTTTTTTTTAAATATTTATTTAAGGGTTTGGTACACAATGTGACCATGTCCCCCATTTTTTGAGAGATGGTAAATGTTTTTGTAATTGGCAAAAGGGAAGTGAAGAATGCCATATCGTCATTTTGAAGGATTTTACTATTGTCTTGAAACATTTCCAGCATCTGCTTGTCGAAATCAGAATCATCTTTATTTATAGTCCTTTTAGATTTTATTTTTCTTTTAATATTGTTTTGACTTGGCTGGGATGCAGGAGCATTTTCTTGGTTAGTTGACTGCTGGGATGCAGGAGTGTTTTCTTGGCTGGTTGACAGCTCAAAATCAACAAAAAATCAAAATCAAAAAATATTTATTACCAAAGCAAAATTTTTACATGAAGGTACACAGCGGGCCCCGCACTAGGTAAAACCTGTATCGCGGACGCCCAAAACAGATTTTTCAAAGAGTGGGTTATACGAGCAAATATTTCAAAATTTAAAGACAAACATGCAATTGTCGTTATGAGAAACAAAGTTAAAACTTGTTTTAAAAACGGGAACAGGAATATACATAACAATATGTGTAAAATGTATACATGTATACCTAAGATATATTATAAAATTATTAAACTAAAAATATAAATACGTATTATAGGTTAATATAACTTATCTCGATATAGAATATATATTATATTGCATTAATGTAAGTTATTATTGTGATGGAGTGACATGTGAGCGTTGTGGTAAGTATAGATTTTAATAGTAAGTAACGTTCATCGTGTTATTTTGAGAATAGCCTCAGTTTCACAATAGTCTAGGCTTAAAAGCCACTCATTAACTTTAATTTTTGCTTTGCGAATTGAGTCGTGTTTTATATCGCAGCGTTGGAGACATTTGTTGTAAATGAATGTGCAAAAACGGTGAGCGAATTCGGTTTTTGTACGAGGGATCTTTAATTTGAAATTACGTTGTTCTAATAACTTGGAGTATAGGTAGGAGTTAATAACTTCTTTATGTTGAGAGAGCAATGCTCTTTGAATATAAAGCTGACTTACTGAGCTGGGACGCAGGAGTGTATTCTTGGCTAGTTGAAGGCTGTAGCTCGCAATCAGGCACCGAAATCTTTGCCTGGGGCCATTTGCAGTAAGAGAGTCCTCAACTTCGACGGGGTGTTTCTTGTCGAGGAATCGCATGTGATCGTAGTAGATATACTTTTTTTTTATATCTCCACCACCAGATCCGGACTTCGTATTAATAATTGCGGTTTTCGATCTTGTGTACGCATTCCGAGCTGTTCTCCATCTCTGTTGTACATTTTTATCTGGAACAAAAAATAATCAGAATTACTTCTTCCTTTCAGGTACTTAGCAACGGGTCATACGTTCACCGACTTGCATTACAGTTATCGTCTTGGGGTATCAACAATCAGTTCTATTGTTAAGGAGGTGTGCAAAACAATTTGGGTAATTCTACATGAAGAATGCCTTTCATTGCCAACATCGCCAGAGGGATGGCTTCATATCATAAATGAGTTTAACGGAAAAGCCAACTTTCCAAACTGTGTTGGATGTATAGATGGTAAACATGTGAGAATAATCAACCCAGAACATAGTGGAAGTGTTTATTGCAATTACAAGAAATTCTTTTCTGTTGTTTTACTTGCTGTATGTGATTGTGACTATCGTTTTACATACATTAACGTCGGTTCATGTGGAACAAACTCCGATTCTTCAATGTTCAGACACAGCAATTTGTTTTTAAAATTACAAAACGAAGAGATGTGTTTTACTCTCCCTAAACCATTGTCTAATACGACCGAACCACTTCCATGCGTTATTGTTGGTGATGCGGCATTCGGTATTTCAAAACAAGTATTACGACCTTATGAAAAAAGTACTTAGGTCACTGTATAGATCTGCGCTAGGCAGAGTTGATTGGGCGTAAAAACATATATATAATAAAGGTGAAGAGGTGTACCTTGCTTTCACTGCGCCGCTTCTTGCAGGGCCCTGCTCGCTTCCACAGGCGCGTCTTCAGCTTGGTGCCACTTTGAGTTGGTGTAGGGTGTGTGAATGTATAATGTCCCGAAATAAGACCGATAACAAAACAACTTTCACTATCCGAAAACCGCCTTTTACTTCAGACACATGCGCTCGCGCGTAGCCGCAAAAACGTAAAGTAAAGAGTGAAGAGCTGTCACTGTCAGAGCACAGATGACAGCTACGGAGCGTTTACGAAGGTTGAAAACCGAACATTCCCCCGCCCAAGCCATTTCTAATGGCTTAAACCCGAAACAATCCGAATAGAAGAAGCCGAAACCTAGTCCACTGGCAGCCGAGAAAGCTTAGCAACCGCTCGTTGTAAGACCGTGCCTTGAGCTAACTTAACGTCAGCGACTCTGACCACGCCATCCTTGCCTGGGTATAACTGAACGATGCGTCCACGACGCCAATGCAGGGGAGGTGCGTTATCCTCCTTTAACAGGACCAGGTCTCCCACCTTGGGAGGGATGGCGGGATCAGTCCACTTGACCCTCTGCTGTAGAGTATGGAGGTACTCTAGATGCCAGCGATGCCAAAACCGTTAAGAAATTTGCTGTAACAGCTGAAACCGAGTTAACCTATGCAGTTTCTCATTTTGAAGGGGGTATTCCGGAACGCCATTTAAAGGCTGACCGATTAAGAAATGACCCGGGGTCAGAACCTCTGGGTCGTCAGGATCCGACGATAGGGGGCACAGAGGTCGTGAGTTTAAAACGGCCTCTATTTTACAAAATACGGTACATAACTCCTCGAAAGTGAGAATGGTCTCTCCGATAACGCGTTTGAGATGAGTTTTTGCCGCCTTTACAGCGGCCTCGAATAAACCTCCCCATGAAGGACATGCTGGGGGGTCAAATATCCATGAAATTCCACGACAAGCTAACTCATGGCCGATTTTTCTTTGATTCTCAGTCAAAAAACTTTGAACTTCTCGTAAATAATTGTTAGCACCCTTAAAGTTAGTACCGCAATCCGAACGAAGGATACTAGGCAGACCACGCCTAGACACAAACCGAGAAAGAGATGCTATAAAAGCTTCTGTAGTAAGTTCCGATACTATCTCGAGATGGACACTCTTAGTGGCCAAACAAACAAAAACGCACAAATAAACCTTTGTGATTTTCGGTTTCCGTAATTTATGTGATTTCACAAGGAACGGCCCTGCAAAATCTGTGCCAACACCTTTAAATGGTCTGGCTGCTACAACCCGATCGCGAGGCAAATTACCCATCAACGGTTGAGTCGTGGATCCTTTTAGTTTGTAACACGAAATGCAGTTAGTGGTGACCTTATTGACCGCTCGTCGAGCCGATAATACCCAATATTTGCGCAACCAACATGAGCATTTTTTAAATGTAAATCCCGAAGCAAAATAGTTACAAAGCGACCCGATTTAGGAAGTACTAAAGGATGTCGCGCATCATAAGACAAATCCGAATTTTGTAGTGTACCACCTACTCGAAGCAGCCCCTTAGAGTCTATAAAGGGAGTTAGACGTTTCCAATGGCCTTTAAGCCTATGATTATTCCGCAAAGTATCTAGTTCGTCACCGAAATTCTGCCTTTGTACCAAAGCTACACATACCAACAACGACTCTTCTCGCTCTTCGGGCGATAAATAATCCGATTTGATTTTATTGTGTTTGTTCCGACAGTTATGAGAAAATCTCCGTAACCAACCTACTACACCGATTAATTTACCGAGAGAACTATACCGATTCATAACGTCAAAATCCGAAACTGTTTGATCCTCAGCGCTGGTTGCTACTAAGCAACGTAAACCGGGCAGCACAGCAGGCGCTTGTACTACCGAAACAGGCCAGTGGAATTCAGGCTCCAGGAGCCATTTCCGACCCCACCACAAAGGATGTGAAACTAATTCCGATGACGAGCAACCTCGGGAGGCACAGTCAGCCGGATTCATCTGGCCTGGAACGTGCCGCCACGAAATGTGTACCGCAGAATTCTGAACTTGTGAGACGCGATTCGCTTCGAATACCTGTAGAGTATGAGGTGGCGTTTTAAGCCACGAGAGGACAATGGAGCTGTTCGTCCATCCGTAAACCGCCGAGACATCCATGGTTCTTTGCAAGCAAAGACAAACATGATGCAGGAGCTTAGCTAAGAGCACGGCTCCACACAATTCCAACTTTGGAATGGTAAGCCGAGATCTGATGGGAGCGACCTTACTCTTTGCCATGATCAAGTGAACCAAAGAAGAACCATCCTCAGTGATGGTACGCAAGTAGACCACTGCTGCGTATCCTAATTCCGATGCGTCACAAAAGCCGTGTACCGAAACTTGGCACGTTGACTTGGGAAACATACAACGAGGAACCGCAATCCGAGCGAGGTTACATAAATCCATTTTGAACCGAATCCAGTCTCTTGCGAGACCTCCACCGACTTCTTCGTCCCAGGTTAGATGTTAAAGCCACAAACGCTGGAGTAAACACTTTGCCCAAAATGAAACCGGGCAGATCCAACCTGTGGGATCGTAAATCCGAGCGACGGTAGACAATATTTGTCTTTTTGTAACCAAATTATCCGAAGTTAAAGTCGTCCGATATGAGAAATTATCCGCGATAGGATTATATTGAACACCCAAAACAGAAACTGACTTGCAAGTGATCTTCGGGGAAGTCCTTCAGGAGTGCAGGACTATTGGATATCCATTTACGTAACTCGTATCCCGCCGAATCCATTATTTGAATTAATTCTCGTTGGAGTAAGAGAGCGTCCTCTTCCGAATCCGCGCCCGTCAAAATGTCATCCACATAAATATGCTGTTCTAGTGTGGCCGCAGCCTTAGGAAACCGTTCACGTTCTCGATCTGCGAGTTCTAGTAAAGTCCGAATAGCCACGAAGGGGCTAGACTTTAAACCATAAGTATTTGTGTTCAATTCATAAACAAGTAGCGGCTCCTGAGGCGACTCACGCCATAGAATCATTTGGAACCGCCTGTCCGAAGGATCGATCCAAGTTTGACGGAACATCATTTTAATGTCCGTCACGAAAACAATCTGATGCTTTCGAAAGTGCATCAAAATCTCCGTGATGTCCTTATGAAGTTTAGGACCCGCATGTAAACAATTATTTAATGATGCGCCCGACGATGTAGCGCAACTCCCTTCGAATACAACCCGTAATTTCGATTGTTCGTCTTTACACACTGCATGATGAGGAATGACGTAAAACTCCTGACCCGAATGAAAGTCAAACGTTGAGAGTGACCGAGATTTAAATATTCCCGCATAAAGTTGACGTACTTTTCGCGTACGGCAGGCTTCGCCTTAAGTCTACGTTCTAAAGCCAGAAACCGTTTCTCCGCGATAGCGCGGGAGTCTCCTAAAACCGGTCGCATTGATATAAATGGCAACTTAGTCATGAACCGTCCGTCATTCAACCGTACCGTATTATTTCTATAATGAAGCTCACACTCCTGGTCTAACGGACTAGACGGGCACGCTTGCGGTGGCTCTTCCACCTTCCAAAACTTTTCTAAAGTATCCGAAATTGAAGCACCAAAAAACTCCGAATCATTTATAGTTGAGGCAGCCGGCTGCACGAACACCGGGCCTAGCAAGACGTAACCGAAAACCGAATTATAAGCAGTCAGCCCATGAGGCTGTAATACTATTTTGTCCCCTCCGACTAGAGCACCGAAAACATCCGAACCTAATAATAAATCGATAGGTGCAGGGGAACCGAAATGTGGATCAGCTATAGTCAAACTTTCTGTAAGCCGGATAACCGAATTATTTAAAGTAAGTTGAGGCAGGTGACCAATTATATTCTTCATACCAACCACCAGAGTGGTAACCATAGGAAACCGATTAGTGACCGGAGAAAAGGTCACTGAACCCTTCCCACAAATACCGATAGCCTTTGCATTACCAATACCCCGAATACGGTTGTCCGATGGCTCTAGCTGTAATGCTAGCCTGCGAGCTAAATCCGAAGTTATTAGAGACCCCTGCGAGCATACGTCCAGTAACGCCCGAACTACAATGCCGTTATCCGAATCCGAATTAATATAAACTTTAACTAATGTCGTGGGCAGTAGCACTGTTACTGGAAGGAGCCCCGGGGCAGTATGACCAAGTGAAACCGTATCCTATGGTCTAGTATATTGCTGGTCAGAACGACGAGCAGCATTCCCTTCACCATGACCACGGTGGTCACGACCATGCCGATCCTGTGTCTCAGCCTGGTCATACCCTCTCCGCTGCCGAGCATGAGGAGGAGACCGAGGCGGAGTGCGAGGCGGACTCACTCTCTGTCCAGACCGAGAAGGAGAGCCACGGTGTGACCGTGGTGGATCCGAAGCGGTATGACCCCCGCCCGTACGGGCCGGTGACCGCTCAGCCGAATGCCGCTGGTTAGGGTGGCCCTTATGCAAACCTGATCGATTGAAGCATAAGAGAGGATGATGCTTCCTACTTCCACACGATACACAATTGGGAACCCGCTGACAATATTTGTATCCAAGTGGTCCGAGGCAGAAGAAGCAAAACCGATTCTTATCCACATAATCCTTCCGAGCATGTGGAGACATAGCCTTAAATTCCGAGCAGTTTGACAGACCCTGGTGCTCACGATCGCCACAAAAAAAGCAGCGCGGGTTGAGTGTCACAGCTGTGACCTGTGGTGACCTTCGACGTGGCCTAGATGGTCCTGCCACTGGCTCCTGAACTGGATGCACAGGGTCCGCCTTGGCACTCTCCAATAACCGACATTCTACCTCGAGAAAATCCTGCAAATCCGAAAATGTCGGGATGATCTCCGCCTCACTCCCACACTTCTGCTCGAACCGTTACTTCAAAGCCGTAGGCAATTTTGCCAAGCAGATGTGAAGGAGAAGGAAGGACCACTCCTGTACAGGGAAACCGAGCCGTTCTAAAGAATTGACCGCCATAACCAAAGGATTGAGAAACTGTGCCCTCAATCCTGCCAACCTGGGGGAAATGGTGGGCAGGCTCAGAATCTGGTCCACATGAACATCCGCAAGCCGACGGGTGTTTTGGTAACGTTTCATTAAAAGCTCCCGTGCTACCTTGTAGCCCTCATCTGAAATCCGAATATGTTGTACCAAACCACGTGCCTCCCCCGAGAGGCAAAACATCAGGTAAGCCAACTTCTGAGCCCCCGACAAATCTACCCGAGAATCGACTAGGCTATCGAATAGGTTATTAAACCCCACCCACTGCTCCAGTTCTCCAGCAAAGGACGGCAGGCGTAAGGGGGGCAACCACGACCACAGACCATCCGAATCCGACTTTCCGTTATCCGATTTGGTATCCGACCCGTCAACGACGTCTTTATATTGGAGGTTCGCCTCCATAAGCTTATCAAAAGCCTCCAAACCGCGCGTAGGTTGGAATTTCCAATATCTACCGTTTAGTTAAGGGTTGTGGGGAGGACGGGGGGGGGCGGGGGAAGCCCCCCTGGTAAGGGGGGATGCTGAAAGCAAATAGTTTTTGAGAAAAATGAAAAACAAATTTTAAGGTTATGTTGACCAAATATCAGTCAATTTATTACTAAAAACCTTATTCTAGCTTAAATTTAGTAAACATACACTGTAATATTAGATTATGACATGAATTAGTACTTATTCACTAAATTGAAATCCAAAAAAACTTTGTTTATATTCTAACTTAATTGTACTTAAATATCTTAATACTATTTACACCTTATATATATTATTAAAACACGTCAGATATTCGCAACAGACTAATTTATTTCTAGAAAGAAGGGTATACATAAGTTATATGTGACAGGTAAGAGATGGCGCTACTAGTCATCAGTAGAAGTTTATTATTTTGATATTCCATACTAATACCCCCACTTATCAAAATAAGCTAAACACTATAATACAAGATTTAAGAAATTTAACTACTTATGAAATACAGAATAACCCATCTGTATACATATATGCCAATTATATAAAAATAATTTTCACTCTTGGCATAGTAAAAAAAAATTACAAAGGAACAATGCCAAGCATATTCATAAACTTGTAATGTTTTACAGAACACAACCCTTTGGTCAACAAATCAGCCGGCATTTCCTCAGTAGGAATGTAATTAATATTTACATAGTTAGCCTTAACTACATCTCTGACATAGTGATAACGAACATCTATATGCTTAGATCTATTATGACTTTGATGGCTAGATGCTAATCTTAAAGCGCTCTGGTTATCACAATGCAAATTAATTACATAAATTTTTCCTGTAATTTCATGCAGTAAATTTCTCAAGTAAACAGCTTCTCTAGAAGCTTCAGATAGAGCAGTGTACTCAGCCTCTGTACTAGAAAGACTGACGGTCTTCTGTTTTCTGCTTTGCCAAGAAATAGCTGACCCTGACATAACAAAGCAGAAACCAGTATAGGATTTCCTATCTACAGCATCACTTGCCCAATCACTGTCCACAAAACCTTGTAAATCACTATCATTATTAGTGTATCTCAAACAGTAGGATTTTGTTAACTGCAAGTATCGCAAAATACGTTTTGCATAGTTATAATGTACCATACTATAACAAGTATTAAATTGGCTAAGGTAGCTGACAGCATAGGCAATGTCAGGCCTAGTTAAAACCGCCAGGTACATAAGACTACCTATCAATTTGTGATAAGGTACATCAGGTAAGCGATCATCTGTTTTTTCTAAATTTAATTTCGTTTCGATTGGCGTACTTTGAGCTTTACAATCAGCCATTTGAAACTTACAAATCAACTGTTCAATATATTGTTTTTGATCTACAGTAATCACATTTTTATTTTCATTCATGATTATTCGCATACCTAAATACTGCCTAACAGGTCCTAGGTCTTTTAACTTGAACTCTGAATGTAGTGCATTTTTCAGTTTTTCAGTTTCATTGACATTATTTGAAAAGATCAAAAAATCATCGACATACAATCCGACGATAATCTTGACTTTACCAGTCGTTTTTGCAAACAAACATGGTTCATACTCACTGTTTTTAAAGCCTAATTTATAAAGACAATCCTTGACTCTTTCATACCAAGCTAGGGAAGATTGTTTTAACCCATAAATAGCCCGCTTTAACTTCAAAACATTTCCCCCACTTTTGTTTGCAAAACCTTCAGGTATTGACATATAAATGTTGTCTTTTAGAGAACCATTTAAAAATGCAGTAGTCACATCTAAATGCGTTATACTCATTCCTAACTTAACACTAAGAGCGAATAATAATCTCAGAGTGGAATGACGCACTACAGGAGAAAAAGTGTCTGTATAGTCAACACCAGGCTTTTGCGTAAAGCCTTTTGCCACAAGCCGCGCACGATAACGCACATTATTGTCCACATCAAACTTTTTATTGAACACCCACCGACACTTCACTATAGACACATTACCGGGGTTAGCGACGAGCTCCCATGCTTCATTGTCCTCGAACGACTGTAACTCTTCAGCCATGGCACGCCTCCACTGCTCCTTCTCTGGCCCCTCGAGAGCCTCTGAGTACGAGATCTCCTCAGATGCTGGAACAGTGCTGGAAACACACATGTTGCTGAAACCATATCTGTCAGGCTTTTTT
Organism: Yponomeuta malinellus; assembly: GCA_947308005.1. Taxonomy (NCBI): domain Eukaryota; kingdom Metazoa; phylum Arthropoda; class Insecta; order Lepidoptera; family Yponomeutidae; genus Yponomeuta; species Yponomeuta malinellus. The sequence goes on from OX371012.1 coordinate 14,718,322, forward strand.
CTTATTCGCTTAGTTAATGATTCAGGGGTTGATGTAGTCTGGACACTCTGGACGGGTTGTTTTGGCTCCTCATTTGATGTAGGTTCTATCAATGTGTCATCACCATCAGCATTCACCGAAGAATCTGAAGACAGTTCAGTATGATCCTGAACTTCTGGAAGTTCTGGAACATCAGGACAGGACTCCCCCACTGAATCGCTGCTCTTCTCCTCCACACTGACTGGTGGTGCCTCCGCATTGGGTATCCAGATAGCCAAGTCTTCATTAGTGCTCCTGCCATCCATTTCACCATCCATCACAATGACATCTCGGCTGGTAACAATAGTCTTCTTAGTAGGATTATACAATCTGTAACCTTTTACAGTCTCTCCATATCCAACTAAGATATGTGGTGTGGCTTTCTTGTCCCACTTTAAACGTTTCTCCTTAGGGACATGTACCATCACCTTGCTACCAAACAATCTGATGTGGCTTAAATCAGGTTTTGAACCATACCATAGTTCAAACGGAGTTTTCTCTAAACCTGACACAATGGACCTGTTTTTCAGATAAACTGCGGTGCTGGCCGCCTCTGCCCAAAATCTCTTGTCCAGCTTTGCATCATAGAGAAGACATCTACCTTTTTCAACCACGGAGCGATTAGCCCGTTCACATATTGAATTTTGCTCAGGCGTGTAACTGTTTGTGGTCTGATGTACTATACCAGCATTATTCAGATAATTTTTGAACTCTCGGTTGCAAAACTCCAAACCTTGATCTGTATGAAAGATCTTTATCTTTTGACCTTGCTGGTTTTCAGCAAATGCTTTAAATTCTTTAAATTTGCTGAATGCTTCGCTTTTCTGTTTGAGAAAATATATGAATGTCATTCTGCTGTAGTCGTCAATAAACAACATGAAGTATCTACTGCCATTCAAAGAATTCACCTCCATTGGCCCACAGAGATCACTGTGTATTCTGTGACACGCTTCTGTACTCCTTGTGCCAACATGAGTAAAAGGTAGCCTCGCTTGCTTACCTTCACAGCAAGTTTTACATTGAGCTTTGGTTATGTCAAAGGAACCTTCATATGACACACCATCGACGATACCATTTTTCATCTTGTTTAAATCTTGACAATTAATATGTGCTAATTTCCTGTGCCAATCAAGTCCAGTATCTACTGGAGCCGCCAACAAACTACTTTGCTTCTGCAGTCGCAACTTGTAAACACCGTTAGTTAAGTCGGCTATCGCAACCAAAGTACGATCTTTATCACGAATGTAACAATGCATTTCATCGAAATCGACGTTGTTGCCCTTTTTGATCAGTTCGCTTACTGATAACAAGTTTGTTGTTAAACTAGGCACACATAGCACATTCTTCACCGTTATTTGACAACCCAAATCCGAAATAATATCCACGTCGCCGGCAGACACAACTGGCACTTCTGTGTTATTTGCCACGACGATTTTTTCTGATAAACATGACGTAAAGTTCCCATTCTTCACCCAGTCCTTGTTTACCACAAGATGCCCGCTAGCACCTGAATCTACGTAAAAGTCCTCCTTATCAAAGTTCCCATTAAGGAAAACTACGTTAAAGACGCATTTAGTAGCGTTTTTCTTTAACAAAGGGCACTGATTTCGATAATGATTACCCTTACACTTGTAGCAAGTCACATCTTTTGTTGCTGAATCTGTCACTGTCTTGTTTGACGTTGACAAGCCGCCGCGATGCCCGCCATTATTTTTATGTTTAGTGTTGCTAGAGTAATATTTGTTCTTCGCCGCGAATGCAGCGCTGCTGCCAACTTCAGAGTCGTTCACTTCCATATCGAGTAACTTTGACTTGATGACATCTGCAGTTATCGAAATACCCGAATGTTCAATTGCCATTATCATCGGAGAATAACGTTCAGACAAACCTGCTAATAATAATGACCCCACCCACTCATCGGTGATTGTAAATCCTGTGCCATTTAACCTTTGTGCTGTTTCGACCATTTGTGTGACATATGTAGCCATCGAATCACAGTTTTCCAGTCGTATGTTGATCAAATGTCGAAGCAAGGTTATTTTTCTCGAGAAACCAGAGTCGTCAAACATGGTTTTTAACTTAGTCCATAATTCCGCTGAGCTCTTTGTGTTCTTGATATGCACGTACAATGCTGGATCAATAGTTAAAATTAGCTTTGCCTTCGTTTTTGCATCTTCCGCTTGCTTATTTTCAAATCCCTCCGGTGGTTTGATGTACTTGTCCATTCCATCGAGCACCAGTAAGCTTTCAGCCGCAAAACTCCACTCATCATAATTCTCCCTGCCTTTTAACTTCGGCACACTAGCAATATAGTTCGTAGCCATGTTTCCGCGAATAAACTAACACTTTTTATCTATTTTAAACCTTAAAATAACTGATAAATAAGGGAAACGCCCATAACCTATTAAAACACGTCAGATATTCGCAACAGACTAATTTATTTCTAGAAAGAAGGGTATACATAAGTTATATGTGACAGGTAAGAGATGGCGCTACTAGTCATCAGTAGAAGTTTATTATTTTGATATTCCATACTAATATATATATTCTATATTGCTTCGCAAGGCACGTTAAGCTGTTGGTGCCGGCCTATACTTTCATCAGGGAAGAGACCCGTGCCCCTCGGTGGGGACATAATGGGTTGATGATGATGATATATATTCTATAGCTTTTAATAATTCTTCGAATGGGTCCTTGTGATTTATGCCGATTTTTCTCCTCCAAGAATATTCTATGAGCCAGTCCGTGAAATTGCCTTTATATTGATCTTTACCAAAGGCTCTTTTCAGTCCACGCCACTGGCTCTCAATTCTTTGAGTGTGTGTTCCATCTGGTGCCACAAATCTATTTTCTGGATCACTGTGATTAACTTTTTTGTGGACATAGTTATGTTGGGGCAGACTGTCATATGCCCTCCAAAAGTCGGTATGAATTTCAGACCCTTCCGTGACATGCTTTTGAATAAGTGGCACCAGTATTTCAGCAGATCGCTCATTGTTGGGACACACTTCTAACCGCAAATCATCACTCCCATTCTCTATCATACCGATAACCCAGTGGCCTTCAATCATGCGGCCACGGTTATATTTTCGTTTACCGAATTTACTTTCATCAATTTGCACAATTTTTCCTATTCCTCCTATCTTTCCGTCCGATTCCTGATGCTCTAACTCATAAACACTAATAGCTTCTCTACACTCTATCATCAGCTGCAGCATTTTTTCGCGCTTGGTCGTAGGAGTGATTGTCGCTGAATGAGTACATGAGCTCAAATATCAAGGGTGTTGCTATATGAGCATTTTCGAACCAAGTCCCAGTGGCTCTGGACACAGCTTTGGTGCGGCAGTTGCTTTTCCGGCAACGGAAAACACCGAATTGCCCAAATGTTGGTCCCTCGGACAACGTCATCAGTTTTTTGTGCTGTTTGCACATCTTCTCCCGTGGCAGCAAATTTCTTTGCATGGCAAACTGGACGCATTGTTCGTGTGTTCCCAGTCTCGAGTATATTCGCCGTAGATTCCAGTGAGACCTAAAACAAACAAAGAAAATTAAGTTACATAAGTTTTTTTTTTCCTTTTATCACCGTCAACCTAACAAAATAAACTACAGTTTTGCCCATGTTTCCTATCCAGTAACCAAGTACTTTATCGTGGAGATGCGACCTATATTGGATTAATGTTAGTAAATGGCCTGATTTTACTACTGCAAAAGCTCCGGCGCTGCGGGGAGTGCAGCCCCTCCATCCTTGCGTAACAAAGTACAGGCTCCTATGCTCACCTTCGCAGCTTCGGCTTGCTGGTCGCCTTCGGCGACCAGCCTCAGCCGCTACGGCTCGCATGGGGGCCTGTGCTTTGTTACAGCGGACGGGGGCTGCCCGCCCTCCGCGCCTCCGGCTTTTCATATACACTCTAGGGAGGTAACCACAACCACTGCATGGAAATAGGGCGCGCCGAGTTTGATTTGAACCTATCAGTAACCAAATTGTGTGTTTTTGCCCATCTATTCAGTAACCAAGTGGGACTTACTTGTAATTTATTCTTCGACCAGATGATCCGGATACAGCATGGGGTTGTGACGAAGAGCTTCCAGGCAATGGCTCGAAAGAGTCCACCACCGCACTCGATTCATCAAGCTGGTCGACATCTGAAGTACACGGAGGCACTGAGGAAGAGCTCGTAGGAAGTGGCTCGAAAGAGTCCAACACTTGCACTACACTCGATTCCACAGGCGTACACGGAGGCACTGAAGAAGAGCTTGTAGGAAGTGGCTCGAAAGAGTCCAACACTTGCACCACACTCGATTCCACAGGCGGACACGGAGGCACTAAGGAAGAGCTCTTAGGAAGTGGCTCGAAAGAGTCCAACACTTGCACTACACTCGATTCCACAGGCAGACACGGAGGCACTGAAGAAGAGCTCTTAGGAAGCGGCTCGAAAGAGTCCAACACTTGCACTACACTCGATTCTTCAGGCGGGGAAGCAGCAGAACTCGAAGCCAAGGGCTGGGAGGTCGCCATAGTAGTCATACGTTGTATCTCAGACAGGAGTACGAAAAACGATCTCAAGTGCTAAGTAGACAAACAATGACTGATTTCTTGCCAAACAACAAGATGGCGGATGGAAAAATAACGCTTCATTTCACATAATATCACTAATATGAATTTAACTTTTTTTTAAATTTAATTAAATTATTATAATGTATTTTTAATTCTTTAACATGATATCTAATATTTTAGGCTAAGTTCCAATCAAGTTTTGTTAAGTTGTAATAAAGTTTCACCAGAAGTAAGTTTACCCGACACGCGAAACGAAACGCGGCGTCCGTTCCGAAAATATCTCAAAAACAAAGGAGTTTCAGGTGCTGGCATTTAATATCTAAACTTTTTATTTATAGACCTTTCACCGGTATTAATTCCAAGTCTCAACTAAAGGGTATAGATTGGAAAACTTAGCCCGCGCGTATATTCAAGGCGACAAGCAGACAGAATTTCAGCCTGGGCCGCTACGTCCGAATCCGCAAGTTCTATGATCCGTTGAAACGCCTCTTCAAATTTTATGAATTCATTATTCACAGTCAGAAGCCGCATTTTTAACCGACCCGCATGCTCCGAACGTGCAATAAGGTCCGCACTATCGAGTAACCATTGTAGTTTAACTTTGAATACCGAAAAGTTATACTTAAACGACATCGTAAAGTTAATCACTTACTCACCGAAATCAAGTAATTAAATCACAACACCGAATCTTCTAAGTATTACGCAAACCGAAATTCACTTATTAAACTTCACTATTTAACTTAAAACTTATTTAAAACGAAAAGTAAACACCGATATACGAAAGTAACCAGTAAAAAACAAGTGATAAGAGTTGTCAAACGCCAAACGTCACAATCAAGTTCACGTAGAACAACCATAGACTAAATCACAAATCCGAACTAACCGACCTCAAATTAATCTGAGTAACCGAACGACACCGTTTATTGCTGTGAACCCGAACACACCCAAGTACCAACCTCAGAATGTAATAAGAAACTTGAAACGAAACGAAACGAAATTCGAGGGTAGGTACTTATATTCCTTCGTTGGAATGTGAAACCGAAATATGGTAAATCCGACCAAAATAACTACGAAATAACCACGCTCTGCTACCAAAAAATGTGTAGATCTGCGCTAGGCAGAGTTGATTGGGCGTAAATACATATATATATAATAAAGGTGAAGACTTAAGTCACACTCGTCTTCTAAGTCGCATGATGTCGTTTTTCCGTATTTTTGAATCGTTCGCCTGAAGTGTTGCCAGTACAATTTGAAGTATTGTATTTTATCAATTCCACGCAGAAATTAAAAAAACCGGAAACTACCGTAACAGAAACGGAACGTAAAACACTGTTTTATTGGCTGTTTAAATAAAAAATCTTTGTCTTTTGATACAAACAAAACACTACTACTGTCATTTTGGTTTGTGTTCTAACGAAATGTCGAAATCGTTTTTTGACAATTAATCTACCGATCGCCATGCGAGACGAGTGGTAAGGACCATTCGTTGCAGTTCGAGTGATTAACAAATACGGAATTTCAGATGTCGAACGAAAATCAGTAGAAATCGAGCGCTCGACGCGATACGAGTGATTCAAAAATAGAGCTCCTGCTCGCTTCCACAGGCGCGTCTTCAGCTTGGTGCCACTTTGAGTTGGTGTAGGGTGTGTGAATGTATAATGTCCCGAAAGAAGACCGATAACAAAACAACTTTCACTATCCGAAAACCGCCTTTTACTTCAGACACATGCGCTCGCGCGTAGCCGCAAAAACGTAAAGTAAAGAGTGAAGAGCTGTCACTGTCAGAGCACAGATGACAGCTACGAAGCGTTTACGAAGGTTGAAAACCGAACAGTCACTATGTCCGAAAACGTCACGTTGCAGAGTTATTTGCAGAAAAGGAAAGTCATTGTCAGTTGATTTATTAACAATAAAACCAATAATTACTTTCAGAATAATTGTTTATCAGTCAATATAACATACATTTATGAAAATAAGATCAAACAAATAAATGAGGACTCTAGTTTCAAAACCCGCTAAAACGTTTTTTACAAAACAATGGAAAATTTAATGTAATACCTAAAACGTTTTGTAACGATATCCATTTATTGCGTATGGCAATACATAAGAACGAAATCTTCAGTTGAAAAAAAGTAACCACAGCGTCAAAGTAACCGAAAACAATTTCATTTTGGAGGTCTTTATTGCGAATAAATTCAACCATCCAGTGACCCAACCAGTTATGAAAATATGACCCAGTAGCGAAGTATGAACATTTTTTTTTATAGATTATAAGGAACACCAAATTTAAGAAATCAATATTGTCAAATACATAATAATTTTTAATATAAAGTTAATGAAAAGTTGTAGTTTTATTTATACATGAGTTTCAATGTCCTGAAAACCCTGCTCACACAAAATATTTTCATTATTTTCTGGATCCCGATCGAAGCCTTCAGAATTATGGCCAGCCTGCAGTCTTTCTTCAATTTTTTTATAAAAATCCAATGTAGGTAAATTTTTCCACTCAGCCCCGAAATGCTTTTCCAGAAGTTTAGTAACGTCATCTACCTTGGCTTTATGCGGTAAGATGGTGTTCGCTTGTATCGTCTTGGGACTGAGCATGATAATTTTTTTGTCTTTTCATTTTCGACCTGGTCAAGAAAAACCGCATTCCATAAAAGGCAAATGCCAAGCAGTAGTGGGTTTTATGATAGCTTCATAGCCATTCTTCCAGTTGTAAACTGGTTGTGTTGAAAGATCTGTGACAGTTCCATTATCTTCTAGCACAGACACATATTCCTCTGGAGAGGTTATAACCTCTTTAGTTCTTAATGCTTTTTCGATTTTGACAAACACGCGGTCTGGTGGGATAAATGAATGTCCAACTATGGGGTATATTATCTCGACTTTTTTGATATGTTTTGGAGCTTCATTGTATAGCCATTTGCCTAACATAGCAACCATACTAGTTTTCTTATTCTGGCCGGAACAACCATCGCAGACCACACGTAGAATTTAAGTTTGTTCTTTGAATGTCACTTGCTGTAGGTAATGATATACAGCACTTACTATTTAATTGCCTCCCTTATTGTGAGTCACTTCACTCCAATAGTACGAATGAACGTTGTTTTTGGTGAGTTTAGCCTTAGAAATCCCATCTACTATTGCAAAATGAATAAAATTAAACTGCCGACTAAAGTACGCTGATTGGTCTGGGAGCTTAGGTAGTGGCTGATTCTTTTGACAGTCAAACGTTATAGTTTTGATGGTCTCAGCTTGTTCTTGGAGTATCTGATAAAATGCTTTGTACTTTAATTTGTGAATTCTCTTGTTAGTCATAAGTTTAAGCCTTTTTGTGGAATCTGTCTGAATTTTCATTTGTTTTTGCAGGGAGGTACATATAGAGCAAACGTTAGTTCTTGGTGAACCAAAACCGATATTGTAATATGTGTTAAATATATGCCGAAAAAAACTTGAAGCTCATTTTCACGTTCTGCATTGTACATCCGCTATAATTTTTTGATGTTAAGCCTGGCTGGGAGGTTTAATCTTTGCGTTTTTGAGCGGCAATTGTTGCACTGACTCTCTTCTTGCCTCATACTTTTGGGTTCGTCTATCACCCCCTCTTTTTTCTTCCGGATGACTCCCTCCACTTTTATAAAATCTGGTCATAATACCTTTCACTTTGTCTTTTTAATCAAAAGCGCGTCCAAAAACGCTTTTTGACAAACTGGAATTATTTTACAGTCGTTACCAATAATATGATATTTCGTTGCAATCTTCCTTTTAGAGTTAGTTTTTTTTATCAGCTGTTTTCACATTGCAGTATTTCAATATGAAATTATCTTGTGAAATCTTCGTTTCACATTTATAAAAATACCTGTGAAATCTAATATTCTGGCATGTAACTTGTGCGCATCTGAATGCCTTTTGGTTGTGGTTACACTGACGGAATTTCGGCAAACCTTTACCGAAACCTGAAACAATTATTTTACGAATTTACCACAATATAAACCCACTTCAAATGTCAAAAGCTAATAATATTGAGGCCATAGTGCGAACCTTGGTTTTCGTTGCATTACCTATCCGGTGCGCTAACTTCTCTTTCAGGTCTTTGGCTCCTTCAGTTGTTGTGGTGGCTACTACGTCCTTCTCACCATCGAAGTTGTTCACCACCCATGCTGTTTTTCCACACCCTGGGACTCCTTTGATCCACTTTATGTTTGGTACCGCCCAAGTGTCCAATGCTGCTCCGGGACCAAGTGTTCCTGAAATTATGTCGGCCATGTTCAGAATCTTGTCGTCCAGCATGATCTTGGTGCACCGGGCGGTGACTACAATGGGATCGTTTTGAGGTGTTGCGTACTTTGCTTGGCCGGTCCGCTGCGTCTCTCCGTGGTCTAGGGCCACAAAACCACTTGTTGCACTGTATGCCGCCATATACTGACCTGTCCTGGTTCCCTTTATGACTTGGAACGTGTCGTTATTGTATATGGCTGCATCGGCTTCCTCGAGTCTCACCCTCAACAGCGGTTCATTCCCCCGCTGGAAGGTCTGCAAGATCTCATTGCATGTGGCCAGATTGACTTCTCTGGTCGCTTTTATAAGTACATACCTGAAACTCGAGCAAAGCGTTGATTGCGTGGTCTACGGGCTTTTGTACTGACTTGAGACTAGGCGGACTGACCTGCCCTTTGGCGGCTCTTGTTCGGATGACGTGAGGCTGCTTTGTTTCTGAAGGTTTCTTTAAAAACTCCTTCACGGCGAGTGATTGGTGTCCATGTCTTTAGAGCTTCTTGTTTGCTTGGCTCGCGCGGCTGTGCCGAGGGCGTTCATAAAGGCTTTTATCAACCCCCTCGCCCCAGCCGACTCCTCACGGCTATCTTTTTGACGTTCCTTGGCTGCTGCATATTCGGCGGCCACCCTCTGCTGTAAGCGTTCAGATCCTGATTGGGTGCTTGTGATGGGCATAGGATTCACCCAGCTGTTGTTGGATGTTGTTCACCTCATTTTTTGAGGCTTCCAGACAACCCATGCGGTCTGCGACTTCTCCTTTTTCACTTTCAAGTACCATCGCGTCTACGCTTATTTTCCGGGAGCCGTTGCACGCACTCTTCTCCATCTGTCCAAGCTTCGTGAGCACGGAGCATGCCTGCGCAAATGCCTGTGAGTTCTCCCCAGTCGAATAGAGCGATTGTTTTCCTTTTGTATCGCACTAAACGGCACTGGTGGTCGGCTACTAGCGACTGGGGTAGCGCATTGAAGGCTTGGAGTTTCATGCTTGTTTTGTTCGTGCTCCCGTTCAGCAAGTTGGCTAGGCCGGGCGATATTGCAACATGCTTTCTGCCAAGGCGGCAAAAGCTTATACCGAGTGTTTCGGTGTCATCGTCCATGAAGAGAGCCACGCCTCTAACACTCATTCCCGGCTCACCACACTCTCCGCACGCCAGGAGTTTATGGGTGCTGTTTTGTGTGGTGTATGTGGCCTGATTTGTGAAAGTTTCTGTTCTAAAGTTTTGTGTGGTGGTGGTAGGAGTGCTTGTGTTGGCGGTGGTGGTGGTTGTGATGTTAATGGTGATGGGGGCGTGTGTGGTGACGGTTGTAGCAGAGGTGCTGTTTCCTTTTGCTGCGACTCTAGCGGCTTTGCTTCCGAATTCCAAGAAGGGTTCTCTGGTAACCTGGTTCTCCATGATGGTGGGGAGTGTGGACTGGTCTAACTTAGTTTGTATTTGTAGTTTGACTGTATTAGCGACAATGGACAACACCAGAAGGGTGCTCGTTGGTAAGCGTTGGTGTACCTGTGACGTACCTGAATTTCACACCCGCGGATGACGAAGGACGATCACGGCAGCCTAGGTGGGCGCTGGATTGTCCCGGCGTCTTGTATTCCAAAAGTAGTTCACGTTTCTTCAGTATAAATGCGGATCAAAACAATAAGGCGACTTTTCATTTCAATCCCAAAAACCTATCTACGTATGTCAGTTGTATTTTTTATGGTTGTCATTGTCACTTCAAATTTAGACAGTGTTTGGCCAGGAGTCCAGCGCTAGTGCTGGCTGGATTGACCCGCGGAGTCCACGAAGGGAGAAACCAAAGTTTGCATCCACTCCTAAGCCTCCACGAACCCCTCTCACGGTTCGCCATATGCTCGCAACTAACAGCCCGTGCCAGTTGCTACTCAGGTGTAAACATGCCCCCGGCCTTGAAAGGACCTCTTTCAAAATGATGAGACAAGTTTTATCAAAAAGCGCTATGATGAAAAGATAAACCAATAAAATGGCCACTACTGGCTACAACTACAACCACTAAATGACAACAGTAGACTAGGAGGTAAATCACTAAAACAACCAAATGTCCACAATAGGCACTCAAACTAACTAAATATGAATAATAGGTACTAAACAGAAACACAAAAAAATTACATCACTGCGATGGTAACGGACACAACTTAACCACTGGCCTCTTATAAGTCGCAACCTTGGTTCTCACTTGAACTACTCTAATATTACCCTTATAGGTTTTTATGATTACGCCCAAAGGCCAGTGTAGAGGCATTAAGTTATCTTCCATAATAACTACCACTAGTCCCTCCCTAACTGGGAAGGCAGGACTATTCCATTTTTGTCTGACCTGCAGAGTATGCAGATATTCATTTCGCCACCTGTTAAAATCAATGAAACATTAAGTTTTATTTTTGCTTTACAAACGTACATTGTCTACGATCTGTCATGTGACAGCTGTCAAAATCACTCCCAAATTAAACCTTCAAGTCAAGCGCATCGGGTTTTAATTTCTCTCGTCTTTAATGCACCAAAACATTCAATTTCGTATTTGTTCATGGTCCTGTTACAAGAACTTTGCGGAAGTGCAACGAGTGAAAAGTTTCAGTGCTGTACGTGCTATACTCGACGACCACATGTGCAAGATTCGGGTGGAGTCATACATCTAATAGCTACGGCTATCTTGCTCTGTGTGTGGGCTAAAAGCAGGGATTGTTGGTGGCAAGAAAATTTTGGTCAAGAGGAGGTCAAAAATACATCACTTCATCATCAAAAAGTTGCGTCGCGAAGTGGTCGGACGCCATTTGCATACCTACAACACGACAGGTTTTGTTTGTTTTGTGTGCTTACGCTTCGCTACGTGTTGCGATCGGCGGGGTTCTCTTCGCCTCGGCACTACAGGGCTGACAACATACAGGTGACATGGCAACAGCCAATAGCGGACGGTTGCTGTTTATACCCGTCCGGAAGTCGCAAAATCTACGGCTCTTCATTGGTCAAGATTAACTACGGATACCTCTTCAGTGGCGCCGCGCTAAATGTTTTCGCCGCCACGCTGTTTCTGTCTACCAAAGCCAAGCGGCCATATTCTTTTTCTTTGCCTGAAAGCGTTTTTAGCTCTAAGCACGATTTATACTCTGTCAGTTTATTGCTGTTTCTTCTTGTAATTCAGCTGAAATTTACTTGTACTTGTCAAGGCAGCCTAACACAAAGCTTAAACTAGTCAACTAACCATGGCACCCCCACAAAAAGACGTCAGCGACGTGGTCAGGCGTGGTACATACAAAGCCAGTCTCACACGGCTGAAAAATAAGCTGAAGCCGGGTTCCCTACTTGAAATCGAATGCCGTAAGCACGAAAAACACATGCTCAAAAACTATATCTCGACAGTTTACAATCTCGATGCATCAAAATCTCGAAAAGCCATAAGCGCGAAGCATCGGCTGCGCGAAGCTGTAATATATCGAAAGATGATGATCTCGACAGACTATTTGATCGAAAATACTAAATAAATATTTTGTGTTATTTGATTAAAGATAGGTTAAAATAATGAGGCAACATTCATGTCAAAAAAACAACTTTTATTTATTAGTATAGAATCAACAAAAAAATAGTCATATTATTATTATTCACCCAGAGATTTTATAATTTTGTATTATTCGCAATACCTTTTAAAAAAATTAGTAGGTCCACTTTCTCTTTACTCTCGCATAATTTTGTAATAGAGTCATTACGCTGTCGGTTTTTCTTCTTTGGTGGAGTCTTATTTACTGCGGCATGAGCTTTTTCTATAATGTGTTTTGTGTTCACTTGTTCTTCAATGAGTTTCTCGATTGTTTGATATAAACCAAGTTTTTTTTTTGTCTAACAATGCATTCCAACGACGATGCCATCCTTCAACGTTATTTTGGGTTCTCGGGAATCTCTTGTCATTATTGAGTTGAACTGACCATAGAGCAGGTGGGAATAGAGGCTGTTTTCTTGTAATTGTAATTTTGGTTGAGCTAGTCCCAGGTTCTAATAAGTTCAGTTTTCCAGTAACGTAATAACTCTCAAACCTTGTCGGTATTGTTTCTGTGTCCGGTGGTAATACTTTGTCTTTGAGAATCTGGTAGGCTTGAGGAATTTCTTCAGGTGCCAAGAACGCCAAAGCAAGTAGATGGCGCAATTTTAGCGCAAATTCGCTATCTTCACCGTACCTAGCAGCTAGACCGCATTCTTGGATTTTTCTCCATAAAGACTGACCGAAATGAAAAAAACAGCGCTTGTTAATAGTAGTCGGAAATTCAATTTTAAATGCGTTAATCGCTGCTTTTTCAAAGTCAGATATGACGTGTTGTGGCTCCAGAATTATATTGCACTCAACAGCATAAGTTTTGAGTTCTCTGAGAAAATAAATATAACACTCTTCAGTTTTCCGAGTAACAAATGCATACACCAAAGGCACAATCCTTTGATAATCGCCCTCTCCAACGAATCCATGAATTGAATATAGCTGCAAAAAATGTTCTGGGCAACACTGAAATGTTCCGTCCACTATCCATGTTTCAGACTCACTCAAAATTTCCAAATTGCTTTTAGTTGTAAACAGCAGTATACGTTCGTTACCAAATTTATAATCTTTCGCGAAAAATAATTCTCCATGCACTCTGTGTAATTCTTCTGGTATATCTATTTCTTCTAATGTCGTGGGTTCTTTCGGTTTTCCTTTGTTTTTGGCGCGTCTAATCATTTGTCGTAAAGCATTTTTATTAGGAACAGAACAAGCGCTTGAGCTCGGCACATTCACCAAATGTTTATTAATTATTTGCGCTGGGCGCGATGCAGAACTCAATGTGGCATCTTGTTTTATATTTGTTTTTAATTGCACTACTTCTTTTACACCAGGATCAGGCGCGTGACAATGAGCACTCATTTCTTTTATCAAGCAATGCATGCCGTTCCCTTCGGGTGACTCACTAATCATCGTACTATTACACTGATTTTGTTTTTTATTCACACAATACCAGTAATGTTTCTCCTTGACTCGTTTATTTATTGCCATTACGTAACCATTTAGAATTAAAATGTCTTTTCCTTTTTGCGATTTTGATACTTGGAGATTATTTGTAGACATTTTTACGAAAATTAGAACCTTGAATAAACGTTCATCACCAACAGAAACTATGTACTGTAACACGCTACTTTATTAATACGCGGATGCCCTAGCCTAGCTGGGGATCGACTGACATCTAAAACAAAACGTAACGATTCCCTTCAAAATATTCAAAATAAGACGAGAAGGCTCTGCCAGCCAGCTTCTATAAAGGAGAATCGTTACAGTACTGACATCTTACTGCATAGCGTTATAAACATACTACTTTTTTTTACAACTACCCTCCTTAATAATTATATTTACATACTTATAAGAAATAGTTACATCTAGATTCATTATTTTTCCCTAAAGAGCCTCAATAAATAACGTATCAAACGAATCAATATACCTACTTAAACTTATAAAATAAATTCGATCAAATAGTCTGTCGAGATCATCATCTTTCGATATATTACAGCTTCGCGCAGCCGATGCTTCGCGCTTATGGCTTTTCGAGATTTTGATGCATCGAGATTGTAAACTGTCGAGATATAGTTTTCGAGCATGTGTTTTTCGTGCTTACGGCATTCGATTTCAAGTAGGGAACCCGCTGAAGCCAGAGTTTCTGAAAGGAACTTCTGAGCGAATGCTCAGACTATTAGAAGAGAGGGCAAAATTAGTTTTTGGTGAGTACGAAACCCTAAATATTCTTCTGAACGATGGCGAAGATCCAACCGACACTGAGAACTGTTTTTTCTTCTGTGTTGATAGCATTCTATTCGAATTAGCTGACAGGGACCAACATACAGTAGCTGCCCCCACAACTAGCACCGGCACTTGGCAACCAAGTTGCCAAATGTACAAATCGAACCTTTTTATGGAACTTACCTAAACTACTGTCCTTTCATTGAAATGTTTAGCGCACTCATTGACAATGACCAAACAATAAGTGAGGTGCAAAAATTCTTTTATTTGCGCAGTTTTCTCAAAGGGGAGGCTTACGATCTGATAAAGAACTTGCCTGTGGTGGGATCTAGCTATTTCGAGGCTTTAAGTATTCTGAAAACTCGATATGACAACAAATATAGGATAACGTTTGAGCACATATTCAGCCTATTTGATTTGGCAAGCATGGGAAACCAATCCAATGTCATGGCACTAAGGCAACTCATTTCACAAGTGAAACAACACACAGCTGCCTTAAAAAACTTGGGACAACCTGTAGACCAATGGGACAGCTTGCTTGTTTGTATATTAATACGTAAAATAGATGCAGGGAGCACCAAGGCTTATTATCTGCAGCATGACAAAAACACACAACCTACAGTATGCGCTTTTTTAAATTTCCTAGAGCAACGTGCCTTTGCTTTGGAAAACACTGATGACTGTGAGACGCCCAGTGTTATGGTGCCTCTCCAAGCTGCTGTGGTTGCCGCTGCTGCTGCTTCCTCCCGCCATGTCTCCAATGTTCCCAAAGAAGTAAAATGCCTATACTGTGGTAAGTCCAATCACAAACTATTTTCTTGTCCAAGTTTTATGCTGGCCACAGTCGATGAAAGGCTCAAGTTTGTCAATAGCAACACGCTGTGCAAAATTTGCCTAAATGCACACAAAAATAGATGCAAATTCTACTTTAAATGTCAACAATGCAAGCAGAGCCATAATTCTCTTTTGCACAAGGATAGTGATCACAAAGTGGTCAATAAAGCAGGTGATAAAATCTTATGACCATGCCTTTTGTCACGCTTGAGTGAGGAACAAGTATTGTTACCAACAGCAAAAGTCAAATTAATCTGCAACGGAGGCAAAGAGATTATTGCCAGGGCCATGTTAGATACAGGTAGCCAATTTTCTTTGATCACTACTGAACTTGCAAGAAAAGTAGGTAAACCAATATTGCCTAACTCTAAGGATATTGTAGGTATTTTCAATATTGAACGAAAAGTAGAGAGGTCAATGCAAGTAGAAATTTTTTCATGCACCTATCCATACATGGTCACAAAAAACTGCTTAGTGGTAGATGATATTACAACCCATCTGCCACAGAATTCATTTGACAAAACAGGTATCCATATACCAGAAAATATTAAGCTAGCCGACAACTCCTTTCACATCACAAACAAGATACCTAGATATTTTACTTTCTGCCGATGTCGTTTTTCAGTCGCTGTTGCCGCAACCTAAGGAGCAGCTGGAGGGTGATGCTGCACAGCCACGGGTCCTACACACACAATTTGGCTACGTGGTAGGTGGCAACCTCCCCAACTTCACTCCTCAGAAACCCGCCGTTTTTCACTAAAAATCCTTGTTATTTGGTCGTTCATAGTTTTCATGTTGCGGGCCTTTGAAAATTCAAATCCTTTCGTCATAAATACTGCAATTTGGCTCAGCACGAATGCAAGGTTCTGAAGATTTGTCCTATTTATCGTAATTGTCAATAGTGCATCTGCGTTATGCACGAAGAATCCCTTAGAAGTATTGCTCTCAAAAAATACCACTTCTTCTCCGTTATACCTCCTGAATTCTACTCCCGATTTGTTCATGTGGGTCGTCTCGAATATCCTGCTCTGCTTTGGATAGAATTTTATAGATGGTTTCTCTATAACAGGAATTATCTCTATCCCCATACAACCTTTAACGAATCTAGTGAATTTATTCTCGTCAGTGGAATACATTATCTTTGAAACCGGGTACCCATAAAATGTAAAAGTGCCTATCAAGGCCTTTATTTTGTAGTACGGTACTCTATTTGTTCTACAATAATGCAGCAAATTGATGCAGAGGTCTGTAATACTTTTGTTTTGTCCTTTTTCAGTTGATGACTCTGCGAACAATGTGGCCGCCCTGTATTGAGGTTGAAGGAGAGCATGTGATATATATATAAAATCAGGACTGAGCCCTCTCAATATTGGAAGATATCTGAACCTTTTGTCCATTTGGCTCACAATATAATTGAGAATATTTGGCAGACTTCTTATATCTAGATTGCTTTTCTCCAATATCCCCTTGACCTGATCTAGATAATAATCAGGCACCATCACATATTCTATCATGTTGTCCAAATTAAGCGTCTGGAGTATTGCAGGCTTCACGAATTCCTTGGGTATGTCTATCACATTGGGATTAACCGGAACTAAAGCCCTTGATAGGGAGACTGATCCAATCTTGAACCTCACCTCCTCCCAGGGGTAGTTGAACACCTTTTCAAACTTTTTTGAGCTAGACTCAAACAGTTTTACTATAGCGGGCACCTTCTCTGTATTTTCCTCGAGATTCTCAATGTACCATGGTATAATTTCTGTTTTGCATAATACTCTCCCACTCCTTCTGTTGTCAGGGATTTCTGAATGAAGTTCGTTTGGGACCATTTCAGCGTTTATTTTGTCCATCTTAAAGGTTATGGGGAACTTCATGTTTATATTTGTCATAGTGCTCATCAATGGGTTTGGATCCTTCAGTGACCTTGAATTCCTTTCCACTGATCTAATGTTTGCTATGGTGCTGTCTCGCAGAATTTGCAATGCTCCGGCTTTCGCCTTTTTTATGAGTCTGCAAGCCCATAATATCCTTTCCTTGGTCTGATGTTGTTGGTCCATTAAGTTTATATTATTTTACGACTAATTCAATTCAAGTCTCCACGTCCCTAG
Organism: Yponomeuta malinellus; assembly: GCA_947308005.1. Taxonomy (NCBI): domain Eukaryota; kingdom Metazoa; phylum Arthropoda; class Insecta; order Lepidoptera; family Yponomeutidae; genus Yponomeuta; species Yponomeuta malinellus. The sequence goes on from OX371012.1 coordinate 14,735,878, forward strand.
CCTCATACTCCAGGAACTTCATTAAGTCCGTGAACTTGGGCAATCTATCGCCATCCCTTTCTGCCGACTCCCGTTCAAACCGTACGCGGATGTCGGCCGGTAGCTTACTTAAAATTATATGTACCAATAAGAAGGACCACTCATCCACGGGCAAATTTAGCGTTCTCAACGCGTTACATGCAACGGTGACCGGAGTCAACAGCTGTGCCTGGTTGGTGACCTTCGGTAGTCCCAACAACTGACCTGCATGTGCCGTTTATTCAGCAGCTCCCAGGCTGTCTCATAGTGGTCATCCATGACCTTAAGATGCTGGACGATTGCCCTCGACTCGCCCTCGAGAGTCGATAAAAGATAGGCCATCTTTTGCCCCGGTGACAAATCCTGTCCGGAATCCACCAGCGAAGAAAACATATTCTTAAAGGCAACCCACTCCTCAACAGCTCCACTGAAATGGGTTAGCTAGAGAGTAGGAAGCTTGCCTGTGACCGCGGGCCCTCCCGTCGGTAGCGGCTTCCTTGGTACAGGACCACCTGACCGTTGTCTCCGTATGTCGCAGGCCGCCTGGACCACGGAGCTCTCAAAAATTGAGAAAACGGTTTATTTACGTAGTCCACAATTTCTATTGACGGCAACTTTAATAAACAGTGGGAGCATCAAGACATATAATTAAGATAATGTTAAATATAATTGAACTATTTCTTTGCGTCGCTGCATAGCCACTCCCAGCAATCTTACAATAACATCACGCCTCACGTCCACCTCTTAACGACACTTTCGTCCATATGAATCAAAGGAAATCTGAAACAAAAATATTAATTAGTTTGTAGGGTTCAGCTTACGCGTCTAACGCGATTCTATTGCCTAGCACCCTACTTTTTCTATCAATGCAATAAGACTTACGTTTTGTCCAAGTTGAACCACTGAAATCCAATTTCACAACACCTTCGTGGTATCACGAACGAAAGGATAATGTTGGTTCACTATTATTTTAAAGATAATACGTACTTCTAATTATTTTTCCACTTTTCACATTGTAAATATTGTATTTTGCTTTACTCTCAACGTTCAACTGTTAGTCAGATATTTCTTTTATTTGAATATTGTTCTTTATTTTTCTAAATTATGTTAAATAACCGTCATACTAAGAAGGTCGAATAAGGAAACTTCTTTCCTATGGAGACTTCTAGGACTATTCGTATTCCAAATCGAAATTATGAATTTAATGCAAAAAAGATAAAGAAGACCTGGGATTCGAAATTATGGGTTTGGAACAGGATCCGGAAACTTCCAGAAGAATTCTGACACAGATTCAGATCGAATTTGAATTTTAGAATCGAACTACTTTTGGGGTATAAAAGCCGCCCAAGAAGGCTTTCGAGTCAGTCTCATCCCAGCTCTGCAGAAAATCAGTAGCCAACCAACTACTCTCAAATTTCCTGGTTCTCTAACCTAAAATTACTCCAATATCTGAAGATCCGCTGCCTTGTTCAACTCTGAACAGAGTCCCAACTCTGAAGGGAGTCTCACCTCAATTCTGAAGAGAATTTAACCTAAACTTATAAAATCGGCCTTGGCGTGTCTCCGTGACTTCCTGTCTCGACGGTGAGATCCTGTCTCCGACACCTACTGTCTCCACGGGCTGCCTATTCGTCTCTACGGCCGCCTATTCGTCTCCATGGCGTGTCTTCGAGTCCTCCAGTCTTCGTGTCAAGAACCCGCCTCCTTGGCTTAGGCCCTAAGGTTCCCTTCTGTATATATTTTTTGTTTTTTTTTTATTAGGTATAGATTCATTCTTTTGTTTAGTTTTAGGCTTACTGGTTCTGACGATTATACTGTTTTATTTTATTTTCTTTCTTTTATTTTCTTCAGCTGCCGTTACCAAGGGTTGTGCCTTCACACAACCCTCGGTAATATGACAAGTTCCATACCTACCATAGCTAAAAACTTGTAAGGCATTTAATGAGTATGTAGCAATAACGCACCTGAAATATTTCATAATATTATATAGGGTGCAGCCACCACCTAGTTTTAGTCTCGTATAAGACTTTTATGTCACAAATAAATTACTTACTTACTTACTTACTTAGCTTGCGTACACCAACTGCGACGCTTTTTCAGGTGCATAGTGCAGGCTGCGATCACACCCCAAAATCCAGAATGTACCTTTAAGGTACCCATTGGTCCTCTCTATGAGATTTCTCGTTTGGCAGTGCCAATCAGCAGTTGGCGCCCTAACTCACTGAGAGAAAGCCTATAGTACGTGTATTGTATAGGAAAGTTACTTTACTTTTACTTTTAGTTTCAGGTTGAGAGCTCGGCGGTTTAAGTTTACATTTTAAATATCGTTAATGAGAGATGATTTCGATATTTTTAAATATTTAAGCAAAGATGGGAGAGACATAACAGACATTATTTTGACATTAGCCCTGTAAGTTGTAAAGACAAATTTAATTTGTGATTAAAAATTTTATTTTTGTCATAGAAAACATGTTGAAATATTGTTAGTTAGATAATTGTGCAAGGGTTGGAAAGCGATAAAAGGCTAATTGTGACATAAATCAATATTTATTACGTTCAAGGCTGATTTAAAATCATTTTATTTTCAGAGAATACTCTCTACTATACTATACAGTAACATTGTTCAAGTTTTTAGTTTTTTTATTCTTACGTTATTATTGTGTTCAAGGCTGATTTAATTTTTTATTTAAATAATGTTAATGCCCCACCTTGCCAAAAAGCGGGTTTTTCCGCACGCTACGCGTACGGGAAAACCCACTTTGAGGCCAAGTGGCGACATACAATTGTGAACACAACACGGACTGTAAAATAGAAAGCCTTCTATCGCACATTTATGGCCTTCGCCTGCGGCTCGGGCCTTACACTTCTGCGATATCGGCCTTTCTTTCTTTTGCGGCCCTAAGTTATGTCATGTACTATATTCTCAGAGAGTATTTTCAAATTGTTAAGATTTTTATGTTTATCTACCTACTGATTATTACACATAACTTGATACATATTTAAAAAATAAAGCAAAACTTTATTATTTTATTGGCACAATCACCGAAATGCTAAAATATCCCTTTTAGTTCGGTTGACGCAACTTATACCGCACGATAATAGCTCAAATGGGGTATCCTAGCATAATGCTGAATGTACCAAGTTAGTCTCTCACCCAAAAGATAATATTCTCCAATTCTTTTGTTAGAGTGCAACAATGTAAAACATATTATTTCTATGTTGGTATCAATCTTTTAATTTTGTTAAGTTGGTGCTCTGTGGTGATTCCTTTGCTCTCTTCTCGGTGTTCTGTGTTCGCTATTAAAAGGTCAAATATACATCTTCCATTTTCGGTAAATTCATCTTTTATTATAATCCAAATTACAACAGGTTATGGGCCCAGGGCGCTCGCCTGTTTGTGCAAATAAATAAAAGTAAAACTATTAAGCTAAATTGAAGCGCTTGAATATCGGCGGAAACAAAAAGTGAAAAGTAAGGTTAGTTTTAACCTCGCTGCCGGCGTGCTGTTTTCGTCGAGAAGGAAAATACTTGTCCTAGAGGTGGAACAAGGCAGGAAGGGAAGATGGAAGGAAGTAACAGCAATGTGATAAAGCTGGAAGGTGCGAAAACTGGAACATATGGAAGTTTCAGACTACGGTACTTCTGAGAGGTCATGGCTGGCCCTTCAACTATGTACCCGAGTGTGTAAGTTGTTTGGAAGGAAAAATACATCGACTGCCGTTTAAGAAAAGTGAAACCGAAAGCACTGAGACGTGTGAGATAATTCATGCGGATACATGCGGCCCCATGGAAGTAGAATCGGTCGCCGGGTCGAAATATTTTGTCGTCTTCAAGGATGACTATTCAAACTTTAGGTGTGTCTACTTTGTCAAAGCCAAAAGTGAAATAAAGTCTTGCTTGGAGGACTTCATAAATAAAGCGGAAAATGTCACTGGAAACAAAGTAAAGATATTTAGAAGCGACAACGGTCTTGAATTTGTAAACAAAGGAGATGTTTTCAAAGCGAGGTATTACGCATCAAACCACTGTACCCTACACACCAGAACAAAACGGGAAAGCCGAAAGAGAGAATAGGACTCTGGTCGAAGCGGCAAGGACCATGCTTCACGCTAAGAACTTACCCAAGAAACTGTGGGCTGAAGCTGTAAATACTGCTGCGTTTGTACTCAACAGAACGGGAAAGAGCAAAGAAGGAAAATCCCCATATGAAGTCTGGACTAAGAAAAGCTTTGGCTTATTAAAAAAAATATTCACCAGCTGAAAGCCTTTGGTTCACCAGTCTATGTACACATTCCAAAAGAAAAGAGAAGGAAATGGGACAAGAAAGGTGAAAAAGGTTTGATGGTTGGATATGGTGACAACGTAAAAGGTTACAGAATATACTTTACAGAGAAGAAATGCGTAGATACACAAAGGGATGTTGTGTTCTTAAACCAAGAAGGAAATTAAGAGAAAGAACCGACAGTTACATTGAACCTGAGTGAACGACTTACCCAAGAAATTGTGCCAGAAACAGTGACAGAAGAAGAAGTAACGGTACAAAAAGAATCTCCCCATTTACCTATCTCAAATGATGCTCAAACAAGCTTTGCAGAAGACACTCTTGTATGTGAAAGTGAGTCGGAAAGTGAATACGAACCTTGCGGTGATGACTCGTCAGAGCCGGAGGAAACAGCGAAAACCCGAAGTGAGAGGAGCAGACGGGTGAGAAAACAAACCTCATTTTATAAGTGCAATAACGTCACAAGTGACGAGAGCGAGCCGGTCACATATAAAGAGGCTATGAAGCGGAGAGATGCGAGTAAGTGGAGTGATGCTATAAAGAAAGAGTTGCAGAACTTAAAAGACAATAATACTTGGGATGTGTGTGATGTACCAGTGACTGGGAATGTAGTAAGTAGTAAGTGGGTTTTTAAATTAAAAGGGAATGATAATTTTAAACAATATAAAGCTAGACTAGTTGCTAGGGGGTTTGAGCAAGATAACTTCCTTGATTTGAGTGAAATTTACGCTCCAGTAGCTAAATTATCAACCTTTAGAGTTTTTGTAGCAATAGCAACTAAACTAAATTTGCCTATTTATCAGATGGATGTAACAGGGGCATTTTTGTATGGAGAAATAACTGAAAATGTTTATATTAAATTGCCAGAAGGGGCTTACTCTGGGGAAAATAATATTGTAAAACTAAATAAGGCTTTATATGGTCTAAAAAATTCACCAAAGTGTTGGAACACTAAATTTAATTCCGTAATAACTACAGAAGGTTTTGTGAGATCCGACTGTGACTCATGTCTATATAAAAAGTACTATGGCAAAGATAAAATGTTTGTCTTACTGTATGTTGATGATGTATTAATTTTTGGAACAAATGAGAAAGATATCTCACAGCTTAAGGTTGTATTAAATAACAATTTCAAAATGAAAGGCTTGGGACTGATCTCAAATTTCTTAGGTATAAATGTGGGAATAAAATAAAAACTATTTATTTTTACTTTGTCCCCCGTCTGTTATTTTTTAAAAGAATTAACTTCTAAACACATAAATCGCCCGTCGTTCGTCTTTAGCAAGACGCGAAAAAACCTATATCTCTATCCTCCTCTATCTCATTCGACAGATCCATCCATCCCTCTCGCTCACACAATCAACACGTTCCTTTTCATACATCTTCTTAACGTTCCATTCATCACACATCCCACATAAATGTAACTCAAAATTTGGAATCGGGTGCTACTGAATTAGACCAAAGAAATTATTTGGAAAATATCCTAAAAAGGTTTAATATGGAAAATTCTAAGGTTATGTCAACCCCTATGGACCCTAATTTGAATACAAACATTTTTGTATGCGACAATACCACGAATGTTGATAAAAATATTGAGAAGTTGTGTAGGCAAATTATAGGATGCCTGATGTATGCGGCAACGGGCACTAGACCTGATTTATGTTTTGCTGTATCAATGTTAAGCAGATACCAAAAATGTGCAAATAATGAGTTGCTTAGTGCGTTGAAGAGGGTTCTGCGATATGTTAAGTATAGCTTAGATTATAAGTTGATTTACAAGTGTAATGATTCAGTTAAATTAGAAGGCTTTTGTGATGCTGACTGGGGTGGTGACCTCAAAAGCAGAAAGTCTACCTCGGGCTATATGTTTAAGCTTTCAAATTGTCTGGTTTTGTGGTGCTCTAAGAAACAAGCTTCTGTTAGCTTATCGTCTACAGAATCAGAATACGTATCAATAAGTATGGCTGCTAGCGAGGCATGCTGGCTTGTAAATTTGTTAAGTGATTTTGACTATACAGACGTTTGCCCGGTGCATATTTTCTGTGACAATCAATCAGCTATATTAAATACAAATACAGAGGCTATTAAAAGATTAAAACATGTAGACATTCGCTACCATTTTGTGAAAAATTTAGTTAAAAGTGATAAAGTTTGTATTAAGTATATTAACATTAGTGAGCAGCCTGCAGATATCTTCACAAAGGCCTTAAGCCGAGAGTTGGTTGTAAGACACCTGAAAACATGCTGCGTTGGAAACTTAATCACTAAGAGGCCTTGAATTATTATTGTTTGAGATGTCTTTACATTGAGAGGGGGTGTTAGAGTGCAACAATGTAAAACATATTATTTCTATGTTGGTATCAATCTTTTAATTTTGTTAAGTTGGTGCTCTGTGGTGATTCCTTTGCTCTCTTCTCGGTGTTCTGTGTTCGCTATTAAAAGGTCAAATATACATCTTCCATTTTCGGTAAATTCATCTTTTATTATAATCCAAATTACAACATCTTTGTTCATAGAGCCTCCGCATCTCTGTTTTCACCACAGAGTGGGTAAATATAAATTGGTCATGTACTCGGCCGGGGTACTCTGCGTTCACATTGAGTAAACGGCAGTCTGCATCGGCAACCTGTGACACAATAAACTAAGTCAGTCAAAGCACGTTTTGATAAAAATCTCTTCAAGTAGTTACTTATTCAGGTGGTTTTTACTTACCAATTGCACATTTATGGAGGTATTGCCGTGTCTATTTATGTATTGCACATTATGTGGCTTTTTTGACGGAAATATGTCCACGTTCGTGCAATCCACTGTCCCCAAAATATCGCTGAACCCAAATTTTCTGCTAAATCCCTCTGACACATGCTGCCGTGATGGTTCTGTTCCGGGGAACGCCACCCATTTAGGTTTGAGCCTGAAAATTTAATTATAATAGGTACTGTAGTAGATAAATAGGGAACACTGTCTAAAAAAAAGTAAATTACTGGTGTAGTATGTAGGTATATATACATCCAGTATGTATATGTACCTACATCAGAAATGTAGGTATATTTGTGTTGACACTGATTACCTTCTGTTGACGGCATCCACAAACTGCTGCAAGTATTTGCTCACTGTGGTTTGGCCAATGAACAGATTTTGGTCCTAACCGACTCTGCGCTGGTAGTGCCCATTTATTAAAATTTTCAGCGATGTCAAAACCTGCAACATTCCGTGATCGAGTTACAGGTAACTTGCAATACTATCTGTAAATCCACAGATGATTCCCTTCTAACTGCTATGCAGTGGATTACTAGCTCGAGGTAGGTACCTATGTATGAGTTTTGATATAGAATAGCTGACTTTTTTTGAGCTTTTGTATTTAGCCCCATAATAAAAATTGGTTGTATTGACTCTCAAGTAAAATTTGTACACCTGCCTCAATCCGTCGGCGTTGCCTGGCGCGAGGTCTACCTCTAATTCGTCGCATAGGTAGTCCACCATTTTCCTGCTGACTTTATAATCCTGCAAAAATTCTTCGTCAGGCAGATCGAGGGCACCCACAGTCAGTCACACAAGTTTTATTTACAAGTTATTACAATTTATTACTAACACTACAACAATAACACAACAAGAGTCACCGTCTCGAATAGTCGAATATTATTAAACTGATAAATTAAATAGTTCTGTGCACTGAGTATAGTAAAATTAAGTAACGAACATCAAAAATAAAGTATAATTCAGTAAGAACACAAAAAACATTAACAAAATATGTATTTTATGTTGAATTTTATGCTCTTAAAGCCTTGTCTTCACCTCCATGGGTACCAGACATGTGTCGGTCGCAAATATCAAAATTAGTGTCTAACTCGGCTGAAATCATCTCGGCAATGCCGCCATGTTACTCGCTGTAGACGAGTCTCGGTCGCGGTCGCCATGTTAACCATTGTAGTCCTTGATTATTTCTGGGCAGGGTATACTCACTTGTTTCTTCTCTCTTTTATCAAACCTGTTGACAGTTCCTGCTGGCTCAGATCCCACATATGTAGATGCTAGCGTCACTAACTTATTGTCTTTCCAGCTATTCACGGAAATGTCTACTCCTTCATAGTCAGCCACTTGTTCTTCGTATGATCCTCGCGCTATCGAATCTTTCATGTATTCTTTTTGTGTTGGCAGCTTACAGCTTTTACCCAATCGGTTTCTTTGGATCGTGCCTAGGGCATATATTCCGACACTGTGCAGGTAATGTAGCAATGGGATTGAGGTATAAAAGTTATCAAAATATATTATGTGATTTACTCTTCGTGATATGCCACGACACATCGTTAAAACTGTATTTCCTGCAACATCCAGATCGGGTTCATTTGGTAATCTCTCAGCATCTTGTTTCCCTGAATATATTTCAAAATTGTAGGCATAGCCAGCAAGTGAGCAAAGGACAAAAAGCTTGAAACCCCATTAGTGTGGCTTGTTAGGGAGATACTGCTTCATAAAATGTGCTACCTTAGTGGAAAACATCTGCTCATCTAGGGACAATCTTTGATCTAATGGGGCCACGCTTGAGAATACCTCATTTAGGTGGTCAATCAAAGAATAAGAATAAACTTTATTTGACAACATTACAAAGAATTACGAAGGTCTTATTTTATGAAGGCGGTCATGATCCGGGTGCCCGACAGGCTTGTGTTGTGTGTTATCATTTAGGTGAAGAACGGATCGTATTTTCTCAAACCTGTTCAAAGTCATTGTCTGCATTACAGGAGAGAAACCGTACTTTGTCCAATAAGCCCTGACACTAGGGTAATGGTATACAGACATATAAATGGTGATGCCAAGAAACTGTCGAATTTCTGTTGCAGTAACTGGTGGGCAGTGAGAGACACCTTGCTGAACTATGTATAAATTAGTTTCTTGGACGATCTTCGTTATGACTTCGTCATTCATAAACAATGAAAAAAATTGGAACGGTGTCTCAAGTTGTGCTATTTCAGCTGGCAGCTCCGCGTTCCCTAAAAATTTGACACGGTCTTCATCCCAAACTAAGTTTCGTTTTTTCCATACAAGTTCACGACTTCGCGCTACGGAAGGCCCAGGCACTGGTGAAGATTCAACTATTGCTTGTGCAGGCAAGGAGTCTTCAGTGGTGCTTACCAAGGGCGGATCAAAAAATCTTCATCGTTGTCTTCCTCTTCCAAACACTCCGCCTCTAACTCTTCCAATAAAATGCGATTACTTGGATAGTAATCAATGGAATTGTCATCACTGATTTCGTCATCTTCTGATACGTCACCATCTTTCCATTTTTCCTTCAAATTTCTCTCAGCCATTCTAAAAAAAGGAAAAACTGAAAACCTCCACCAGAAGTTGAGAAAGTATTCACAAAGTAAGAAAAATAAAAGGCCTCAACGCATAATGTAGTGTAGACAAATGGCAACAATCCGAATTCGCAAAATTACGAGAGCTAGCAAGTAATTATTTCTTTATTTTAGCACAATATTTCAAAACTTACCTCTTTTCCAATACGAAAACAGTTTTTTTCTACCCAAAAGACTGCTATAATAACCAAGAAATTCAAAATCGAAACTAAGTAAATTGTAATCCGACGAAGTACGAGAACTGCCATTCAATATGAGAGAAAACGCAAATTTACCGCCAAAATATATATATGTGACAGTTTTTTTTTGTTGTTAGTCCGTTGACAAGATGATTCCACCTGAGACACGTTCAGAAACAAGCACGAGTTTTGTGTCACACTGTCAAAACCTGTATGTAGACAATTGGCAACAATATGCATTTAAGGATTAAAAATTCTAAGTAGGACTCGCCGTTCAATCGGTTAGGTAGCTCGAACAGACCAATCAGCTGTCCGTTTATTATGCCCGACCACAAATTCACACTGAATTGTTCTTCGAAATTTGAGTCACGAGTCAGGTGTGGATTTTCTATGTTCCAAGAGTGATAATTGTGGATGTTAAAAATACCACACCTTTTGAAGTGAGATTCATCGGTCCACAAGATACTTTTGAAAAAAAATTTGTTTTCATCTTGACGCCGCAACATTTCTTGACAAAATGCCACTCTTCTCGGGTAAACTTCAGGCTTGAGCTGCTGCTGCTGTCCAGGATTCAAATGGACGGTTGGAATCTCCCCCATTATCTGTTGATTTGTTACAGCCTTGTAGCGGACGAAAATGACACATTCTCTTATGCACTTATTTACAAGCTGTTTTAAGCCGCATGTCCAGTATCTCGATCTGAGATAGTTCATCATCAGTCGGTTGCCACCATGAAGTATATATAAAATCATATACCACCATAAAATCTGATGTATATTTCTTGTCATATGGAACACTTCAGCTACACAGAAGTAGCCCTTTACACCCAAATGCATTTGTAGCTGCATCTGCGCATAGAACTTCTGGGTTGGGTTCCCATTTTTAATATAATTTTTATAAGTTTTTACACTTTGGGACATTTATAATTTCTATAATGCAGTCTTCACAGATTCCATCTGGTGATCCTGCTATAATAGGATATTTTTTTTTATTTTTTCGTCCCAGAACAGTGCCAACTGTTTTACGTACATCATCCTCCATTGTTCTGCCCCGTTTCATTGCCGGTGTGTACGGAATTTTACCTCCCATTATTAGTGCCATCAAGGTCCCATCACTGGATTTGCACCGAATAAATTCATATGCTCGTGATGCTGTCATTCTGCCATATCTCAACTCATGCCAAAGGTAGCTTTGATGTTGATCTCTTCTTCAACCATTCTAACATCGACATCAGTCAATACTAGTTTTTTCAAAAAAGAATCACAAGAGTTTTCTTTGTATTTTAACACCAATTTATGCATTGATAATCCTTCTATTTGATTGGGTAGCTTTCTTGGTATTCTATTAATTCGCAGTTGTCGAGTTTCATTTTCTTAGCTTCATCTAGAATTTTTTCTAATGCTATTTGATGGTAAGCCAGGATTACCTTTGTACAGGTCCTTAGCAGTACTATATTTAAGAGTAATTCCTACTCTGGAAAGTTTTGATTTCTTCCAGTAGCATTCTACAGAAGTACAGGATGGCTCCTCACTTCTGCGATGGACCCACCTTGTGCAGCAATGCAGTCATGGCACTGCTTCGTCCTCTTCGTCAACTATTAGTGTCACTCCATATAACTTTACATGCACCTTTTGTTCTGGGAAGATTTTTGCTTTTACTGTGTACAAATTACCATCGCGTTTTAGCTGCACGTAGCTTACAGCGTCATCGCCATAAGATGGCCTGGATCACCTAAAATAAAATGGTCAATGTGTTAGCATGGTAATATTATAAACATTTTAATAACCTATAAAAATATTGGTATATCAAGAGTACATGTAAACATTAACTGATTTTAAGGCTTTTAAACTTTTCAATTATTGTATAATTTAAAGATTATTTGTACTTACATGGAGGTTTTAACATTTCTGAATTCTGCTGAAAAGAAATCGTTATGTGAAGCCAGGAAGTCTCTCAGCATCAGCTCACTCTAGGCAAATTGGTGGTGTTTGCCTCAGTAAATCCTTGTTCTATTGCTTGAATTTTGTTTGCAAACACAAAATAAGGAAACTGTTACTCGAAAATCACAAAATATATGATAAACTCGGGCGCAAAGTATTAAAAACTGGAGAGAATTGTCATACTTCAAACGCAGTAAAATGACATTTACATAAGCGTGACGTCATTCGCTCTGATTGGCGTTTAGTTTAACATGGCGGATATTAGAGTTTTATTTCATCAAATAAAAAATAAATCTCACTCTTATTATGAAAATAAATACGTTTTTCAGAATCTATGAATACTATTTTATTACATAGGTATGTAATTTTCGTGATTTTTGATTACTGTCATCATTTAAAAACCCTAACAGCAAAGTGGGTTGCTCGGGGCTGCAAGTGATATAAATCGCTTCGGTCAGATGTCGCTACCTGTACGTAATACAGAGAAGTTTGTAAAGAGGCTCGAAAGGACAATGCTCATGAAGTATGGACAAAAAACCCAGGCCCGGCGCAAACGGAATGTAACTCAAATTATGGCTAAAAATGAATAGTTAAATATCATTAAAACATCGTTAAAATCGATGGCTAAGTGTATGAAATTGCTATTCGAATTTTCGCAGGGATCATATGAATGTATTAGTAAAAGGAGCATTTAATAGTTACACTTCTGGTTTAAAAGCGTATAATATGACAAGTATAAAGTAGCTCTTTTACATTTAAAAGATTACCATTTAAAATAATATCAGGTAACAAAAACAATCTTTTAATTACAAAAAGTACGTTTATTTGAATATTCGTTTGCTTACAAGTTAGCGATTTTCCAGGTCTAAGACTACATGATCCAAAAACGATGCGGGATGATCGAACTGCTCCTGATGTCTAGCCCATCCTAAATAATATAAAACGCTCATTACATGAGCGAAACAGCCCAGCGTTCTCCTCCCATGAATGCATGAACAGTAATATCCTGATATACCATTCCTGCCATTTTCCCTTTTATAAAGAATGTAAGTGTAATACGTCCTATTTCTTACGTGCCTCGATTGTATGCGACACCTTATTAGTACACAGTTTTCGTCATTGATATGGATATCCTCAGGATGACGAAAAACTTCAAGTTCGTAAACACCTGTTCGCTTGGGGATCCTGCCTTTTCGCAGAAAATTGTTACGCTGATTATCACTTGCCAACCAACATTTCACCTATTTTTCACTTTGACAACAAACGATTTACAAATTTTTGTATGGCAACGTTTCATTTGGTAGGATTGTTGTTAAGCTGATTATTATAATGAAACAAAACGTTTTGGGTATTTATTATTTTTCAAATCTTTTACTAGGCCAAACAACTATTAGATGTGTAATGTTTGACACTGTCGGAATAGATACCTAGTGTGTGTATACGGGCAGACAAATGAAACGAACGCGAGCCGTACTGCGGTTACAACAAGACTGATTTATTTTCTGATTAACATGCATATACAGGAGCGTGTGCAACACGATACCCCTACATTATTCCCCCCTTTTTTTAAAATACATAATGTTAAAAAAAATAATAAAAGAGAAAAGAATATTAAAATAAAACACTGGATAGTTCACTGCACGTAAGTTGCACTAGGTTGTTGGTGCTGCTGGACCGTATGCACTTTGACGGTAGGTACGGTGACGGACGTTATCTCCTTGTGGAGCCACTTTTTCACTCTGCGGCGGCATAGCGACCAGATGATGTAAATGCAGACCGCAAGTAGTAGGGCGATAAAACTCGCCATCATGATGTTGAACTGGTTTATCTGCTGTCCTATGTTTGCGCCTGGTTGTGCGACCACCAGGTTGTTTTCGGTGGACTTCGTGTTACCCATGGCGGACTTCGTGTTACGTTGCCGTCTGTTACCACAGTAAAATATTGTCAGGTAAAACCGTGGTTTTAATACCCTTATATTACTTACTAAGTATGAATATATTTGCTAAGTATGACATTGCAAAAATATGTTGTTCTTAGTCTACGTTCACTAACCTAATTACATGTAATATTTTTTTGGACTTTGATCTTAGATTAAGACATTAATATTAAATCTAGCAGGCGTTTTCACAATGCGGCCCGATCTAGTAACTTTGCCGTTCGGGGATCTCTTCAGGTTTTTTTCCGACAAAATAACATCAGGTTCGTCAAGATTTTCCAAAGGTAACTCCTCGTTTAATGTATAAGCCGGTTTTAACCTATCTATCGAGACGTAAGCTTGTCGATTAGGTAGTTGGATTTTCCATACTTTACCTTTCCTTTCAATAACTCTATAAGGACCGTTGTAGGGAGGCTGTAAAGGCTTCCGTACGTTTCTGAGAAACACTTCTTTACAGTTTGCTAAATCTGGATGGATAAAAAAGGTTTTAGAATTGCTGTGATACTTTGGCGTGGGTTGTAGACTTTTAATTGTACCGCGAAGCCGTTCTACGTATGTGCAGGCATCTCCCGAAACTTTTGTGTTTTGGTCGTAAAAATCCCCTGGCAGGCGTAGTGATCGTCCAAAAACCATCTCAGCTGCGCTGACGCTGGAATCGCTCCTTACCGCTGCGCGTAACCCTAGCATAACCGTGTGTAGCTCGTCCACCCATGACCGAGAATTCAAACGAGCTGTAAGGGCGGCTTTCAACGACCTGTGCCAGCGTTCTACTTTGCCATTGCTTTGAGGATGGTAGGGCGTGGTGCGTAGTTTAGTTATACCTAAGCATTTCATTAATTGTGAGAAAAGTTCACTCTCCCATTGACGTCCTTGATCTGCTGTTATCATGACTGGGCACCCATATCGGGTGATCCATTCATTATATACAATTTTAGCTACCGTCTCTGCCGTCATGTCTTTAAGTGGAATCGCTTCCGGCCAGCGCGTAAACCTGTCTATCATGGTTAGTAAATACCTAAAGCCTTCCTCTGTCGTTGGCAAAGGTCCTACCAAGTCTATATGCAAGTGTTCAAATGCGCTACATTTAGGAAATTCCTGAAAGTCAGAAAATGTATGTCTATTAATCTTAGAACGCTGACACTGCAGACAAGTTTTGGCCCATTGTCCGATATCTTTAAGCATACTAGGCCAGAAGTACTTATCGGCTACCATTTTACGTGTGGCTCGTATCCCGGGATGACTAATACAATGAACTGAATCAAAAATATTTTTTCTAAATTTTTCTGGTATATACGGCCTTGCGTTACTGGTTGACGTTTCGCATAGGATCGGTGCGTCAACATTAGGCATAAAAATGTTCTTAAACTTAAGGTTGCCACTGGAGCTCGTGTCGTTGCGCTTCGTGTTATGCAAGAATGTATTTAAATGCGACTGGTATTCTGCCGCATTGGGTAAATTAGCCCTGTAAAAATTTAACATACCCAAAAACCGACGGAGTTCCTCGACGGTTTCTGGACGGGGGTAGTCTATTATGGCCTTGACCTTGTGGTCTAAAGGCCGTATCCCTTCTGAAGAGACTTCATATCCTAAAAATTCCACTTTTTCCTGACCGAAAATACATTTTGAGATATTTATAGTTATGCCAAATTCGTCTAAGCGGTGAAATACCTTCTCAAGATGGTCCCTGTGCTGTTCTATGGACTCACTGGCTATGATAATGTCGTCTATATAGCAGAATAGAAAGTCTAATTCACGTATTACCGAATTATTCATAAAACGTTGAAACGATTGTGCTGCATTTCTAAGTCCGAATGACATTCTCGGGAATTCGTACAGTCCGAAAGGGGTGATAATAGCGGTTTTTTCTATATCTTCGTCTGCAACAGGAATGAAATGGTAGGCTCTGTTTATATCTAGTCGGGTAAACACTTTTTTTCCAGCCAGCATGTACGTGAAGTCGTGTAACCTGGGAATCGGGTACCTGTCTGGTTTTGTGATCGCGTTCAGTTTACGATAATCTCCACATGGGCGAATTTGACCGTCTTTTTTGGGTACCAAATGTAATGGGCTCGCCCACGCGCTCTTACTTGGCTGACATATACCCATTTCCTGCATAATTCTGAACTCTTCTTTGGCCTTCTTATACCGATCCGGTGGCAATGGCCTTGCCCGCGCATAAACCGGAGGACCAGTAGTTTCAATATGGTGGCAAACAGAATGTTTCGGAATTTCTTTAAAAGATACGGGTTTAGTCAAATCGGGATATTTGGACAATAGATCATGCAAAGGGTGTTTCTCGTCAATGGTTTTGACGGAGGGCTCTAAGCAGTTAACTACCGAAGCAAGGACTTGTAATGACGTTACTTTATCGACAAGCTTCCGACTCGCTAAATCAACCAGTAAGCTGTAATGACTCAAGAAATCTGCGCCTAGAATGGGTTGCTTAACATCAGCTACTATAAACGTCCAACGGTAGTCTCTTCGTAGGTTTAAATTAAGCACCAGAGTTTGAACACCATAGGTTTTGATTTCTGTTCCATTTGCCGCGTACAGTTTGTATTTGGATGACTCTTGACTTTTACACTTTTCTACGAAGGAGGGTGGTAAAACAGAAATATTAGCACCTGTATCCACTAAAAATTTCCACTTACTTCTTCTGTCCAAAACACATAGGCGGTGATTCGCAATCGTGATACAGTCATCCGCCGCTGACTGTACTGCATCTAGTTTTTTCCTGTCTTCCGGGCCCACGCGCAGGGCTCCTCGCAGTTTACCGCTCGTCCCCTGAAGCGAAAGTGGTACCTGCACAGCCAATCTGGGTCTTCTGGGGTCCTCCGGGGGCCACGGGATCTTGACCTTGAAACGTTGCGGCTGCGTCCCCTGGAGTCGCTGCGTCCGCGTTGTTCCATTTCGCTCCGGATGGCGGCAACCTCTAGGGCCAGCTTATTCATCTGTGACATCATCTCTCCGAAGGCGAAGTTGAACGGTGGTGGGGGTGCTACCTCAGCTATGTCGACACTCCTTGTGTTTTCGAGGATTTTGTCAGCCATCACTGCGAGGTTATCGAGCTGTTGGTCCTGACTTACCGCTAATACTGCCTTCACGGCGCCTGGTAACTTGGCCATCCATAAATTTCTTAGTGTCTGGTCTGAGACTTCGCTACTAACCGCTAGTTCTTTCATGCGCCTTAACAATTGCGTTGGCTTTTGTGTGCCGAGGTCCATTTCTCCTAGTAGGCGCTGGAACTGTCGCTCAGGAGACTCTTCGAAAACCGTCAATAAACGGTCTTTAATTGCTTGGTATTTATTTTGGGCCGGGGGTGCGAAAAGGATGTCACTTATCTGGCGCAGTGCGTCTCGACCTAATTTCGAAATGACGAGGTTAAACTTCACTTCGTCACCTTGTTTCTGGGGAGCCATAATGGCCTCAAACTGCGCGAACCAATGTTTTGGCATTTCTATCCAGAAGTCGGGGATTCTAGAAGCCACTGATATTGTCGCAAGTTCTGTTGGTGGGGGTGGCGTTTGCCCTGTTGGCCATGGTGTCGTCGCTGAGCTTGTGCTGGCTGGTGTTGGTGCCGGTGCTGGCACGGGTACTCTACCATGCTGCTGGTCACTATTCATCGTTTCAGTCCGCAGAACCACTTCTATGAATAATAACTCACGTCGGTGTCACCAGTTGTAATGTTTGACACTGTCGGAATAGATACCTAGTGTGTGTATACGGGCAGACAAATGAAACGAACGCGAGCCGTACTGCGGTTACAACAAGACTGATTTATTTTCTGATTAACATGCATATACAGGAGCGTGTGCAACACGATACCCCTACAGATGAATAACAATACAGTTTTTTTTTTTTTGCAAACCTATAGGTTAGGTTAGGTCAGAACTGTGACCAACACACGCACGAGCCGAGCGAGCGAAGCGAGCGTGCCGCGGCAGCGGCCGGCGAGTGCTAGGAAAATTCTATCCATTTTACTAGGTTTTCCTAACCTTTAGGTTAATCTATAGGTTTGCCCTAACCTTCTTACCAATATAATAATGATAAATCATAAATACCTGTATAGAATTTGTATATATTACGCTAAGTAAAATATACGCTACTTAAAAGTGGGCATTTTGAAAAAATGTCATTATAAAAAGCAAACCAAACAAACAGTTGACAACTGCGAGGTTGGGAAATAAAAAAAAATAATAAGAAAAGTTGGCAAATGATTATTCCGCAAAATAATATTCTTCGAAACGTTAGTTGCCAATGAAAATCGGCCAAAAATGTTTCTGCAAAAAGGCAGAGAACCGTTTGCTTGATATGTTCACTGCAATAAGAGCGGGCGATTTTCAAGTGATAAGTGCCCACGGCAATTAAAATTAAATCTTTATGTGTTAGTCTTGGGAAGTCTGTCAAATCTGGATTATCGGCTTGCATGCGTATAAACGCCACCCTTTGTCGATTTAAATTGTGCTCAAGCACGTAATCACATAAGTGATTGTGATTATTGTCATTATTGAGTATTTCAATGAATTGTTCTGTGTACCTACTATCTTCTTAGGGCTCTTGAAAACAATTGATCAGGGCTGCGGCTATCTTAAAATCCGTCTTGGTATTTGGTAAAGTGCGATTAAATACTTTGTTTCTAAAGATTTTAAAGTCACGCTTGAATCTGCCGTTAATTGTCTCCACGACCCACCTGCATAGCGTGACCCTTCGTGACTTATTTGCCTGATCAGTTGTCAGCTGACTTTCACCGCGTGTTGTAGACAGGCGCACATGTACAACATAGCCATATGACTCTAGCAGAGGAATGCTATCGCGAAATCCTCGGTCTAATATGAATACATCACCTTCTTCCAAAAAATAATAGATGGGGGCCTCTTCCATAGGACCGTTGTGGTTTTGTAAGATCTGCTGCATTATTGATGCATCAGAGGTCGTTGCATCATAAGGCCCTGTAACATCTAAGATGTATCCGTCCCCACAGACCACCATAAACGGCTTGATCAAGTTTTGATATTTATGCAAACTGTAACTGTTCCTTTGAAAGAGGAAATTCGAGCTCTTTTGTATAAAAATGTATGAACCATCACATATTAAAACAGCTTTAGGTGATTCGTCATTCCCAAAAATATGGTTTGGTAGTACTCTATTTCTTTCTATAACTTCGCTTCGTGTAATGTGATCAAATCCCAAATGCATAGGAACAAAATCATTGAATAGACATCTTCTTGTAAAATGATTTTTTCTGTCTATACTTTGTCTTGACTTGTCAAAAACTGTACTTAATCGTATGCTCGGTTCTCCAGTCCTTATTTTGCTGAGATAAATACCTTAGTCTGTACGTGGTGTACTTGAACCTCTACGCAAACTCGGTACTTGATTAAGTAGTTGATTGAACTGAGTGTGACTCAAGCCAGTCCAGAAGTGTAGATCATCCTCTGTTATTTCATCAATATTTTCAAAATCTATTGAAGTTCTTTGTTCTAATGCCAGAACATACATTCTTCTAATATCTAGAATATTGTCAGCATTGAAATCGAAATGGCGGCATGTCACTCTGTCATTTATATCTTCCAAAGACATGTTAGTCATGTGTCATGAGATATTTGGCAACTGGTGATAGTTTCTCGTCCCTTGAAAGTAGTTTCCGTGTTCCTAAGAGCAGTATATCTAAATTTCTGCCGTCAGTCTTAGATGCCATCTATGAAGCGTTAGAGGAATACATTCAGGTAAATAAAAAAAGAAAACATTAAATTTTTTATAATTTATTTAAAAAATACAAATTAAAGTAGAAGCTGTGAAACATCAAACCGCTTAAAAACCCATCACATCATCATACTTTGCAGTAAAAGTATCTTGGACGTTTTGGTTAGCTACGGCAGGCTCTTTAAATCTTAAATCTATAATCATTCTTCATAAAAACCTCCGATGCTTCTTATTGCTTCGCCTAATGGATCGTTACGTAGCTGTGATGCCGGTGCCTGGGATGTAAGAATTGATGACGACTCTTCTTGATTCTCCCGAGATAGCAGTATTGATGGTGATTCTTCTTGATTCATTTGAGATATCAGTATTGATGGTGATTCTTCTTGATTGTCCTGTGACCAAATACTTTTCAAAATATGCTCCGGTATTTCAATGGTTTAGTCGCCATCGCCAGTATTTGTAGAAGACTCTTGTTCTAATCGCTGTTCATAAACGGATTTCCTCTTTCGTTTTATTAACTCCAAAATATCTGATTCTAAATCTAGAGCATCCATGATAGGAAGTTGCCTTAGCTGACTAGCAATATTCTTTCCAAAGTAAGAAAATTCATCTTCTGTTTCCTTATTATTAGACAACACTTGGTCTTTTATACTCTGAAGTTTATCAATTGACTTTTCAATGCGGTCTACATTACTTCGTTTCTTGGTCCTAATATTCTGAGGCTTTACGAATGGGTCATGTGAAATTGAAGCTGCTGAGGATGAAGCTGCTGAGGGTGAAGCTGGTGAGGGTGAAGCTGCTGAGGGTGAAGCTGGTGAGGGTGAAGCTGGTGAGGGTGAAACTGATGAGGGTACTTGTGCTGTTGCCGGTGAGCCTATTTCTTCTATTGCAGGAGAAGTTGGTATATCTGGAGATGGACTTGTTGGTATATCCGGAGAGCATAACTCATTCCGATCAGAGTCCGAATTTATCTGTAAAAAAAGATAAGTAGGTGTTTTTATTGACCTTTTTAAAAATGTATTTTAATGTATTTTTCAGATTCCAAAAACAACAACAGAATGGGAGACTATTGAAAGGGGATATAACCATCGATGGAACTTTCCTGGTTGTTGTGGTTCATTGGATGGTAAACACGTCAATATTCAACAACCAGAACACACTGGAAGTGATTTTTTTAACTACAAAGGTTACTTTAGTACTGTACTTCTAGCCCTTGTGGATAGCAATTACTGTTTTATATATATTGATGTGGGAGCTCAAGGAAGAATGAACGACAGTACAATATTTAACAACTCGTCATTGAAAATGAAAATAGAGAATGACACACTAAATTTTCCTACTTGGGGTGTACTTTTGGGAGATGAAGCCTTCGCTTTAAAAAATTATCTGATGAAACCCTATTCACGTCGGTTGCCGTTGTCAACTGAAGAAAAAGTCTTTAACTACCGCCTGTCACGAGCCAGAAGAATCGTCGAAAATGCCTTCGGGGTGATGGTGATGAAATTTAGGATTTATCGCACTCCTATATATGTATCTCCTGCTAAAGTTGATAAAATTGTAAAAGCAACCTGTGCTCTGCACAATTGGCTGATCAAAACGTCACTGCGTTCATATGCACCTTTTGGAACAATGGATACTGAAGAAAGACCTGGCCAATGGAGGCTAGAACCCAGTTCTAGATATATAAGAGACCTTGGAAATCAGGGCAGCAACAACTATACGCATATAGCAGAACAACGAAGAACCAATTATACAAATTACTTTATGGGAGAAGGAGCAGTTCCGTGGCAAAATAGCAGAATATTTTAGATATCAAACATGAAA
The DNA here is from genome assembly GCA_947308005.1 of Yponomeuta malinellus. NCBI lineage: Eukaryota > Metazoa > Arthropoda > Insecta > Lepidoptera > Yponomeutidae > Yponomeuta > Yponomeuta malinellus. Next base: position 14,757,114 of record OX371012.1, read on the forward strand.
TTTAGTTACACTATGTACTTCTGTAATAACTTATAAGTACCTACATAAACATAATAAACAAAATAATATTTGAAAATAACTACTAAGTTTCATTTAATTCAGACACAGGATAGGGCAAGGTTAACAGATAACCAAAACAACAGTCCTTAGAGTATTTAAGCGACAGTCACTTTAATTAATGAAGATACATACAAACATACATACACATGTTCTCATTTATAATATTAGTACGAACTAGGGATAGGTAGGTAGGTACTTACCACATTTGTAAAAGTATTCCTCGATTTGACAACTCCAGATAAAAATCTGTCCGCCACTTCGTACCACGGCAGAGATGGCATATAGATGTCGTCCACCCCGGATCCAGTGCCCTGAGATTTTTTTATTTTCGCCTTTTCTTGTGTGTACGTATTTTGTTAATTTTGCTGATAATATCTTGAGTAGTAATATCGTCGATTTCAAGACTTCTTACAATACGTTCTAGTGCAGCGTTTCTGGCATCCTTGTTCTTGTAATTTTTGAGCCGCACATCCCAAAGAACAGCTTCTGCCTCGTATAATTCGATGAATTTGAAAGTATCGCGTTCACTCCATTTTCTTTTATTTCGAAATGCCACCGTTTTTGCAGTTGACGCCATTTTGAATTATCAACTGACATCCAAGTAGGCTTGGAAAAGTTGAACGCGGTCCAAGTCCACTTTGATTAGACGCCGTCATCCAAGTGCGCTTTGATAAGTGTTGCCATGATCAAAGTAGCGTCCAAAAAGCCGTCAAATCTACTTTGTCCAAGCATACTTTGATAGTGTCAACGCGGCTTAACTCATAAGATATACCTTAATACTGTTAGGCATTTGGCGGAGTTGCAAGTTATTGCAATCGTCCATCATACAACGCCGTGATGTGTTTGCTACCCTACTAAGGCCCGGAACAGAAATCGCAACGGCAGTTTGAGGGGCAGGTTGAGGCACTGGATCATGGTGCACTGTTTGATTAATTTTGTGCCAACAGGCGTGACAAATCGATCTCGTTTCATCAAATGCTATCTGTAACAACAAGAATTATTTATTGTCGGGGTAGTCATATAACGAAAAAAAAAACGGCGAACATTATAGGTGCACGTAAGCTATGCTCTCATTAAAAAAAAATGTACAGAAGTATTTGTCGTACCACAGACTTTTCGGTGAAAGAAAACAGCGTGAGGAAAAATAGCGACTTATAGTATAATAGCGATTTGGTCTACGAAAGGATTAGTAGGCAACCTCTGTTGCTCCAAAAATTCCCTTTTGCCATAAAAATAAAAATACTCACTGATTTTTATGATGTAAATTGATTTTATGGTAAATAAATATTTTCACTTTCACTTTCAAAAGGGAATGTAGGAGCAGAGTGAACGAGAGTGCGGCAACTTCATACAAGCGCTCCGAATCGCACGCACACGAGCCCAATGTTCACCTACGTTAGCACACAGAGAAAAGCGCGGGAAAGGAGTACCTGATGACTCAGGCGGGGCGGCGGCGGCGGCGGCGGGGCTGCGGGTGGTACTCACTCAAGTACTAGGTTGAGACATGTCAAGACATGAATCTATTGCCACTGCCGCGTGCCGACTGCGCAATTCGATAACTATGACTCAACCCTAGCTTGTAAGTACAGATCGGTACGTAGATTCAACGTCACGGCACTGTTGACGCACTCTCGTTCACTCTGGTAGGCGTATGCGACGTATGTTTAAATGTACTGACCTCTTGTGGCGGTTGCAAATCTCGTATAATGTGCTCCACAAAATCTCGCCGAGATTCAAAAAAACGTTGAGAGAGGATATGTCTTCGCAGCCGTCGTAGTTGACGATTACACGTAACTCAAGTATCCATTTTCACCACTAACCAATCGATAAGCAAACTCGGAGTCCAAAAGTATAACAGTAGTCGTAAATAATCGAATCGGTTGAAATGAAAGCAAGAAACGCACAGATCACAACGAATGCTGTCGAAGGACTGCGCGGGGTGCGCGGGCGCAGTGCATGGCCACGCTATGGCATGCCAGACCATAGAGCAAGAGGCATATATACCGACGTCCGACTACGATACGATTAGCGATAAGGCCGCCTTTGCACTATATTTTGTATTAGTTTTAAGCTCCTTTTTTGTATTCTGGTGTGCAATAAAGCATATTTACTTTACTTACTTACTTACGTGTGAGTGAAACAGAAAGCAACCGCGCTGTTGCGCTTGGCCGCAAATCCGAGCTATCACGAAACATTACGACCGACCGAGTCACGAGTATATTATATTCTTTTCATATTATACAATTAAAAACCGGAACTGTAACTATTTAATGCTCCTTTTAATAATACATTCACATGATCCCTGTAAAAACTCGAATAGCAATTTCATACACATACATATTTAATTATTAATTTTTAGCTATAATTTGAGTTACATTCCGTTTGCGCCGGGCCTGGGTTTTTTTTGAGCATTGTCTTTTCATCGATGCTTGCACTTGCCCATTAGCTCAGTTGGGAGAGCGCTGGCGCGGTGAGCCAGAGGTCGCGGGTTCAAGTCCCGGCATGGGTGGAATTTCTGGATCCCTTTATTACAATTATAAAGGTTACTATAGTATTGTACTTATGGCACTGGTTAATGCGAAGAAAGAATTTATTATGATTGATGTCGGCTACAATGGACGAGTTTCCGATGGTGGTGTCCTTTATTATACCAAATTTTGGAATTCCTATCAAACAGAAAAATTGAATTTGCCGGAGGCGGCCCCACTGCCAAATACTACAGAAACATTTCCATTTGTATTCACAGCAGACGAGGCTTTCGCCCTTGGGCCTAATTTGATAAAACCATATGCGTTAAAAAATGCTACAAAAGAGGAACTAACATTTAATTACCGTTTATCAAAAGCTAGAGGTGTGGTTGAGTGTGCATTTGGCATATTAGCTGCTAAGTTTGGTATTTTTCAAAAAATTATATGGCTAACACCTGCAAAGGCTGTAAAGGTGACTATCACAAAACAGGAAAGGATAGATCTGCACTTTCGTTTGTTATTTATCAGGTTCTTGGAGATTTATAAAATAAAGAGAGAGATAATTTGACGTGGTATTTTATTGCCCTTTTTTTTTTCAGCTAAACTAATTTTTCACACAGTGGCCGCAGTGTGCCAAGTACTAAAAAAGGTGTTGTCAACGACAATTTGTGACAGTGACAACTGCATGTTGTTATTTACATAATTATTTACTTAAAACAGAACCACACTTTTATCTTTCGTCAAGTGGAGATAGCCAAAATATTAATGTATTAGAAGACATGCAACGTACCACATACAGAAATACTTTAAACAGTGCTAAGATACTGAGAGACAGATTTATTTATTTATTTTCTTTATTAGGGACAACAAACAGAAGTACAATGTATTTTAAACAAATATCTTAAACGTAAAAAAATACAATAGTTAATTGTACATCCAGCTCCGTTATCCACATATTACAATATGGTTTTTATTAAACTAACTAATCAAACAAACGAACGCACGCTTAGTCCAAGGTTTGTCTAAAAACAAACCCTGAAAAGAAAAGGGGAGAAAAAAAAGAAATTTAATGACTTCATAACAAAACCTTCACCATTAACTTTTTACTGAAACATCCTTAATAATTTTAAGAGCCAGTGCCCTAAACGACGCAGGGGTAAGTGCAAATATATCTAGAGTATTAAGGTAAGTGTTGTATGTTTTGACTATTCTATTAAGAGGTGCCCTTTCACCTGCGTTGGTTCTACATTGGTTGGTAATGAATAGATGATGAGGATGTACACTTTGAATCCTTATCGAGCGACTTGGAATCTTATAATATATTTGAGCGGTTAATTGATTACAATCAAAGAAGTTATGGCATAATTTATACAAGAGTAATTCATCAAGCAGCAGCCTTCTCGCTTCTAATGAAGGAAGTGAGAATTTAGACAGTGCACTAGCATAGGAGCATTTGGTACGAAAGCATCTGTAGTTAACAGCACGAAGAAATTTACGTTGTATAATTTCAATTTGGTTGCAATATTTATTATAATATGGATTCCAGATCTGCGAGGCGTATTCTAATTGTGATCTTATTAATGAACAGAACAAATGTATATATGTACCTGAACGTTTGAAATGTTGACAGGCGCGCATAACAAACCCATAAATTTGGAATGCCTTGGTTGTGATAGAGTTAATATGAGTGTCAAAATGTAATTTAGAATCAATTAGAATTCCAAGATCCCTTATAATTGTAACCGATTCTAGAGGAGAATCGCACAAAGAATATGTATAATTTACGACATTGATTTTTTTTTGTGAAAGTAATGGACTTACATTTGGGTATACTTAATTTTAATTTGTTTTTGTGGCAATATAGCGAGACACGATCCAGATCTTGTTGTAATAGAATACAATCATCGGTACTTAAAATATCATAATAAATTTTGAGGTCATCCGCATAAAGAATAAATTTACTGTGTTCAAAACACTCTGAAATATAGTATATAGAAATAGTTCTTCAAAGCGAGAAATATAAGAGTAATAAAGGGCAGTGGCCTCAATTCTCAAATAACTATCATTATATCGCGTTAACGATTGTAAGTTGTAATATCTATATAAGTTGTCAAAACACTGAATAGCGTCGACATTGTAGGTAGAATGTTTTGTTTGTGAAGTCGGATGCATATAGTATGTAAAGTTACAGAAGTTCCGTTCAATTGTAACTGAAATTATGTATAGCACTAAGTAAACCTTTATATTAAATAAATCTTGACACAATAATATATAGTGTAACTCACATGGGTCCTTAGGATTAAGCACTATTAATTTTTGACAGGTCGCTAGCGGAGTAGATTTTGAAGGAAGGGTTGGTATCACTTTTGCGCACGAGAATGACTCCATGTTTAATCCAGACGTACTTATAATCATGGGTTTTCGCAGCTTGTCGTACCTCCCGAAACAGCATCTTGTTATTTAGCGTCAGGTGCTCATTCAAGTAGATTCTCTTGCTTTCGCCGGAGATGTTAATAGCGTCTGAAGTAACCCCCTTGGCGAGACGGTATGCAGCAAGAATGTTGTCACGCGTTACTTGAGATGATACTTTCAGTATGACGTTGCGAGGATGACGGCTTTGGGGGTTCCCGTGAGGAACACGATGTACGGAGATTATCTCGTTGGGAGCTATTGGGTGTTTTATAGCATTTCCAATGTTTTGGATTATGTCGTATAGCTGTTCACCACGTTTTTCGGGCATACTGCCTATTTTGATGTTGCACTGACGCGATCTCTGCTCCATGACTTCAATTTTGATTTTTAAGTCGCTTAACTCCTCATCCTTACCCTCCAGTTTCGACACTCTCGCCTCCAGTATCTTGACATCGCCTTCAACTGAGTCGAACTTCTTAAGCAGAACGTCATACTGCGTACTCATATACTCAACAGCAGTTTTGACAGCGACAAATTCATCCATCATTTTATTCATTTTGACCTCCTGCTTGACAAACCACCCCTCCAGCATCTTCGAGATGTTTTCTTCAAACATTTTGAAATCCTGATTTGGGCGGTTTCTGGTGGTGACAAAGTTTGGAGACACGTTGTCACTAGGCGATTTATCTCCCATAGCACAATCAAAGGTGACATTCATTTGATCCATGAAGTGAAGCTTCTGTATTGTTTCTAGTTTGTCGGTAGCGCACGGTGGTAGGTAGAATCGGGGCGGACGTGAGGAGACAACCGGTTAGAACCGATGCGCGCGACGGAATTGTAACGTCCGACAGATTCTGTAACTAGTATAACGCCAGTTGAAATGTAATTTTTAGATTATGTAGATACAATAAAAAACTTACCACATCAATGGGCTTTTCATTTTTATTCAAAAATTTCAGCATATGAAATACCCAAGACTTTGGCTTGTAAACATTTTCCGCTGCACCACCAGCCCCTATATTACGCGCACCAAATCCTGAGCGATTCCAATCGTCTAACCGTCAAATTAGTATGGGATTTGACAGTTAAACGATTGGAATCGCTCAGGGTTTGGTGCGCGTAGTTATGCCCCTGATCGCTTCGAATCTGTTATTTTTTTTAATTCTTTTCTGTAGTTAGATTTCAATGAGTTAATCTTTGCAATTACGTCTTTAGTTGTTGCGCCTGGTTTAATTTTCTTAAAAATTTCAAGCAGCTGCTCATAGGCATTCACCTTTTTCACTTTATTAAGACTGTATTCATTTGAGCTGTCCCATACCTCAGGTAGTGTTTCTAACACAAGTATGAATTCTTTCAAGTGTTTTTGATCGTTCGTTTGAGGTACGGCAGGCCCCGCCGCCTCAATATGCGCATGCTCTTCCATCGCTGACAGAATGAATTGAATACTGACGCGATAAATATCGACTAGAGACTAGACGCTCGACATCTATCGACGATACTTGATACAGATCGTGGATTTCTAGAAATCCAGCGATCCGTATCATGATGAAATATCGTGATCCTGGATTATGATCCAAATATCACGATAAATATCGAGCGTGTAGCATTCGCCTATAAATGTGTCGGTTAATATCAAAAATGGTTATATCCTGACTAACTATTTTTGAACAAAGACCGTTATTTTAAAACTGATTATTGCTATTCGACTAAATTGTTAACTGGCCTAGATATAGGTTTTACATAGGTAATAAATAGTATTCATGTAATTTTATATAATAGATTAGACAACACTACAAAAAATCAACGATATTCTTAGTGGAACATCGAGCGCCAATCCAGAGGAAGCATATTCACATACAGAGTTGTGCAAATTTAAGTTTGCGCCAGTTACTTCCTGTGACGTAGAAAGGTCATTCAGCCAATATAAGGGCATTTTCACTTAAAAGTGCCCCCCCTCACTTTAAGGCTGTCCCACGTGTTTGAAGTTTTATAGTGAATTCAGATATGAATTTGTATTTTTTAAAATATAATTAATGGTATTTAGATATATTATATTTATATTTTTTTCAATAATACTTGTGTTAATAAGCTTACTTTATTAAATTACGGTTAATGCAAATACTGAAAGTAGTTGTTTTTGGCCTGTCCCGTGCTTACCAGCTTCAAAAAAATTGCTATAACCGGAAACATTTCCTGTATACAACACAAAAAAAGTTAGTGTATAAGTATAAAAATTAGAATGTTGAATTAATATTGAGATTAAAAAAATGTATGTTTTTTTTTAAGTTCAACCACATATATATTAATAAATTTGTATACCATGTAGCCACAGCTTTAGAATTTTTGATGTGTCAGTTTGGTGTGTCACGCAAGTTAGTCAATATTGTGGGTAAGGTAACGTTAAACCATGCCGCTAATTCCTGGGTAGTTTGACTAGGGTCGGCTTCCACTATCTCTCTTAATTCATCGTTATTCACCTGTGTGGGCGGTCTTCCTCGTGGCTCGTTCGTTTGTCGTGAAAGCGTTTAAACCAAAATCGCACGGTGCGTTCATTAGTAGACCCCTCTCCAAACGCAGCATTGATATTGCGGGCTGTTTCTGCCGCGTTAGTTCCGCGTCGGAACTCGTATTCAAAAATCACTCGAATTTTCGCAGTATCAATCTTTCTTGTCTAAATTGAATAACAAAAACAATTGAAAGTCGATATTCAAATGTTTCACATTTTTTAAAAAAAAGAACCTCATAGAAACCATTTGAAAAAAGTTTCATTCGAAAACCTCAAACCATGAAGATTCTATGTCAATTCAAAGAACCTATTGCAATAAAACGGCAATTTCATACTTTAACCCCTAATATTTATCCGAGCCCTATACATAACATAGCTATTGGTCGAGAGGAAGAAATAAGTATGGTCAAAGAAAGTTTAATGCCAACTGGGGCTCAGGTTTCAAATTAGTCTGAATGTTCATCGAAGGCTACACAAGTTGATCATGAGCATATGTTTGGTTCAATAAACAGGTATAAAGAGGATGATAAGTCCATACAATTTTACACAGGTTTTGAATCATATAAGAAATTTTATCTTGTCTATTCAACACTTAGTCCGATGGCCCACAAAATTCGATACGCTATAGTATACGCTAACGATACGCTACGCTACGCTACGCTACCGATACGCTATTTAGCAGCGTGCTAAATTTATCTACTGAAGATCAATTCTTTGTGACCATTATGAAGCTTAGGCAGAACAAATGCAATCTCGAATTAAGCCAAACAACAGTGTCAAATATTTTTGTAACATGGATAAATTATATTCATCAATTGTGGAGCTTAATAAATATTTGGCCTAGTAAAGGATTAGTTCAGTACTTCATGCCAGCAAATTTTAAGAAGTATGATGAAAATATTAGAGTCATTTTGGATGGGACATAAATAACTGTACAAAAACCAAAGAATGCTACTTCTCAACAAGCTTCTTCTTCTCTTTCCATGCCCGTGTTTTAATACTTTTAGGATACAAAATATTTTGTACCAATGAACGTTTTCCTGACATAGTACTACTGTGGCTTACCACATAAAACATGCTGGCTGTAATCCTACAGGATCGCATTTCGTGCCATTTTGGACTCCTATCCTGGTCTCGAGTAGTTTGTTCAATCAGTTTTATCTGACCCTCATCCACATTTTCCAACAATAATGCTTGAAGCAATTTCTTTTCTGGATCATCACTGCTGTATAAATGATCACATTCAATGCCATGCGGATTGGCCGGTTCGTACGTCTGCAACAAAGGCATTGAGGACTCCCCATAGCCAATAACCAAATTACGAACATAATCTTGGTAATTATCGATTATATCGCTTTCTTTTAAAGGATCGTACTTACAATGTTTGCTCCTCTTGCTTGGCAAATTTCTAGCTGCTATCGGTGAGTTATAGAAAATTTTCTTTGGCTTTTTGAAGGTCATGAGTTCCTGAGTGCAGGCTTGATGGAGCTTAATTGTTTTGTTGTACACCAAATAATGAACGGCTAACAAAAGCACAGCTACATGTTTGCAGCTTGCTAATGTATCGCTGCCTGCAGCACTCTTCTATAGTACCTTCTTGGCTCACTTTTACATCCACTATATAAGCCACTTTCTTCATACTAGCTTTGCATTGTCCTCGCAAGTAAGTGAAAGCGGCACCACTACCGCGTGTCGAGACTCGTATAAAAGTTCTCCTTTTGGATGAGTGTTAAATCTGTAAGATAAACAAGTGAAATTAGCTAGGTACTGAATCTGTGGGTAATTAATTATATTTAGACAACATAATAAGATAAAACAATATGTACCTTTGGAAGTATTCTTGTATTTCATGTCTGCTTATTGCTGGAACCGGCGATTCAGCGTTGATATCTCGGCGGATTGTTTTGAAATGTCCTCCCTCCAGCGTCGGAGGGAGGACATTTCAAAATAATATCATCCTGGGCATCTATATCGGCCCCAAAGTTTTGGTTTCTATCATAAGCTTCTAATCTGTAATAAAAAAAAGGACACGTCGCTAATACAAAACTATGTAAAAAAATAAAATGCCAAACATAACCTACAACAGTTAAGAACGACTACATATTCGAGTGTTTAGAACGCTGAAAATAATAAAAATCTTAACCACACACTTATCACCAAACGTAAACAAGGTACAGTCGATCACAGCGCCATCTGCTTCGAGCTTCTAGTTTTCCACCTCATTGGACGGAGATTATTATCTATAACAGCTCTAAACAAGTCCGTGAAGGATTTATATTGGGTGAAATCTGTCCTCCTATCAAACACTGAAAGCTCAATATTGGGTAACTTACAATCAGAAACAGAGTTTAATTTAGAATTTTGTTTGTTTTTCATTTCACGTTATTTAAAGTTTATTTTCCCAAGCACCTGTAAATACTTTTTCTCTACGTCACATACCTCTTCAGCGTCCGTCTCGTCGAGATTGAGGAATTCCAGATGGATACTTTCGTACTCCTTTAGCGTGGCAATCAATTTTTCATGGCGAGCCCCAAAAGTGTCCAAATTCGAAGACGCTAAAATTATGGGGACACATACGAAGCTCTCCAAACGCGTAATTGTGACTTTACACTGTCCATCTTACACAGCCGTTTGAGTTCGTATTCGGACGTCATCGTGACGACTGAATGCACTTTTTCAAACAAATAAACATACAGGAAAAGAAAGCACTCGCAGCATTAACCACTCGTCTGCCGCGACACAGATCTGTGTCCAACTTAGTATGGGCCACCTATACGTTGCGTTCCGCGAGGGCAGTTCAGGAGTTAATGGTTTCCATTAAATAAAAAAAAAAGAGAGCCCTCTCTCGGAATAAAAGTGCAACCAGTTTTGAATGCTGGCGACTTTACTCTAGTACTAAGCTCTGTATACAGGGTGACTGGTTAAAAGATCGGACGCATTTTAATAGATAAAGAAGTAATTAATTTATATCCCTTCTGCATAAAAAAAACAAAAAAAAAAAAATAGGCGAGATATGCGTATTTTAAAAAAATATTAAAATCGGCTAATTTACGTATACTGTGGTGTCGAAAGTCGAAGTCGCGCGAGCGCCGCCGCCCGCCACTGCCCTCGCCGCGCCGCGGCCTGCGCGGAGTGCGCGGGCGGAGGCCATTCATTCATTTACTACTTAGTCTAGGATGGTCTAGGTATGCTACGTTGCCGTTGCTACGAATGACAAAAAATAAATTTGCGCGAAGAATGAATCGAATGAGGTAGGTAAGTAGGTGGCTAGTTATTAGTTATTTTTAATCACATTACATTTAAAATTTTTACTTACCTACTACGTGGCCTTCTTGCAATTGTTCAAATCATAAGAAAATCACAATAATTGTTCTACTACACATCACTACACTACACATACTGCATCAATTGTTCAAAATGTGCACCATTTTGCGAAATGCAGAGTTCAGCACGTTTAATTAAATTGTTTTTTAACCTACTTAGAACAAACTCATTGTTTCACACATTATTAAACGCGGCGACTATTCTTTCCTTTAGTTTGTCGCGGATATCGTACTCGGTGGAATAAACTTGGCGTTTAACTTCACCCCACAAGTAAAAGTCCAAAGGGGTCAAATCGGGTGACCTGGCTGGCCACGCGATAGGTCCCCCGCGTCCTATCCACTGGTCCCCGAACTCTCGCGTAAGGAAGCTACGAACACCCGACTGATAGTGGGCGGGTGCGCCATCATGTTGGTAGTGCAAATTTACCAATTGGGCTAGGGGCACGTCGTCAAGCATCTCCTCCACAACACTCTGCAAAATCGACAAATAAGCCCTATTGTCTAATCGACCTTCAATAAAATAGGGCCCGAGTAAACTCGTTCCTAAAATCTCTGCCCACACGTTGACACTGTATCGTCGCTGAAACGAATGCTGACGAGTTACGTAAGGGTTTGCAGTGGACCACCAGTGTTCATTGTGAACATTGAAAAGTCCCATTCGGGTAAATGTCGCCTCGTCGGTAAATAAAATGTTCGTATCACGATTTTGTAACACCCATCGGCAAAAAGTTAATCGAGGCTCGTAATCGTTCACACCAAGTTCTTTGACGGGTCGATAATGAAACGGATGTCGTCTGTCTGTATGTAGCAGATTCCACACCGTATACTGTGACACATTAAGGGTTGGACCACATCTGGCAGCACGGAATCGCATTTGTTCCGCCTGTGCTACCACGTGCTGCAGTATGCTGCCGCATGCGAACGCGCGCTGTCGCATTCCGCAGACAAAAAAGGCGATCGCACGCGTCAGCATGCTGCAGCATGGGTGGCATACTGCCGCGTTCTTTCATGATCAGTTTAGTTTCAAGCGCGAGATGGATAGGACCACGGAAGAGAGAGCAGTGATTCTAGCGTGTATTTTGCAAGAAATGCAAAATCAAAATAATAAAAAGAAACGCATTCGCAAAATAAAACGGAGATATTGGGTTCATCCTTTTTGGAAGCAGAGAGCGGTTCATGGACAATATGTTACGCATTTTCCGGATTTAGTAACATATCCAGATAGTTTCGTAGATGGAATGACTTTAAATGATTTTAATGAATTAGTTGACCTACTGCAGCCTACTCTTCAAAAGCAAAACACAAAGTTCCGGAATTGCATTTCAGTGAAACAAAGATTGTGTGTTTGTCTAAAGTAAGTAAAATACACTATTATTGATTAATCCTTTAATCAAATCTGAGAAACAATTAACAACTTTTTCTTTATAATCACAACTAAAATAAAAAAAACGCTTTTCTCCTCAAATAACAATATCACAAGTTTAATCATTCATGGGAAACAACAACAATAATGTAATAATCACAACTTCAATATCAAATAAGTGTTTGATGTAGATTTACACATAATTTTGCCATTTTCTTAGTAGATAGAATCATCAAACTGTTCATTGTATGTCGACGACAACGTGGCTGTAGTTGGTGTATACCCTTCCAACGACGTCGTTGTAGTTGGTGTATATCTCGCTGAAGACGTCGTTGCAGTTGATGCATACCCCATAGACGACGTCGTTGTACTCGCTATATTACTAGTATAACCATAGCTTGAAAAATGAGGAGTACTAGGGTGATAAGTACGAAGTAAAGCAGATTCCGCATCACTTACAATTTCAAAATTTTTTTTCTTCACTTCCAGTTGTATCTCTAAAGGAAATGTTTTGACCGTTTGTGTCATACTTAAGAAAAACATTGTTATGGGATCATTATTTTCCTTGGCCTTGTTGCTCTTTCAATAATTATCTAATACTTTTGCTAGACTTTGTTCTCCTGTATATGACTCGCTTGATCTACTACGATTGTTTGTTTGATGTGTACTTGAATCATAAGCTGTAGTTTCAGTTGACTGACTCTCATTATCTGTTAAGTCTTGTGCTTGTGGTGGAGACGTTGGTGATAAGTTTGTAACTGTGGCTCTGTCCCTATAATTTTTATTTAAAAATGAAAGAATGTTTTCATATTTTATAGGACGAGTCGCTGTTGCCGCAGAGCCACTCCTGGGAGTTGTCTTTTTTTTTAAGCCTTCCTATAGTTTTCTCTAATTCTGGTCCACTTTTTTTTGCAATCTTCAACTGAAAATAAGAAAATAAAATTGTAGGCAAGTAGGCACATTTATATGATTGTTAAGACACTCTCATTTTCTTGCAGGTATTTATTTTATGGAAACAGTCTGAAATCAATATGATTATCGAATGGGGAAGGAAACAGCTCGTCAAATTGTATTGGAAACAAGTCAAGCATTATGGGATATATTATCGCCGATAGTAGTACAGGCACCAACTACAGAAGATTGGAAAGCAATAGAAGACAAATTTGCAACAATTTGGAACTTTCCTAATTACGTCGGCGCAATCGATGGGAAACATGTTGTGTGCCAAGCACCTCAAAATAGTGGTAGCATGTTTTTTAATTACAAAAAAACTTTCAGTGTAGTGTTACTAGCAGTTGTAGATGCAGAAAATAATTTTGTTATTGTGGATGTTGGTTCCTACGGTAAAAATAGTGATGCAGGAATTTTCTCAAACTCTCAATTTGGGAGAAAGTTTATGAATGGGACACTGAACATACCCCCAGTAAAATGTTTACCTGGTACTGCAGATTCTATGCCACATGTATTCGTAGGTGATGAGGCGTTTCCCTTGGATTACAATCTCATGCGCCCTTATCCAGCTGAGCAAGCACGCAATAACGATGAAATCAAAATATATAATTATAGACTTAGCCGTGCTAGAAGGATAGTGGAGTGTGCTTTCGGAATTTTAACGCAGAGGTTCGACATATATTCCAGAAGAATTCGTTTACAGCCTAACCAATTAATAAAAGTAGTTTTAGCTACCATTAGTTTACATAACTTTTTGAACAAAAGAGGACGTCAACCTAGAACATCACATAATAATGCGTCAACACCTAACGTAGAACGGGCTCTGCAGAATTTAATGCCAATCGTAGGAAATGATAATAACATGAGTGCGATTGTGGTTAGAGAAAATTTTAAAAGATATTTTAATACCGATATTGGAAGTCTAACTTGGCAATACGAGAGGGTACATAGGACATGATATACTAAAAATTACGCGTTTATCAGTATTGCAGTAATAGATTGGACTATCAATTACTATATCTTGACCTAGGGAAATAAATAGTCTTACGACTGCGTCTAGCATAAATAATATGTATCTATTAGAATAATAAATACATTTCTCTTTAATATGTGTGTTTACCTACAAATTTTAAAAAATAAATCGAATTCATAAAAATACTTACTCCTGAGATTTATTATTTTCCCTATTTCTTCCCAAGCATTCTCTTTACGGTGTTGGTCACTGTATTCCGCCGACTCCATGTCACAGAGACAAGGATATTTCTGCACTAAAACTCAAATTTTCGTCAGTCATTGTTATTTCCATCCGTACGGCATGAATGAACAGGCTGCACTGAGCTGACGAGCGGCCGCGTGCGCCATTGTACGATAGAGTGAGACAGCATGCGATAGCAAGTGATCGGCGGTGAAAGGATGCGTTAGCATGCTATCGCGCGCTTCAGCGTTCCGGAGTCTCCCTGCCGACCACTGCATTTTGTCCGTGATGCCGATCGCCTCGAGGATTCCACCGCATGCAATCGCATTAAGGTACAATTCCGAGACGGGCCGCAGACTGCAACCGCAGGCGACACTGTGGCTACCGGCTGCGGTTACCGCAATGCTGCCTGCGGTCGCTATTCCGACTGCGGCTGCATGCCGTGGCTGCACAATGCACAGAACCGTGCCTCAGTTGTTCCAATAGCTTCATGCGAGACAGAATGTTAGATAACGCTACCGATAGTGTACTAATGTGTCTTTTACTAGAAGAGAAAGATGATGATGACTTGTTGTTATTATGTGCCAAAAGAAAAAGAAAAGCACCTAATCTTTTTTAATAATGTTTTTTCTTGAATCTATGATATCCATCGCGAATAGCCTTCCATTTCTTTTTACATTCGTCACCTGTAATAAACAAAAAATTATTAGTTACAGATTCTTGGCCACCGGTGAAACATATGAATCCTTATCTACTTCATTCCGTATATCAGTGTCCTGCATATCCCGAATTGTGAAAAGGGTACTTAATGTTATGAGACAGAAACTAGTGCCAATTTTAATGAAAACACCCACACAGGATGATTTCAAACGCATTGAACAAGATTTTTGGCAAAAATGGAATATACCTAATTGCATTGGTGGAATCGATGGTAAACATGTGCGTGTTAAATCAACTAAAAACAGTGGATCGCTATTCTTTAACTATAAAGATTACTTTTCTGTTGTGTTATTAGCAATTGTGGATGCAAATAGTAAATTTGTAGCAGTGGATGTTGGTGCCTATGGCAAAGAATCCGACAACGGTATATTTAACAAATCGATAATGGGAAAAAAAAATTGCAGAAAACAACTTTAATATCCCTCCATCAAAACTTCTGCAAGGGACTAATGTAATGTCACCTCATTTCCTGATTGGAGATGAAGCCTTTGCTTTAAGTAAATTTATGATGAAACCATATTTTAGGAGACAAGCGCGTTTAGAAAGAGATAAACTAATTTATAACTACAGATTATGCCGAGGTCGTCGAGTAACAGAAAATGCTTTTGGGTTGCTATCTCAAGTATTCAGAGTATTTCATACGCCTATAGCTGTGGCGCCGAATGTTGTAGATGATTTGATATTATCATCTTGTTGTTTGCACAATCTTCTTCGAGATGGTTACCTTGAGCGACATAACTTGCCATTTCATGTTTATGATGCTACTGATAGGCCCCAGGAAAATATGTTAGAGATTGCAGGTTCCAGTGGATTTGCTAATAGTGACGGATTTCAAATTAGAGACAATCTTAAAGATTTTTTCTGCAGCGCAAATGGTGCAGTTCCTTGGCAAAATGACGCTGTTGATTATGACGGAACACAGAGGAGGAGACAGAGACCACGCAGACAAAGACCATCAAACAGCTGATTTCCCGTGAAATAGCAGTGTCTGTCAGTAACCTCTAAATTTTTGTAAAATTCTCAAGAAACACTAAGATATGAATAAAAAAATGGTCAGACTTCCTCTAAAATTTGTAGCTTAAAGTAAGTAAGTAAGTAAGTAAGTAAATCATTTATTTGCGTAAAACATGGTATACATTGATGTTAATATTATTACAGTAGCTCAACATGTTCATAATTGACTAAACTTACTGCTCCTCAAAGCTTTGTATCCATCTGCCAATCACCCTGTATATATAGTTACTCAGCAGTAAAAAATGGTTCGAATAAGCACTACAATTGAAACGCCATTGTGGCGCCATTCTGACTAATAATTAGCAGACTCGACACCCTGGTCACTCTCCTTGTTAAGTAAGTTGGTAAAGATGCCTCATAACATAACCGAATAATGAAAACAAAATCTTTTTATTAAGCTTTCGTGTATGACGCCATGTTGTAGCGGCCAAAATGGCGGCCGGGCGACGGATCGCCTCGCGCGTTTCCTCGCACGAAAACGACTTGCATAAATAATATCCGTACGCATCATATAAAATGTATATAGCATCTTTACCAACTTTTCGTTTAAACATACTTGTAATTTACATAATAAACATAATTATTGTGCACTCTAAAAACATCTGAATAAAATATTTAAGTTAGGTACTTACTATTTTTATTTAAATCCTTTCCTATTGCTTTCCACACATTATCTTTGACCAAATTATTGCGGTAATTTGGATTGGATGTGTCGTAAAGAACTGGATGACCAGCTAAAATGTTAATAAGTTTTTCTTCATCGTCATCCGAAAAAGTCGACATTATTATACGTGTGAAGTCTCTGCGGTTCGCGACACGACTGGAGCTGCAGTCTGCGGTCGCTGCGGGCGGCACGAGTTACTACCCGCCCGCCTCGGTGTCGACCGTTATGACGTCACATTAACGAGTAGAAATAAAAAAAAAATACAGAATAATCGAGTAATAGCGAAAATAATATCTTTCGCTATTACTCGATTCAGTGTCGCTCTCGCCGATTGATAATCAATTGTCTTTCGTTGTTTTGGGATAAGCTAACAGTACCGAGCAACTGCGGAAGCGGCAAACTTGAAACGGACGGGTAGTACGTACGTACGCGACGTGCGGTCAGTGCCAAAACAAGTTTGCGACTGGGGGGTGGGTGGGAGCGAGCGCCGCGATCGGGTTGCGTTTGCGCTGGGGTGCGGGCGGAGCGCGGGGGGATTGCCGGGTCGAGGTCGAGAGTTCGTGCATAGTATAATGTAAAAAACGTAGAATGAACATTAAAATAAATAAAAATAAAAAAATAATAAGGTGGTGGTTTTTAACACTTAGGGCCGATTCGACCAACTAAGCTTTATACCAGGAATAACTACTCTGATAATAAATTTACTCCCTCAATTTTAATCTTGGTATAATTTGTTGCATTCTACCAAACTATATTTATACTCGGATAACTACTCGAAAGAATAAGAAAGGAACACAGATTATATTTAAGAGAATGTGAACGATATTGAGCTATTGCCGGATGAACGTATAAGCCGACAAAATTACTGTGTTAATATTCCATAAACCCAAGTACTGAATGTTACATCAACTCAATTTCGCCGGCTTACAGGCAGCTGTCAAAAACGTCAAGTTATTTGAAATACTTCTGTTGTGTTGATTGATTGTTGCTTTATTCGTGTCAGTAAATTAAAATCCGGTTTAAATTATGGATAATGAAAACGAGAAACGAAAGCGTAGTCCTAACTGGCTGCCTTCCGAGAAACATTTATTGCTGGACCTCGTGGAAGAATATTTTGGCGTCATTGAAAATAAAAAAACCGATGGCGTTACTTCGAAATAGAAGCTAGCCGAATGGAAAAAAATGCAAGAACAATACAACGCTCTCACTGTCAACTGCAGCAGGTCTGCAAGCAACCTAAAAGCCCAGTGGGAGTGCTTAAAAAAGCTGCTAGAAAAGAAGCAGCAGACAATAAAAAGCTGGTCGACGCAAACAGGTTAGTTTACTTCTAAGCTTTGCTTGTTAAATTTCAGCTTTTCTTACATCTCTCTACCAGGTTCTGATCAGTATCTACTGACTGTCATCACGGACTTACGTATTAGTATTCTAACAATTTCATTATATTGCAGGTGGTGGACCTCCAAGAACTAAAAAGGATGATGTGTTTTTTTTTGAGAATAATAAGTCTCATTAAAGCTATTGCTGCACTAACTTGGTGTATGATTTTATTTGAAGTCGGAACTCTCCAGCCCGAGTAATCGCCAACACTTCTTTGTGTGCTGTTAGTAGCATAGAATCTTAATGTAGCTAGTAGTTGGTTTACTGGTGATATGGAGCAGTTCCTGTAAAAATAAATACCTTTGTAATGTTACAATGCTAGTTGGTTATAGTCTAGCTTGTTGTAGGCAAGTATTGGTAGATACTTACCGATTAGATATATACTCTAATTTATGTTCGATTTTGGACAGCAAAAACAATGTTGATGCCTTAGATAATCGAAACCTCACTGTAAAATCATGGTCGTCATAACTTTCAAAATAATTGCTCCTATCTCTGATCACTCTTGGGTGCCTGGGTCTAAAAATTTGCTCGTCACTATCAGAGTCGTCAATCATATCTCTCAAACGCCGTATCATCAAAATTGTCTCTATAAAGATTATTTTTATAGGTACCACAGGGAAACACAAAACTAATACCGCACCGCACGCATCTTTGACAAACAGTTGATGTGTCGTCCGCCATTTTGATTTATCCCAAGAATAAGGGTCGCTATACCGCGAGTATCGGCAGTATAGTGTTATACCCAGAATAGTGTGAATTATCTCGGGATTAGTAGTTGGTAGAACGTGATACAGGTTTACTCCAGAGTATTTCTCGATTTATTCCGAGATTACCACTTATACCAGGCATAAATAGTTTGGTCGAATCGGCCCTTAATGGAATACACTGTTAGAAATAATCTTCCAAAATTAGAAGGAAAATCCTACCCTTTTGACTCAGAAGGAAAAATTCCTTCCAATTTAAGTGGATATTTTAAGAATTTATTTCCTTCCAAAATTACCTTCCAAATATTTTCCTTCCAATTTTACCCTCCATTTCGGTAGGTATTATGTATTCGAATTTACCTTCCAGTCTTCCAATTTCCTACCAAAATATTTCCTTCCACATTTTCCTTCTGAGTCAAAAAGGAAGGAAAATTCGGAAGGTAACTTAACCTTTTATTTCTCCTTCTGATTTGGTAGGATTATTTTTACCTTCCAAAATTTCCTTCTGCGTCAAAAAGGAAGGAAAAATTGTAACCCTCCAATTTAATATTCTGATTTGGAAGATAATTCCTTCTAGTACATCATTTTCCTTCTGACATTTCCTACCGTAAAAGTAGGAATAACCTTCCATTTCAGTTTTTTCCTTCCTATTTAGAAGTTAGGTACCTACCAAATATTAGAAGGTTATTCATTTTCCTTCTGACATTTCCTATATTTTCCTTCCAATTTAGAAGTTGGTACCTACCGAATATCAGAAGGTTATTCATTTTCCTTCTGACGTTTCCTACCGTAACAGAAGATCCAAATAGTAGGAATAACCTTCCATTTCGGTATTTTCCTTCTAAATTAGAAGTTACCTACCAAATATCAGAAGTTAATTCCACCCAAATTTAGAAGGCAATTCCATCCGAACAGGTAGGTAATTCGGCCTGGAAAAGATTTCCTTCCGAATTTACCTTCTGTTGCAGGTGGTATTTCCCTTCGAATTACCAATTATTCCCTCGCAGTAGAAAGGAAAAAGCGGATGGTAATAATTTTTCCTACCGTAATTACCTGTTATTAAGGGTGGTAATTCCAACTTCTAATTTTCCATCTGAAACAGAGAGAAAAACCAGTAGGTGCTCCTACCTTAATTATTCCTTCTTTTGTAGGTGATAATCCTAAATATTTTAAAGGTTAGTCCACGTGAACATCAGAATTAATACCCAGAAAAACCAGAAAGTAAACTACAGCAAGAAATGGTATTCCTTCCGTGTGTACCGTAAGGTCGCAACTGAATAAAGGACGACGTTCGAATTGACAAACATTTCAAATAGTATAATGCAGAATCACCACCTCGACAGAAAGTGTAATTACAGTAGGATAACCTACCGGTTTGGCTCTTTGATGCAAATGAATGTTCCAAAGTTGATATTACCCCCTAAAAATGAAGTAATTACAGCAGAAAATGTATTACCAAGCATCTCATTCTTCTGTCACAAGAGGATAATTTAGGTATACCCTGGGAAATGCCCTGCTTGAATCGCCTTCCTGTGAATAAAAAACAAAATGTAAAAAAAAAATATTTTCTATTACCTTCACCTAATATGAGCCTACCTATATAGCTTCGGAGTTAAGAATGTCAAGTAAATGATACTAGTTAAAAATATTTATCATCATTAAATTTATTTCAGGTAAGCAAGCATATAGACAAGATAATGATAGTTTCAATTACAAATTACAAAGGCAATGATACGTAATAATAATTGGGTTCGGCCGGATCACCACCATTCCGGATCGCCACCAAGTTATAAAAAGTTGTTTGGCCACCGACCAAGTGGTCACTTTTCTGAACAATAAGGAAAACAATAGCTACTTACAACAACACTATGTAAGATTCAAAACTACCCTTGCAACTCAAACTATCACATATGTGTCTAATTACTTAATCCCGACTTATCACTGCTATAGTTAAATGCCTAATAGGCCTTGGGTAAGTACATAGACAACATATTGATAGTTTTAATTACACAGGGAATAATACAAATCAATGAGTGACGCTATCCCGGAAAAGGGGCCACCGACCAAGTGGTCACTTTTCTGAACAATAAGAAAAACAATAGCTACTTACAACAACACTATGTAAGATTCAAAACTACCCTTGCAACTCAAACTATCACATAGTCAAGGATCATTCAACATCTCTGAGTACGGCAGTTAAGTAAGCACATAGACAAGATTTTTATAGTTTTAGTTACACAGGCAACACCAAAATGCACAAGGCGTTTTTTTTCAGTCCTGTCTCACAATCTCACAAGACTTTAACACAAGCAATTTCTTGACACAACATACCATATGCTATAAGGTGGCAATATTGTTAAGTTATTTGGCTTTACACTAACAATACTATCATAAGAAACATACTTTTCAATATCAGTCTTCTTTACACAGTATGCGTAAACGTGGCGATCGAAAAAAAGTGTTTCCAAAGAAAGCCCTTTAAAAAACACTTCACCAGTACTCTCATTATAGTAAATATTAGAAATTTCTATGAAATCTGGTTCACCACTGTTCATATCGATATCTAGTGTTAGTATTTGTTTGCGATCATATTTTATACCGTTCAACCAGACGGAGGTTACAGAAAAGAGTTTGGAGTCCTGTGACAGATGAAATTCCGTTACTAAAGTATTGGAAGTTATAACATCTAAGTTGGTACGGCAAGCTGAAGTGTCAGCAACATTGAAATCTATTTTATTTTCAAGAAACATGTGATTAAGTCGTAACTGGTGTTTAACAGCAAGAGTTTTGGGCAAATTTATTCTATTTGATGAAGCTCTTGCGCAAATTTTTGAAATTCGATGCTTTGCTTCATATCTCATTGACCACAAATTATGAAGAGGTCCTAATTTTTCCATTATTCCTGCATAGTGTGTCAGATGATGAAATTTGGGTTTTAAAAGAGAGCCACTCAATGTAATGTACAGACTATTAAACTCAGCAACTACATCTCTGATTTCATCGCAAATTTCGGGATATACATTTTCAGTCATGGTTACATCTAAGAGTTTTCTGAGAAGTAAATAAAGTTGCCAATGTTCATCTTCATAAGGAACTTTATGAGAAACAAAACATGAAAAGTACCTAACACAGTTTCCATAGCAGACATTTTCCATTTAACAATTTTTCCTGTTTCCATAAATATTGGCCCGGGTTTGCAATTTGAGTCTGGGCCGTAACTGAAGCAAGCTATGCGATTATTTAGCTCTTCTAACTTTATTTTATTTTACTTAAAATATTTTTTAACAAACAGGCCTTTTAAAATTTCTTTCATAGCATACGGCCCTACGCCTTCTAGAATATCGTGCATAATGTCTACGGACATTTGTTTAAATATGTCAAAGCCGTGTACTTCTTTCCAGACCGATTTTTCTTTTATACCAGTTTCGCCGGGGTTATTTTTTGTCAAATCTGCAATGTAATTACTTTCATTTCTAAGAAGGATAGTATCCTCATTACACATTAATTTTGTGGTAGATTTGTGAGCTCTACAAATTCGGCAAGAATAATTCGCTGTAAAACTTACTAAGAATCCTGAAATAGAATGCAATCCCCAATCAATGAAACCAATTGAAACATCACTTTACCTTGAAAATATCCTGCAATATTTAAATCGAAACCTGTACTTGACAAAAAATTTAACTCTTCGATTACTTTATGAAAACAATTAAAATTGCCTTCCTGATTTGTTCTATCTGACGAATAAAACAGAGCAAATAGAAAAATATATTTTAACTGGGACGCTAGTTCTGGAGGTAAACACGCAATAGACGCATAAACAGCTCCCAATTTATGAATGCCTGCATGTGAACCCAGGGGATTACCAGTTTCATAGTCATCATAGTACACAATCAGCGGAAGAAGTCTGGTATTCTTTTCAAGTGACTGAATTTTATTTAGCCAAATCGAGCTACGGACGACATTGGCTATTACCGTTAGACGTAGACAATATGCAACATAATCGTCTATTTTTTTGAGAACTCCAGGAATGCTTAAAAATTTTTGCAACACCAATCGCAATGGAATAAACTGACCGGTCCCCATAACTAACCTTCTTTTTCCTCTTACAAATTCTTGTCTAGGCTCACAAACAGTTTGGTATTCTAGAGGACTAATATATGTTCCTAAGCTTTCAAAATACTTCATCCATTTATATTCACTAGAGAGATTCTGCAAACATTGCTGCATGCTAAATCTAAGTCTTTCAACATTAGGCGCACATAGGACACGGTCTTGTTCTTGCCTATCTTGCAAATACCCGTTTTGAATAGCTAGTTCCATAATATTTGGAATATGTGAGGACATAGCCTTAACAAATAAAGTTACGGTTGACCTTGGCACTAGAGGATTAGCTAGGAGAGAGCTAATCAATAAAGCTGTTTCAAATGTTATAGACTGTTCGGTACTTAAACGGAAATCAATATTATCATAGTCAGTGATATGTAAATTATTGGAACCGTCTCGTATTTCGAATTCATCATGATCGTTGAATACATTAACGTTGGTCGATACATTACTGAATTCAGACGTGAAAATAGGTTGTTGTAGTATATTAACAGTATTCATACAATAATTTTGAGCACTTTCATCATTGACATGTGATCTTTTCAAATGCATTCTTAGTGTATTTAGGGAATCAAAAGTACCACAGCTACCCTGCCCACATCTATAACCTGCGCCATTAGAAAAATCAGGAAGGTTATTGCATCTTTTTCTCAAATGAATTATTAACTCATTAACACTAGAGCATGGAATTGAACAATGGCCACAAGATAACATAGTGCCAATCAAATAAAAAACAAGTGTCTGCAAAAAACAAGCGATAAAGTAATGTACCATTACTTTTTCTGTGCTATGATTTTCGCTAAAGTTTGACGTTTTAAGGAAATGCCTAACTGTTCCGCTAACTCAGAGGTTGAACGGTGGTTCCAGTCAAATTCTGTATATATGCCATAAACTGCCTGTTGTATGAATTCCCATACGTTGTGACATTCGAGAGGGTATTCGGCGTGGAATGAATGAAATATCTAGAAACACAATTCAACTGCTTCTGGTACATTCGGCAAAGTATATATCACTTTATCCAAAACAATGTGCGCTTGTACAATTTCAAGCCAAGACGGACCTACTGCCAATACATATGGCTGCAAATGCAGCTTTGCCTTCCACTTCAATTTGCTTTGTACCTCCGCTAGATGACTACGCAGTTTATCAATACTTTCTTGAACATCAGCTTCCGTATCTACTTTACTTATGAATGCATTCAATACGTTGCTTTTGGTTGGCTTCCAGTGCTTGTTAACTTGATATACACCCGGGAATAAAAACGGTAGCAGGAGAAGTAGTCCTGAACATTGCAGTGTCATGTCGTCTTCTGTTGACAAAAAGAAATCTGTTATTCCAATTCTTTATATCTACTTTATCCTATATATATACGGGAATACTTTTTATCCTATATATATACATACAGGAACACATAAAACGGGTCAACGTGGGTGAAGCCGCGGGCAAACGACTAGCAATTTAGAATAACATTAAGTATACCTTCTGTAAGCTGAAGAAAAGATGATATCAAATCTTTTTGTAATTCTGCCGCCAATTTTGACAATACGCCTTTCGCTACATCAATAATATTGGCTTTTTTCAGAAGCAAAAAATCTTGTAGTTTACTGTTAGTATTTGAAGCACCAATCAATGTCTCGAAATCCTTTTTTATCTGTAATACAAAGGTAGAAACATCAATGATATTGAAATATCCCAAATTATTTGTACGACGGATTCCGCAAAGAGCATAAAGTTAGTTCATGTAATAGTATTCAATCAACTTATGCATATTGAGCTAACTCCACTACTCCTGTTAAACACAGGTTGGCTGGAATAGATCCCGTTACGGTGTGACGTTTTCCAGTTTCGTAGGTGGATTCAAGTGCAGCTAAATATATACAGGATATGTATGGAAATAAGCGATGTCAAGCGATAGTAATACAATTCAGATCACGCAAAATGTAATAAATACTTACTAGAATTGGCCCAATAGCAGGATTTGATAGTCCTTTGTATAGCTTGATGTAATCCCAGACTGAACCCTGTGTCTCCTTAAGCTCAGTCATGCGATATGCGTGGGTATCATTCCAAGACTCGAGTAAGTCTGCAGATGCATGTGATGGTACTTCCACCCTTAACGTACTTAACTTTAAATCTATTGTTTCGTCATCAGGTCCTGAAAAGAAAACCAAGATTATTACAACATTAACTTAAATTATTACCTACTAGCGTTCGCCCGCGGCTTCCCGTGGGATAAAAAGTAACCTATGTCCGGTTCCTACCCGTACACCAAATTTCACGCAAATCGGTCCAGTAGTTTTTGAGTTATGAAGAAACAAACAGACAGACAAACTTTCACATTTTATAATATTAGTAGGATTAATGTCATGTACCTGAATTCATTCATCATACTCATATTATCAAGTTCAGATTTAAAAGTACATTATGCAACAGTGATTTTGTTTGTTTAATATAAATCACAAGTACAGTGCTGTTGGGTGTTTGTATGCCTTCACTGTTAAACCAATCATGAAACTTAACACACCCTGTCTAGCTTGCTTTGCCTTCATTTGACTTGCATAGCGATTGGTTTCTTCTTTGAGAAGTTTCCAAAAAGAATCTGGGAAAAAGATTGAAAAGCAGTCGAATTCCGATGACTGTTCATCAACTGGAGGCATAACCATACATATATCTTGAAAGACAGGATTTTCAGGTAGACTTTCTACTGGTTTATATGACCATCCATTGGCTTCATCAATTTGTTGGACATTTTGTACTGTACATCTGCCGCGGCTGCGAGTGGAACGCGAACGCACTGACGAACGAACACGACTTCGACCTGTTCTTCTAAACCTTGACCGTCCCCTTGTCCTTATCGGTGCTTGACCCCGCTCTGGTATGTCCTCATCACTAAGGTCTAATTGTTCTTGACCGGCTATAAACTCGTCAATTCCCTCTGAAAAACAAAACATGTGGGTACTTACTCAAAACCAAAAGCTATTACAATCTTACAAAAACACAAGTAAATCGATAGCTTACCTTCAGTTTCTACTGTCGTGGTGTCCTCCTCAATATCTGAGTCCTCATCATTTTGCAAAATGTCAATAATATCTGTAATTTCTCTTTCCGAATCCAGACGAAATCGTCGTCGCGAAGTCATTTCGCGCCAAAAAATTGTCACACGTCTCGATCGCTTAGCTACGCTGGGGCAACTGGCGCGCGAGAGTCGACCCGGCTCGGGCGATCCTTTGTTCCCCGCACCCCACACACCGCAAGTATTTGAAGTGCGTTTGTGTGTGTAGCCTAAATATTCATCTAAGCATTAAACTCACACACGTACGCAGTACGTGATCAGCGTCTCTAACAAAAAAAACTGTCACGGACAGGGGACGTGATCGGCTGCCAGAGATTGGAAAAAAATTAAATGCTCGGCTGTCAAAGTGTTAAGTAATGCGACTACTGAAAGTGTTTCGGGATAGGTATATATACGTCAAGGCACCTACCTACTAAACATATTGTGATTTACCGGTGATCTCAGTTTCATGGTTTCTCATTTTACTAAATGTTAACAATAACATTCATTAGCATAAAACACATGTTTTTTTACTGTATTCTATATTATGCAGAAGTCAAAGTGCAAAGGACAAATTTCAGAACGGTTGCTCTCACTTACACTATGATGCCACTGAATCTATTTTTTTGGTCTAAGAAGGAAAACTACAAACAGACTATAAGGTCTGATATATACATATAGTTTAAAAGTCACAAGTTTACCAGCGAATTTGTTGTTATATTCTATCTATAAAAAAATAGTATTTTCTGTAGATTAAGTTACTTTGCAAGAAATCATTATAAGATTATTTTTTTTCTCTCCTTGTATACAATTAAGTTACTTGAAATACCTGTTTAGTACAGTAGAACTCCAATTATCCGAATTAATAGGGACCGGGACCCATTCGGATAATCAAATATTCGGATAATCGGATTAAAAAAAAAAAAAAATGCCATTGGAGAGAATAAAAGCTACGTTTTGATATTGCACTATTTTTTTATTGAATTAGATGAAAGAAACATGAAATTTTCACATGTTTTAAATATATATAAAATGTACTTATGTACAAGTTTAGAAATAAAAATCATTGTTTTTTAAACATCTCCGTCAATGTAAGCTGTTTTGCGGTCTTCAACCGTTTTCGGGCAGCCAGGTCACGCATTCGCTTGACGGTGAGCAGTTGCAAGTGGTCACACTCGGGCTGACGCTCCATCCACTTCAAAGCAGTCTCGAGGCCGGCAAATGCTTCACTAGCTGATGGTCCAGCGTCTACTTCAACATCAGCAGAAAGTTCTTCTTCCACTTCCACTTCAACATCTTCTCTCACACTTACAACAATTTCATCGTCATTGAGAATTTGAAAACCAGGGTCAGACGTGTCACAAGCCATCCACTCTCCTACATCTTCAGCACTTACTTCTGTACAACCAGGAATTTTTACAATCATTTTTCTTATTTCCTCTAGTGACAACGCATCTTCATCATCATCATCCTCTCCATATTCTTGTTTCTCATTTTCTTCAGATTCTTTTTTTTTGTTCTTCTCAGACGGTAGGCCTTTCAGTTTATTCCACGCACGTCTTAGCGTCACTGCCGTAACCAAACTCCAAGCTTCCGCTACCATGTAACAGCAGTCCTTTAAATTTATTTTGCTATGATTTGCCAAAACCAATTCTTCATCTTCAGCACCTTCGATCAGCAGTTTTCTCAGCAGTTGCCTTCTGTAATGGCGCTTCATTGTTTCAATAACTGACTGGTCCATGGGTTGCAGCAAACTTGTAACATTGGGAGGCAAAAACGTCGTTTTAAACTGCCCATTCTCTCGTTCCAACAGTTCTGCTGTAGGATGAGTGGGTGCGTTATCAACAATTAAAAGCACCTTACTGCCTTCTTTTCCCACCGATTTTTGGTGCTTTTTCACTTCAGGAATAAACACTTCATCATACCATTCGGTAAACAAAGCTGCAGTCATCCAGGCCTTGGGTTGACTTTTGTAGAAGAGTGGAAGTTTTTTTACGTTTTTAAATGCTCTTGGATTTCTTGATTTTCCTATCAAAAGAAGTGGCAGTTTATGATTTCCAGTGGAGTTGGCACAGTTAAGCACTGTAACACGTTCTTTACTGACCTTATGTCCAGGGGCACTAGATTCCCTTTTAGAAGCCAAAGTGGTTTTTGGTAATGCTTTCCAAACAAGGCCAGTTTCATCGGCATTATAAACAAACTCCGGAGCATAGGATTCTGATGCAGTTTTAAATTTTTCAATAAAATTTTCAGCAGCTGCAGAGTCTGCTGAAAGCTTCTCACCAGCCAAATCTAACTCGCGTACACCATGCCTGAATTTAAAATTCCTTAGCCAGCCGTTACTAGCCTTAAAAGGTGAATAACCAAGCTTTTCTGCTAAGATTTTGGCTTTTTCACAAAGGATTGGACCTGAAATCGGATTTCCCATAGAACGTTGCTGCAAAAACCATTTAAACACGGCATCTTCCAAATTTTTGTTGGTTGCTGTCTTCATTGTTTTCCTGGAGGAACTTCTATCTTCATTTTCAAGCACCGAAACAAAGTTTAAAAGTGTTGACTTACTGTTTTTAATGTCAGAAATTGTTGCTTGTCCAACACCATAAATCTCAGACAACTTCTTACCCGTTACACCTTTATCGAGTTGCTCTATAATTTTCAGTTTGTCCGCTAACGATAGCACAACACGTTTTCTTTTCGAAGCCATGGTATAAAAATAATACAGTATTGTACACGCACAAACAAAAGTAAGCCGTAGCGAAAGAGTAGCGTCCTCGAGCAAGGTCAATAGCACACTGGCTAATCAAAACAAACAATGACAGGTGCGCCGTGACTGCAATGCGCCGGAACTTGTCTTAACTTGCCGTTGTGCCTACACACGCGGGGGGAAGTCAGTGTAGGCACAACGGCAAGTTAAGACAAGTCAAGTCAAGACTTAACGCGCAAACACTGGCTTCGCGGGGGGAAGAATAATAGCGCACTTAGACTTTTTTTGGACAATTTTTTGTGATTCGGATAATCGGCGATTCGGATAGTCGGAGTTCGGATAATTGGATCGGTTTGAGTTGGTGGGGGCCTGTACATTGTGGAGGTACATAGTCTTTGTCAATGACCGAATAATCTGAATCAAATAAGTCACTTACTGATGTCGTGCTCTTGCTGTTGCTGCTGGTAGTGCTGCTGCTACAGCTACTGGTACTGGTTCTGCGGGAGGTGGTGCAGTCCTTAGTGGTGATGATACTATCACAGGCATCTGGAGCGCAATCTTGCTCTACGGTTTCGGTGCTGGGTCTGCGGGAGTCGGTGCAGTCTTTATTGGTAATGATACCATTGCAGGTATCCGGAGCGCAATCTTCCTGAGTAGTTTTGTAACTACATCCCACTTTCTCACAGTGACTGGTGTCAGTACCTAATTAAATGGCGTGTGTAAATTTCCAGTGGAGAACCACTTGGTGTACGTGGAACACTTGTGGAAGACAAGGCTTTGTTAACTAAGTTTAAAATTCGACCACGCTTCATTTTGTTTTGCCTGAAATGAGGAATAGTATAGTGGTTTAAATGTGTATTATATGTTACAGTAAGATATCGTTATTACATTGAAATCACGATGTCCAGACCATTTAGTGCATTTACCTGTTCGACAGATAACTTTTGCAATGTCTACAGTGTTAAGTCCATCGCAATATACAATTTTGTAAGGGCATCTAGTCTTAATAAATACATAAATGTCACTAACAAAAACACTAGTAGCTATAAGCCCGCTCCAATAGTTTTAACATTAGGTCCAAGCTATCAACATTACACGTTAGGCAGATAATTTAGCAGTGTAATACCATTGTAAATAATAAACGGCTTAAGAGTGTCCTAATAGCTATGTGTGATAAATTAATTAAGCAATTAAATAGTTATTTTTGAATAATACGAGTAGTAAATGAAATAACATTGTATAAAATCTTACCTTAGACAATGTGCGATGTCGCTAAATTGTGCCGGCGCGTGAGACGCCTCGCCTTCTGATACTCGGACGCAACTGATCAATCACCGTACATCTTTCCCCCCCCATAACCCTCGCTTCAAAAGGAAGTGTTAGTTGAAATGGCGCTTCGGTACACTTGCGACTTTTCAATTAAGTACCATCCATACTTTTATTTCTCCTATAGATAATTGAGACTTATCTGGCAGATGCGCATCGAAGAAAACATAAAATACGCAGTAGTAAGGGCGCATGTGGCAGATGTTGACTTTTCTACTTAGTAGGTGTAATACTTTTCAACTAGCGTCTAAGACGCAAATGGTCACTTGCGACCTATTTATTAAGCATTAAAGACGATATCGAATAAGCGCCTATTTAACTTCCGATCATTAAATATTACTATGAAGCTCAAAGGCGTATGTGTGCAAATGCGGCTATTCTACTAAGTTTATGACAATTTCGGCTTTTCATCTTCTATTTAGTAGAAAAATTGGATGCATATACGCCTATTTTTACTATAGAAAATCGCTGTAAAGCGAGATAGCGAAAAATAAAAAATACTGGCGGATGCGTCTTTTTTTGCTGATTCCAACAATGTATATAACTCAATTTCGGAAAAAAATGTTAGATGAGCCCTTTCAATTATCGGGGGCAGCATGATTCTGGCAAGTTCTGGATTTTTTTTAAAAACAGCGCCATGATAGGCAAATTGCTTTACTTCCTTATGTAGCATAAATAAATATTGGAACACTTAATCCTATACTTCGCGGAGATTTTAATTTAAAAAAAATATGATTTTGCCTTTTTTATATTAAGTGGGCTATCTCGACGTTAGAAAAAATGAAATAAAAAATCTCAGAATTTCAGTTTTCAGAATATAATATGTGTATTCGAGTTCACACTGCCAGGTTTACACGAATGGAACAATAAAAAGAACATGTGTCTACATGCACACTGCCCTGTCTTACGTAAACGAAATAAGTAACATTGTAGTGTGACCAGGAATGAAAACTCACGATACTTGTTTGTAGATTTATTCAACTTGGTAACATTCGCAATACTTAGGTAATATGTAGGTAGCCTATCCAGGAGCCTAGGGCGGACTTCGTGGCTATCGCACCCTGATGCCCCCCTAGCATGCATACAACTGCGGACTGCGTGGCTATCGCACAGATGCAGCGACCTGACTTCGAGTAGACTGCGGAGCTATCGTACTCGTTGCCAGCTAACTAGCGACTGTTTCTTCGGAGGCGCGCGGCCGTTTGTATAGCAGACTTCCTTGTAGGTGTGTTCGTGCCTCGCGTGTTGTACAGAATACTTCAATGTGTTGTAGTTGCGTTTCTTTTATGCCTTCTTAGTAGTGACTTGTTACAACATTAAATAAATATTATAGCTATAAAATCGCTTCATACAAAAATTTTAACTTAATATTAATCATATTAAACTTAACAACAAGTCTTGAGATCTTTTAGGAACATTAATAATGAGTACCTATGTAATGTATGTAAATATGGCAACACTTCAGAAATTCTTAGGAACTAAGTATAATATAACTTTTGTCTGAGATCCGAGATCCTTATCACATAATTCATTGTTAGTGTTCTGAGATAAACGGTTTAACAAAATTTACTTTGTATGGAAATACAAAAAGCAATTTCGTCCTTCAACTAGACATAGCCGTGCATCACATTTTTGACAAAAATACTTTGTTTGGTTTTTGGTACAATTCCTACACCTGCCTTTTGTCGTGAAAGTAGGTAGATGTCCCACCAGATCACAACGAGTAGCGTCATCAGGCCTTTCTGCAACCGGTTTCTTTATCTTCTTTATGGATTTGGGAAGAGCGTCAGCCTGTAGATCAGAGGAATTCCTCTCAAAACAATATAGTTGTCTAAAAATCGCGACGCGAAACTTTTTGAGAGGCATTAGTTTTTGTTTACCATTGTTCTCGTGACGGTAAAGCAACCAGGCATTATTTACACCAATATCCAGGAGCCTTTTAAATCTGTTCGGTACAACGCAACTAACATGTCGGCCAAATCAACTCCACTCATACTTGCATTGTAGTGCTTTATTAGATGTGAAGGGCCCCCTCTTCTTTTCTTCTTCTTATACCGCACTATATTCTGTATTGGGTGAGCGTCAACGTAACAGCCAAGACACATTTACTATATTCTGTATTGGGTGAGCGTCAACGTAAGTACTTGCAGCCAAGACACATTTATTATCAAACCACTTTAAAACAGCGATGTTGTGTTCGTTGGACGCAACTTGTGCAAAAGCTCCCCGTCCTTTTTTCTTCAATTCCTTGTCACTTCGTAGTTTATTTTCTACCCCTCTAAGACGATTCGATCTGACAGTTCCCAATGAGAATATTCCATATTCATTCCGTAGATGATTCATCAATTCAACTGACGTAAAAAAAAATTCGAAGTACAGTACGGAGCATGGTTTATGCTTTATAGATTTGGCCTAAGCTATTACAACTTTGGCCCCAAGGCCCATACCTTTTTCTTTTGTAGTAAAAGTATGGTTTCGAAAAGTGTCTTCTCCTCCGTAAATGATGAAATCATGGACTAGACCAGATGGCGAAGCACGCACGAATAACTTGAAACCCCATTTCTTGGGTTTATTCCGTACATATTGCTTTCTACTGTCGGCGCTGGTGCCCTTGTAAGGCACCATCATCTCATCGATGCTAAAACGTTTCCCTTCAGGAATATTGGATGCACAGTTACGACGGAGTTTTTCCAAAAGTGGCCTTATTTTATAATATCTGTCTCCATCATCTTTCATGTTATCATTGAAGTGTATGTAGCGGCTAATAGCCTGAAATCTTTTCAGAGTCATCAAATCAGCAATTTTGCTATACCTGATTGGACCAGTAATCAGTGTAAGCTGGCATATCTACTACGCCCATCAGAATATTGATCGCCAGGAAATCTCTAATTTCGTCTTTGGTTACATTTATCGGAGAGCCTATTTTCTGCACTGAATAAAGGTTTGTTGTATGATGTACTATCAAATCTACAATATCATCCGAAATAAATAATTTGAAGTAATCAAGCGGTGACTTCTCAAGATCAGTAGATTCAAATAATATGTCTTCTATTTCTGCCGTTCCTAGTAACTTCACTTTTGTCCGTTTGGGGAACAATTTGGTCGGTTTCAAAACAGTTTTCTTTACTATCACCCTGGATTTCTTTCGACCAACACGAAGAGGTATAGTAGTTTCTGCTGCAGATGCAGGACTGTAGTTCGACTCCACAGATGGTGACGGTGGGATATAAACTGATGGTGACGGCGGTATTATGTCAGGATCACTTTGAAGAATTGAGGGTGAGTTTGGTGTAGAATCAATCACGTTCTTCGACCGTAATATAGGTCGTGCATGTAGTAATACTGGTTCATTATGGACGGCAGCAATGGTATAAATTTCTCGATACTCACAGTCATCACTATCGGATATGTTTATGTTTTCGACCGACGATGCCAATGATCGCACAGGTGAACTATCGTCGGAGGCATAGGTGCGCGACATACACATTTTGACTTCATCTTCCGAAGATTCGCTGGATTCTTCATCAGATTTAGTTCGGGATTTAGGCACCAAAGCAAGGATTTTTTGGGATCTTTTACTCTGAAACGAAAGCAGTGCAAGCTAAGAAAGAGGTGTGGGTTTGGTTAAAGGTGTTATTTGTGTTGCGGTTTTAAGCTTTGTAAAATTATTTATGCTAGTTATTTTTAACAGACAAGCGGTCGTGTTGCTGGCCATGTGCATTATTAGATACATTATTAGGTAAATGTCTATACCAGGAAGATCAGGCAGTGTGCATTTCAATACACATGACAAATATTATGTCGATCACATAGCACCGGGCGGTGCGAATTTAAATGCACATGATACAAAAGTCGTCAATTAGGAAAAATTAAAATCATATTTCACAAAAATATTATTACATACCAATAGCTTAGGGTTTCTAGAAAATAAAACTGTTACAATTTTTGTAAATAAATTGGGATAAAAATGGATATTTACCTTGAAATGCGCTAGAGCAGACGGACGTTTCGCCATTTTGATCACCACTGACAGAGCGTAAGCGAGACAGATATAGTTTTTATTTTCTAGCGTTCAGGAGAGTTCGGATACTATGTTTGCATGACAAAATAAACGACATGATAATAACAGATCCCACTTCTTTCCTTCCTCGTGGTCAAACTTAGTACCTAGTCAAACTGATTTGACCACGAGGAATTTTAACATTCTTCGACCACTTCATGCTCATGCCCACTAAAATTGTATTCTTATTCTGACTGCCGCAATCGTCAGCAGACTTTGTTTTATCGCTTGGGATATCCAAACTGATCAATGTGTCGAATACTGCACTTGCGATTTTAGACGAAGATTTTGCATGCTCATTTTCACACCAGTAATAAGTTCGTACGTTATTTAAAGCAGATTTAGAAGTAGCAATAACAACTGTAAAATTGCTCATATTGAACTGCCTACTAAAATAAGCCGCGTGGTCGGGCAGTTTAGGCAGCGCGCTGTTTTTTTGACAATCAAATGACAGTGAAATGGTATCATGTTCTTCTTTTTTTAACATGTCGTAAAAGGCTTTGGATTTCATGCTATGTAACTTTTTTTGGTTTTTTTTTGTGATAGGAGGAGGGGAATACTCATGTATAGCGCCGTGCCCTAACACAAGGCGGCATGCCCGACTTTACTGGGAACTTCTCCCAGCAGCCTACGGACTATACCCCTCCCTCTTTTCCATGTTTCCTCCGACATGGAGGTCGGAGACCTTCTTTATCTCATATTTATTGCCATCATTGCTGCAAGGCGCCGACAATGATTTTCTTTACAGCCTTGGCGTGCGTGTGGTTCTTATATTATAATAAAATTAATCTTCCTACTACTTTTATTTCTTTATTTGTTTTTGATTATTTTTGTCGCCTTTTCGCTATTTTGGTAGCGGGTATTCTATTCTTCTTTTCTCTCTGACAATGGGCACTGGTCAAAATCGGCTGCGGTTTTTTTTTCCGGAGGGCTGCTTCTTTTGCTAATTCATCAGCCCTTTCGTTACTCATTACTCCCACGTGTGCTTTGATCCAGAAGAACCTCAGTGTTCTGCCCTCTGTTTTCATTGCTCGGGTGTTCGCTCTTATTTTATGGGCTAGGACGTCGTTGGTGTCCAGATTTTTCAAACTAACCAAAAATGACCTCGAAGGTTTTTCAAACTATCCAAAGATGACCAAACTTGTATGCACAAGCTTGGTCATCTTTGGACATGGAGTATTTCGATCTCCTAAAAATGCCAGCGCCTCGTAAGCAATCCATGTACTTTTCTACGTTTCATCCCCACCTGTAAAATAAATTACAATAAATAACTCAACAGTTTTAAATAAAGACAAAAGACAAGGACGGGAGATCGTACAATAGAAGTAATAATTGTACTAATAGCAAGTTAGTGATAATATCTAAGTAAAAACTAAATTAATAAATAAAAGTATGTAATATGTAAAGCCACAGAAATTTATTATAAAACAGACCTTTTCCGAAACTATGACTCTCTTTACTTTTCCTTTTTTCCCTTCGATGTGAAGCAAGCAAACTAATCATTTTGTTCTTGCATTCTTCTTCATCTCTTCCCAATGAATGAGCAATATCACTCCAAGCATCGTGTTTCAGATTTTTTTAAAGTAATCCGGGTTTTTTGGATCCCAAATAACTTATAAGTTCAAGCGCTTGTTCGTCACTCCACATCATGAACGTACACACGACACAACCCTCACGAACGCCGCACATAGGGGTATTTTGCATTCCTAGCCGGGCGAAATTATTTGGGCGGTTATTTCAGCTGTTAAGTAGGTAAGACCTAATAAAATGTACAAGACGACCATTGGGTGGTCTTCATCCAACAGTGAGCGTCATGGGCTGATATGATGATAAAATAAAGGAGTATTCATGATTTGAAACACATTTTATTGATCAACTAATTACGTAAAATTTTATATAAAATCAATTTGATGAGGAAGAATGCCAGGGTTCATCGTCAGTTTCTCCGACCTCTTCTGTTTCAGATTCCGAATCTGAGACATCTTCAGATTCCGGAGAAGGTGCCAAAAACATTGCTATAGCTTCTTTTGAAAAATGATGCATTCTTATCTTTGGCTTCGGCCTCAGACTTGTGAGCAGCGGATCCGAGGATAGTAGAAGGCGATTCAATACATCTTCATTGCAATCTACTCTTGAAAACTTCCTTGCAAAACTATATCTATACATTCTGAAATGTTTATTCCTAGCTTCAGCAGCCTCTTCCGATAATAGTCCGATCGGCAATAACGCCTTTTCCATGACTGTAGCACCATGCATCAAAATTTTGTGCATTGTCGGGCTCATCGGATGCCAGTCATAGAGCGAGACGTAGACTTTTGCTGTGTCCCAACAGTATTCAGCAAATTTTTTCAGGTCAACTTTATAGCCACTTGAGATTACCTCGAGAATTATTTTTAATTTAAATATCAGGTTGTAATCAATACCGGTAATTTCTGCAGCCTTTTGTGGATCACCAAAAAATCGCCTGCTGGTGTTACCATCATTGGTATTGCCGAACCCAGCTTTCGGCACATCCACAATTAATCCAGTTTCGTTTCTAAATCTTCGCTGTATGTTAGCTTTTCTTTCTTTAACTGTAGCTTTGTCAGAATCTAATCTCACTTGCCATTTTTTGATCGGAAGCTTGTAAGAAAGGTGCAAGACACTTTCAAACAAGCGAATCCTAGCGTGAAGGATAGATAAGCCAAAATCTAAGGCTTCTATATCAACAGGCATTTTGATGTTTAAATTATTGAATTGCTTAGAAGTAGCTCCGCAAATGTAACATCTCATTGTGGAGCTGGTTTGCGTTGCAGCATTGCACACTTTAGCATCCACCATTGTTAATGCCAAAGTATTCTTAACATTAGCAGACAAGCCATTATTAATGAATTGACTGTTTTCAAGTTGTTCAATTTTTGACGATATGTATTCGATTTCTTCATTTGTCAAGTCAGTAGTTTCTTTAGCAAACCTTATTCTCATTGGCCTGCAATAACGTGGCGAGGAGGGAGTCGGATTTTGCCATACAATTTTTTTTCCACATTTTAACTGCAGCGGTACTAAACAGCTTTGGATGATGTTGGCGTCAGTCGAGTCTTCATTTTGCATTTTCTGTTTAAATTGGGACTGCTGCGAGCCGTCACAGCCCCACTTATAAATAAGCTCCAATGAACCAAGTTCTTCTTCAGTTAAATTACTTAAAGTTTCTT
Organism: Yponomeuta malinellus; assembly: GCA_947308005.1. Lineage (NCBI taxonomy): Eukaryota > Metazoa > Arthropoda > Insecta > Lepidoptera > Yponomeutidae > Yponomeuta > Yponomeuta malinellus. The sequence goes on from OX371012.1 coordinate 14,794,311, forward strand.
TTAAATAAGTAAGCAGCCTAGTAACCGTGTGATTTAATAGGTCTTGCAAATTAACTTCTGCAATTGTCTCAGACACAGTAATTGAGGACTTTAGTGGGTAGCACTTTAGCTTTTCTTTCTGCATTAAGCTATAACAAGGGTAATGTTTCTTATTGGAACTTCTGACGATCTCATATTGTTTTCTTGAACGATCTGCTTCAACAAACATTGCTAGTGCTTTAAAGGGAGATAATTGTGTGTCATTATCTTGCAAACATTTTGAATAAGCTTGCTTGTATTTTTTTGCTCGCTTCGGTGACTTCATGACTTCTGACAGTAAACGGGACGCATTTCTATGGCCAGACATCTCTAGACTAGTTTTGGCTGCATGCACCAACACTCCTTGACTAACAGTCGACCGTAGTTCACTGGTTTTCTTTCGCTTGTTTCTGTCAGAGAGTTCATCAAAAGGTTTTGATGGGCGACCGGCACGCTTTTGTGGTAGCGAAACAATAGGTATCTCGAACGTTCCTTGAAGCCACGTATCATTGGCAGTAATAAATTTATGAAGTATTCTATTCGCCTTCAACCACCTTTTTTTTAAATCACTCTTGAAATGTGAAATTTTATGTTTTAAAACCTTTAATTGTTCTTCATTAAAGTTGTCAGACGATAAAAGGTAATTTTCCAAATAATCGACTTTCTCGTCAAAAGTGTGTAATTCTTGTTGTTGCATTTTATTGAACAGGTATTTTCTAGTTACGACATTGTACTTAGAGCCTCCAGGTAACCCTGAAACAAATGAAGGAAACATTTCTGCAATTTGCTAGAAAATAACGGTTAATACTTACAAACGCGTAAGTTTTGTCAAAAGTAGCATAAAGTAGCACTCAATTCGTGAAATACCTATCATATGACACTTTTTGTCATCCGTTACAACAGAAATCGTTAGTCGGAAGTACTCGGAAGGCTAACTATAATCACTTTGAAATGTACAATTCAGATAAAAACTGCTTAATTAATGGAGGTAAACGTAAATTGATTTTGAACATTACAAATACATGTAAACATTAGTAAATCGTAATACATAAAACTGTTCTTACCTGTATTATGATAATCCATAGTACTTTTGGTTAAATAACTCACAACAAAAAAGCACTGAGGTCTCAAACACGGTAAGCTTTTAATGTAGCCAGTAACTGACGCGAGCGCATGCGACAACGATCAAGTTCCAACTGATTTGTGGCTGGATGGCGCGGGCGCACGTCCCCGGAAAGGGTCGTCTATTGTTCAGTAGCTACCTGGCTCGCTAACAAGTATTCATTTATCCTTTTGTGTTGGAATTTCTTTTTACTAATTTCGCCCGGCTAGGAACGCAAAATACCCGTATGTGCGCCGTCCAAACGAGCACTGCGAGCGTCTCGCCTTTGTGTTCGCGCGAAAAACCGACAGCCGATGGATCAACCGCGAGCGTTACATGTAATGCTCGAAGTGCCGTCCATACGTGCAATTCGTGTTCCATTACACGATGGATTACATTACACGTTACACTCGTCTGGACCCGGCATAACGAAGCCCGCAGAAAAAGGCACCCGCTAAGGGTATCGACCAAGGGTCGGTGGGACGGGGCCTGGGTGGGTGACGGGCAAAAAAAGGGGGTGCCCCGCTCTGTCAACGGTGGTGTTTGGAGGGAAAACGGATGAAATCGAAAAAAGTTATGAATTTTTAAACGTAAAATTTTTGAATGTTATGTCTTTTTATTGAATAATTTGAAAAATACATCTACCAGTTGCAATCTAAAACGGCAATTCCTTTCACGAGTCTCACATTGACTCGCATCACATTTAAGACGCCGTATTTTCCAACCAGTGTTGCCACCCTCTGATTTTGATTTTCCCCGGACTCCCCGTGAATTTCTCCTAAGTTAGGCCTTATTAAAAAAAAAATCCCGTAAACAATTATTCTAAGAACAAAACACAAATTGAGGTTGAATTACATGATTTTATTATAGAATAGTATTAATAGTACATATAAGCAGCCTATATACGTCCCACTGCTGGGCACGGGCCTTCTCTCAGAGAGAAAGTATGATTAAGTATTGGTACGTGCCCCCCCGGGATTCGAACCCACGACCTCACGAATGTAAAGCGAGTGTTCTACCATTGGGCTACTACCGCCCAACGGATGCATTTCTTGGAATGCATCCATCGTTGTGGTTTCCCATTCCAACAGTTCGTTTTTCTTTTTAAAATCATAAATTTCGTTAGTAAATTTCTTTACCATTTCGTCTGTCGGGGTGAATGTAACGCAAGACTAATAATTTAGTTTTAAACTATACCTTACCAGCATCAAATGTTGTAGCATCTCAAGAGATAATTGGTTCCTCAGCTTACTTTTTATGATAAGAGTAAATGGAAAAAGCTCTTTCCACAGTAGCATTTGATAATGGCATGGTCAATATATGGCCAATCTCTTGGTTCCTCCGGCAACTAAATCTCCATTTACCTCGGTCCATAATTCTACGCTGGAAGATGTGTTCTTCCAATTTTTGTGATGCAAATTGTTCCATTCAGCTTGTGCTTCAGTTTTGTTGCCGTAAAGCTCCTCTCTTTGAAATATTTCCAGAAAAGGTGTCAGATTAGGTTTCGCTTGTGAGGTGGCAATTTGTGGAGTCAGCAATGATACAGACTGATATATGAATATGTTCAGGAGTTCTTTCTTGCACCTCTGAGCACAGTGACCATAAAATTTTGGCAACGTTCACAGAATTCCCTTTTGTTATTCTCCTTAATTTCACGCAATAGGTCCTTTGTGTCATATCCAACATTAATCGCACTTGTGTGCATTAAATATCTTGAAGTCAAATGTTATTAAATCTTTGTCATTTACTTTTTCAAGTTGTTAGGGCACTACCAGTTTTTGTAAGATTCCTCTCAATAACAAATAAACGTCCTCCAGTAGTTTGACGTGTTCCACATTTTCACTTTGAAACAACATGTTGAGAGATGTTATAGGTTTCAGTTGCACACTCAAAAATGTTAGATAGCATTTGAATATAGGGCAGCTCATTATATCGTGTATTTTTATTAAAGTTTTTAGAGAGTTTTAGGACTGGAGATTTAAGCGCACTCCGTCCCTGGGCCTTACTACCTCTTTACATAGTAGTTACGTTCTATAAAGTTGGAGAGAACGTTGACCCTTGTGCCCGCCGGACCATGTGAAGAGAAACCTGTTCCACGAATGTTGGCATAGTCGTGATGTACGGCGGGTTGAAAAGCTCCCAGCATGTTGAAATTATCATTGGCGGTGGCAGCCCATCCACCGGGGGCATCGCCTGCTACGGTTAGGCAACATAAGCCCCGAGCTCTATGAGGACCTTGCACTATCCTCCTTCGGTGCATGCATTCGATGCCGGCTTGATTGGTTACTGCTGAGCCTTGCGCACCGGCACTAAAGACGTTCACGTGTCTGTTGAACAACGGCATTTGATCATCGTTTAATGGTCCTACAGATTCCACGTATGCAAGATTCGCCTGCGTTACTCTTTTCTTGATCTTATCCATGACATTCAGACCCTTGTCGTTGTGTTCACGACGTAATTCCACCATTTTAAAGCGGTCTTTCATTTCTGCGAGAACGGTGTAAACGCGGGTTTGCAGTAATGCCGAGTAACGATATCTTCCTTCTAGGGTACCGTCATTAGGGAAGTTGATCCCTGCTAAGCGAGCGTTGGCTCCAGCGTTAGCGACGTCAATCGCCTCAAATCCCAGTAGATTTCTGTTTGGGACGAGGCCGCCAATTAACCCGACGGGTAATGGCTGGTAGTCTTCCAGATGAACCGCTGATGCAAGAACGCGGTTTGATGTGACCAACGGAGAAATATAACACTCGTAAGCGTTATGATTAGCGGCGTTCAATATACCGTAGCTGCCGCTTGCTGCTACCTCGACGTTGTCTACGATTACAGGTCCCTGGGGTATAGCAATCTGTGGTAAATTCACCCTTATTTCCCGGCCATCGGTAGTCATCGCGCTTGTAACGTGGGATATATAATCTGCAACCGGTTGAGGGACAACTTGGTAATCGGGGAGTATCTCCCTAGCATCTGTTAGAAGGTTAAGGACATTCTGTCCTGCCTGTCGAGCTACCTCTAACAAGTCTAAGTTCAAGTGCGTTGTCATGGCGTGTGTGAACATAGACAGTGGGAGCCTGTCATGCAGACGAGGGTCTATCCCACGTAACTTTTCGTATGTCTGGTTGATTAGGGGTATAAACCCCGAAAAGTCAAAATTTTGAGCAAAATAGTCTTGCTCCGGAACCATGGAGGAATGCGGCCCGATGTCATAGAGCGGCTCATCTCTCGGTGCGTCCTCGACGGTACTGGGTTTTACCTCTTGCTTCCCGTCGCTCTTCATAGGCGCGTTATTGGTACCGTTGGTCCTGGTTTTCCAGGCCTGTGACCTCGCTGTTGGCCGGCGGTTAACCTCCCGGCTTGGGTCGTAAGCTTCAGGCTCGAAGCTCCAATCTTCGAGCTGCCTTCTGGTATTCATATGATCATAAGCTCTCTGTGCGTCGCGGGCTGCACGGCGGTTACCACCGTATTTTTTCTGCCATGTAACATCTGTCTTCTGCCTTCGATAGTGAGAACAAAAGGTTCAATGCTTCCCACTGATCGAGAATTGTACGTATGGCATTGTATCGCGCCAACCAAATATTATTACATACCAATAGCTTAGGGTTTCTAGAAAATAAAACTGTTACAATTTTTGTAAATAAATTGGGATAAAAATGGATATTTACCTTGAAATGCGCTAGAGCAGACGGACGTTTCGCCATTTTGATCACCACTGACAGAGCGTAAGCGAGACAGATATAGTTTTTATTTTCTAGCGTTCAGGAGAGTTCGGATACTATGTTTGCATGACAAAATAAACGACATGATAATAACAGATCCCACTTCTTTCCTTCCTCGTGGTCAAACTTAGTACCTAGTCAAACTGATTTGACCACGAGGAATTTTAACATTCTTCGACCACTTCATGCTCATGCCCACTAAAATTGTATTCTTATTCTGACTGCCGCAATCGTCAGCAGACTTTGTTTTATCGCTTGGGATATCCAAACTGATCAATGTGTCGAATACTGCACTTGCGATTTTAGACGAAGATTTTGCATGCTCATTTTCACACCAGTAATAAGTTCGTACGTTATTTAAAGCAGATTTAGAAGTAGCAATAACAACTGTAAAATTGCTCATATTGAACTGCCTACTAAAATAAGCCGCGTGGTCGGGCAGTTTAGGCAGCGCGCTGTTTTTTTGACAATCAAATGACAGTGAAATGGTATCATGTTCTTCTTTTTTTAACATGTCGTAAAAGGCTTTGGATTTCATGCTATGTAACTTTTTTTGGTTTTTTTTTGTGATAGGAGGAGGGGAATACTCATGTATAGCGCCGTGCCCTAACACAAGGCGGCATGCCCGACTTTACTGGGAACTTCTCCCAGCAGCCTACGGACTATACCCCTCCCTCTTTTCCATGTTTCCTCCGACATGGAGGTCGGAGACCTTCTTTATCTCATATTTATTGCGATCATTGCTGCAAGGCGCCGACAATGATTTTCTTTACAGCCTTGGCGTGCGTGTGGTTCTTATATTATAATAAAATTAATCTTCCTACTACTTTTATTTCTTTATTTGTTTTTGATTATTTTTGTCGCCTTTTCGCTATTTTGGTAGCGGGTATTCTATTCTTCTTTTCTCTCTGACAATGGGCACTGGTCAAAATCGGCTGCGGTTTTTTTTTCCGGAGGGCTGCTTCTTTTGCTAATTCATCAGCCCTTTCGTTACTCATTACTCCCACGTGTGCTTTGATCCAGAAGAACCTCAGTGTTCTGCCCTCTGTTTTCATTGCTCGGGTGTTCGCTCTTATTTTATGGGCTAGGACGTCGTTGGTGTCCAGATTTTTCAAACTAACCAAAAATGACCTCGAAGGTTTTTCAAACTATCCAAAGATGACCAGACTTGTATGCACAAGTTTGGTCATCTTTGGACATGGAGTATTTCGATCTCCTAAAAATGCCAGCGCCTCGTAAGCAATCCATGTACTTTTCTACGTTTCATCCCCACCTGTAAAATAAATTACAATAAATAACTCAACAGTTTTAAATAAAGACAAAAGACAAGGACGGGAGATCGTACAATAGAAGTAATAATTGTACTAATAGCAAGTTAGTGATAATATCTAAGTAAAAACTAAATTAATAAATAAAAGTATGTAATATGTAAAGCCACAGAAATTTATTATAAAACAAACCTTTTCCGAAACTATGACTCTCTTTACTTTTCCTTTTTTCCCTTCGATGTGAAGCAAGCAAACTAATCATTTTGTTCTTGCATTCTTCTTCATTTCTTCCCAATGAATGAGCAAGCATCGTGTTTCAGATTTTTTTAAAGTAATCCGGGTTTTTTGGATCCCAAATAACTTATAAGTTCAAGCGATTGTTTGTCACTCCACATCATGAACGTACACACGACACAACCCTCACGAACGCCGTCCAAACGAGCACTGCCAGCGTCTCGCCTTTGTGTTCGCGCGAAAAACCGACAGCCGATTTCCGTTTGCTGATGGGTAAGACGGGGTCTGTTATATGGGGTATGATGGGGAATGTGGTGCAAGATGGTGATTACTCGCAATACCCACAAATATGAGCTTCTTCTAAGTTCTTATCATCTACATCAGCAAACGGGATGCCATGTGCCTCTGCTGACTTTCTGTAACCCATCTTTTTACTTAATACGTAATTTACCGCTTTCTTCAAAGCCTCTGATGACCACTCTCCTCTCTTCGACTTTCTTTTATAAGTTCTAACCATTGTACCTGAAATATAAAAAACAAACGAACTTTACCGCCAGTCAAGCCCAATCAGTGTTAATGTTTTAAGCAAAAAAGTTTAAATAAAATATCAGAATCAATCAAGAACCTACCCACCCCATCAAGCCCCTGTGAGTAAAGGTACCCCATCATGCCTCCATGCTACTACCCCATCTCGCCCCCACACACTATTTCAAACAAAAACCG